>CP099843.1:27091070-27691070 GCA_030062745.1 Capitulum mitella
CCTATTTTTATGCCAGTGTCACTCCACACACTGTTCATCCTGCTTGGTATGTTATCCACAGTAAGCCTGTGCATTGCCCCTGTACTTAAACCCACTTCCTGCTCCTAGGACTGAAGGAATGAGCATCAGAAAAATTGGACAGAGCTGCATTTGAAATATGGGCTCTGGCAACAGTATGGAAATTTGCCATAGTTGTCACTGTGGCAAAAGGCCACATACATGTGTCTCCACACTTTTAGGTCCATGCATGCTGTACGTGGCCCAGAAATGGATTGAGGATCATTGTCTTGGAGACAAGTCTTCTGGCTAGTTTTGCAATTTTTGTCCTGTTAAATGTAGTGCCAGGGCAGTTCCTCAGTGCAGTATGATTTTGCCATGTTTGGTCACCAGACTTGTGTTCTAACTGCAGGTTATTCCTCTGAGTCACAGCACTTGCCACTCGGCTTTTTGGCAGGCCGTTCCGTTCAGCAACATCTGATACAGGGAGTGAAGTAAATGCTTGCAAGTTTTTTCATGTGCATTTTTGTTTAAGTTCAAGTGGCCATTTTTGGCAACACTCTTCATTGTATTTACCAAGCTCTTAAAGCACTGTCTGCAGTGTCTTAAGAAACAACAATTTGAACTACAGGTGAGAGAACTGTATTTTGGTTGCATGACCTTTCTTCCTTATATCTGCCCTTGTTGGAGGGACTCACATGGAGGAAGGTCAAGTGATAGGTGGCATGGTGAAGGAGGAAAGTTCATAATCATAGCACAGGTGTGGTGGTCACCTGGCCATATCAATGACTGAACACTAATGTGCTCCATGTGCTCCAGGTTGAAGCCTTCAGCCAGCCTGAAAAATACAGAAGGTTTTGATGAGAGGGGAGAACTGGGAGAGGGAGCCAGGTTTTGGGGTAATTTTGGAAAACTACAGGGCAGAAGTGTCCAGATTGGGGCAGCACAGGGCCAGCAGGTTGGATTGCAACTCACACTATGGTACTCATCTTCCTGAATAAGCATTATTCAACAAGCATTGACATTGCCATTGCATTGCATATGTCTCAAACAAGTCTTCTGTTAAGGTGAGCATGAGCACGACCTGACAGTTGTGGCAGCAGTTTTGGCATGGAGAATTAGATAGGACCAGAAATAAGCATTAAGTGATTAGGAAGAACTGGGAGATTTTTTACAGCATTTGGATCATTTGGATGCCAATCACCTGGTGGTAGGGATGAGAAGATAGCAGGTGGGAAAGTTCTTGTTAGCCCCATTTGGCAGATGGTGGTGATGGCCACACCATCAGAAGAGACACCAGGAATGTTCGGAATCTGAAGTCGGAAGTTGGGTCTGCCACAGCACTGGTACCAGGACCGGTTCAGAACGCTACGTGAACAGCCCTCCTGGACGTATGGTATGTTTCTTTCCGAGTCACTCGCTTTGCTTCGTGTTTCACGAGCTCGGAGCCCGATACCTTTTTTTGGAGCCGTACTGTTAAAAAAAATGGTGTTTGGAGGGCATTTCACGCTAGGTCGCAGCACAGTTCATAACTACGTAGATAGATGCCGAGCCAGGAAGAGCAAACTGAAGAGGTTGGTGGTCCCTCGCCGGTAAAAATCCAGCTCAATGTGAAAAGCTGTACCTGGGAGACAGGGGTGGTTGGCCACCTCCATAGTGAGGTAAGCGAGCTGTCTCTTGCCTTTTTTGAGATACGCGCCGCAGCGGGGCCAGTGCGAGATTGGTCCACCGGCGCTGCCGCCTGCGGCCGTATGACGTCATCCGTGGCCAGGCGGGTCGGCCCAGCGTGGCTCGGCGGCGCCACGTGGGCCGGTCAATGTCAGCAGGGTGAGTGGCCCACAGGAGCGCGCCCAGGGGGACAGCGGGAAAACAGGGCCGGGCCGGGCCGGCCGGCACCCGGGCCGGTCCGTCCGAGTTCCAAGGCAGACAAATGCCATGTTGGACGTGTTGTTTTGCGAGCCACCGTCAGGAGGAGTGTACGCAGCGTTGGACGCGGCCGGGGACTGCTGGTCGCCGTTGTCTGCTGGCGTTGCCAGGACTTTGGACACGCACAGTGTTATTGCCTCCAGGTGTTAAACTGAGAGGGTTTCTACCACGGCGCCGGTAGAAATCAAACCCGAGGTCAGGGGCCCCAGACACGTGCGTCGTCTCCTGTCGGCGCAACCTGATGGCCCTCAGGTTCGTTCCACTGGTGCTCCATGGTGGGGGTTTTCTTGTGTCGCTGGAGGATGGCCGGGATGGCTCTACTGTGCAGCCAGTTTTTGTGCGCCTTTCATTGGACTTCATCGTGCACCAGGATTGGAAGTTTGGTTTTTGTTGTTGGTGTTGGAACATGATTTTTGTTTTGGAGTGCAAAATTTTGCAATGTGTGATACTGGTCCCAATTGGCATTCTCATTGTAAGTCAGTTATGACATCGTGCCTGCTTTTTACTGAATGGAGACCGAATAATTTGTATCCAAAGTTAGAAATTTGTTGGCGTGGTTATAATGTAGCTTTTTGATAGGCACAAAATGGAATTTGTGGAGTAAACGTTGTTTTTGGAGCGCATATTTTTTGGTGTTCTTCACCACAGAAAAAGAAAAACCGACACTTTTTCCATCCCTGCCGTGGAGCCGTCTTTCTGAACGGGTGGTGTACGCGCATACCGATGATTTCGTTCCGGCTTCCCGAGATGTGATATTTGATCCTGATTCCCGTCAGATAGAACGATATGGCATTGTCCATGAGTCCATGTGTGCCTCAGACCGGTGGGGAAAACTTTATTCCGATTCTATTCGAAAAGCGGGGACCGGATGATGTCCGAGGTTGCTGGCTGCTCCGTCGCAGTTCTTGGGAAAATTGAAGACTGCACGATTACCGCAGCAGAGAGTGGCAGGTTTGCACGGGTAGGGCCGGTGCACGCTGATTTGACTGCAGCGGAGTTCAGTGAGGTCAGTCGCCGAAGAATCAAGAGTCTGTTGGTTGGGTATCGGGTCTTTGCTAATTCTGGTACCGAACTTGATCGAACTTCCCGTGCCTATTTCGGCACCAGTGCCGGCAGCTCCCCACTGGTTGCAATGCGGCCACGAAGGACGCCGTATCACTTGGGACCGGAAGTGCAGAGGCAATCGCTGACATGGAGGCCGGTGGACTAATCCAGCGGTCCAGCTCTCCGTGGTCGTCACCAGTTTTGATGGTGAGGAAGTCCCGCTGTGGATATTCAGGCGTCGAAGAGCAAGACAGTGGACGAGGTCTTTTATCTACCGTCTGTGAAGGAATACGTTGATAGTTTGGCCGGGTCTGAGGTGTTGACCACGCTGGACCTACACTCGGCATAATGGCAGGTCCCAGTGGCGCCCTGGGAAACAGCTCTCACGACAAAGGGGGGGGGGGGAATGGATGTTCCGAGTCATGTCGTTGGAGGCAAAAGGGCCCCTTGATGTTTTCGCGCCTGATGGCAGATGATTGCGTCACCCGATCGGGAACGGGGTGACTGCATCCTCGACATCATCATCATGGGTGGGAAAACTGAAGAAAAGCACTTGTATCTCCTGCAAACTGTATTGGAGAGTCTGAGACATGCTGGGTTGACGGCGAAGAGTGCAAAGGTGCTCTGCAAGCGTGGAGTGAAGTTTGTGGGGCACGTTGTGTCATCCTCGGGTCGTGAACCAGATGCTGAGATGGTTGAAGTCATCAACAGCCCGTCTCGGCCACAAGCAAGCAAATAGTTCCGCGTCTCCAGATCCTGTGGACTCCGGTGCATTAATTCTCGGGATGTCAAGTTTCAGTGGGTGAACGGAGGGAGCAGACTTTTCAAGGACTGAAAAAGGCCCTTGATATTTCCGCGATCTTGCGTTTGCCATATATGCATTGAGAATTCGATGTTGGCACTGATACAGCTGAAATATGGCCAAGAATGCGTTTGGTCCTGGCGGGACGACTTTGGGGTCGACAAAGCCGTGGGTTTAGCCTCGGAGGCATTTTCAGACGGGTAAAAAAATCGGCACATCCGAGGATAAGGAGGTGTTTGCTTCCATCCTTGCGTTGCGGAATATGTGTTGTATCTGCTTGGAACGCAGCTCAGGTAGTTCCTGGAGGGCGTTATGTACGGTGGATCGAGGAGATGGGAGTTCAACTTTACAGCATATTTCCGTGAGGCGGGGAAGAACCACCATGCGGATGCGCCATTTCGGGTGATGGTTTCCGCAGCGCAGTCGGCGCCAAAGTTTCGGCCGCACGACCTGAGCCAGCAGGTGTATGGGGGGTTGAGAGAGGTCCAGGAAGAGGACGAAATGCTCAGGGCACTACGCATGGAAGTGCTCTTGGACAGCTCTTGTGCAGGGTCCACACCAAGGCTGTGTTGCTTTTTGGTGTTGAAGAACACCAGAAAATATGTGCTCCAAAAACATTTGGCACTTCAGAAGTTTGATCTTGTGCCTCCTTGAAAAAACTTCATTGTATTCAAGTTCATAAATTCCTAACTCTGCAAGCAAATGTTGACATGTTGACAGATTGCTACCTCTGCAAGCAAATAACTGTCTCCATTTGAGTAAGAAGCAGATGTGATGTCACAACTGACTTTTCCCAAAAACGCCAAGTTAAACCAGTGCTACACGTAGCCAAGTTTTGTACTCAGTAACAAGAATTATACTCCGACACCAAGAACAAAAACCAAAATTCCATCCCTGGTCCAAACAGCGAGGCTTTGAACCGTTCATTGACGAGATCAGTTGTCTCATAATGGTCGGCAAGACGAACACGAAGTACACACTGGTTCCAGAATGGCTGATTCCACTTATTGTTTGTCTAAAACGCGATCGGTTTGGTCTCTTCGGACCCGGAAAGACCTGTCAGCTACTGAAACAGGCAAGAGCTTTTGGTGGGGAATGGAGCGGGATATGAAGAACTACTGTGGAAGGTGTTCTGTGCACGTCGGAATGGCACTCAGCGCCGTTAGAAATGACTGCTGAGCCAACGGCGCCTTGGCAGCATGACTCTGTCGACGTGATGGGACCGTTCGGGAGGCAACACACAGAGCGTGGCAGCCTGTGTATTCTTGACGCACCGGACCTTCTGAAGAGACGTGTTGAGTCAGCTGCCCTTCCGGATTAGTGTGCAGAAACTGTAGTAGTCTGTCCAATGGTGGAGATTGTCGACTGCCGTCAAGTTCTCCCGGAGTCCATACTCACCGATCGTGGTTTGGAATTGAATGGCCAGAATGTTGTGGCGGTTGGCGCAGTCGGTGGGTATCGACAAGAAACGGATGTTTGTATTCCATCCGCGGTCAGACGGGACCGTGGCAAGAGCTAACCAGACGGTTGGTTTACTGGTCAGTCGTAATGTGCAAGAGTCGGGAGGCGAGTGGGGCAAGTGTCTGGGTCTCGTTAGATTTGAGTGCATGTAAGCTCCGCACAGCAGCACTGGGAGATCTCCGTTTCCACCCCCTCCCCCCAATACGGTCGCGGACCACGCACTCTGGAGATGGCTCGGACAGATAAGAGTTCAACCGTCCGCTCCATTACAGAGCAGTCCTGGACGAAAGACTTGGTAAGAACTTTGGAGAGGGCACACGAGAAAGTAGCCAGTCGGGAGCAGAAAAATCGGCCAACAGGACGCGGCAAGACGTCAGTTAACGGTGAACGGGACGCGAGTCTTCCGTTGACGTTGAAGGAGGTCGCAACCTGACAAGAATCATACCTTCCGTCCCAAATGGGACACTGCTGCCCTATTTGGGACAGGATTAGAGCTGTTCCAAGTATCTCGTTGACCATTGTGACATGCTTTGCAGACTGAAATGTTGGGGAGAACTATGGCAAACCGCAGCATAGCGGATGCAATCCCACCAGATGTCTTCACACCACGAGAATACCAGGTGGAACTACTGGAGGAGGCCAAGCAGAAAAACATCATTATTTGCCTTAACACAGGCAGTGGGAAGACGTTTATTGCTGTGTTGCTTATCAAGGAAATGGCTCCTGCGATAAGGAAGTAAGTGTGGTCAGTGTACTGTACTCATTTGTCTTGATCGGTTGATCAGGTTCTGAAATTACTGGAAATCTTGGTTGACTATAAATTGAAAGCATTTCTGTCATCACAGCTGAAGGCTTACCGTAAAACCGAATGATTGTTTTGCCACGTGCAAGATGAAAGTCTTGCAGAGCTGCAGTTGAAGAGAGGTTGTTCATTGATGATGTGTTAATTAGAAGAGTCTGGTATGTTTAAGGTTCCAGATGGATCCGACAGGTGGCGCTCCGTGCGCACCGCAGTGATGTCAGTCATCCGCCGGCAGGCGGTGGGCGGACGGCGGCCAGAGGACGTTCTTCCTGGTGAACACGGTGCCGCTGGTGGCGCAGCAGGCGGCCGCCATCGAGCAGCACACGGACCTCAAGGTCGGCCGCTTCACTGGCAGTGCAACGCTGGACGCCTGGCGAAGGCGCGACTGGGAGAGGCACCTGGAGGAGAACGAGGCGAGTTGTTCCGCCACGCGGCCCGTCCGACGCGCAGGCCGCACAATCAGGTCTCGGTCGGACGCAAAGACATGGGCGTCGAATGACACTGCAGTCGGTGCGCCCGTAAGCCCCAATAACCAACCAGAAGACGGCGGGCAGAATCTGAGTCCAGGCAAAATGTTAGGGAGTGATAATAACACATTGCACGTTGGGCCTATCATTGGCACTGCACTGGTGTTTTCTTGTCGTGACAGACATGAGCCCCAGGGTCGTTGTATGCCATTGTTTCAGTTGGTTTTGGTTATTTCATTCTCATTCATTGCCCCCACACCCTCGATTAAAGTTGGCCATTAAAAAGATAAATAAATTTGTTCTGGTTGGTTTCATAGGGCGATGTTAGTGGTCGGAGCCCGTGTTATACAGAGTTTATCGCATAACACACACTCATATCCCTACACCCGATCGCGTAATTTCAGGTAGCGGCAGATTTAGCAGCGAAGGTATAAGGTGCTGCCAATGGTGCCACACGATCGCGTGGTAGTCAGCGTAACCCTCTATTGGCCAGTTGCCAGCTGACCCACGGGTCAAATGTCGAGTGCCGTGTCGACTCGAGCCCGTCTTGCCAGGACATGGAGACCAGGACTCTACCAGCTGAACCACCGATCACGCCATAGGACAAAAGGTTCCTGTATCATGCAGGAGAGCCGGGTGTGGAAGCGTAACATTCCCAATATTTTAGATCGGACGCCTTCGCTTTGCCGATGCGCTACGCCTTGCGTTACTGCGTGTGCCCTGTACGGTGCTAGGAGTGCGCCGTATTGACGGTGATGGATGGTTTGTGGCGTCCACGGTGTACCGTTTCGTTGCAGGTGCTGGTGATGTCGTCACAGATTTTCTGCAACATGCTGTTGCACGACTTTGTGGATCCTGCGCGGGTGAACCTGTTGATTCTGGATGAGTGTCACCACGCCGTCAAGTCCAGTTCAATGCGTCAGGTGAGCCGCTACTGCACGTGGGGGGGGGGGGTGATTGTCAGTAGATGAGTGGCGGCCGCCGACGTGGCTTGGACGGGTGCAGTTGATTTTGTGATGGTCTGTTTACTGCCTGAACGTTTCCAGTCGGCGAACTTTGTGACTTGCCCTAGACGGGGCGTGCCGATGTTTGTTTGTGTCCTGTTTCGGTGCCGGTAGTCCCCTGGCAGGTGGCAACGCTCGTTCAGGTCATTGAGTTTCCTGGTGCTGGAACGCAAACGAAGCGCACCAACCGCGAGATGGAGTTCGCTGTGGAGCGTTGTCTCGTCGTTGGATATGTCGGGAATGCCTAAGTACACTGACCCGTGTGATCCAGGCTGTGATGCGATAGTAGTGCCGGATTGCACGACATGGCCTGCTGTGAACGTGTGCGCAGATAATGGGCTTGATACAGCACACGCCGCCGGAGAAGCGCCCCAAGGTGCTGGGCCTGTCGGCGTCCATCATCGGCCGGAAGATGTCGCCCGCCGAGCTGGAGCGGGCCATCGAGTCACTGCAGGAGACGATGGGCTGCTCAGTGCGCACCTCCAGCGACACTCTGTCCGTCATCAAGTAGGTGATGGTGGCGGCGTCTGGTCGGCTGTCGGGTACCCTGCGCTGTCCCTCCAAATTGCCGTGGCGGTAGGCGGCAGTGTTCCCGAAAACAGTCCTGCCATTGCTGTCGTTCAGAGCAGATCTGTCGCTGTTCGTCGGGCGGACGGTTGTTCCTCTCTGGTCTGTGAGCGGACGTCGGATCCATTCCGGCGGCCGACGGGAGCGCGTCACCCTCCGTCACCCTGACCGCAGACTGGAGATCGCGCAACAGTCCTTGACGAAGGGCTCCGTCACGGGCGGCTCCTCGACGGGCAGCCCCGCAACGGACTGCGCCGTGACGGACGGCTCCGTGACGGATTGTGGTGTGGCGGCCGGCTTCGTGACGGATGGCTCCGTGGCGGAGTGCGTCACGGCGGACCGCAGTGTGACTGCCGGCTTGGCGACAGTTTGCGCTGTGACGGCCGACCAGTGGTGACGCGCCGCCGGCAGGTACTCGACGCGGCCGCAGGAGATGGTGGTGGAGTGCCGCGACTACAGCGAGCGGACCGAGCTGCACAGGAAGCTGGAGGCCATCGCCCAGCGCTGCCTGGCCTTCCTCAGCACGCACCGCTACGCCCCGGGCGAGCTCTACGGCGACGACTACGACGAGTTCCTGCGCGACGTGCGCGACCCCGTGCAGGAGCCGAAGCAGATCATCACCGACTTCCTGTACATCCTAGCGGAATACGGTCAGTGGCGACGCCGGCCGCGGTGGGCCTCCTCGTTGTTCGGCTGCCGCATTGGTTTTGGCGTCTTGCGTCCATGGCGGTGCATTTTTTTCCCGCGAGTGTGTGCTCGGGCGCCGTCGCTGTGCCATCGAGTGTGGGTCACGTTCGCTACTGCGATGCCTTAGCGGCCTGGTCGCCGCCGTGATTGTCCGCTCTCTTAATAGGACCGTGGTGCGCCGACCGCGCCGCCTTCTTCTTCATGGTGGAGGTGGACAAGATGAAGAAGAAGACAGCCTATGACCGCCATTTTCTGCTGCTGGGCATGGTGTTCTCCGACCTTGTCCGCATCAGGTATTGGGATTGCATGATTTGTGGATGTCTGGGTGTGTTATCGTTAGCGCATCGAAAAGCGCTAGTCATGCTTTTCCCGGAATGCGGTAACATAAATATGCGTGCATTTGTCATTTTCTGCTCACTGCCCTGATGTGAGGACCTTGGCTGTTGTTTGGTTTGTTTGGCAAGCATTTGATGTTGAGACTGCTGTTTGATTCTCCGTGATGCCGCGTGTGCGACAGGACGCTCTGCGACCACGTGTTCGAGAAGCTGGACCTGCGTGAGCAGATCTACCGCTACTCGAGTCCCAAGGTGGTGCGCCTCATCGAAGTCCTGCTGGACTTTGCCCCTCCGGCCGCCCTGGAGCCGGCGGCGGCCGCGCCGGAGCCGCCGGCCGCCCCGGAGCCGGCGCCGCCGGAGCCGGCCGCGGGCCCGGGCGCCGACCTGCGTCGGCCGCCGGCGCCGCCGCCGGCGCCGCCGCCGCCGCCGCTCTCCTACAACCCGGACGACCCGCACGCGTTGTGCGGCGTGGTGTTCGTGCGGCGGCGCAGCACGGCCAAGGTGCTCTACCGGCTGATCAAGGCGAGTGCGGCAGCGGGCCGCCGTCGGCGAGCGGGCGTACACGGCCGCCGCGCCGCCCCAGTGAAGCGGCGCCGCGTCTGTTCCCGCGGGCTCCAGCGAAGAGGCATGGGTTCAGTGGCATCTCCTTTTCCAAAGGCCCAGCCTGCCGTGATTAGAAGCAGGCTTCACCTGGCTGTGGTGGCTGTGGTTTCATCGTGTGTGGGAGCGGCTGTCGTCTGAAATCGGTATCTTTGACGTCATTGATGTCGCGCATTTGTAGGACGAGGAGCGATTGGCTTGGACTTTTGAGTGAAGTTCCTGTGAGAAGCGGAATATTTTGGGACGCACCCCAGCCTTTTTAGGGTGTTGTTCGAATTATCAATCTGTTCGAATCTCTTGAAGATTAGATAGTTTGTATTGGGGTTTCGTGAGGACTGATTGTTATGGGCTACCAGCTTCGTAAGGGCTAGTTCGATTTTGAGTCAGGGTCGTGGAGGACTCATTTGTTCTTAAATGTCAAGGTAAGACTCACTTGCTATTTATTGGTAGGGTAGGCACGGTTTGATCACTTTTGGGTGTGCGTGTAGCAGGGATGGAACTATTTTCTTATGACTGTGTTCGTGATTCAGTTGTGTGTTGGATAACGGTCCCGTTAAGGTATGGTTGTTTTTCGGTGGCAGTGCAGGTGCGGTTCTGTTGTTTTCTAGTGACGGTGTAGTTGTTTTGTTTCTGAGCGACTGTCCCGCGAGTAAGCGACCGTCTCCGTGTCCGTCTGTCTGTCGGCTGACGACGTCTGGCCGCTCTCTGTGGTGCAGGAGATGCGGGAGGTGATGCCGGAGCTGTCGTTCCTGTACCCGCTGTTTATCCTGGGCGGCGATCGAGAGAGCTACAAGTGCGCGGAGCTGGGTGAGGCCCAGCGGAAGAAGCAGGAGGAAGTGCTGCGACGGTAGGTGGTGCTGGCGCGGACCGGGACGCGGCGACCACCGGCCTTGTCTGCCCGTCTTCTGAGCTGTCCGGGTTCCGTTTTGTTCCATGACGACTCCGTTTGTATGTTGGTCGGGACTAGCTCGCCTCCAGCTGCGTGATGGTTTTCCGATTGCGCGGTCGCTGTGCGTCTCGCGCTCTCGCGGTGTAGTGTGTGTGTGGGCGGGCGGCGAGCCGTCGCGGCGTGGAGAAGACAGAGGCCGTCTCGCCGTTGACGTGACACGCGGTGAGTGCGCCGAGCTGTCTCCAACTCGGGCCGCGGGCGGCGTGCCTCAGCTTCCGCAGCTACGAGTGCAACCTGCTGGTGGCCACGTCCGTGCTGGAGGAGGGCGTGGACATCCCGCGCTGCAACCTGGTGGTGCGGTTCGACGCGCCGATGGAGTACCGCTCGTACGTGCAGTCGAAGGGTCGGGCTCGCGCCGTCGACGCCCACTACGTGCTCATGGTGACCAGCTCCGAGAGGGACGACCTGCTCCGCGAGCTGTCCAACTACCACGTCATCGAGAAGGTGGGCTTCTGTCCGGCCCGGCCCCGCTGTCCACGTCCTTTGCCCGGCCGAGAAGAAACCTCCATCGTCTGTCTGATGACGCAGTATCGGTCTCTGTCGGTCTACGTGTCGGATTGGTCGTGTTCCTATGGTCACCGGCATCTGTCCATATTGTGTGTTCTGACTGGTTTAGTAACACCTCATTTGGAGTTGTGTTCGCCGTGGGGTGCTGCACCGCAAAACCTCGGGATCATGTTTTTTTTTTTAATCAGGTGACATGACTTTCAGGACTACATGATGGAGCCTCATTGTTTCAGTGTAGCTTGTCTGTAGACCGTCTCGGTTGGATGTTTTCTTTGTGTACGAAACGGCTCCATCCGGCTGCCGGGGGTGGTTCTGCCCTCTTTCCCGGCCCGTTGTCACCATGCTGTCGCGCCGGGCGCGGTGCAGGCGGCGCTGTGTGTCTGACCAGCGGCTGGTGTCTGCCGCAGCGGCTGATCGCCCACTGTCAGGAGGACAGCGAGGAGCCGAGCGAGACTGACCAGCTGCGCAACCTGGCCGAGCGGCACATCCAGCCGTACCGGCCGGCCGGCGGCGCGGTGGTCACCCGGAACTCGGCCATCGCGCTCATCAACAGGTCTGTCCGGCGGCTTACCGGGCCCGTCGGCTCTCGGGGGCGGGAGACGCGGACCTGGACCGGCCGGCCGCACGCGGGAGCGGCTCTGGATTGGGACTCCCGGCCGTTGGGTCCGGGGTGTGGTGGACGGGTTTGGTCACCGGGCCGGTCGGCCCGCTTTCGTGCTGTTGGCGATGCTGGTTGCGGTCGCTGAGCGCGGCATTGTTTCCTGATGGCGCGGCGCTGGGGCCGGCCATTCGCGCCGCCGCTGGCTGGGCCGGACCTTGGAGTGGGGTCTCAGCCGTGGGCGCCGCCGACTGACGGCCGCCGCCGTCCGCCCGCCGGCAGGTACTGTAGCCGCCTGCCGAGCGACACGTTCACCCGGCTGGCGCCGCACTGGGACGCTCGAGGAGCGGGAACAGCCGCCGGATGAGGAGAACGGCCGCCGGCGGCCGCCGCTGCGTCGCTGCACGCTGGTGCTGCCCATCAACTCCCCCGTCAGAGACGTGGTCCAGGTTAGTCCCCACCGCCGCTGCACGCTGGTGTTGCTCATTAACGCCACCGTCAGGGACGTGGTCCAGGTTAGTCCCCACCGCCGCTGCACGCTGGTGTTGCCCATCAACTCCCCCATGAGGGACGTGGTCCAGGTTAGTTACCTGCCTTACCCGCACCCTCCCTTCATATCGCGTCGGGGTCTTCCACCGCCTGGACTGGGGCCTCCAAGAGCGGCGCGCGACATCGATCAGCACTCCGCTGTTGGGACCATTTCCTGTTCCCGGCCTTTTGTCTCTGTATCTGTCCTAACATCCCTCCCCGACATTCTTTGCGCCCGTCCGCATATCATTGAACGTTTTTCTTTTCGTCTGTTTCCTTTCCGGCTTCTGCCGGTCCCCGGGCGCTCCCATGTTTCTGGCTGTTTTTGTTCGGGTCCTTTTTGTGTTTTGTCCCTTCCTCTGTGGGCCTTTCGTCTTTTGCATGATCTCTGTTCCAGTGAGCATATGCACGTAACGGAGCATGCTACGTGTATATAACTTGCCTATCTGTTTATACCTGTCTTCCGTTCTACTTCTCTGCGTCTGTCTATTTTCCACTCTGTATGGTTCCGTTTCCAGTCCTGTCAGCCTTTCGATTCCTCCCCATCTTTTCGTCTCACTGCTTTTTCGTGAATCTGTTCGACTTTTTGTATCTGTGGTTTTACTGTTTTTTGTATATCTTGTTCTGTCACTGTATGTGTCCCTCTCCTTTTTTGTTACTGACTGCCTGGTACCACATGACCGTCGTTGGGTGCGGATACTGTCGTGGTCTGTTCATGCCACATGTTGGCCGCGTTTGACATCATTCTTTGCCGGATCATGTCACAGACCAGCCGCCGTTCGTCCTGACCTGTGTTCCACCCACGGTTTGCTCCGCCGCCGCCGTGACCGGAGCGTGACCCGCGACCTGGCGCCGCCGGCAGGGCGACTGGTTCCCGAGCAAGGTGCTGGCGCGCCAGTCGGCGGCGCTGAAGATGTGCCGGGTGATCCACGAGGCCGGCGAGCTGGACGACCACATGCTGCCGATCGGCAAGGACGCTCTGCTGGACGACGCCGACGAGCAGCGAGAGTGGGTGCCGGATGGTGCCCCTCGGCCGGGCACCACCAAACGCCGCCAGTACTACAGGAAACAGGTCAGTGACCGGCACTGCACCACCAAACGCCGTCAGTACTACAGGAAACAGGTCGGTGACCGGCACTGCACCACCAAACGCCGTCAGTACTGCAAGAAACAGGTCAGTGTGACCGGCACTGCACCACCAAACGCCACTAGTACTACAGGAAACAGGTCAGTGTGACCGGCACTGCACCACCAAACTCCGTCAGTACTACAGGAAACAGGTCAGTGTGACCGGCACTGCACCACCAAACGCCACTAGTACTACAGGAAACAGGTCAGTGACCGGCACTGCACCACCAAACGCCGTCAGTACTGCAAGAAACAGGTCGATCTGCCGGACTGGCAGACCGAACACACTGGCCATATGGACGGGCCGGTTAGCAGATACGAACAGTATGTCGCCACACGTGTGTGACAGGTTCAAGCTGCATCGCTGCTGTTCTCACCCCATGTTCAGTTGACTGTCGGCATATTGCGTCCCCCGGTGACCCCGAACTGGAGTGTCTGACATCACGCGACTGGTGCTGGCTGAGCTCTGGATATCGATACCGAGCGACGCTGATTTCTCGTGGTGCATGGCCGCTGACGGCGGGCTCGTGCCGGCAGACGGCGCCGCCGCTGGCGGGCGACCCGCTGCAGGCCGGCCAGCGCTGCTTCCTGTACCAGTTCGACATGCGACTGACGTGCCCGATCCCGGACGACCAGAACACGCGCGGCCGCCGCCTCTTCCGCCCTGAGCAGCACCCGCGCCGGCTAGGGCTGCTGACGGCCGGCCAGCTGCCTGAGGTAGGACCGCGGGCTGGGCCTGTTGACGGCCGGCCAGCTGCCTGAGGTAGGACCGCCGGCTGGGGCTGTTGACGGCCGGCCAGCTTCCTGAGGTAGGACCGCCGGCTGGGCCTGCTGACGGCCGCCCCCCTTCTTGGGGGACCGCGGCTGGGCCTGTTGACGGCCGGCCAGCTTCCTGAGGTAGGACCGCCGGCTGGGCCTGCTGACGGCCGGCCAACTGCCTGAGGTAGGACCGCCGGCTGGGCCTGTTGACGGCCGGCCAGCTTCCTGAGGTAGGACCGCGGGCTGGGGCTGCTGACGGCCGGCCAGCTGCCTGAGGTAGGACCGCCGGCTGGGCCTGTTGACTGCCGGCCAGCTGCCTCAGGTGGGACCGCCGGCTGGGCCTGCTGACGGCCGGCCAGCTGCCTCAGGTGGGACCGCCGGCTGGGGCTGCTGACGGCCGGCCAGCTGCCTCAGGTGGGACCGCCGGTCCGCTCGACCTGTCCGGTCAGCCGCATAGACGGTTGCTCTGCGGCCGTGCACCGACGACGGCAGCCGTTGGGCAGGCCAAACGAAGTTTTGGTTTTTGCCTTTTCTCACCAGGGTGGTTACCAGTGGGATGGTACCTTGTTTGATGTGGCGGCAGCACCAGGCTGTCTCATCTTGTGGCTGTGATGGTAGAGCTTGTCTTCTTGCTGCCGCCGTTTGGTGCCGTATCTGGTGATGTATGGAAGAAGGTGCTGCGTCCTCGATCGGCCGGAGCCGAACACTGTATCGCCGGCCGGCCGACAGGTGTGCGCGTTCCCGATCTTCACGCGCTCGGGCGAGGTGGTGGTGAGCGTGCGCCTGGTCTCGGCCAAACTGCAGCCGGACGCCGACCAGCTGCGCCAGCTGGCCGCCTTCCACCGGTTCGTGTTCTCCGCGGTGCTGCGGCTGGAGAAGTTCCCCATGCGCTTCGTGGCGGCCGACGGCGGCAGCTCCTTCCTGGTGGTGCCCATCAACCTGGGTGAGCGAATGGGGGGGACATGGGAGTGTTGTCGGTTTTCGGTGTGCCATGAGGACCAGAATGAGGGTGTGGAGGAGTAGGCCTGCTGCTCATGCGACTTCCGAAGCCGTGGACTGATAATAGTCAGGTCTGATGATGGATTCCGTGGGATGGAGCTCAGATCGGGCTGATGTCGGACAAAACCTAGATGAAGACTCACGGTCCGCATGAGCTTAAATTCGCAGTTTAAAACTTGCTGAATTATTCGATCGGAGAGATAATGTCCGGTGCAGATAAGGCACAGCTCCATCTCCATCTCCATCTCCATCTCCATGTTCCCTTTCAGAAGCTGGTGAATCACGGGCGAGTCTTGGACAATGTTGCCGCTTCATTCTAAACTCCTTTTCGCACCATGACCGTCTTTCCATTTACTTGTGTCCAAAAGCGGTCTGTCTCCGTAATAATGTTAGAGAGCAGTAACCTGGTACGTGGTCATCAAGGCCAGAATTTCATTTTCGCGACCTGAGGTCAATGAGAAGGAAATGGAAAAATGAGAACAAAATTGAAGCAATTTGTACACACGTTTTATGTACACAGACATGAGCTGGAAAACCTTCTCACTACTGGAAGCACAAATTTAGAAGGAAATTGACTACACAGCATACATATGAATTGACAACAGGTTCTTATTTCCATCATTATCATGCATCACCTAAAAAACAGTCATTCTGTTTTACTATTAACAGTGCCTCAATTTACTTGGCCTTAAAACAAAAGGGCTTTCACAAGTCTCACCAGTGTGTTGTGCTGCCACGAAAAACAGGGTTGAGGCTGGGCGCTGCCACTCGTAGTTCTGTGGACAGGAGCATTATAATGCAGTGGTAGCAGGAGGATGCTGAAGCCAGCTGTCCAGAACCAGTCAGCGTGCAATGAGATAAAATATGTAAATGTTGTTGGTCAAGCAAGCCAAGCCAGATCAAAGCATCAGTCACAAGCAAAAGCAAGCATGACCACAGCCCACAACCAGTGTAC
The DNA here is from genome assembly GCA_030062745.1 of Capitulum mitella. Lineage (NCBI taxonomy): Eukaryota > Metazoa > Arthropoda > Thecostraca > Pollicipedomorpha > Pollicipedidae > Capitulum > Capitulum mitella. The sequence goes on from CP099843.1 coordinate 27,107,186, forward strand.
AGCGCTTTTACCACAACCCATGTAAAACACGCTGCAAGCTTAACATTGCAGTATGTCAAACCTTTGAACAGCTCTGAATGCCAAATAACGGAAGTATCCACATCTGACTGCTTACAGGAAAACATTTACACAATGTCGTAAAACCAGATAATTGCTCAGATGTCATTTCCAAATTGCATCTGATCCACTGCATACGTCGCAGAGATAATAGATCAGCCTAGAACAGTGGTGAGTTGTCACACACACACACACACACACGCGCGCGCGCGCGCACGCACGCACAATCAGGTTGACAGAAAGGCCTCAGCCCTGCTGTGGGCCACACCAGTGTTTTAACTTGCAAGCTGGGTTGAAGCTGAAATAGGTTATGATAGCAGAGGTCAAAGGCATATTAACTTTTGCAGAACTTTGGTGTTGCAAAGTTGTGGTTCAAATGAAGATGCAGCTGAAATGAAGCCACACTCTCATTGTACATATTCTTATGTATACGGCATTGCATGCCGTTATTTGCCCGAACTAACCTCAAACTTATTAGATTTACCATTTGGTGTGGCTTTTACCACACAGCCATTACAAATTAGAACATCATGTTACATGTCTACATTTGGGTATTTTATCTGAACACAGGCCAGGTGCCAACACATGCAACAGACCACCACAGACCACAATCATCCACCAAGCACCCACACAAAAACAAGACTAAGTACAAACACCAATTCCTCTCCGCACCAAGAAACACCAGATTGCGCCGATTGCAACACATGCCATGCATTCCAAAATATCCTGCTTTTAGTATCCACATGCACCAAAATTAGTTGCAGACCATCGTCATTCCAAGTCCAGGTCATTCTTAAATCCATATTGCATGCCTTACTCACAACCCACCATTTCATTCTCATTCTTAACAACTGAAAAACACCAAAGGCAGTTTTTTAAAATGAAGATCACAATGCTTAGTCGTAAGGTATGAAGAGATGGGGTCACAGGGGAGCACCAAACATGACACCCTACTCATAGGAAGGGCAAATACAAAGTGTTTTTCTGCCCCCTTTTCAACCTGTCTGATCATGCCATGCCTCAACAAAATGCAGTCAATCATTTTCTCCGAAAATGAAAAATCAGTTGATTGAAGTGAGTGAAGCAGACTAGGAAACAGAGCAGTAAGGACATTGTTTGGTTTTCGGGCAAAAGTTTGTCGGACTAAAGTTCGTCGGACAATAGTTCGTCGGGCAATAGTTCGTAAGGACAAAAGTTCGTCGGACAAAAGCTCGTCCAGGGCAAAAGTTCGCCTCGCGAAAGTTCATATCGACAAAGTTCGTCCAGGACAAAAGTTCGTGCCGGACAAAAGTTCGTCTCGCCAAAGTTCGTATGGGACAAAAGTTCGTCCAACAAAAGTTCGTCTAGAACAACACTTCGTCCAGGGCAAAAGTGCGTCAGGCAGAAATTCGTTTAGGACAAAAGTTCGTCTGGGCCAAAAGTTCGTCTAGGGCAAAAGCTCGTTCAGGAAAAAAAGGCTGTCCTTGTCACATGTTTCTCGCACAAAAGTCCTTCACGGCAGTATATGTCTAGTCAAGAAAAATTGCCAACTGTCAGACGACAGCTTATGAAATCATGCTGGTGAATGAGGCTGTATGTTCCGGATCCATGACTGGATCCGGAACTGACCCCGTTCAAAGTCGTGCACATCCAACTTTGTCCATTGTGCACCGTATTGACCTGCCCGAGTCACAGGCGAGTGGGTAACCAGACCAAGGCTCCTAAGTCAAGGGTTCGTATGGTAAAAAGCGCGGGTGGTAAAGGGCCCTTATCGGAAAACGTTCGTGACGCAAAAAGTTTGAACTACAAAAGGCTGGTATGGAAAAGGTTCGTGGGAAAAAGGTTGGTAAGGGAAAATATTCGTAGCCAGATGTTCGTAAACAAAGGTTCGTATCGGAAAGCAGTCGCTCCGGGTTTGCGCAGACGTCGCGGCATAGGACACTGGCGGCGATAAAGGGTGCGATCGGACTTGGTTCGGTTCAAGAGAGAAGTTAGGTTATGTTAGCTTACTATTTTACGTCCGCTCCTTTTCTGATACGAACCTTCAGTTAACCAATCTTTGGTTTCAAACCTCTTTCCTTACGAAGTTTTCCGTTACAAACCTTTTCCTTCGAATCTTTTCCATACGAACCTTCTGCATTACGAACCTTTTCCATTAGCGAGACGAACTTGGTCCTAGACGAACTTTTGCCCTTGACGAACTCTCGCTTTAGACAAACTTCTATGATGATGGTAGTGATTCGAAATAACGGACTTTTGTCCCAGACACACTTGCCCCATGCAAGTTTTGCCTTATACGAACTTTTGTGTTAGACGAGCTTCTGCGAGAAGAACTTGTGTCCCAGACGAACCTTTGTACTAGATGAACTTTTGCCCTAGACGAACTTCTGCAAGACGAAGGTTTATCCTCGACTGACTTTTAACCTCGACGAACTTTACTCTCGACGAACTTTTGTCCTAGACGAACTTTTTCACGACGAACTTTTGCACGACGAACTTTTTTCCTCGACGAACTTTTTCCCTGGACGAACTTTTACACGACGATATTCAGCTCGACGAATTTTTGTCCGACGAATGTTAGTCCGACGAACTTTTGTCTGACGAACTTCTGCTATACGAACTTTTTCCCTAAAATCCATTGTTTACCAATTCTTGCATTTTTGTGATTGTTATGTACTTATTATGCAAGTACATAACAATGAAGCCATTGCCCATCCAAAAATAATCACAGAACAGCCAGTAGCACAGCCAGAGTGGTCGGAAGTCGAAAGCTCCGGAAAATTGGCCTGTTATTCTGTAAGTTATTTGTTTTGAAAAAAATAGGTTTTAAAAGTAAAAGAAATTTCCTTTCATTTTCAAAATGTCCATGTGTGCGATTTGATGTGGTTAATTACCCCGCTTACAATAAATGGCGATAGCAGTGGAAAGCCCTGTTATTTGAGCATTGCCCCCCCCCCCCCATTAAAAATATCCTGGCTACACTACTAAAAACAATGCTGCTTGTGGAGACCCAAAACCCAGGGGCTTGGTGGGCCTGGACGCCCCTCCCCCATTGTTAAGAGACTGCAACATTAGACCTGTGCCGTTGACTCGAAATAGTCTGAAATACTAAGCGGACCCACTTCCCCCAATAATTCCTGGAAATCTCCAGCAACTGTGTACATGTACCGAAAACGCATGTCCTTCGCGTACCCCGTACGCATGTGTGCTTTTCCTCGATGTATGCGATCAGAATATTTATCTAACATATTTGTCCCACCTTATCTCTAATGGTCTTTAATCTTCACCAGTTATCCTGAGTTGTCTGCCACAATACGTGCCACAAGACGAAGACAAATGAGAATGGTGTCCTTGAACCACATGTAGTGGAATTCAAGCGACGTTTCCAAATCCAGGCGGACGTCGTCGTGAAATCTGCCTCGTGGAAGGCACGCAAACCCGCATAGGGGCTAGACCATATTCAGAAGACCAAGATGTTAATGGGAAGATGAAGTCAATTTCATAAGATGCAGCCTTTGCCGTGACGTCATGAAAAAAGTTCAAAGAAAATTTGACAAATACGCAAAATGTATGGCATTTGCAATACAAGTACTTCTTTGGCTACATTTTTCCTTTCCATAATACTTTTCAGACTTTCAGTTATCGTTCTAATTAATCGCAGTGACCTCTCAGGTCACCTTGCAATTGTCACTTACACTCAAGTTCAGGTGTGTGTCACTGGACAAGAGACAGATCAAAGTCATATGTTTTTTTTTTGCAATGATTTGAATATGAAATCCCTCAATCTTCGCAGAACACACAAAACTTGATTTTAGGCACATTTTTCTGTATCAAAACAGCCATAAAACGTCGTGGTTACTTCAGTCTTGTGTTCTCAGTTTTGTTTTCAGACCTATTCTCAATGAGAAGAGACCTCGGGAGCCCCAAGAAATCTGACAGATGTTTTGCACGAAAAAACGCCGTGCGTAGTGGTTATTTTTAAGCGACCTTCTAGGGTGATATGCGGAAATTGAAAATCTGGCAGCGGATAACTGTTCCCATGAAGCTAAGGCGCCAAGCTGTTGACATTGCCACTAATTCTCTCGGTCCGAAAAGGCAGAGGTATTCAGATGGTCATTCCGGGTACGTTCTTTGCCGTTCCGCCGGGTACGTTCTTTTGATTTAAAAAACTCATACGTTTGTCCCAGGGGTATATGACAATTTGGAACTCAACTTGTGCTCCACAGCGCAACAGTGTCTTAACTCTGATACTTGACGTTTGTGTGGTTGCGACCTGGTTACCTGTATTACCTGTTCGATTATGCACCTGTGGATGCGTTATTGTTTCGCGTCTGTGGTTGTTCGGACATATTCCCATCATGTTGCACGCCATACAGCAAAATAATATGTAACAGTCCGTGCAAGGTGCATGTTCACTACCGTGTATTTTAAGGCAATGTGAAAGATATTCCAGAAGTCGTGGATGGGGATTTATATGTTTTATATTGGCACATATGCACACCATCTTCATTTTTAGAAGTACATTTGGAAGCCTGGGTTGTTTATAAACATATCACATCACCAACCCAGAATGAAGTAATTGATAGATGAGAATCTTGAATCGAAAATATCGAATAAGGATATACTCAGTGAATTGTAGATTTCTGGGATGTTCGCTTGTGGTCACCAGCAATGAACAGCAAGGAATCATTAAAAGACATGGTTGCAGTGATGAAGTTGGCTGAGTGTGCAGGAGACACACTCTGAATTTGAGAACAAAAAGAGATTGCTTGATCCATTCATATGTTTCTTAGAACAAAATGTCTTAAGTTTGGAATACCTTGGGAAAAGCACAAAATTCTGACCTTGCGTGGAATGGAGTTTCAGAACGGGCTGATGTCTGAGAAACCTAGATGAAGACTTGCGGTCCGTAGGAGGTTAAATTGGCAGGCCAAGGTTTGCTGAATTATGCGGTCGGAGAGGTATTATTCGTTGCAGACAAGGCACAGTTCGTCTTGCTGTCTCCCTGGTCCCTTTCGGAATTTGATGAATCACGGGCGAGTCCTGGACGATGTTACCACTTGCTTCTAAACTCCTTTTCGCACCAACACCGTCTTTCTATTCACTTAGGTCCAAAAACAGTCTTTCTCCCTGATGATGTTACAGAGCAGTAGCCTGTTACGTGGCCGAGTAAGCTTCTAAACTCTGCCGAGCTGTCATTTCGGAAACGTCACCAGCCGGCCGTCGCGTCAGGCCTGACGACAACCGCTGTCCACCGGCCAGCGCGGGGGTTCGTCCAAGGTATCGCTCGGCGCCCGGCGGACCCGGGGCGTCCGTGTGGGCGCGGCGGCTCGTCTGATCCGCCCCCGCTCGCCGCCAGACGCCGGCGGCGGCCTCGGCCTGGACTGGGCCTTCCTGGAGCAGGTGGCGCCCCACTACGAGGCCAAACTGCAGCCGGTGCCCGACGACAAGCGCTGCGGCTTCGAGTTCAACCGGCAGGCGTTCCACGACGCGGTCATCACCGCCCTGGTACAGGAACCAGGACCAGCCGCAGGTGCGCTCGCCGGGCCGCCGCCGCCGCCGTGGGGCGTGTCGTGATGATGCCTGACCGTTGAACGCGTGCCGCGCGGGCGGCGGTGCTCGACCTGATTGGAAGCGGGAGCGCGCTGAATGGTTGCTTTGGGGTCTCTCGGTGGTGACAGCGTACACGGCCTTTTTTGGGGAGGGGGCGTCGAGTAGGGATGATGCCCGTCTTTGTTGGAACTTTAGTGCGCCGTTTAGATGAAGATGTGCTGCCACTTCAACAGAACTGAGCCACGTTCTAAGCACACGCTGGTTTGCGGTTCGTGTCGTGTGTAGTCGTTTGACCGAGTGTCCGGACGCCGTCTGAGCGCCGCCTGTCCGGCAGTTCTTCTACGTGGCCGAGATCTGCCACCAGCTGAACCCTGGCTCAGAGTTCCCGGACGACCAGTTCCGCACGTTCACCGAGTACTACCAGAGCAAGTACGGCATCCGCATCCAGAACCAGAAGCAGCCGCTGCTGGACGTGGATCACACCCCGGCTCAACTGAACCTGCTGGCGCCGCGGTACGCTGCGGCCGGCCAAACGAACGGCCCCAGGCGTTGGGTACCGTCAGGCTATCGATCGTTTGTACGGGGTTTGCCGCTTGTGCATTGGTTTTTGAGGACGCCAGGGGAGTGCCTTGTCAGTTTGGATTTAACTTTCATCATATCATGAAATGAAAGATTCTCTTTGTGGAGCAGAAGCCCACTGAATAGTCACTTTTTTATTCCATATTTACACGAATGGGTACGTTCAGATCTTCATTGGGTTCATTCCATGAACAACAATTTTGATCTTACTGCGGATTATTCTGCACATTCACTTTTGTTCATGATGCAGTGCATGGAGCGGCCTCCTATCTCTGTTTCCGTTTGCTGGGCCGCAGGTCGTTTCGCCGGCCAGCACCCATCAGCAGGTCGGTGGCGCTGTCGGCCGGCTCGGCCTGCGGCGTCAGTCCCCGTCCCGTGCCGCCCTCACCGCCATCTGTCGGCAGGTTCGTGAACCGCAAGGGCGTGGCGCTGCCGGCGGCCAGCTCGGAGACGAAGCGGGCCAAGCGCGAGTCGCTGCAGCAGAAACAGATCCTGGTGCCCGAGCTGTGCGCCGTGCACCCGTTTCCGGCCTCGCTCTGGCGCAAGGTGGTGACGCTGCCGTCCGTGCTGTACCGACTGAACGGCATCATGGTGGCCGACGGGCTGCGCCGTCGCGTGGCCATCGAGGTCCACCTGGGCACGCCCGAGCTGCCCGCAGGTACGGTGCCACGGCGGCGGGAAGGAGGGAGAGACTCGAGCTTAACGAACATTTATGAGACGGTGGAACGGGACGAGATCGACGAGTGTATTGCCCCGTCTGCGTCCCCTGTCCTGTGGACAGAAGGATAGAAGTGCAACTCCGGAGTGGCGAGGGAGCAAACCGACAAGAACGTACTTTGGCACCAGTTCGGGACAGAGGAGGGGAAGGGTTAAGACGGACTGGCGATGGATGGAGGCGCGGGCGTATGGTAGGGAAAGGCACGTGGCGAGACGGATGGTGTGGTAGAGGTGAAGCTCAGAGCAAGGGGAGGGCTGCGACGCGCACGAGCTGCTGTAGCAGTAGAAACACGTCCCGGGTCTCCGGGGGTGCGGTACCGATGTTTGTCGCGGAGTTCCGGCCTGCCGTGCGAGCGGTGAGACCAGCGTCTGTGTCCGCCAGGGGCCGGCTGGCCGCAGCTGGACTTCGGCTGGAGTCTGGCCGAGGTGCTGGAGCGGCGCGACAAGCTGGCGCCGGCGCGGGAGGACGACGGCGCGCCGGCCGAGAACGGGAACGCCGCCGCCGAGCCGGCCGCCCCGCCGGCCGACGGCAGGCCCAACGGCAAGAAGCCGAGCGGCGAGGCCAAGCGGCCGCGCGGCCCCCAGTTCGGCATCGGTGAGTGGTGGGAGGACATTGCCAGTGCTGCCGGCCGTAGTCGTCGTTGTTCCATTACAAACGGCGTGAGGAGCAGGGTCGTTGAGCCGCTCCGACCACGGCGTGTGTGCTCCGGTTTCCGCTCGGAGATGGTGGTCGGTGCAGCGGAGCGCCTTGTCCCGGATGTCTCGAGGTGCGTTGGGCCGCGCGCTGGATTTGACGCCGACTCCGCGCTCGCCTCGGCAGGCACCTGGAGTAACGACCTGCTGGACTGTGCGCCGGAGCCGTCCGAGGAGTCGGAGCTGGCGCTGCTCGGGCCGGACCTGGCGCTGCCGCCGGGCCCGACGCTGCTGGACGAACAGGCCGCGGATGACGAGCTGGCCGCCGTCGACTGGGGCGCCGCCGGCGGCGGTGGCACCATCCGCTACGGCTCGCCGACCTACCTGAGCGGCGGCGGCGGAGGAGGCGGCGGCGGTGGCGGCGGCTGGGACGCCTGGGGCGACCGGCCGGCCGACGGCCCGGCCAGCCTGGGCTCGGACGAGTCCGAGCTCAGCGACAGCAGCTCCGACGAGGACGAGGATGAGGACGAGCCGCGGCCGGCCTGCGCCGCGCCGCCCGCCCACGCCGCGGCCAAGCCGGACAAGGACGAGGACCTGGACGAGGAGGACGTATTCGACTTCGAGGAGGACCGCACCACGCTGGCGGTCGTGCAGGAGCGCATGCTGCGCCGGCGGAAGGAGGCACGCGGCCTTGTCGACCGGCACTGCCTGGTGCCGGCCGACGCCGCGCTGGACCGACAGACGCTGCGCCGCCAGCCGCAGCCGCCGGCGGCGGCGCCCGAGCGGCGCGGACGGCCGCAGCCCGAGCCTTCTGGCGCTACTACGCGTCCAGATGCTGAGACCCGTAGTGGCGGTCTCGCACCAGAAGGCCCGCGCGACTGCGAGCCGGGCGGGGTGATCGTGGCGACGCCGGCGGCCGGCTGCGACGCGCCGAGCGGGTTCGACCTGCAGCCGGACCTGGACCGCCACGCCGGCCCCAGTCCGGCGCTGGTGCTGCAGGCGCTCACCATGTCCAACGCCAACGACGGCATCAACCTGGAGCGGCTGGAGACGGTCGGCGACTCGTTCCTCAAGTTCGCCGTCACCACGCACCTGTACGTGGCGTACCCTAGCATTGACGAGGGCAAGCTGACCTGTCTGCGCTCGAAGCAGGTCAGCAACCTGAACCTGTACCGGCTGGGGCGCGCCAAGGGCCTGGGCGAGCTGATGGTGGCGGCCAAGTTCGAGCCGCACGACAACTGGCTGCCGCCCGGGTACACGGTGCCCGAGGGCCTGGAGGAGGAGATTGTGGTCTCCGGCGTGCCGTTCAACCACCTGAACCTGGCCGACATGACAGACCTGGCGCAGGTGAGAGCTGGTGACCTTGCCGTGATGACGAACCTGGTACAGATGAGAGCCAGTTACCTGGCCGACATGACCGACCTGACGCAGCTGAGAGCTGGTTACCTGGCCGGCATGACCGAACTAACGCAGATGATAGCCAGTATTCGAGCCGACGTGAACAACGGACTTGTGACTGCGCATCTCGGTTTGAGGGGCAGACGCGACAATGCTGGCGCAACAGCATCCGGTCGTCTGGAATATTACGCTCTTAGTAGGAGGTGTGAAAGTTACAGGTCCTATTTGGTGAATAGGTATGGACAGGATCGCTGCGCCGTCGATGTTTCCAACGAACGGCTCATTACAAGTGTCTGAATGTTGATTGCGACATAAATAACCGTAGCCGTGCTGCTGCGGCGGCTGTCACGAAGGCTGTTACCCATCTAAACAGGTGTCATCGGCTGCCCTGGTGATGCATGATCGCGTTAGCACCCTGTGTGGCTGCTGTGCCATAAACACCCTTACGTTGTCATCCGCGGCCCTTGTTCCAGTTCCAGCCGCGCTCTTTCTTACGTTGATGCCATCATCGGCATATATGATTCTTTCAGCGGTATCATCCCCGATCGATGTGATTCGGCAGCTTTTTCAAGCGCTGCCCGTCGTTCCTGTGACATCGCCACCCGGCACATTTATAGATCCTGCCTCCGTAGTATTGACCTTTTTTGCTGGTGATATAGCGTTCCCCTTGTCGCTGCACTCACTGCAGGTGTCGGGAGAGGTCTCTGAAAACCCGAAGGCGTCGATGTAACGCTCCGTCCCCTTCCCGGGCAGGTGTCGGGGCAGGCCCTGTAACGCTCCGTCCCCCTCCCGGGCAGGTGTCGGGGCAGGCCCTGTAACGCTCCGTCCCCCTCCCGGGCAGGTGTCGGGGCAGGCCCTGTAACGCTCCGTCCCCCTCCCGGGCAGGTGTCGGGGGAGGCCCTGTAAGCTCTCTCCCGGGCAGGTGTCGGGGCAGGCCCTGTAACGCTCCGTCCCCCTCCCGGGCAGGTGTCGGGGGAGGCCCTGTAACGCTCTGTCCCCCTCCCGGGCAGGTGTCGGAGGGAGGCTGAGGTGCGCCGCCTGGTCCGCGACAAGTGCCAGCGCATGAAGCAGCGGGCCGAGGACGCGTCCGTCGACGCCGGCGCCATGCCGTCCTTCCTGCCGTACAACCTGCTGACGCAGCACAGCATCCCGGACAAGAGCATCGCCGACTGCGTCGAGTCGCTGATCGGCGCCTACCTGGTCTCGTGCGGGCCGAAGGGCGCGCTCGTCTTCATGAACTGGCTCGGGATCAAGGTGAGGGTGGCCGGACGGCTGGTCCGACCCCGGCGGCCTGGCTAAACAGACAAGGGATCCTCCGCGCCAGGCATCAGTGAAACGCCCGCATCAGGAAAGGCAAATTCATTGGACCACGGATGTTTGTGGCTGGATGTTTTCGGTCGATTTTCTGCCTCTTGTGGCCTCGATTTTTTGTTATTTTTATTTTTTGGTGACCGTGCGTCCTTTTTGGGACTCCATTCACGCATTACGTTGGTGACCCCTCTCACGTGACTGACGTTTTGGGAGAGCCGCCCTGACGACCTCTGTCGTCTGACGGGACTGACGTGACTGAGGTGTCGGTAGGGCCTCCTAACCTGACCTGACCTCTCTTCTGACGGCCGGCGCCGGGTCTCCACCAGGTGCTGCCCCGGCTGGACGACGTTGAGGAGGAGGCGCCCAGGAACCGGCTGCTGGAGCGGCAGCGGCGCCGGCCGGCCGGCCCGCCGACACCCATCAGCGCCCGGATCGCGTACGGCGAGCTGGCGCAGCCCGAGAGTCCGCTGCGCCGCGAGCTGCCCGACCCGCTGCACACGGCGGCACCACTGCTCAGCGGTCTGGACCGCTTCGAGCGGATCATCGATTACGAGTTCCGCGACAAGTTCTACCTGCTGCAGGCGTTCACGCACGCCTCGTACCACCGCAACACGCTCACCGACTGCTACCAGCGGCTGGAGTTTCTCGGCGACGCCGTCCTGGGTACGGCAGCCGGCTGCGTGCGTGCGTGCGTGCGTGCGTGCGTGCGTGCGTGAAATGCGTTATCGAGGGATGTCGGGAGGTCTGAAGTGCTCACTGCAGCATGCGATGAACAGCATACATCTTAAGCACTGTTGGCGGGCTTATTGTACACTGGAGGAGATATCAACGCCGCGGTTTTTTGGGCAGGTAGTTCGGCTCCAATAGTCGCACTTCGGCACATTCCACTAGTTTTGTTTTTATACTTTGCGATGACGCAGCATATATATTATGGCTTCGTAGTTAGGAAAGCTAGCCTTTGACAGTGCAGTACTGTTATTACCGATGTCGGGATGTTTAATTCGAGCGGCAGGATTAACTTTGGCAGCAACTTTACCATACGCCCCACGAATTTTCTCTAGAAAATCATAGATGATGCTTGTCAGTGTTAAGTCTAAATCTGTGATTACTTTTCTGCCTTTCAAGAACTTTTATCTCGCTGCACCTGATATTCCATTCTATGTTCAAAGCTCCATGCAACACGAATTAGGCAATGTTCTCGAGCCCTGTTTTTGGAACTCTGAGAATCACAATCCGCCTTTTTTAATTCACTGCGCTGCCCTGTTTTTGATCCCGTACCGTGTGCTGTTCTGCTGGGCTGACGCTGGCTGGGTTTCGCCAGACTACCTGATCACGCGGCACCTGTACGAAGACCCGCGCAACCACAGCCCGGGCGTGCTGACCGACCTCAGGTCGGCGCTGGTCAACAACGCCATCTTCGCCACGCTGGCCGTCCGCCACAAGTTCCACTTGTACTTCAAACAGTTCTCGCCCGGCCTGCACCAGGTCATCACCAAGTTCCTGTCGGCCTACACGGAGCGGGACCGGATCGCCGAGGAGGTGAGCCGACTCGGTCTGACCCTCCCCCCCCTCTTCCGTTCGGTCCGCGCTGCAAGAGGTGGTGGGGGGGGGCGAGGTTCACGGACCAGACGGCGGCCGTCACGGGAATAACAGGAAGCCGTCACGGCCGCCGTCACGTGGCTGGCTCGAACTCTCCGGTGGGTGATGTGGACAGCCGTCCGAGGTTCAGAGTCGAGGACGAGTCTTTTGCGAGCGTCTGGCCCGTCATGCTGGTGTTGACTGGCTCGTCATGCTGGTGTATGTTCTCCGTTCTTAAGACGATTCCCATGGATTGGCAGCGCTGCTGCTGCTGTACATGTACGCCTAAGAGGACAGGGAAGAATGTCATGGACTGACGTGTTCTCACTGCTGTACCAGTATCGTTACATCCAGCAGGACAGGCTGACTGATGTCGGACTGAATGTTCCGTCCTCCCGCTGTTTCAGTATCTGTACATCCAGGAGGACGAGTGTGACGTGAGTGTTTTGTCCTCCCGCTGTTTCAGTACCTGTACAACCAGGAGGACGAGTGTGACGTGAGTGCTTTGTCCTCCTGCTGTTTGAGTACCTGTACAACCAGGAGGACGAGTGTGATGTGAGTGCTTTGTCCTCCCGCTGTTTCAGTATCTGCATTCAAGGCAAGCGGACGAATGCCAGTGATTGAGTGTTTTGTCCTCCCGCTGTTTCAGTATCTGTACATCCAGGAGGACGAGTGTGACGACGCCGAGGACATCGAGGTGCCCAAGGCGCTGGGAGACGTGTTCGAGTCGGTGGCGGGCGCCATCTACCTGGACTCGGGCATGTCGCTGGACACCGTGTGGCGCGTCTACTACCGCATGATGCAGAAGGAGATCGGTACGGCTTCTCCCGCCGCTGGCCGGGGGGGGAGGGGGGGTCGGTCCAAGCAGAGCGGCGACCTTGTCGTCCGAGGACAGCGAGGCTCGTCTCGTCTCGCTGTGTTGACGCCGTGCTGTTGGACCCCGTGCTTTGCTGACGCCGTGCTGTGTTGACACCGTGCTGTGTTGACACCGCGCTGTGTTGACCCCGTGCTGTGTTGGCTCCGTGCCGTGTTAACGCCATGTTTGTTGACCCCGTGTTGTTTCCTTGTGCTGACGCCGTGCTCTGCTGACAGTCTGCCGTGTTGTCGCCCTTTTCAGAGACGTTCAGCGAGCACGTGCCCAAGTCGCCGATCCGCGAGCTGCTGGAGCTGGAACCAGAGACGGCCAAATTCAAGTACGTCGCTGATGCTGGAGCTGTCCAGTTAGGCGGACCGCCATGTCCCCATCCCTCAGGCAGACTTAGAAACGAGGTCTGCGTGGTACGGATATAGGTCACGTGCATTACAGCCAGATTACCCCTTTTCTTGGATGGTTTCATGGGCGTTGAAGAGTTCTGAAGAGTGTCATGCGGATGACTTTCCGCAGATGCTATTGGCAGCTTTTAAGGTTTCAGTCCTGCAGCTGTCCCAGGGACATTACTTACGGTTTACAAAATATGTGCACGTGCCCATCGTCAAGGCAGCTTCCAGTAATTTAAGCCAGTAACGTTCGATTTTTGTTATTATTGGGGTCGGAAAGGGTGTCGAATTGGAGCTCGGAAAGAAAGCCCCTCCCCCTGTCACCCCAAAAACACGTGGTGAGAAGGGAGGGTGTTTGTTCCTCATCGTGCAGCTATCATCCACGTACGTCCGATGTCCAATGCCACCAGTCATCGTAGCTGTCTGCTGGACGTGCAATCTGCTGCTGATCGTAAGACCAGCGTTTTCTCAGTCAGATGATGGCTCTCGCTGAAGGGCTCCGTCCCCAGCTGGTGGTGCAGAAACCTTGACGTTTTAACAACACGTATGTCCACACAGCCCCATTGACGTACTGTGTCCGGAGAAAGCTGGTCGGGCCCCTCCCCGCGTCCCTGTTCCTGTCGTGGATCAGCCGATCGGACCGTCTGGGTTAAGTCAGACGCCCCTCCCCCGCGTCCCTGCTCCTGTCGTGAATCAGCCGATCGGACCGTCTGTTAAGTCAACGCCCCTCCCTGCGTCCCTGCTCCTGTCGTGAATCAGCCGATCGGACCGTCTGGGTTAAGTCAGACGCCCCTCCCCTGCGTCCCTGCTCCTGTCGTGAATCAGCCGATCGGACCGTCTGGGTTAAGTCAGACGCCCCTCCCCCGCGTCCCTGTTCCTGTCGTGGATCAGCCGATCGGACCGTCTGGGTTAAGTCAGACGCCCCTCCCCCGCGTCCCTGTTCCTGTCGTGGATCAGCCGGTCGGACCGTCTGGGTTAAGTCAGACGCCCCTCCCCCGGCTCACCTACCCCTCCCGCCGGCAGGAAGCCGGAGCGGCAGGTGGACGGCAAGGTGCGCGTCACCGTCGAAGTGTTCGGCAAGGGCTCGTACGAGGGCCTGGGCCGCAACTACCGCATCGCCCGCTGCACGGCCGCCAAGCGCGCGCTGCGGGCGCTCAAGCGCATGAAGGCGAACCGCGTCACCCGCGAGCAGCTTTACCTGTACAGCCCCAGTTAGGCGGCCGGAGGCGGCGGCGGAACGGCACGCCGTACTGCCGGACGCGTCTGCCGCGCGCGGCCGACTGGGAAACCGTCCCGGGCAGCCGGCGCGTAGCCCGCTTCGTTCCTTCGCTTTTCGGTACCGTGCAACACAGCGAGTTCTTCAGAGTCTCTGATGCTTTCTCGGCTTGCGGCTTGGGAGATGGAGAAACGAACTTCAGTTCCATTTGACGACTGAGACTCCGTTGATAGACATTCCCTTTGTTTCAATTTAGCCGATTTGGCGTGTTTGCGGCCGTTGTTTTGTGCAGCGACATCTCGGCCTGCAGAAAGGAGTTAGCTGCTGTCGCGTTGTAGGTTGGCTCCTGGTATCAGTGCAGGTGCACACGGACAGGCGACAGCTGACGCTTTGTGCTGTCGTCCTACGCTGAAGAGCTGAACTGTCGTAACGCTGGCTCCGCTCCGTAATTATGAGCTCTTCAAGTCTGTCCTCGCGGTGTCGTCACACCCTCTAGGTATGGCACTGCGTCACACAACAAAACTCCGTGCTTTTAACGCCTGCTCCGAACAGACTTGTTTAATAAAACTGTAACCGCGTTTGATCGTAAAACTGTATCACAATGACCACCGCTCCGGCCGGCGTGTGCGCAGGTACGCAGCCGTTCCTGTCGCTACCACCGGCCGGCGACCGTCTCAGCCGGCTTCGCTCCGTCCCCAGACACCGGACAGAACGCGGTAGACCAGCCACGGGTTAGAAGCGACTCGGAAACGACGGGCCCGGCCCTCTGCCACCGGCGGGCCTCCGCCACAGGTGGTCCTCGGAACCCCCAGCCCGGGGCCGGGCAGCGGCGACGGCACCGCCCGCCAACTCGCGTCCGGGCAGGCAGGCCCGGAGAGAGTTATCATCCGCAGCCGATCGCAGAACAAGGACGAGCGCACACGTCCACCAAGCCATGGCCGTGGGAAACCGAAGACAAGGCACGCAGGCTGATTCTCCAGCGGACGGAGGCGTGGGCGGAAAACGCACAGCCTATCAGTTGGTCAATAACGACAGCATAAGGAATACTTTACGATTGCACACGCCGGCTGCGGAAAGCTCATCTAAAAATAGATCTCGCTCGACATCGGTCTCGGAAGGGAGACGTAATGACTAACATGCTCTCCTTGTGACCGAAAGGTACCCGGTTCGAGTTCGGACCACAACTTTTCGCCGTTCTGTGCGACCACTGGAGCGACGGGTTGCGACGCGAAAAGGCCGTTAACGGAGCCTCGATAAAAAAAATCCCACTCCCAACCGCCAACGGCTTCAACCACATCTACAAATAACCAATAATACATGGCGGTCGCGGTGAGCCAACGGATCGATTGCACCACGCTCCTGTTACGGCCGCGTGCATCAATACGCACAACCTCTTGTGGTGAGTTGTCATTCCTAGCCGCCCGCTGCTGGCGGCGGCGGCGGCGGCGACCTCAGGTCTTGGACGCGTCGTTGTTGGTGTTGGCCGCCTTGGCGGCGGCCAGCACCGGCAGTTATTATTTATATTATATATATATATATATATATATATATATATAATATATTATATATATATATATATAGATATATATATATTATATATTTAACGTTACCAGCAACCGCCCGGCCACGGCCAGGCCGAGCCGCTCGGCGGCCGCCAGGTCGGCGCGGTCCGCCGCCGGTGCCCACACGGCCGCGAACAGCCGGTCGCCGTCACCGCCGCCGTCGCTGCCGGCGTCGCCCGGGCTGGGCAGCGGCGCCGCGAGCGTGTCGCGGATCTCCTGGCTGCCGACCGGTCTTAGCCACCCTCGGGCCTGTGGGTGACGGCGGATGGCTGTGGTGGTCTCGGCCGGGAGGTGTTCGTGGATCGGACTGGGCCTGCCGCGCTCCGTGGCAGAGCCAGGAGCTGGGAGCCCGTCGGCAGTGGCGCTGCCGGGCTGATCGCCAGCCTCTCTCCCGAACATTCGGCCAGCGGTGGTGGGCCGACGGGTGCGAGCACTGTGCTGGTTTGATAGGACGATCCTTGTGCCCCAGCAGTGCTGAACAGGCATACTGTGCGGGCCTCTGTGGAGTGACTGGCGATGTTGTTTTTGTAGTCCGGTGCGGATGAGCGTTCATCTCGGATTGAACGGCTGCCAACTCTTGAGGACCGTTGGCGCAGACTTCAAGCCGGCTGCCGTCTCCAGAATAGGTTGTACCAAGCTTTCCTCATGCAGTATCTCGACGCATTGCGATGTATGCTTCATATGAATTCATTCGTCGTGCTTTGCACGATTTGTCCTCGCACCCATTGCAGTGGTCATCGCCTGGACCAGGACCGGTGGATATGCGTTGGAAAACGGGTCAGCTGTTGAAATGCGTGAGCTTCATTCTCCCTGTCTGCCAGATCATGTTTATTGAGGACAGCGTTCACTACACGTAACGGCGAATCGCCTTCTGAATTTGTATTTTTCGTTCTGCTTTTAACGCAGTTCTCATTGTCTTCCTAAAGTCATTGACTCAATTCCCGAATGACAATCATCATTCAGTAGAGACGTTGAAACCTACTTCACGAGTACAGAATGTTGTGTCAGCTCACTCTAGTAGTATGAGGTCTGAACTGCAAACAGATCTGGTACAATGCATTATTCTGACACTAGAAAACGGTGGCGGCGCAAAACACGGCAAACACATACAAGCTCAACAAATCGCCACTGGCGACCGAGGCCATCAGGAGAGTCAACCTCACAGCCGCCATCCGCCCCGACCTGCCGGCGTGCGACGGCAGTTCACGGGCCGGCGGCGGCGGCGGCACGTCCCGAGCCGGGCGGGGCCGACGCCCGGCCGCCCTCCGATCCCCCGCCTCGACCGGCTCCCGTCACTGGCCCGTGGCCGGATCTCCTCAGTCACCGGCCAGACGTCCGTCCCACGGCGCGGTCGACCGCGCTCCCATCTCGCGCTGCCCCGGCAGCGCGGGCAGACGCAGCGCAGAGCACCGTCCGCCGCTGTCCGTCCGCAGTCTCCGCACGACACGCCGCCGCGCCGGGCGCCGTCCGGCCGGCCGGCCTACGTGGCGTCCATCAGCTGGCACATGATGCCGTCCAGCCGCGTCAGCCGGTCCTCGGGCTCCTCGGCGGGGTCGGCCGACGGCCGCGGCGCCACCTCGGTCGGCACCAGCAGCTTCGAGTCCAGCTCGTCGGCGCTGGGCAGCGCCTGCAGCGCTCCGTTCACCGTTTCCAGCACCTTGTCCAGGTGCAGCTGGAAACGGACCGTGCCGGTGTCGGCTGCGCTGTGCCAAGGAGACCGCGCGAGCGACGACACACGAAACACTCCCGTGCTCGCACTGAGTAACTGAAAGACTTTCCAGTGGCCCAACGAACCAATCAGCACGGGTCCCATGCCTGGCAAACTGGCCTGCACTTCATCCCGCGGGTCCAATCTCAAAAGTTTCGCTTTCATTGTCTCGCCTGTTTCAAATGACAGCAGAACACAAGCAATGCTACCGAGTATACGTTCGACCACATCCCACGTAGAGCAGACAGGCCCGGGTGGTGCCACGACATGCCGGCCGCGGCCACAGGCCTGGTCATGACCTCACCTGGAACCTGTTGGCGATGTCAAGTCGCTGCCTCTTCTGCAGCTCCATGGTAACGCGCAGCGCCTCGCGAGCCTGATGCGGCCGAAACTCGTTGATGAGATGATGCATGTGGATGAACAACAGCTTGATGTCGTCTATCTTCTCAATCCGCTTGCTCGAGTCCGGACACCGGATCAGGATCTCCAACAAGTCCAAGAAGTTCGCCAACACCGAGTGGTTCAGCTTCTTTAACTCTTTTCTGTGGTCGAAGTTCAGAGGATACAACCTCTTGATGCCCTGCAAAAAAAGAAGAAATACAAACTGTCAAGGAGCACAGCAGCACCAGCAAAACTGAAATAACACATGCCATACCATAAAATGCCGTCCCTAATTGTTTTGGATATTGTCCAGCAAAGACATCTTGATTAAACGTCACACAGAACGTACCGTTGGCGGCAGTTAGTAGCACTAAGCTCCAGTGCCAGCAAACTCATGGGTTCCATGGCACAGTTAGGGCAAACTACGTCAGACCCAACTAAAACGTTCTTTTGTGGAAGGCGCATCTTTTCCAGATGCGAGCTGACCACCACAAGGCAAACTGTCAAGCTCACAGCAGCAAATCTTGCTGTAACACAACAAAGTGGTTATAACAACGCGAAAGATCTCGTTAGAACAAGCGGCAGCAAACTGAGCTACCTGTCCCGCCCACAGAGACAAAGCGGGGCCGGCCGGACCCGAGCGCGACGCGGCGGCGCTCACCTGGTTCTCCAGCGGCTGGATGATGGGGTCGTCCATGCAGAACGTGTTGCCGAACATGGAGTAGGTGTCGTTGGTGGGCGGCACGGGCGGTGGCGGCGGCGCCACGCCGCGACGATAGTTCTCGTCCGAGTAGAGGCCGTACGTCTTGACGGAGGGCAGCGGTAGCGAGCTGGCCACGCCCACATCGCCGCCGCCGGCCACGGCCGCCGCCGGCGCCGACATGACGTCACTCACGGTCGCTGCTGCAGACGCGCACGCGAACGCACGTCAACGACGAGCAGCGATACAGGTCGTTGACAAGAATGGAAATCCTGTTTTTGTTTTTGGCATTGGAACATGGCAACATTTTAGCATGGAGGGATGAACACACTTTTTCTTTGCCACATAATTCTGGAACCAAATGGCACAGCACCATGACATTTTCAGCATCTCTTGGTGCATCAGTTGTGCATTTTGGAAGAAAAATATCAGGGTTATCCATGGCCAAGCCAACATGATGTCATAAGGATGATGATGTCTGATTTTTCCATTTCTAGTTTGCTTGATCTTTATGAATGTACTGGTTCTGCAAGGGCTCAGAGTGTGCAGGACACAGAAATGTCATAAACGATTCACAAAGAAAATTTGCCACCCGACACAAGGGCCAACACACTTCAAATTTGTAAACTTGCATTTTGTAAAATGCAACATTAAGTTACATCACAAAAGTAGTTGTGATAGCCACCTGAAGGCTTCTTGTCACAAAGACCAGTATTTACAGATGCAAATGAGGCAATTTTATGGAGTCAGAGGAGTTCTTCACACCACAGAAATCCCTTAAAACAATGAAACTGATCTCCTAATACCATATGACCTAGGTTGATTTGTGTCTCTCTTCTTGTAAGATAGACAGCACTGGCACCTTATGCATGCTTTCTCTTGTAGCTTGCCTGTAGGATATGGTGTGTAATGTCCCATTTGTTTGCAGAAAGCACTCCATAAATTGTTCAATTACTAAATTTGATACAATGCTTAAAGAACCCTGATCTAAGCCAAAGCATTGACCCCTTATTGACCAGCTATGTATTGTAATGGCACCCAAGGGAAAGAGGGGTGATTTGTGCCCCCCCCCATATCTCTTGAACTACTCAATAGATCTGAAAAGTTAAAACACCAATCAGTAGCCCTATATAGTACAACCTCAGAACATAAAAAAGGTCCAGGGCATGGAATTCAGAGGTCAAGGTCCAGACCAAACTGCAATCTTTCATAATAATTGCCAGAAAGGATGATGACCACATTTTATTCCCTTATGACAAGGAACAATTTGCATACTTCAAAAATACCATACAAACTGACAATATCTGTTCAGGTTCAGATAACAGGTCAAGGTCAAATGAGGTCAACATTCTATGGCAAATTCTCTCATAGGCTACTTAACCAATTCAATGAAATGAAACATCTATGAATATCTCTGCATTACACCATTTAAAATGTTTTTTTCAGAACAGGGTAAAAGGCTAAAGTCATATGGCATCAGTGCTGTACAAACATTACTCTGTGACTAAAACAGTTTTGGCAGACCTCTGATAACTTAGTGAGGTCAGGGGTATTATATACTGACCCCCCACAGCCCATTCCTTCAAGCAAAGGGCAGGTAAATTTGAATCAGATGGGATAACATTTTAAATCAGTCCTTTCTTTTTGGCCACTACTATTTGGCCATAAACACTAGCATTTGGCCACACACTTTTTGGCCACTACTATGTTACTATTTGGCCACAAACACCATAACAATAACAACAGTTTTTATGCCAAAGAATAAACATTTTACATAGGAACAAGTACTCAGAGTTTCAAGCCTGTGCTTTCCTTTGTTTTTTATTTCATGGTTACAGTTTTACAGCAAGTTATCAAAATTGCAGGGGCAAATCAACACACACACTAAATTCAGCCCCCAATAATCTGAGCTGAGAAACCAGATTACAACAGTTTATCCCAGTAATGCACAGAACATTGCATATGCACATGAAAACAAAATGACTCCAAAAACATACACATGCAGTTAAAATAGGTAATGACCATCCAAATGCTACTGAAGAGGCAAGGCCCAAAATGTAGGATGCAAGACCTTCAGAAATCAAGAAGATTTTCATTGTTTTTCCTTGGAAGGTTAAAATGCACTGCCTCATATCACCAGCATCCAAACTGCAGTTTTCTGTTGAATCCTGTGTCTTTGTCACCTACCAGTTGGTTGTCATTGACAGTAAAAAAGATTTTCACACAGTGTACTGAAGATGATGAAGAGCAAGTGAATAGGCAGAAGCCAGACAAACATAATGTAATGAATAAGAGCACCAAAATAAATGCCAGCCAGTTGCTAACCTAGGCACCTTTCACTTCAAGGTGGGACATGATTCATGGCTATCCCCCTGAAATTTGCAATACAGTTGCATGAGTATTCACACAAATGCAGCATGCTAACTTGTAGCATTTGTTAGGTCTGTTGCAGCCCCCACATGATCGAAATAGACAGTAAGCAAAACTCTGTTTATAAAATTTTGGTTTCAGAATAGCCATATGTGCATTGGCTACTTCAGTTAAATATGAATGGGTTTAATGAAATATGTTACTTATTTTGAGATATGATGTTCTTTGCAACTCTCCTCTGTATGAATGATCTATCCAAAACGTTTTGTACCTTTAAAACATTACAATTTCCCCACAATAGTCGCCTGAAGCCATCGAGCTACCCACCGCCTACACAACTAGCACGATCTCGAAGAACGGAGCATCTTCACGAGACAGATCAACGTCTGCCTCTGAGCAGCGACGGTTCAGAACGCCTCGCAAAATATGACGTCACTGAAAGATAAACTAAAACGCAACAGTCTCGAAACTCGAAATAGGTTAAAAATGGCAATGAAACGGAACAGGGAGGTGGACTGGGACCGAACAAAGACAGGCATGAGGAACTGTGAGGGGCAAGGGCGGATGCAGGATTTCGTCAGGAGGGGGGGGAATGGTCAGCGCGGAGCTTCCCTCTCGGCCTTGGCCCGCATTTTTTCTCTTCAGATATGAAACAAACTTTATCTGCTGGGGTCTTGGCTGGCATATCTGATATAATTCTGCGCTTTCTGTGGTATAAAGTAAGCGACAAATGTCAAGCACGTCACTCATTTGAAAAGGTGTTGCGTTTTGTTCGCGTACAAATTGGCCGAAACAACGGTGGGATTTTAGACGGCCATGCGTCCCTGTCTCTACTTGAAATTCCAGGAGCCCCTCTGCCGCCTCGTAGCTTCTGGAGACTTTTTGTCAGCTTCTTGGCGGTTTCGGATCGTCTGCCGAGTCGGGGCTCTTTAGAGGCCTCAAGTTCATTTTACGGACACTTCGGGCGGGACCCATCTGGTAGCTTCAGGGACACTTAAGCCATCTCGGGTTTCCTCCTGTCGTCCCTGGGGAATTTTTGCCGTCTAGCAAATCCCTCAGACAGTAACAAGGGCCCTCTGTTAGTCTCTCTCTTCCCTGACAAAGGCGCCTCTGGCAATGCTTTAGGTCCTTTGGCCTTTTTAGGAGCTGTCTGGACGTCTCAAGGCTTAGTGGTTTCAGGGGCCTCACTGGTCATCACATGTTACAGACTGCTAGTGAGCAGTCTCAGAGGCCCCAAAGGCCCCTCTCTAGTAGTCTCAATGGACCCCCTGTTCTCCTATAGGAGAACAAAGGGAGGAACAGGAACAAGCGTTTGTGAGAGAGTTGGAGGAATTGAAAAACACCGGCATAGCCTGGTTGTTCAAAGGTAAATGTGTTGTGTTAAAAGTGTTTGCTGTATGTGCCTGCCCTGACTCTTTGAGTCGCTCGGCACTCCAAAATCTCATCCGATTCAATGCATTCTTTGGACGTGCCTGATGTCTGCACCCAGGGAAATTTATTGACTGGCGGGTCAGGTATATCACTGGTGATGAGCGGCACCCGCACAAACAGGATCCTGAGGTACGAGAGGATGCCATAAGGGACTTAGAATCAGGAAAAATATCAGAGGAGTAAAAGGAACATCTTGCCTGCTCAATTTACCTCCATTTAACCTCATCTCAGGCTTCGTATCGGATTATATGCATTGCGTATGCTTGGACGTTGTGAAAATGCTCACGAAAGCGTGCAGTTAACGACAAGGAATCATGGGAAGGACTTCTACATTGGCCAGAGCGGAAACGCACTGGCGCGTATCGACTCAGTGCTTTTGAAAATAAAACCGCCAAAGACAGCAAACCGACTGCCAAGGTCTCTGTCAACGAGGGCGAGCTGGAAAGCATCGGAATGGCTTGCCCGGTTTTTGTTTTATTCTCTGCCTTGTCTGAAAGGTATTCTGGATAACCGTTACCTCGTGCATTTTGCACTTCTTTCGTCGGCAGTCTCTTTCAGGAAATGATTACACTAGCGGACATCAGTAACGCAGACTGCATCCTTTTTGAGGTTGTGGTCAGTTGTGAAATTCTGTACGGACCTGCTTTGATGACATTCAGTGTCCATCAGCTTTTGCATTTAACGGACAGTGTACGTGAATGGGGTCCGCTATGGGCACATTCGGTATTTCCGATAGAGGACTGGAACGGTAAGCTGTTGAGATTCATACATGGTTTTCGATCTCCAGCTACGCAGGTCCTGAAAAGGTTTTCCATGACTAGAGTCATCAATGCCATGACAGAGACCATTGCATTGTCGCCAGATGTCCGAAGTTTTTGTCAGAAAACGCTGGGACATCGGCACCTGGGTGGCAGTGTTCGATCGCGAGATCGAACACTGGGACTTGGTGAAGGAAGACAGATAGCCCTTACGGCTGCCGAACGTTTGGTTTCCTCCGACGTGGGTTTACCAGTGCCTGAAATCGTGACATCTTTTCAAAGGGTAGTCTGAATGGTCTGATGTTTACAACGTATCACTGCTTGACAGGAAACTGCGATAGTGTGGCATCAGTGACAGACGGCCGGCACGTTCAAACCCATGCTATTGTGGAAGCAGAACCGTCGGTTGAATCCTCATTTTTTGTCCTTGACAAGCTCCTAAATGTCCGTGCATGCAGTACCGCAGAAACGGAGGGTCTTCCATCCCATATGATGGTTGTCGAGCCAGGAAGTCACCTGGTCGCTGTAGCACTTGCCAGCCTGCAAATGAAGTCTTGTGTCTGTGCAGCTTAGTACAGACACGTTTGTTCTCAGTGAGCTGCCTCCAGTGCCATGGAGCAATTAAGCATTATGTTGTGCGTAATGTCGATTTGTGAGCCATTTCTGTGACGAAATTGGTATCAATTGCAAAAAGCCATTCCGTCATGTCTTTTTTATGGCAGGGCAAATATATGCATGTTTAATACTGCATGTCTGGTTTTCCTTAGCCAGGCATGGCCGATACGCACGGCGCCCTCTTGCGTATCTTATTATATGTCATGGTATGCTATGCTGTGCTATGATATGTTATCCGCATTTCATATGTTATATTTGTTGTGTGCGGGTTTCTTTTTCGTACACATTTCGGAATGCTTTTGAGTGTCCATTGGTGTTTATATGTCGATATCAATGACAGGTACACACGAAACATTTTTCACTCATTCCTACTTAAAAAACATTCATTCCAAGTACACGTATTTCAAGGGCAAGGCACTGAAATTAGCTGGGACTAAGCAGAGCTTGACATCGCGGGCATTAAGCCGCAAGACGATCAGAACAAACCCTAACAGTCCAACATCCGGTAGACAGGCTGCCCGCGTCCCGCCGGTGGGACGTGGGCGGGGGAGCCGACGCCCCGCCGGGCGAAATAGGTGTGGACATGTGCTCCTGCCACCACCGTACCGCTGACTGCCCGCCGTCCTGCGGCCCCGCTAGGCGGTATCGCACTGCTTCGTGTGATGCAGCTCCTACATGATCACCAGTGTCAAAAACACGTAAGACGAAGTATCACTATTGCCAGAATGTATTGTTTCACGCAGAGGATAGCGAGCACCTTCACGCACGGTCAGGGGCGTAACCTTGTATACCTTTGGTAAGGAACTTTAGATACCAGTGTCACATTCAAGGAGTCGATGAATTTACTTTTCCATGTCAAAATTTCTCCCAACTCTATACCCATGCACCGATGCACTGATGAACTACGTATACCGCACTGAAACAACGCCACACCAAACTTCAGGAAATTCATCACACAGCAGATCATGCACTAACCTAGGCATGGCGCACATGGTCGGGGATTTCCGAAAATTATTGGGGGATGGTTTCACATAAGATTTCAGACCGTTTATTTCCAGTCATTGCATAAGCCTTATGTTAAAATCCCTAAATTTTGGTGGGATCCGGACCCCCCTTCGCCCCATCCCCCGGGATCGCCATCCATGGCATGGCGACTCAGCCGACTAAAAAGACTCGCTGCTATGCTCAGCCCAGCCACATGCCGTTTGTGACGTCGAAAACTGCAAGCCAACGCGCTGCCTGTACAATGCGAGTAGGCTGAAGCGGAAGCAGGTTGTCGCACTCCGTGTTCGGGAATATGGAAAACAAATGAAGTACCTATCCCGTCAAAAACCGCTCGAAACCGAACCATTGCCATCGTTAATTTCACCCTATTTGCAACTTTTTCCTTTCTTTATGTGAGAGGCCTCCGCGGCGTACCGCTGAAAATCACAGTGCATACACGGCTGGCTGGCCGCCGGCGGGCCGCCAGCGGTTTGCCGCTTTTATATCGACCCGCCCGCCCGGGCGGCTTGCCGCTGGCGGATTTGACGCCCTCGATCGGTGGCCACCGTGCCGCCTGGAAACCGCCTGCGTCATGTTTACTATGGCAGGGATCATAAAACCGTTACAGTCATCTAAGGGTATTCGGTGAAATCGCCTGCGAGGTCATAAGGATATTCAAAATAGATCATAAGGACCTTCATAAGGTCAAATATTTCAAAAGGATGGCTTACAAGGAGCCATAAGTCTTCCTAATGGAAATGCCTAATGTTCGGATAAGATACAGCTTAAGAATCATCAAAACCATAGGGCTGTATGATACACTTCGAGAATCATCAAGACCACAAGACCGTGGGATCAGAACCATCAGAGCCATTAAAAACCACTCGGACCCCTGAAACCTTAAAGTACTTAACAGAAATACCTAATGGTCAGAACAAGATCGACCACTAGGACCACTAGGAGCAGGACCACTAGAACCACTAGGAACATCAAGATCATTAGACCGTTAAATCAAAACCATTACAAACCATACCAAACCGTTAGAATTTTTCCATTGGAATTGGAATTGGAATTTTTCCAGTGGTCTCTAAGGGAATTTTTGTGGGGTAGGTGATCCTCTTGTCTCTGGTGACCATTATTGCCGTTTCATGGGCCTTCTGGCAGTTACAAAAGAACTTTTGGCGAATTCAGATCTCCTATGCAGTGTCATGGGCCCTCTGGACCAGGCACGTAGCCAGGATTGCCTGGGGGCGGGGCAAATGTCAAATTTTGTTATCTGCGACTGGCGTATGACAAAATTTATACGAAAAAGCAGTAATTTTATGTAGCTGACCTCATATTTAACTCTCATGAATACATATAATGTTTGCTTTTGCAACACATAAATGACCGCTACCCCATATTCGTGTGAAATCGCCCTATATCTAGTGTAGATTGCTTGGCTTAGGGGGCCACGGCCCCCATGGCCCCCCTTAGCTACGACCCTGAGAGGGGGGAAGACATGTTCGCCCCGGGTTTTTCGACAAAAAAGGCGGCCACGACCCCGATGGCACCCTCCCCTGAATCCGACCCTGCATGGTGGCGCTTCACACCGAGCATTACGAGCATCGCCACTGCTGGGAACAAACACTAATGATCAGGCAAGACATCTCCCAATTTCGTTGCCGCAACTGGCAGCTCAGTGGGCACCTCCATCGGAACGTCCTTCATCTCGGCATCATCCTGTTTCGGTTGTTTTCCGCTCGCAGGCCGGGCCGATGGCGTCAAAATCACACGCTACCGTCGGCCCCGGCTGGTCGCTGGAGATTGAGACAGACGGTGTGCCGGATAATGGGGCCAATCATCGGAGGCCAGGGCCGTTGAGACGGGGTCAACACAAATGCTGCTGAATTTCGGTTGGCTGGGACTTCATTTCGTTTCTTTGCTGTGGCATGAAAGGACCAATACGATGGGGAAATTCGTAGAGAGAGAATTTGTCATCTTTCCGCATAAGTTGTCCTCACTCAGCTCTGTAATTTTCCACGTTTTCGTCCATATGTTTCGAAAAAGTTTTTACTCCACACTGTCGCACATCCGCTAGTGCTCCGGCTATCAGGCCATGGCTGAAACTTCAGGTCTGAATGACTTTATGTTATCTTTCTCCTCAGCACGTAGCACGGCGTATTCGTGCGAAATCGCCATGTATCTAGTGTAGACCGCTTGGCTCGGGGGGGGGGGACCATGGCCCCCATGCCACCACCCCCCCCCCCCTTTGGCTTCGTCCCTGCTCGGGACATCTCCGGCAATTTCCGTGGCAGTATCAGGGTTACACGTTACAGTACCCCTGTTACATGGGGTATATCTGCCAATCGGGGCCTCACTAGCAGTCTCAGGCGGACTTCTTCTATGCCAAGAGCCCGCCTAGCACACTCAGGGCTCTGGCCGTTCAAAGACCCCATACCGCCTAAGAGGTCCTCTTACCATCTTTGCCTCGCAAGGCCTCTCAGACCTCTTTGGCGGTCTCAGGGGCCATCTGCCATGTAGGGGCCATCTTGTCGTCTCAGGACCCACCTGACCTTCCGAGTCCCCCTGACTGCACCAAGAACCCCCAGGTTTTCAAAAAATAAGACAACAGTATAGCCCATTTGGGCCCCTCTGGAGGCCGAGAACGTCAGTGATGAACCCATGTTCAGTGGGCTCCTCTGGCTGGTCAGAGTCTCCTCATGCCGTGCTAGGCACCCTCTAAGTTCTTGCCGCCTCATGGGCCTCTCTGGCACTTTCAACAGTCTCATGGACCCTTTGCCGTGTTGGGGCCCCCCTTGCGGTCAAGGGACCCTTAGAGTTTCAGGGGCCTTTGTATCCATCTAAGGGGCCATCTTACCGTCTCAGGGCCTCATAAACCCCCACGGAGGCCCTCTTATGGCATCAAGAACTTTCAGCTTTTCATACAGGCCCGTGAAACCCAACCGGGGCCCCTATGGCATTCCAGAGTCCCCTATGCCGTCTTAGGGACTCATTCCTCATCTAAGCTGTGTCAGGGGCCCTGTGAACATTCTGGCGGAATCAAGGGTAATCTGCCGTGTTGAGGTCCTGTCGTGGTCTCAGGGGCTTTTTGGAAGCCTCAGGGGCCCTTTTAGGGGCGCAGCCAGGCAAAAATTCGGGGGTCCTCGCCCAGCGGTGGCCCTCCTCCTCATGGATCACCTCATCAGCGGTGGACCCCCTTGACAGCACGGGCCCTTCAAAGGCCGCCAGGGGCCCCTGACGGTCTCCTAACGGCCTGTGGAGGGGCACTCTGACAGCTGCGGAGGCCCCTGATAAAAAAACTGTTTTTGGTGCGATCATCGACAGTCAGAGAAGAGCCAGCTGGTTGTAACTCATAACGTTTAGGAACGGCAAGCGTCCGATATCGTAAAATTTTCATTGGCTGTTTTTATTCAGGGGGGGGGGGGCGCAATCATAGCATACGGGCTCACCATTGGTCATACAACCCCCAAAATTTGGGTCGGCTATACCCAGTGGCGCCGATTTCTGTAAATGATCGAGTGGGCGGAGCCGTGGGCCCAACAGCCTGACCTTCCCCAAATGTGGGTTTCTGAACGGATTTAGTCTACTTTATTTTGAGCAACGGGAGTTTATTAGTTTTTGTGTTACTGTTGATCAAATAAAAATTGCACTCATCCCCATGCATATAGGTATACATATGCGAATATATATATATATATATATATATATATATATATATATATATATATCGATAAACGATAGATAGGTAGATGCATCGCTTTCGAATATATTCCGTACTTTCTGCCAATTTCGTGTCTATTGCTGTCGTTTTTTCGCTGCTATTACTCACTTCCCTTTAAAAGCGTCAGAAAATATTGGGTGGGCCCAGGGCCCTCTCAAAGAATACAATCGACACCCCTGACTGTACCCCTCTGCAAGCCTCTTGTGAAACCTCATGTTTAAATATTTTTGTCCAGGGGGCCCACATGAAGCGAGGCGGCGCGCCACTGGGCGAGGGCCCTCCGAAATTTTAGGCTGGCTGCGTCCCTGCCCCCAAGTGTGTTTGACGGCCTTCTGACACAGAAAAAATTCCCTGCTGACTGAGACTGCTGGTGAGGCACCTGAAGCGCCAACAAAAGTGTAAAGTTGAGCCGGCCATGGTTCCGTGAGCGGCTTCGTACGGCCGGGAGCGCTGGAACGCCGCCGCTACCGCCGCTAGAGGATGAAAGTCTCGGCCAGTGTGGCCACCAGGGGGCGGCAACGGCGGTATCCTGGCAATGCGGCCGCCAGACGGTGTCCGCGGTAGAATCCCGGCCATCGGGGCACTCCGCACTGTGGCTTCTTTGGGGTAGGTCATGTGGGTGTCGGGCCAAAGAGGGTCCCGGGGTTTTGGGGTTGGGATTTCCCTTGCGTAAGTGTAAGCACCGTGATTTTGAGTGTATTAGTGTCGAACGTATGGCCTTGAATGTTAAGGTTGATTGTGCACTTCTTTAATTGTAACTTGTAATTTGTAAATATATGGGATGCAAGAGATCAGTTATCTTTTCTCCTTCGTGCGGGGTGCCGAGGCTATCCTACGGTGAACGAGCGTTCATTCCCTACCCCGGCTGCTAGTAACTGCCGTGTGGCAGGCAGTTAAAGAGTAAATGTTGCTACACCCGGAGGTGGCGTCTGTTGATTAAGACCCTTCACCTTGTAACGCGCCTGGCCAGCGTGTGACAAGGGGGTCCGTGGATACCTGAGGTACACCTTTCACAAAAGCCCCTGATACGGCTTAAGAGACTTAAGATCGCTATCCATTGTAACAGAAGAAGATGCCTGATAAAGCCATGGAGGCTACGGGAGACGTTCAGGGGGCCCATGACACTGCACAGGGGCCCTAAAATCACCAAGCCCTAAAACCACCTCCTCTAGAGGGGCTCGTGGACAACAGAAACGATATTTCAAGTAGAGACAAGGACGCAACGGCTTAAAATCTCACCGCTGTTGTCATATTTCGGCCACTTTGTACGGGAAAAAACGCAACATTTTTTTTTAATGAGTTGACGTGCTTGGATTCTGTCGCCTACTTTATGCAAAAAAAAACGCAGAATTATATTAGATATTCCAGCCAAGACCCAAGCAGATCAAGTTTTTCATATTCGAAAAGCAAAAAAATGCGGGCTAAGGCCGGGAGAGAAGCTCCGCGCTGACCATTCCCCTCCCTCCTGGTGGAATCCTGCATCCGCCCTTGCTCCTCACAGATACTCATGTATGTCCTTGTTCGGTCCCAGTCCACCTGCCTGTTCCGTTTCATTGCCATTTTTAACCTATTTCGAGTTTCGAGACTGCTGCGATTTAGTTTATCTCTCAGTGACGTCATATTTTACGAGGCGTTCTGAACCATCGATGCTAAGAGGCTGACGTTGATCTGTCTCGTGAAGATGCTCCGCGCTTCGGGGGTCGCTAGTTGTGTAGGCGGTGGGTAGCTCGATGGCTTCAGGCGATTATTTTGGGGAAGTTTCAATCTTTTAAAGGTATAAAACCTTTTGGATCGGGTTATTTTTCCATTGCGCATCTTTTGGTGCCGAAATGGCCCGACAGCTACGCGGATTTCTAAAGTTATGAGAAGTGGGAAGCCCGTGCTTAGAATACCCAGTACTGATGTCATACGACCCTAGTCTTAGACCTTATTCTGGAAAAAAACATGTTTTGAATGGTGCAATGCAGAGCTGTTGATAGGTGTTTGATTTTATTAAATCAGTTCTGTAGCCTGTGAGGGAATTTACCATAGAATTTACTTCATTTGACCTTGACCTGTTATCTGAATCAGAACAAATATTCACATTGTCCAGGTACATGATGTTTTTGAAGTGTGCAAATTATTCCTTATCATAGGTGAGTAAAATGTGACCATCATGCTTCCTGGCAATTATTATGGAAGATTGCAGTTTTGGACTGGACCTTGACCTGTGAACTCCTTATTGCCCAGGACCTTTTTAATGTTCTGAGGTACTATACAGTGCCATTGATTGGTGTTTTAATGTTTCAGATCCATTCAGTAGTTCAAGAGATATCTGAGGGAGGGGCAAATCACCCCTCTTTCCCTCAAGCAGCATTACACTACTAATACTAGTACCTAGTCAATAAGGGGTTAATGCTATGGCTTAGATCACAGATGTTGTCAAAAGTTTGTATCTAAACCATTTCTAGAATGCTTTCTGCAAACAATTGGTACATTATAGATCATATCCCTACAGGCAAGCTATAGGGGAAAGAATCCATAAGGTGCCAATACTGTCTTTTGAACAAGAAGGGGGACATAAGTCAACCTAGGTCATATGGTACTAGGAGATCAGTTTCATTGTTTTAAGGGATTTCTGTGGTGTGAAGAACTCCTCTGACTCCATAAAATTACCTCATTTGCATCTGTAAATACTGGTCTTTGTGACAAGAAGCCTTCAGATGGCTATCACAACTACTTTTGTGATGCAAATTAACATTGCATTTCACAAAATGTAAGTGTATAAATTTGAAGTACATTAGACTTGTGTCAGGTGGAAAATTTTCTTTGTGAACCATTTATGACATTTTTGTGTCCTGCACGCTCTCAGCCCTTGCAGAACCAGTCCCTACATTCATAAAGATCAAGCAAACTAAAAATGGAGAAATCAGACATCATCATTCTTATGACATTATGTTGGCTTGGCCATGGATAACCTTGATATTTTTTCCTCCAAAATGCACAACTGATGCACCAAGAGATGCCAAAAATGTCATGTTGCTGTGCCATTTGGTTCCAGAATTATGTGGCAAAGGAAAAGCGTACATCCCTCGGTGCTAAAATGTTACTGTGTTCCAATGCCAAAAACAAAAACAAGATTTCCATTGTTGTCAGTGACGTGTGTCGCTGCTCGTCGTTGACGTGTGCGCGTGCGCGTCTGCAGCAGCGACCGTGAGTGACGTCATGTCGGCGCCGGCGGCGGCCGTGGCCGGCGGCGGCGATGTGGGCGTGGCCAGCTCGCTACCGCTGCCCTCCGTCAAGACGTACGGCCTCTACTCGGACGAGAACTGTCGTCGCGGCGTGGCGCCGCCGCCACCGCCCGTGCCGCCCACCAACGACACCTACTCCATGTTCGGCAACACGTTCTGCATGGACGACCCCATCATCCAGCCGCTGGAGAACCAGGTGAGCGCCGCCGCGTCGCGCTCGGGTCCAGCCGGCCCCGCTTTGTCTCTGTGGTCGGGACAGGTAGCTCAGTTTGCTGCCGCTTGTTCTAACGAGATCATTCGCGTTGTTATAACCACTTTGTTGTGTTACAGCAAGATTTGCTGCCGTGAGCTTGACAGTTTGTCTTGTGGTCGTCAGCTCGCATCTGGAAGAGATGCGCCTTCCACAAAAGAACGTTGTAGTTGGGTCTGGCATAGTTTGCCCTAACTGTGCCATGGAACCCATGAGTTTGCTGGCACTGGAGCTTAATGCCATTAACTGCCGCCACCGGTACGTTTTTTGTGACGTTTAATCAAGATGTCTTTGCTGGACAATATCCAAAACAATTAGGGATGGCAGTTTAAGGTATCACATCTGTTATTTCAGTTTTGCTGGTGCTGCTGTGCTCCTTGTGACGGTTTGTATTTCTTCTTTTTTTGCAGGGCATCAAAAGGTTGTATCCTCTGAACTTCGACCACAGAAAAGAGTTAAAGAAGCTGAACCACTCGGTGTTGGCGAACTTCTTGGACTTGTTGGAGATCCTGATCCGGTGTCCTGACTCGAGCAAGCGGATTGAGAAGATTGACGATATCAAGCTGCTGTTCTTCCACATGCATCATCTCATCAACGAGTTTCGGCCGCATCAGGCTCGCGAGGCGCTGCGCGTTACCATGGAGCTGCAGAAGAGGCAGCGACTCGACATCGCCAACAGGTTCCAGGTGAGGTCATGACCAGGCCTGTGGCCGCGGCCGGCATGTCGTGGCACCACCCGGGCCTGTCTGCTCTACGTGGGATATGGTCGAACGTATACTCGGTAGCATTGGTTGTGTTCTGCTGTCATTTGAAACAGGCGAGACAATGAAAGCGGAACTTTTGAGATTGATGATGATGATGAGATTGAGAACTTTTGAGCCCGCGGGATGAAGTGCAGGCCAGTTTGCCAGGCATGGGACTCGTGCTGATTGGTTCGTTGGGCCACTCGAAAGTCACTCAGTCCCTCAGTGCGAGCACGGGAGTGTTTCGTGTGTCGTCGCTCGCGCGGTCCCCTTGGCACAGCGCAGCCGACACCGGCCCGGTCCGTTTTCAGCTGCACCTGGACAAGGTGCTGGAAACGGTGAACGGAGCGCTGCAGGCGCTGCCCAGCGCCGACGAGCTGGACTCGAAGCTGCTGGTGCCGACCGAGGTGGCGCCGCGGCCGTCGGCCGACCCCGCCGAGGAGCCCGAGGACCGGCTGACGCGGCTGGACGGCATCATGTGCCAGCTGATGGACGCCACGTAGGCCGGCCGGCCGGACGGCGCCCGGCGCGGCGGCGTGTCGTGCGGAGACTGCGGACGGACAGCGGCGGACGGTGCTCTGCGCTGCGTCTGCCCGCGCTGCCGGGGCAGTGCGAGATGGGAGCGCGGTCGACCGCGCCGTGGGACGGACGTCTGGCCGATCACTGAGGAGATCCGGCCACCGGCCAGTGACGGGAGCCGGTCGAGGCCGGGGATCGGAGGACGGTCGGGCGCCGGCTCCCGCCCGGCTCGGGACGTGCCGCCGCCGCCGCCGGCCCGTGAGCTGCCGTCGTACGCCGGCAGGTCGGCGCGGACAGCGGCTGCGAGGTTGACTCTCCTGATGGCCTCGGTCGCCAGTGGCGATCAGTTGAGCTTGTATGTGTTTGCCGTGTTTTGCGCCGCCACCGTTTTGTAGTGTCAGAATAATGCACTGTGCCAGATCTGTTTGCAGTTCAGACCTCATACTACTAGAGTAGGCTGTCACAACCCTTCAGCATTCGTGAGGTTTCATCATCTCTGCTGAATGATGATTGTCATTCGGGAATTGACTCAGTGACTTCAGGAAGATAATGAGAGCTGCGTTAATAGCAGAACGAGAAATACAACGCCAGAAGGCGATTCGCCGTTACGTGTAATGAACGCTGTCCTCAGTAAACATGATTTGGCAGACAGGGAGAATGAAACTCACGCATTTCAACAGCTGACCCGTTGTTTTCAAACGCATACCCACCATTTCTGATCCAGGCGATGACCACTGCAATGGGTGCGAGGACAAATCGTACAAACCACGACGAATGAATTCACATGAAGCACACATCGCAATGTGTCGAGATACTGCACGAGGAACGCTGCGTTCAACCTATTCTGGAGATGGCAGCCGGCTTAAAGTCTGCGCCAACGGTCCTCAATAGTTGCCAGCCGTTCAATCTGAGATGAACGTTCATCCGCACCAGACTACAAAAACAACATCGCCAGTCACTCCACAGAGGCCCGCACAGTGTGCCTGTTCAGCACTGCTGGGGCACAAGGATCGTCCCATCACACCAGCACAGTGCTCGCACGCGTCGGCTCACCACCGATGGCCGAGCGTTCGGGAGAGAGGCTGGCGATCAGCCCGGCAGCGCCACTGCGGGCTGTCCCTGGCTCCGCCACGGAGCGCGGCAGGCCCAGTCCGATCCACGAACACCTCCCGGCCGAGACCACCACAGCCATCCGCCGTCGCCCGCAGGCCACGAGGGTGGCCGCCGCAGACCAGGCCCGCTGACCCCCGTTCCTTGGCCTGAGACCGCGCCGCCGTCGGGTGCCGTCCTCCGACCCGCAGCGGGCCGCGGCCTCAAGGCTTCCGCTTCTTCTTGAGCGACGGCTTTTCGAAGATCTGCTTGACGCCGCCGGCCTGCACGTTGAAGAACTTGGCGTTCTGCGCAGTCTCCACGGCCCAGGCCGAGTCGAACGAGGTGGTGTCCTGTTCCACCAGGTGGGTGTACTTGGTGCGTCCGCTGCGGCCGAAGTTCTTGACCTGCCGCGGGGAGGGGACGCGGTACGGTCAGAGGAGCGACAACGACTGCCATCAAAGACAGGAAGCATCAGCACACAGCACGAGCACGTGTGCACTCGTTCAGAAGTGCTGGCGTGCAGGGGAGCTTAAACAAGGAAATCGTGTACTAACGATTCAAGACGGGCACAAAAAGCACAATGGCTATCACATGCAAGACGGCCAGCGGGGATGAGCATCTAGTTGTTTTTTATAGCATCCAATTAAAAAAAGCCCGCCCACCATATCTTGCCACTAACGACGGAAATTCGCAACCGTCAAGACCATGGTCACGACCACGAGAACAGCACACAATGCCCGCCTTCGGCGTAAAACAACGACCACGTTTGACGTGGTCAAACCACCACGAACCGAATCACACCGGACATGGCCCGTCGGCCTCCACCGACCTGCATGACTTTGGGTAGCACCGTCTTGTCGAAGCGGTCCTCGAGCGTGGTGCCGGAGAAGTCGCGCCGGTACACGCCCTCCTCCTTGTCCATGAAGAAGGCGCCGCGGTGGTAGTACTTCTGCAGGAACTTGTACTTGCCCTTGGCCGCCTTGTTGGTGATTTGTTTGGGGTTGTTTCGCAGCTCGCCGCGACGGTCCTCCTCCGTCATGTTGCGCAGCCGCTCCAGCTCCAGCCGCTCCTTCTCCATCCTGGCGACGCGCGACAGCCGGAACCGGTTACACGCCGAGGCTATCGATCGAGATGTGTGGGGGAGGGGTTCCTCTCCAGTCGCTGGTTAGTGGTTTGGGTAAGGCGGAATGAGATGATGAACGTGGAGTTGATGGCATGTTCTGCGGCACCAGCGACCTGGTTAACTCAGACCACGTGACCATTCACCGCGAAACTGTGGCAACATATAAAGTTGCTTGGTAAAAAAACTGACGCGACGCATCTGGTATACAAATCCGTTAAACGCTAAGCATCGTTATCAGGTAACAGCTGGCGATTTCAACGTCTACTAACGCCTCCCGCTCCTCCTTGTCTCGTTTGATCCGCTTCAGCTCGCGCAGCTTCCACTGTTCGTAGTCGGCCTCGTCGTTGCCGTCGTCGGTGTCGATGGCGTTAGACGGGTCTGCCTCGACGGCCACCTGCTGTTCCTTCCTGATGTCCGACTCCACCATCTGAGAGGAGCCACACACGGGGCTGAGCCAGCGCCATGCACAGCACTACTTCCACACTCGCCAGCCTATGCTGCCTTTAGCATCACCTGAATAGTTCCGCTGAACGATATTTAATATGCCTTTCAATACATTCATATGGTTTTTCAGTGCTCGTAATTTGAATGAAGATATGACAAAAATGCAGCTTCGACGCAACAGATCTTCCAAAAACAACCTTGATGGAACGAGCGTCGTAGAAAGGTCGAAATCCGTCGTCGGACAATTTCTGTGCACGGTGTACGCGGAGTTCAACACACCCCGTCTCCCCGTCAGGGTCCGGCCCGAGACGGACCCACCTTGAGCGTGTCGCGGCGCCGCTCCTCCGCCATCTTGCGCGCCTCCAGCTCGGCCTGCTTCTGCTTCATCGCCT
Source organism: Capitulum mitella (assembly GCA_030062745.1). Taxonomy (NCBI): domain Eukaryota; kingdom Metazoa; phylum Arthropoda; class Thecostraca; order Pollicipedomorpha; family Pollicipedidae; genus Capitulum; species Capitulum mitella. Next base: position 27,143,490 of record CP099843.1, read on the forward strand.
GGCGCTCCTTCTCCTGCACGGTGATGCGGTCCTGCGGGCAGCGCGGGCGTCAGTCCGTTCCGCTCCGCTCCGTTCCAGAGACCGCCAGGCCCGCGCTGCCGGTCTCTAACGCTCATGGCGCCCAGACATCCAGACTGGAGACGGGGCCGACGCCGCGGCCGTACGTCGGCGATCTTCAGGCATCGCGCCCGCATTCCCGTCCGTGCACGTCGGATGACGAATCAAGGTGAGCACGCAGGAGGGCGAGGTCTCCTTCGACGGTGAGAAATACCTAAAAAGTGACTTCCCTAAAACAAAGTACGAAACCGGATAGGCCTTCAGAAAATTCTGAATTTTACACAGAAATATTCAGTAGGCTTGTCTTGTTCCATTTTTGTTTTCAATGACGCAACTTTCTTATCCCATTATCGCTCAGTAACACTGGGCTCTCGTATACTGACATTGTAAAATCCACATCCGGCCGGAAAGGACGGAGACGGCAGCAGCGATATCTGCAGACTACTCAAACATTCCGGGCCAATTTGGCCATCCACCTGTTTCCTGACGAACACCGGTTTCAGCCTCGGCCCCGTCTCCTCCTCCGAGTCGGTGTACTCCTTCGTACTCCGAGCTCTCCTCCTCCTCTTCCTCCTCGTCCTCTGACTTTTTTTCCTCCTCCACTTCCATGATCTCCTGAGAAGCGAGACAGGACCATTTCAGATATTGGGCAGGAAGTCTACAAAAACGTAACAAGTGAAAGAAATGCAGAGATATTTCAGAGATATACAGATATTCCAGCTCACTGGATTTTTTCACACAAAACTAGATCCACACTAGAGCTGTGCGATCACGATCACAGAGGTGCAAACAGATAGCAAAAAGAGTTACATGTTTTACTGTGTGCCAAAACGAAGAAAGTATATATAGCCACATTAAACTACACCATCCTTGCTACCCTAGTTGGGAAGCCAAAATTCATTTTTTTTTACAAATAACTGAGATCTATATATCTTTAGGCCTCAGTGCAAAATTAATGATCCACATTAGTCTTTGCAGACATTACTGAATCTCTGTCAACTTGGAATATGAAACTATGTTAGCAATGCAAAAAATCACATGCTCCAAGAATTTAACAAAAACAACAACCAAAACTGATATGGACAAACATGCTTAAATGACCCCAAGTAAAATAAGTGAATCATACCTCTTCTTTTTTGGCCTTTGCCATGGCTCTTTCGCGGAGCATTTGTCGTTTCTTGATGATCTCGTCGTCGTCAAGATCTTCTTCCGAATCCGAGTCGGACTCCTCGTCCGAAGTTTGGCGACGACGGCGCTGCACGTCCTCCTCCGCCTCATCGCTGTCCTCGATCACCTCAGGAACGTGCACACTGTGCACACACAGCACCTCAGTAAGGGTTCGGCAAAACGTCGGCCAGTTCTGCACAACGATTGCCGAGATCATGAAGCAATCACTGACCTTTAAACCTAGTGACAGAGACAATGTAAACATATAAACAACTGGAGTGTCGAGGGCAAGAAGAAGCATGCAGTGTGTTTACCAGACTTCAAGATCATGAGACAATCATAAAAAATAACAAAACGACGAAAACCATTGCCCGACATCGCCAAAAAATGGCACCAGACAGCCGTAACGGCCCACGATCCTCCCCAAGTTCCCAGCCCAGTTCCGTCTGCCGGTCGCGGCGCCTGTCGGCGGCACGCACCGTCTGCGCGGCGCCGACTCGCTGCCGTCCGAGTCCCTGGCCGCCTCGTCCTGCTCCTGCTCCTGCTCCTGCTCCTGCTGCTGGCGCTGGAGGCGGCGCAGGCGCGGGTCGTCCCGCTCCTGGGCGGTCAGCTCCACGTCCTCGTCGGCCGCCGGCTGCTGCTGGTTGGCCACGAACTCGTCGTCGGAGCCGAACTCCTCGTCCGACGAGGGCGCGTAGTCGGGCCGCTTGCCGGTGACGTAGCGCTGCACCTTGACCTTCTGCATGTACACCTGGCCTGTGGGTGACACAAAACGCTTAAGTGGAGGGAAGGAGGGGAAATTCATTTTGTAAGGTGTGCTGTTGTGGCAAAAGTAGGGTGGGCTACCTTTGGCCCCCACTGTGGGGAAAGTGAATTCATATTATGGATAAATGGTGGGGAGAGAACTGTTTCAAAATGTTGGCCCACAAGCTGAGGGAACTGTGGGTTTAGACAGAGATGTTAACAAAAATTGAGGAAATTTCAGACTTAGAGCTAAAGCAAGTACAGATGTGTAGCCATGGAAACATTTTTCTGCTGCAAAGTGTTTATGGAACTCACAGCCCATAGTGAAAATGATGACATCTCTGACCAATATTTGGTAAGTTGGCTTAATATTTAGATGCAGAAACCTTCCAGTAATGAATGCTTGATATCATTCTATAATAATATCCAGAGCCAAAACAAAATCCAGTAAAGCACAGAAAGTTTCACCCACACAGAGGTCATGATTTAATTCTGCAATTGCCAAACATGTCATTTTTATCGCAAATACCTTGTACCTGTACCATAGTCTGAGTTTAAGCAGAAGAAACCCACCAATAAATTACTATTACAATGGGATGTTCTGACATTTGGTATAAGCAACAATTAATGGAAAGACTTGAAATAGGGTTTCATTTTCTACACAATGGATCTTCTCCCTTCATTTCTCTTCATTTTTCTCTCTCTTCATTTCTCACTGTGTGAATTATTGCAGCATGCATGTCTTATGTAACTGTTACCTACATTCATTTTTAATCCAGAACATTTACTGCATGTTTTAACTATAATGGGGATGAAATGGTTTACTGCTGCTGCACCATGAAGCATCAAGATGGCTTTATTAGTTTTCCATGAGTACTAAATCTCAGTGATATATCAAGGAATGAAAATTATTACTAATCCATATGCATTCCAGAGTACTTAATGAGTTATATGACCTGTACTTGCAAACACATGAACTGTTCACTGATTCAAGGGTTTTGTGGAAAAACATGCAGAACTGCATTACATGAGGAGCATGTTAAACACCATTTTTAACATCCAACATTTAAGGGTGCAAAATTTCCTGTCCCCAATGGAAACAAAACAAAAAAAAGAAAAAATCTAGCAATACTTTCAACTCAAGATGAGAGCTTCACAGTTCCATATTTTGTTCTGTTTTGAAAGCCTGAGCTGAAATGGTTTCACAGTCTCTAAAACTCAGCAGACTGATTACCAAATTTGGTTGCAATGCTAAAAACTTAACCAACTGTTCAGTAATGCAACAATATATGCAGCAATACACATTCTACAAGAAATGATGCTATCAAAGCAACCAGTAATGGAACTGTACATCTAAACAAGAAAATGGCATACAAAATGAGAGATGTAAGCTATTTTAAACACTACCCAAAAATTTTGGAACAAAGGGAAATTGATTTACATGTATATTCTGCACCACAAAAGATAAAAACATTAATTTCTATTCTAATTTGTAACTTGTTCTGACAGGAACCAAAAACAATGAGTCTGACAAACACTGAAAATGGCTCTGCCCCAGAAATTCCCACACCCCTTCACAAAGATACGTACCTTTTTCATTTCTGATGGGGATGGCGCCAGCAGTAGAATTAATCTGTATTCCGATTTTTGATGGGTTATCCATCTTGAACCCTATGCTTTCTCCCCTGTTCCTATGAAAAGAGGGGTGCAAATATACCCCTACGACCTGACAATCCACCTAAGTGTTTGCTCACTCACACAAATGCCTACTCAGTCATTCACAAACCATTCCTAAATTGGCCTATAACCACACGCCACTGTTTCAGCCCAAGCTTAGCATTCGCAGAAACGTATATGTGTCTGTGTTCACTGTACACAATGCGGTGTGAAACCTGCGTGCTTCCACAAAACATTCTGCTTCCACATCAAGTATTTTGGAATATTTAAAAAGTTTGTTAATTGGTTCTGTCAAGAAACTCCTTGGTTTTACTGGAATATAAAGTATGAGGAAAGAAATGTTTCTTTTGTTTCCTTCAGACTTAATTTATTACCTATGTGAACTATTTCTCAACAACGAAATAAGAGAGGAAACATCAAAGGCGGGAATTACCTTCTTTCCGAAACCAAAAATATTCCTTTCCTTTAATTGTGTTACAGTCCAGGCGCACGTGATACGTATCTGGCAGAATCGTAGTCGATAGCCCCAATGTATTCTTGCGTGGCGTGATGGGCATGTGGGGGCCGTAGCGGCTCCGGTCTCTAGATACCTACTTGGTCGTTGTACAGCGTATTAGAGAAAGACAGTCTTTGCACGTGAGGAATACTGCTGCTTTCGGGCACCCCTGTTTTTCATTCTTTTCATGTGCCGTCGGTGGTTGACCGCTATTTCCTTCATGATCAGATTATGATGAATGGGGAAATTATGTGGTGAAATGTAGTGATGGGGATTTGTGCACATTTATGGTTTATTCCATACTACCACAGTGCATCCACATCTGCTTGCATCCTAGCACAGGCTTGTATGTCTTCATTTCTACTGACTCAGACAGGAGACAGTCAGACAGCCTGCCTGATTATCATACATTATGCTTTAGTACTGCATTTTATTAAGATATGATGTATTTGTATGCATGTTGCTCTAGAAAGAATGAATATGTTTGGGTCATTCATTGTCTAATTGAGAAGTTTGTTTAAATAGTGCTTTGATATACCAGAAGAGTTATATGTAAAAAGTTTCATTTGACTTGGAGAATGCATTGCATATTGCTAACTTTTTACATGATGTGTGTTTGAATTTGCTGTTAAATGTTACCTAAATACACATTATCAAGGTCTTTTAGATGTACCTTCTGCATTATTACCTTCATAGTATTCTGCAAGCTTTGTTTATCCATGCTAAAAAAGAGTGCAATGAAATGTACATTAAATTTAAACACTAGATGTTTTCCCATATAGAAACATATAATCTTGTGTTAAAAAGATCACTACTACTGGCAACAAAGATCACTGAAATGAAGAGATGTGTTATGTGGATGTTTAACCATATGTGAAGAGTGAATTACATCTGTTGTGAAAAGGTTTCAAGAAACAGATGTATTATACAGTCATTGCTATGTGATATTGCATCTACATCTTGGCTGAGCTTGCATACTTCATTATTTGTTTTTTTTAACAAGGAGATGAGATTGCAATGACTTAATGTAGTTTTTACTGTAGGAAGAAGGCAGTAGGATCATGAGCCCCAGTTTTTCAATGTTCTGAAGTCTTTGACTGATATTCCACACAAATAGTGCAGCTCCTGTTGATATTGTATCATCACACTGTAAACATAATTGGTTTCCATAAACTACATTTGTTGGTGAGTAGTAATTGTCAAATTTCATGCTCTTTAGTCCACTAGACAAAAATGTAGCACTTTATTTAACCTTGGTTTATGTGCTCTGTTCATTGTGAAAAATCATGCTGAAGTAATCTTGTGCATCTATGATGAGCTGGGTCTCTGATTCTACACTGTTGTGTCTTTGTGTGGTCTGATTTCATGTACTCATAGCAGACCATTTTTCAGCCATGTTTGATGCTGCATTTCAGGGTCACTCCTTCCAAAATAGCTATGCTGATGGCACCAGAAACAATTGTTTGGAGTTTTGCCATTGGACTGCTTTTAATAATATGTGGAATATGGCTTCTGAGGAAGGTAAGATGTTTCTGACCCTGCTTGTAATGCTGTAATTTTGCAGGCAACAAATTGGGAAAACATTTTGGCTTAATTTATGGCTTATATGTCAATAATCTAGTGTATGCATGCTTTGCATCCTACCATGATAAGGATTTTACTATTCTGTGTTGATATAATTCTCATTTTGTGTGATGTATTCAGAATCAAATGTACTTTTATTTGACTGTCATTTCCACTTAGCTTAGGATTTGCTTGCCTCATTGCAATGACCCTAATCCTTAATTGCCTCTCCACACACATCTGACAAGTGAAGCGAACGCAGTTTCGACGGACTCTCACTGGTCGCGGTGTTCCGGCAGATTCTGCGCTGGCGACGTCCGGTAGTGTCGGGACTCGGCCGCCACGTGGCCTTCTTCCACCCCTACTGTAACGCCGGCGGCGGCGGCGAACGCGTGCTCTGGGTGGCCGTCTGCGCCGTGGCCAGGAGGTACGTGAGCGCGGCCGACGGTCGCGGCAGACGGCGCGGAAGAAAAGCCATCGCACTGGTAGATCGGCAGACACTGCTGAACGCATTGTAATGTCGTGCAGTTGGCTTTGTGCACGTCACTGCAGGATTATTGTCCAGCGCGTGAGCTGTTCCGGGGCTGGGGCCATTTGACCCCAGCCCCGGTCAAATCATATCAGTCAAAGACTTGAGAAAAACTGGGGATCAGGATCCTACTGCCTTGTTCCCATATTAAGAAAGTACATGAAGTCATTGCAACCTCATCTCTTGTAAAAAGAGAAATAGACACTGAAATATGCAAGCTAGGCCAAGATGTGGATGCAGTATCACATGGCAATGACTGAATAATACATCTGTTTCTTGAAACCTTTTCACAACAGATGTAATTCACTGAGATAGCAAGGCACCATTCAAATAAATTTCTAAATTGGAAAATGAGTGATCCAAACATATCCTTCATTTCCAGAGCAACATGCATGGCCCCTTGCGTGTGATAAATTTCCTCAGGTTCAGTTCATGTCACGTAGGGCCGATAGCGCTGTTTTCAGCATTGTCTTGCAGACGTCACTGTGATGAGGCAGCTGTCCACAATGGCCGCCCTCATCGTGTGTGCACCTGACACGGTTCCGTCGCGCGACAGGTACCCGCACCACTCGCTCTCCGTGTACACGGGCGACGTCGACAAGGAGAGCGCCATCGTGGAGAAGGTGCGGGACAGGTTCGGCATGGAGCTGCCGGCCGGCCTGCGGTTCGTCCGGCTGCGCTCGCGCCCCCTGCTGGAGGCCGCCAACTACCCGGTGGTGACGCTGCTGGCGCAGAGCCTGGCCTCTGTGGTCGTCGGCCTGGAGGCTCTGCTCCGGCTCCTGCCTGGTGAGTGGGCTCGCCGGGAGGCCGCTGCTGATTGGCCGGGGTTTGTCGGCTGCCGTGCGCTGATTGGTTCGACGGAAGAATCCGACCGGCTGCTCTGGGATGAATGGTGGTCGGTTTTGTTGGGATGATGTTGGTTGGTCTCTTGTTCATTAAATGTTCTGCTTTACTTATGTTGATGCTCTTCCTTTCCAGTTGCTCATTTAGTATTTTGTGTACTTCTTTTCTCTGCCGCCCATGATACTGATACAGGATCCTCAGCTTGAACTGTCAGCCATTTTCTGGTAGTTAAGCAACTTTATTTTTGGTATCAACTTTATTCGTATGTATTATCATGTTACATCTGCTCGTACAATGAAAGTTACCGACTTTGAAAAACGAAGCAGCCGTAGCATCACCCGAGAAGATTACTGGGATGGAAGGTAAAACACGTACGTAGGAAACGCAGACGATCGGCCCCTGTAACGATGTGCCTTATTTCCGCTCCTAATTGCTCCAGTTGTGTTGAAAATGTCTGAACAGTGCTCCCCGTTGCCCTGTTTCAGACGTTTACATCGACTCGATGGGCTACGGCTTCACGCTGCCCGTGTTCCGCGTGCTGGGCGGCTGCCGGGTGGGCTGCTACGTCCACTACCCGACCATCAGCGCCGATATGCTGGAGGTCGTGGAGAGCGGTCGCCAGGCCTTCAACAACCGCTCCCACTTCGCCAGCTCGCCGGTGCTGCGCCGCCTCAAGCTCGGCTACTACCGGCTGTTCGCGCTGGCGTACCGCGCCGTCGGCGCGGCCGCGCACGTGGTGATGGTGAACAGCTCGTGGACGCGGGAGCACGTGGCCAGCGTGTGGCGGCGGCCGCTGGACGTGGTCACCGTGTACCCGCCGTGCGACACGGTGCGGCTGCGGCGACTGCCGCTGGACGCGCGCCGCCGCCGCTGGGTCGTCTCGGTGGCCCAGTTCCGGCCAGAGAAGGACCACGCCCTGCAGGTGAGCGCGCCGTCCGCTCGGCCTATTGAGACCGTCCGGACCGAGGCGGCCGTGTCAGGTCATGGAGGGCTCTAGCAGGTGGGCCGGCCGTGCATCGTTTGCGCAGTTTTCGACTGTCTTTTGCAGTCTTGCTTGCCTGACGAACGGACATGTGACTGCAATCATCAGACAATGGATATGACGTGGTTTTTTTTGGTGGGTTGTAGCTGACGAATGTCGATTGGCCTGACCTCCCAAAGCTGTTCTCGGTGATTTATTGTCGCTTTCCGCGTCTGTGTGGGCGTTCCCCTGTGGCGTGTCAAGCTGGAGACCCACCCCGCGCTCCTCCCCCGCGGCCGTGGCCTGGCTGTCGAGTGGCCGTCGTCCGCAGCTGGTCAGCTTCGCCGAGCTGCTGAAGCGGTACCCGGAGGACGCCGGCGACGTCAGGCTGCTGATGGTCGGCGGCTGCCGGGACCAGGAAGACTACGGCCGTGTGGCCAAGCTGAAGGCTCTGGCGCAGGACCTGGACGTCCAGGACCGGTTGGAGTTCCGCGTCAACATCAGCTTCGAAGAGTTGCTGCGGCTGTACTCTGAGGCCACCATCGGCCTGCACACCATGAGGAATGAACACTTCGGGATCGGTTAGTCGACGGGAACCGCCAGTTGGTCGTCGCTGTTAGGGGATGCACCTCCACCAGTCTGCAGTGACGAATCTGTGTGGTTTAATAGCGAAACTCATGAAACTCGCCAACGTATGTGATGCACGCCGCGAACTTCGTTCGTATTTGGCGTCTCGGTCGTTCTGAAAAGATGCGTCAATGTCATTTGTTTGCGTGAATGTTGACGTTGTTTCGGTGTCAGCAGTTCGCTGTCGCGCCGCGGGTCGTGGCCTTGGCCGCGCCCCCAACTGGACGGTATCGGCGCCGACACGGTCCGCGTCGCTGGCAGGCATTGTGGAGATGATGGCGGCCGGCGTGCTGGTGGTGGCGCACGACTCGGGCGGCCCGCGGCTGGACATCGTCGACACGACGGAGGACCGGCGCAGTGGATTCCTCGCCTCCACGGCCGCCGAGTACGCCGACAGAATGCGCGAGATCCTGCTGATGGACGAGCAGCGGCGGAACGCCATCCGAGTCCGGGCCAGGTGAGCCAGTGGAACGGGTCGGAGCGGACTCGTGAGCTGCTGGAATGGGCTGGGGCGGGTGCCGTCGCCGACCGTGGGTCTCGGGGCTTCCAAATGTTGTCGGTCTGTCTGATGTCACCGCATTGTCTTGGTGTTGTTGGACCGGCTCACGCGCTGCACGCTTCCGGCGTGAGTTGCCGGTCTGGAGCTGGTGGAAGCCTTCTTGAATGGACCTGACTGTTTTTTGTCGTCAGAAACTCGTTCTGAAACGTTCGTTTGGGAAGCCTCGCACGGCCGGGAGCTGGCTGGCGTTGTCGGGAGCCGGTTCTCGCCTGTTCTGCCTCTCAGGAGACCCTTTTCCAGCGGTGAACCGCGCTCCGTCGTTGGACCGTGCTCCGCCGGCCTGCTGCGATGTCGTGATTTAACGGCGCCCGGCCAATCCGTCTGGCTTCTGACGACCCCCCTTCCCCACGGCAGGGAGTCGTGTGACAGGTTCGGCCAGGAACCGTTCGAGGCGGCTTTTCTGGCAGCGTGTCGCAGCCTCCTGGAGCAGTGATGGCTGCCGCGGCCGGCTGAGGAACAGTCGGCTGCCGCAGCCCGCTGGAGCGCCGACAGCGCAGTATGCTGGAGAGCTGGCGGCTGCCGCAGCATGCCGGGGAGTGGCGGCTGCCGCAGCCCCCTGGAGCGTTGACGGCTGCCGGAGCGGTCCGGGCCGTTGCCCGTCTTCCGTCGCCAGACCGGCCATTCACAGTGGACCGACAGCAGACCAGCAGAGACGGCCCCGGGAGACGGGGCAAAGTGCCGAGGCCAGTCGGTCAGCCCGTGACGTCAGGGGGCGGCCCGTGCCTGTCTCGAGTCTGGGAGACGGGGCAAGGTACCGCGGCCAGTCGGAGGCCACCCCGTGACGTCAGAGGGCGGCCCATGCCCGTCTCGAGCCGTCCAGTAGCCAGAAATGTCTGGCTGTTATCACGTGCATGGTTCACTCCCTATAACGGCTAGCCGGCTGCTCCGCCATACTGCGGCACAGGCTAACGCATGCCTCCAGCTGAAGGCTTCAGGGCTTCATTGCCTGCTCACCAAACAATGGGAGTGTGCTGGGAATCCATCCGTGTTAGTCCGGGTCGGACCGTTATGACGGCAGCGCAGAAACTTGCGGAGTTAAGATTCACACATTCTTCACTGCGATTAGGCGGTTTTTTGTGGGGAGGGGCAAGGGTCGCGGGGTATGGGTTATCGGGCATTGCCGTTGATTCAGTAGGATTTATTGATGCTTTGTGCACGTTTTTCTGCGCTCTTGTGTCCAAAGAGTGCAGTTCATTGTTCCTGTTTTTGAAAGGGAAAATATATTTTATACACAACATTGAGACACATTGATTTGGCGCATTTTGCCTGCACATTATTCTGCAGCTGCTTAGAGCACAAGAGCCGCACCATCGTCCGTCCAGAAATACGTTCGACTCTCTCCCGTCGATGTATTTACCATATGGGCGGCGTAACCGGTCGCCGCCGCGCGGCGGCGGCGACGGAAACTCACGGCGTCTATTAATGGCTGTATTGAATGATCGTCAGCGGGTTTGGCACGGGCGCACGATAGACTCCCAGTATGATACACATTTGTACAACAAAACTCAACAGGCGCATGTATGATTGTCTCCGGCGGCGGCCGGGCGGCCGTCGGCGCAGCGGCGCGCCGGACCGGCCGGTAAGCTCCGGCCGCGCGCGCCGCCGCCGCCGCTACACTGAACATCACCCTGACTTGCTTGGCACTGAATAGAAAACACTAATATCACACGCGGCGGGCGGCCGGCGGACGCTCACACGTACTCCTCGCTGGGCTTGGGCGCCGCGTCCGTGCTCCGCGCCGCCGCCGCGGTCCGCGCGCTCGGCCCGCTGCCGCTCGAGTCGGGCAGCTCGGCGATGTCTTTGAACACGCCCACGAGGCTCTCGAAGTTGGGCCCCCAGTTGAGCAGGTAGTCCCAGCCGAGGCTGGAGCCGTTGGCCGGCTTGTAGGAGTGGATGTTGGAGATGTCGTCGTCGGACGCCACCAGCGTGCTCAGCGAGCCGCGGAAGGAGTCCAGCCCGTCGTACTTGTTGCCGCCCGAGCTGTTCTCGTGGTCGTTCTCGTTGTCGACCTCGGCCAGCTTGGAGAAGATCATGTTCTGCGGGCCGAAGTCGCGCGCCACCTTGTCGTACTGGTTCTCGTACTCGAACTCGGAGCAGGTGAACGAGTCGTTGCCGCTCTCGTCCGAGCTGCTGCTGCCGCGCTCCAGGATGGGCGCGCCGCCCGGCTCGCGGCCGCCCCGCTTCTTGCGGCCCTCCGAGCCGGAGCTGACGGCGTCCACCGTGTTCACCAGGCTCGAGTTGTTGCGCGGCGGCCGGCCGTGCAGCCGGCCCGGCAGGCCGTCGCCGCCGCCCTCCGGCTTCTTCTTCTTGGTGCTCTGCGACGACGTGTGCACCGACTCGGAGCTGCGGCTCAGGTGGCTCACCGGCGAGTTGAGGCTGCGCTCGCTGTTGACGGCCGCCGCCGAGAGCAGCGCGGCCGGCAGCGGCTTGCCGCTAATGTCCTGCAGCGTCAGGATGCGCGGCGTCTGCTGGCTGAGCTCCGAGCTCGGACTCAGCCGCGCCAGCGGCGTGCTCTGCATCTTCATGGCGCCGGGCGACTCGCGCGGCGCCATCGGGTTCGGCGACTGCCGCACCAGGTTGCGCGGGCTCTCGCGATGCGGCGTGCCCACGAAGCTGTGCGGGCTGTGCCGGTGGTTGTGTTTGTGGTACGCGCCCAGGTGCCGATTGGTCTTGTAGCGGTGGCCGTTGCCCTCGCGGAAGTCCTTGTAGTGGTAGACGACGTCGATGTCGGACGGCGCGATCGAGCTGGCGTTCTCGAGGTCATAGTGTTCGGGCACCTCCGACACCGAGTCGGGCACGCCCTGCTGGCTCACCGAGTCGATGTGCGACAGCTGCGGCCCGGCCGGCGACCGGTTCACCACCTGGCGCTCGATGATGTCGGGCCGCTGCGGCGGGTACTTGCGGCCCAGCTCGCCGCCCAGGTGGCCGCGGAAAACCTCGTCGGTGAGCTCGCCCGTCTCGGCGAAGCCCGAGTCCTGGTGGCTGCGGCCCGAGTCGGCCGTCGACGCCGACAGCACGCCCGAGCCGCCCAGCTTGGCGTGCGCCGGCGCCTTCTCGCCCTTGTGCCGTCGCAGCCGGAAGACGACGAACGACACGGCGATCGCCACGAACAGGATGACGAAGAAGACGATGACGAGCGTGATGCCGATCGAGAGCGGGTCGGTGGCCGGCAGCGCGCCGTGGCAGCCCTCCGAGACGCGGCCGCTCGGGCGCGCCTCCAGCAGGTCGCCGGTGCCGTTCAGCGGCTGCACCTCGCCGTCGATCGCCAGCGTCGAGATGCAGCCGTGGAACTCTGCGGGCAGAGTGGCGAGGGTCGTGGGTGGGTCGGCACCGGCTGGACAGCACGGCGAGCAGGCCAGCTGGCAGCTCTTCCAGTGCGCTGCGCGCCCGGTGTTAGTTAATCGCGTGCTGCGTCAGATTCAGTTTTAGGTCGCGACACACGCTGACGGGATGAAAAAGGTTGCGTCCCACGTCACAAGATACTTCCCACACGGCGATGCTTCGGACGCAGCAGGTGACTTACCGTCAACAGTTCCGACGGCCTTGGGCAGCTCCGTGGCGCCGCCAAGCGTCAGTTCGGTGAGGTAAGCGTCCAGGAAATCGTGGACCGAAGTAGCGTGCAGGGCGTCGCCCACTTTGGCGTCGTCCAGCAGGATCTGCAGGGTGTTGTCGACGATCGCCAGACTGAGGTTGTGCCAGCTGCCGTCGGTGAGGTCGGCCTGGGTCACCGTCATGTTGATGAGCTGGTTGGCGCCCACCTTGGAGGTGTAGAGCAGCAGCGAGTCCTTGAGCTGCGAGAGGGAGAGAGGCCGGTCAGTCGTGGTGTCCTGAACGTGATGTGATGGCTCGTTCGCCGACCGGCTCGGACCATGAAAATAATTATTCTGACGGCGCTACACTGATGACGGTGCACGTAGTGGTAGACGACACTGACGGTGCAACATAGTAGCCTTACTACTTTCACATGCGAAAAGCCGACGCTATCGCCGTTTTATTAGAACACTGCAGACACGCCATGCGAGGGCTTTGCAGTGCCGCTGTCTACCACCATCTTCCCCGCTTCCCGCTCCCCTACGAGCTCCGTCCACGCACCTGCAGCAGGGTGAAGTCATTGTTGGTGGCCGCGTACAAGATGACGCCGTCCGTGTCGGCGGTGCGCAGCCGCATGCTCAGCCGTTTGTCGGGCCGGCCGGCCAGCTCGCGCCGCCGGCGGCGGCGCCACGAGTCGGCGCCCTGGAAGAGGCGCGGCACCAGCTGGCGGCGCCGGTGGCGCGCCGTCACGCGGAACTCGACGAAGCCGCCCTTGGAAGGAGACCGGCTGCAGGGCGGCCGAACAGTCGGCGGCCAGCACGCCGCCCGGGCACAGGCAGGCGTGCCGGCTCCAGCGGTCCAGGCAGGTGGCGCCCGCGCCGCACGGGTTGTCCCGGCAGACGTTCTGCACGCGCTGGCACTTGTCCGAGATGCCGCGCGACTTGAGCGGCGCCGACATGTTCAGCTGGCGGCCGTTGACGAACACGGACTGGATGCAGCCGACGAAGTCGTCCGAGTCGACCTGGCCGGGCCGCTCCTGGATCGGGTCGATCGTCATCACGCCGCCCACGTACATCGGCTCGTCGTTGAAGTTCAGCGTCCTGCAACGGCGAGCGAAGGCGGCCGGGGTTAGCTTTCGCTCGGGCACAGCCGGCGGCTACCCTCCGTAGCACATCGAGAAAACAACAACGAGAAACCTGCACCCATCGAAGCGCACGACCGTGCGCTTGTCCACGTCCCACCCATGAAAACACCATTTTAAAGCTATCCAGCAATCATGTCATGCAACATGGTCGTAAGCGACCACAGGACTTACACCATATCCGCAGAACGTTCCTAAAAAGGACAGCTACTCTTCGCAGACCGCAGCGGCCCGGCTGCAGACCGCGAGCGTGGCCGAGCCCGCTCCACTCACCCGACAGTGCCCTGGTCGGTGACGTACTCGCAGCCGCTGTCGCCCGGACTGCATTCGGCGCACGTGTCGCCGTTCTCGTTGCACGTGACCACGCTGAGCGAGAGCACGCGCCCGTTCCTGGTCGCCGTCAGCCGGTACCACTTGGCGTCGGCCACGCGCCGCTTGAGCGTGACGCGCGTGACGGCCGTGCGCGTGCCGCCGTAGGCGAGCTGCGGCCGGCCGCCGACCAGCTGTAGCGCCACGAAGTCGGAGCGGCCGCCCGTCTGCACGCCGTAGTTGTAGACGAGCAGGCCGTCCGGCTTGTTGGTGGCGAACGTCACCGAGATGTCGTTCGTGCTGGCGTCCAGCGCCGGGAAGCTCATGAAGCCGAGCGCCTCGAAGCCCCAGCTGGAGCGGTCGCAATGCTTGCCGTAGAAGTTGGGCGGGCAGTTGCACGTGTAGCCGGGCGCCTCGCTGACGCACGTGCCGCCGTTCATGCACGGGTTGGGCCGGCACGAGTCGCTGGCCAGCTGGCACGTGGCGCCGCGGTAGCCGGGCCGGCACAGGCAGAAGAAGCTGCCGTCGGGCGTGGCGCGGCAGTTGCCGCCGTTGCGGCACGGCGCGCTGTCGCAGGCGCTCGTCCGGTCCACCTCGCACGTGGCGCCGCCGCGGTTGCGCGGGCACCTGCAGCTGAACTGGTAGCCGTTCTTGGCGCAGAGGCCGCCGAACTGGCACGGGTTCGGGCTGCACGGGTCCTGCCGGTGCTGGCAGGCGGGTCCGGTGAAGCCCGGCTGGCACTGGCACGTGAACAGGTTGCGCACCTGCGGGCTGGTGAACACCAGGCTCGGGCTGTCGGTGGTCTGCAGCTCGGGAGAGACGCGGATGCCGGAGCGGCAGCGGCCGCCGTTCTGGCACGGCGACGTCGGGCACGGGTCGAAGTTGATGACGAAGGAGGCGCGGTGTAGCAGGCGCTGGATGCTGACGCGGCCGTCCTTCAGCTCCTGGATGACCTCGGTGCGCGGCCGGTAGCCGGAGCGCGTCGCTACGGCCAGCGTCAGGTCCACGTGGTCGCCCGTCTGCGTCACCGCGTAAATGGTGACGTCATCGCTCGAGTCGAACATGTCCGATACGGTGCGCAGTAGCGGCTTGTACAGCTTGGCCAGGAAGACCTCGGACGTCGTGTTCAGGATGCGCATGACGATGGCGTTCTCGAGCGTGGCGTTGTCGAACGCCTCGAACTGCAGCGTGACGGTGGAGGTGACCTCGTCGTGGATGCCGTCGTTGCCCGAGGTGCTCAGCGTGTGCGACTGGCTGCCGGCGACGCGGCCCACGGTCAGGTCGCAGCCGGAGTCGATGCTGAAGAGGCCGCCGCCGCCCGACAGCAGCCGGCAGTGGTACTGGCCGGTCGTGTCGGCGTCGTTCGGGTGCACGTCCGCCACGCGGCCGCCAGCGAACACGCCCTCGAACGAGAACACGAGCACCTGGACGGTGCGCGGCGACGACGGGCTGTCGTTGCGGTCCGTCACCACCACGCGCACCGGGTAGCGCGCCTTCATCTTGGGCCGGCCGCTGTCGTGCACCTCGAGCGTGAAGCGCAGCTGCGGCGTGCGCTCGCGGTCGAACGTGCGCGCCGTGAGCACCGTGCCCGACTGCGCGTCCACCGTGAACGCGTCCTGGTGCTCGCCGCCCACCAGGTAGTAGGAGAACGGCGGCCCGTTGGGCGGCAGGTCGGGGTCGGTGGCGCTCAGCGTCATCACCGTGCTGCCGGGCGGCTCGTTCTCCGACACGTAGCCGACGACCGGCGTCGTGTCGAAGGTCGGGCCGTTGTCGTTGACGTCGGTGACGGTGACGAGCACGGCGGCGGTGCCCGTCTGCGGCGGGCTGCCGTTGTCGATGGCGCCCAGCGTCAGGTTGTACACGCTGACCTGCTCGCGGTCCAGCTGCGTGGCCGTCTCGATGCGGCCGTTCTGCTGGTGCACCTTGAACGCGCCGCCCTCGTTGCCGTCGATGATGCTGTAGGTGAACTGGTTGTTCTCCTGCTGCACGTCCTTGTCGGTCGCCTGCACGGCGATCACGTCGGCGCCGGCGGCGGCACCCTCAGAGATCTGCACGCGGTAGACGGGCTGCGAGAACTGCGGCGGGTCGTTGCCGTCCTGGATGGTGATGATCACCTGCGCCTCGTCCGTGTCGTTGCCGCGGATGCCGCCGGCGTTCTTGGCCAGCGCCGTCAGCACGACCCGGTTGCGCGACTCGCGGTCCAGCCGCCGCGCCACGCGGATCACGCCCGACACGCGGTCGATGCGGAAGCCGCGGTCGTTGCTGCTGCCGACCAGCAGGAAGGTGACCTCGCCGTCGGCGCCGTCGTCGTCGTCGGTCGCCTTCAGCTGGCCGACGCTGGTGCCGACCGCCGCCGACTCGGACACGGTGAAGCGGAACACGCGCTCCACGAACTTGGGGTAGAACTCGTTGATGCCGGTGACGGCGACGCGCACCTTGGTCTGGCCGCGCTGCGACGAGCCAGCGTTCGACGCCAGCACGTCCAGCGTGTAGAACTGGCGCTTCTCGTAGTCGAAGACGCGCTGCGTCGTCACCAGGCCGGTGGCGCGGTCGATGGCGAACAGCTCCTTGCCGTCGCCGCCGATGATGCTGTACTTGATGACGGCGTTGCGGCTGGAGTCGCGGTCGGAGGCCGTCAGCCGCAGCACCGGCGAGCCCACCGGCGCGTTCTCGGCGACGAACGCGTCGTACACGCTCTGGTTGAACGTCGGCGGGTTGTCGTCGATGTCGGTGAGCGTGACGCGCAGCTCGGCCGTGGCTGAGCGCGGCACAAAGCCCAGGTCGGTGGCAACGATCGTCAGGTTGTACTTGTCCTGGCGGTCGAAGTCGAGCGGCCGCGCGTTGGCGACGACGCCCGTCCGCTCGTCGACGGTGAACCAGCCGTCGTCGCTGCCGCCGGCCAGGCTGTAGCGCACCACGCCGTTCAGGCCCTTGTCCTTGTCGGAGGCGGTGACGCTGACGATGGTCGTGGCCACCGGCTCCTCCTCGGGCACGATCACGTGGTAGCTGAGCGGCGTGAAGACCGGGTCGTGCTCGTTCGGCCCGGTCACGGTCAGCGTCAGCGTCTGCGTGTCGCGCTGCGGCGGCACGCCCTGGTCGACGGCCGCCAGCGCCAGCCGGTAGTGCACGCCGATGCGGCCCGTCAGCGGCGACAGCACCGTCACCCAGCCCGTCTCGGCGTCCACGGCGAAGAAGTCGGAGCCGTTGCAGGGCAGCATCTCGTAGCGCACGGCGGCGTTGATGCCCGAGTCGAGCAGGTCCTCGGCCTCCACGCGCAGGATGCGGTCGCCCTTGACCGAGTCCTCGGGCACGGCGTTGACGGGCGGCCGCTCGTGGAACTGGGGCGCGTGGTTGTTGGCGTCCACCACGTTGACGGTCACCATGCACGAGGAGGACATGGGCGGCTTGCCGTGGTCGGTGGCGATCACCTCGAACACGTACTGGTTCTCGGGCGACGCCATCCGGTTCGACTGCTTGAAGCGCAGCGCCTGCTTGGAGAGCAGCCGGCCGCTGCCCGGGTCCACGCTGAAGAAGTCAGACGGCTGCTTCAGCGAGTACGAGACGATGGCGTTGGGACCGGCCTTGTCGGCGTCCTCGGCGGCCACCTGGCCGACGAACGCCACGCTGGTCTCCGTCTCGGCCAGGTTGAAGACGTAGCGGCCGCGCTCGAAGCGCGGCGCGTTGTCGTTGGTGTCCTGGATGGTGATCGTGAGCGGCGTCTCGGCGCGCCACGAGCCGTCCACGGCCGACACCTTGAGCACGTACTCCTCGCGCTCCTCGCGGTCCACGGCGCCCTCCACCGTCACGTTGCCGCTGACCGGGTCGATGGCGAACTTCTGGCCCGGGTTCTCGGTGAAGCTGTACGTGGCGTTGGCGTTCGCGTCGATGTCGCGGTCCGACGACGTCACCTGGATGACGAACGAGCCGATCTCGGCGTTCTCCGTGACGTTGACGCTGAAGAGCCGCGTGAAGCGCGGCGGGTTGTCGTTCTTGTCGCGCACGTCGATGGTGACCATGGCGGTCCCCGTCTGCTGCGGGTTCCCCTGGTCGATCGCCTCCACGGTGAGCGTGTAGCTGTCCAGCTGCTCGCGGTCCAGCTTCTCCTTGGTGAAGATCTCGCCGCTGATGGCGTCCAGCGTGAAGGCGTCCTCCACCAGGCCGTCGGCGCGCAGGCGGTAGATGATCTTGGCGTTGTCGGCCGTGTCGGCGTCGCTGGCCGTCACGGTCAGCACCAGCGTCGGCGGGAACTGCTCCTCCAGCACGCTGGCGGCGTACACGGTGCGCGAGAAGAGCGGCGCGTTGTCGTTGAAGTCGGTCACGTTGACGAGCAGCGCCGTGACGGAGGCCAGCGGCGGCTGGTCGGAGTCGGACGCCTCCACCCAGAGCCGGTACTGCGGCGCCTTCTCGTAGTCGAGCCCCAGCCGGCTGATGCGCAGCACGCCCGTCTCGGCGTCCAGGTCGAACGCGTCGCCCAAGTTGCCGCCGACGAGGCGGTAGCGCACGGCGCCGGCTGGCTCCGGCTTGGGCGAGCCGGCGCGCACCGTCACCACCTCCTCGCCGCGCACGTCCTCGCCGAACTGGAACGACGTCGGCATCGACTCGAAGCGCGGGAACTGGCCGGCCGCCTTGATCTGCACGTGCAGCTGCGCGGAGCTGGTGAGCGGCGGCCGGCCGCCGTCGGTCGCCTCCACCTGCACGTGGAACGAGCGGTCCAGGCCGGCCAGCGACTGCGCCGTCTTGATCACGCCTGTCTCCTGGTCCATGTTGAACTTGTCGGCGTCCGTGCCGGACAGGTAGTAGACCAGCCGGCCGTTGGCGCCCTCGTCGGCGTCCACCGCGTTCGCGCTGAACACGAACGACCCTGCGGAAGAGCTGGCGTCAGCGCGGGCCGGCGGGGCGCGGCGCGCGGCAACAGCGGCAGGCTCGTCTGCAGGCAGGACGCGACCGTCCGCCTGCGACGCCGGGCGCGGGCGGGAACGGTTTGTCATAATCGTAAAATCCGACGACAGGCAAGTCTAATTTATGCATGAATCCCGATCGTTTTTGCGGCGCTTCTTCGTCCGCGCCGGCCGCTATCAATCGCCACGCGATACAAATGACCTCCCGCAAAAACCCAATTATTCAATAAGCAGCGGCGCGTCCGGGTTCGATACCTGCCCGGCGTCCGTTCCTCCGGCGTCGCTCCTGCATCCCGCGGCCCTGAGGCCTGGGTCCTAAACCTTGCAACCCTGCAGTGCCTCTGAGACATGAGCAACGAGCCCAAATCCTTTGCCGTAAACTTCGGACCATGAGACCAGTATCTATAAGCCCTGAGCCCTGTACCCTGATCTCTCTCTCTCTCTCTCTCTCTCTCTCTCTCTCTCTCTCTCTCTCTCTCTCTCTCTCTCTCTCTCTCTCTCTCTCTCTCTCTCTCTCTCTCTCTCTCTCTCTCTCTCTCTCTCTCTCTCTCTCTCTCTCTCTCTCTCTCTCTCTCTCTTCTCTCATCGTTCTGAGTCATGCAGCCCTGCCGTCCGGCCTCTCCCCAATCCCCTGTCACGTCCCGCGCGCTGTCCGGGATTCTCACCTGCCGGCGCGCCGTCCGGGATCCGGACCGTGTATTCGGCGGCCGAGAACTGCGGCGGCGAGTCGTTGACGTCGCGCAGCAGGATGGTGACGTTGGTGGCGGCCGAGCGCGGCTGCGTCAGGCTGCTGTCCGTCACCACCAGCGTCAGCGTGTAGGCCTCCTGGCGCTCGCGGTCGAGCGGCGCGCGCGTGCGCACCTGGCCCGACACCGGGTCCACCGCGAACGGCACGTCCACGTCGCCAACCAGCGAGTACCTGCGGCGGGCGGGGCGATTTGAATGCGGCCCGGATGGTGCGCTCACGACCGCCGACGGAACACGGGCCTGCCAGATTAACGAGAACTCATCGATAGGCCGCCCGGCGCCGGCGCAGCGCGCGCCGCGAGCCGGCCGGCCCGCCGCTTCAATGCAGCAGACGGCGCTAACCGCCGCCGTCTAGACGCGGCCGCGCCGCCTCAGCAGCCGTCAACAATGGCTCAATTGCGTGCGGCCGGCGCCGTGTGGCGAACCGGGCTGCGGAATGCCGGCGACAGTGGCGCCGAGCAGGCCCACGTGCCGGCGTCCGGCGACCCTCCCCAGCCGCCGGGCCGCGGCAGGCCAACCCCAGCAACCGACTCACCGGAGCAGCGAGTTCACGCCGTCGTCCTCGTCGCTGGCCGTCACCATGATGACGTCGCTGTCGGCCGGGATCGACTCGTTGACGGTGACGACGTAGTCCAGGGCGTCGAACACGGGCGCGTGGTCGTTCTGGTCCTGCACGAGCACGTGCACCACGCCCGTGCCGGTCAGCCGGGGGTTGCCTGCGGAGCGGGCGGCGGTCAGTGGGAGCGCCTCGGACCACGTGGCGTCACGTGACGTCACGCCACGGGCGGCGGCCGCAGCGACCGCAGACACGGGTCCCGAGTCGGCGCCTTGCAGCTGGAACTGCCCCGGGGGACGCTGCGGTTCCATTCGGCGGCCGCGTTTTGTGTGGCGCGCGCAGAAATCGATCGGTAAATAATTGGGCGGTAACCATATCGCCGGAGCGGGCTAAATCAGCCGTGGACTTTCACCGATCGGCGGCGCCCGCCAGCTAAAACACAGAGGCCCATCTGTTATCAGTCGAGCGTTTCTTCACAAGCTGCTCCATATTGCTGATGGCAGATGGATGGTCCAGGAAATTCAAAACTGCATTAGCACGGGAAATTTGACGAGATACGTAAACGGTCGTCAGTGACCTGGCTAAGACAGATTGGGCCTGCTCATTTTCATGTGCTTAGTCAGCGTGCTCCTCGGCGGCAATGGACACGACCCTTTTTTGATAACGTTAGGAAAGCCTCACAACAATGTATCCTTGTTTTGGTCAGGTAACAAAAACGGCGTTCGTTTTGGCATTGGATCCTACACAGATCTGTTGGAAAGGTATACGGAGGCCTGGTTCAGGTATGTAAGTAGCGATGTAGTTGTACAAAGGCGTCTGAAATATAGTTGAACCCACAAAAAAAGAGAGAATCAGTACCACTTCTGAATCGATGCGGGGCCTGAACATTTCCTTGTGGATAAAGAACCGGTAATGACAAAGCTCAAACCCGATTCCAATATCCGCTACCGACTGGCATCATATGTTTTTAGCAGGCATTAACAAAGTATTAAAGCACGTTCACCATTTAAACGATCTCATGCGGACTCAGTTCTACCAACAGCATTCCAAGAGTTCATCTTGGCTGTCGGGCACACAAGTAAGTCCACCATTCTGCAGTCTGAATTTCTGACCTAAGATGTTTTGACCACCACCCTCCGATTCGTAACAAGTAGAACCGACATACCGGAAACATCTGGTCCATTTCGTTCGTCGGCCTCTGACGACCCCGGAATGTAATGACCTTCGTTACCGTGACGGTGGCAGCCTGGCTTTCTGACACCCCCGGAATGTAATGATCTACATCACCGTAACGGCGGCGGCTTGGTTTTTCGTGATGGCAAACAAGCCCTTATTGGATTATACTGAGCTGACGGGTTATGGCAAATCGGTCTTTGACCTTCAAACAGCCAGAAAGCCGGATCTGACCCTCCCCGGATAGCAAGACTGCCTTTGACTCTTGAGAAACTGTCGCCTCTGGGAGGCAGTGGTGAGACTGTCGGCCTCTGGTGAGACTGGGGTGAGGCCTTCGGCCTCTGGTGAGGTTCTGGTGAGACTGTCGGCCTCTGGTAGCACTGTGGCAAGACTGTTGGAACTGAGAAGGGAATGTCGGTCTTTCGTGAGACTGGTGAAATTGTGATGGGACTTTCAGCCTGTGGTGACACTGTGGTGAGACTCGGCCGTTGGTGAGACTGTCGGCCTCTAGTAGGACTGTGGTGAAACTGTTGGTCTCTGGTGAGATTGCGGTGAAGTTGTTGGCCTCTGGTGAGGCTGTGATGAGATTGCCGGGCTCTGGTGAGACTGTGGTGAGACTGTTTGCGTCTGGTAAGACTGCGGTGGGACTGCCGCCCTCTCGTAAGATTGTCGTGAGACTGTCGGCCTGTGGTGAGACTCTCCGCCGCTGGAAGGATTGCCGGTTAGGTTAATTAATAGGCCTGCAGTTAGGCCGTCCGCCTCTGGTGAAACTGACGGCCTCTGGTGAGACGGCGATGAGACCGCCAGTCTCTGGTGAGACTGTGGCGAGACTGTCGGTCTCTAGGACTACCGGCCTCCTCCGGTAAGACTGCGGAGAGACTGTCGGCCGCCAGTGGGACTGTCGGCCTCTGGCGAAACTGCGGTGAGACTGTCGGCCTCTGAGCCTCCCCGATCAGCCTGGCGTCACGCCCGGCCGATGCGCCCAGGAACGATAACATCGGGCGAGCATCGCCGTCGGAATTCAATTGGCACGGTCCGATCGAGCAGCGGCCTGTCCGCCCGAGCCTCGGGCCGCGGCCATCAGAAGCCGCCATCGCGCCGTCGGGAGCCGCCATCAGGCCATCAGCGGGAGTCGCCATCACGACATCAGCGGGAGCCGCCATCGCCGGCGGCGACATCACGCCGCCACCGGGAGCCGGCACCACCGGGAGCCATCAGCAGGCAATGCCACGGCACCATGGGACCGTCACGCCATCAGGAGCGGTCATCATGCCCTCAGCGGGAGGCATCATCGGCGGCCGGCGCCGGCGGCGGGCGGACATCAAAGCCGGCGGCGGACCGGAGTGGGCAGCGCGTGCGGCCGCGCGCCGCTCCATTGTTTTCCCGGCTCACACATGTATGCTAATTGACGGCGACTGGCGGCCGCATCTTGCGGCGCCCGCGCTGACCCGGCGCCATTTTGGAAGGCCGCCTGCACGGCGCGCGGTCGGCCGGCTTCACACAGTCGCCGGATTAATAACGCCTAATCGCGCACGTGATGCCGATTTCGCGGAAGCGGCGGCCGCCGGCGCCGGCCCGCTGACGCAGCGGCCGCCGGCGGCCGGCCGAGGGGAGGCCGGAATGTCTGGAGAGCGGCGCCGGGCGCGGCCGGCAGCGGCGCGCGGCGGGGGGCTGCCGGCCGCGCCGCCGCCGCCGCCGCCGCGCCGGACGCTGGCGACCTCTGGCGGCGCCCGGCCCGGCCGCCGGCGGTTCTCACTGCGCGCCCGAGAGGTCGGCCCGGCCATACGTCATCCCATGTCAGCTGCGAAATACCGCGCGCCGAGAGCCGAGCTGCGCACGGTCCGGCCGGCGAACCCGCCCAGGGTCGGCCGCTGACCGGCGGAGCGGGAGGAAGCTCCAACGCCAGTTACATAATGCGGATAGTGCCCCAAGGTTCGAGGCATGCTCAGCACGGAACCTCGCGTCTTGGATGAGTTCAGCCCGCACCCCAACACCCTTGGTAATTGTTGCATGAATTTTGGTAGCTATGAGCTTACTGTATTTGAAACATTATAACCTTTTCTCAATGATATTCCACCTACAGTAAGCGATATTTGCCATGAATTACTCCCCGTGATGCATCAAGATGTATAAAATACAAAAGGCTTCAGGCTCTCCAAATTCGAAAGTCTCTAAATCATTGTGCATGCTGAAGTAACAACAGACCGCGTTATTGCTGCACGATGAAAGGTTTCATTCGCCCTGAACCAACCTCCAACAAGCGGATTTATAGTCAGACAATCCGCATTAAATGTTGACGATGGTGCATTGCCAAATCCCCTCTCGATTATGTTACACAATAGCCAGGTTTAGCCTGTATTTAAGGCTCGATTGCCCACGTCCTCTTGCTGATCAGTATTTGTGATATGATAGGTAGCGGGTTTCCCATATAAGGTCGAGGTACAGCGCTGCAGGAGCTGAGCACCCTCCGCCAGCGTTCAGAATGTCGCCGGGCTCAGAATGCCAGGGTCCCAAGGACAAAAAGAGCTCGGGACCGCACCAGGGGACGTCCAGAAACCTGAGCCGTCGCCGGGCGAGCCGGGCCGGCCGCCGCCGGGCGGCGCCGGCGCGCTCGCGGCGGTCGTTGTCCCTTCGGCGGGCCTCCCGCTGGCGCGCCGTGCGCACCTCTATCGGGCAAACATGGCGGCCAGGCATCCCGCAGCGATCGAGGAGAACACGAGCCAAGCGACGCAACAACACGCGGCCGCGCGGCGGCGGCGGCGGCGCGGCCCGCGCTCGCGGCCGGCGCGCCGCCAGCGCCAAACCGGCCCGATCTAATTGATTCTCTATTCCGGGCCGGCCGTGCACGGCTAATGGTATTCATTAAAGACGATGGGCGCCGCGCGGCCGGCCGCCGCGGCAGAGCCCTCTGCCGGCGCGGCCGGCGCCGGCGGCGGTGCGCGTGCACGCAGCCGGCCTGCTGCAAGCGGGCGCGCCGATCGGCCGCTCTCCGCGGGGTCCAATTAACGCCGCCGGCTTCCCACGCGCCGCGCGGAGACGCACCGGCTCCAGGAGGCACCGGACGCGCCTGCACGCCCGGGCCGGCGCGGCGCGGCCGGCGCGGCGCGGCCGAACGGAGGCGTGCAGCCGGCGGCGGCGTGCCTGGCCCTCCCTTCCTCCATAAACCACTGCTCGGCAACCCTATCTGCATACCAAGACCGGGCTGTGGCCATACCGGTCGGGCGCCGGGCAGCGTGCTGGCCGCGGGCGGGCCGGGGAGGACGCCGCCGGCCCGCCGCCGGCCCGCCGCCGACGCCCTCCGCCCGCACGGCCGACGGCCGCGCCGCGACTGGACGGACGTGCCGAACCGACGGCAGGACGACGGCGCCGGCGCCCGACGGCCGGCGATGCGCTGCTGACCGCCGCCCGGGCCGGGCCTGGGCCGGCGTGCCCTCAGGCCCGGCTGCGATCTGCGAGCCCTGAACGGCGAGTGACCTCCGAGCCCTTAACGGCGAGTGGCCTGCGAGCACCGAACGACGGGTGTGACCTGCGTGCTCTCAGGGACCTGTGTACCCAGTGTGCTCAGAACGAGCGTTGGTCCTGCAAACCGGTGACGGCCGGTGCGCCCTGAACGACCAGTGTATCCTGCGAGCCCTGAACGGCCGGTACATCCTGCGAGTGCCGCCTGATTGGTGCGTGCTGCGAGTGCCGGCTGATCGGCGCGTCCTGCCAACAGTCCGGTATTTCCGCAGCCTGCCCGGGACGCAGCGGACGACCCGCCGGCTGGCCGGCCGACCCTCCGCTGCCTCAAACTATTCCGGACGGCGGCCGCGCCAAATGGGTGCAATAAATATGCTTCTCGGCATGGTGTCTGGTTCAAGGTTGCAGCACCTTGCAATCAAAGCAATTATGCGGCGGCCGGCGGCGGCGCCGGCCAAACGGGTAGACTGGGCTGAGAGGGCGGCGGGGTAGACTGGGGTAGAGCGGCGGGTCAGACTGGGTGGGGAGGGTAGCGAGCAGACTGGGGAAGGTAGCTGGATGGAGTGGGTGGGCTGAACAGCGGGTAAGGCAGGGTAGAGAGAAGCAGGGTAGACTAGGGATGCTAACAGGGGTTGGAACAGCGGGGCAGACAGGGTGGCTGGATTTTAGCCATCAATTTTGGTCACAGCGATGAAGGCTGGGGGGCCGTCGACGGATTTTGTATATTTTTGACGAGCTTGAGCGGTAAGTGCATTGGTACGAGACGAACCTTCCATTGAAATTGCAGGAACCGTCGCCTGCCTGTAAAAATGAGGGCATGACCCCGTCCTGCCATGTGACGCAGCCTACGTGGTAAGGCAATATTGCTGATCAGTCTGACAGGGACCGTGAGAACCGAATGTTCATGCGCTGGGCACGAAGAGTTCAACTAAAGCATAGATGTAACTGGAGACTGCATCGTTACAAACGAAGGCATCTAGAGACTTGAACGGTTGAAAGCGGAAGTCATCAGAGGCGGGAAAACGGTGGTCATTACCTCAACATGCATCCTTACTAGTCTTCTGGAGGACTGATCTTATCAATTTCACCCATATTACGCAAGGCGTCGGCATCTTGAGGCATCTCGTCACCATCCTAGTCTAAAATCTCACCCGTATTGCGCCACATGGGTCAGAAACTTTAAATCCAACGTGACAATTCCGTTTGCTCGAAACGTTAGACAAGATTCAATGAGTCTTGGTTTGACAGCCATTTTAGACCGGTTATTACATACATTTATGCACATTTGTGCTGTTTACACTAACAGTTTTAGGACGCCATTCATTCCATAAAGGCAAACATCCATGGCAAGTGATCCTGAACAGGAAACTGACTGCACCGGTACAAACGGTGCTAGTTTAAAACTCGTGATTTTCTGTACAGACTATCATGGAAACGGTAGATGACACCATAAACGACGATGCAGCAGACACTTACAACTAGGCCTAACGGCAGTGGGATGAGGCTTCCATGGACTTGCAAGACCGCATATCCGTTATTTCGATTTAACTGAAGACATTTATAGTGGTGCCGTGAACATTAGGCTTCCGCTTTGATAGCGTAATAATAATTGTATTAATTATACCATTCTCCTGCCCATTTTTCAATTAACTTGGAGTGATAAAAATTATTTATGACAAGAAGAAAATAATTTGGATGCATTTAAAGGCATCTAGAGTAAGTGTACCGTAGTCTGTGTCCCTGCTCCCATGACCCAATGCGGAACTAGTCTGGAAAAGAATCTCTAAGTCGGTCATCGAAATGAGCACGCATCAAACAATGGTAATTAGGCCGCATATCGCTCAAACAACAGGAACACAAAAGCGACCGTTGAGGTACTGTACAAAAGCGCACTTGATGATGAATCGTCTTCAGTTTTCGACGTAATCGAGAGGTCATCTTCACGGGGATGACTACCAAAAATGAATGCAGATCTTTCTTAGGAGCCTTACGGATCTTACACAGAATAAACATCTAAATTTAACTGAGAATTAGACTAACAGGTCATTGGTTTATTGGCTTTTTATGACTGCTTTCAGTAAAGGTTGCACCTACGGCGCACCAAAATAGACTTTTTTCCTCAAAGTTGAAGTTGCGCAGACAGGAAAGATAAATAAAGAATTCTTGCGTTTGCCGTTCTTGCAACAAACATACAGCATTGAATTCTTAGGACCGGGGCATCGGTTTCAAACCTAACTGGCAAGTTAACGCAGGAAAGATTTTCCTATCAACCACCACAGGGTCAGCTTGTTAATCCGGCGCGTGATATCCACTTGTATCGCCACGTTACAAGACAGGCAGGCGACCTCGTGCGTCCGGAGCGAGGCACTTCTTCGCCAGGAGAACAATGGTCGCCAGCGTGCTTCAGAAAAACAATGCGCCAGCAGTGTCGATTAATTGAACGGAAATGCCCGGCCCATTGTGACCGTGTGGCTCGCACTAACAAGGCCGCTGATGAGCCGGCCGGACAGGCGCCGGCCTGGAGGGGAGGAAACGACGCACCTCCCCTGCTGACAGACCCTGCCTACTCGAGCCGGCCAACGCGCCGCCGCGCTGGAGCCGAGGCGCCTCGCCGCGTCCCGCTGCCGGCGCCGGGAGCTCGCCTCGGCGGCGGCCGCGGCCGGCGCGGCGGGCGGCGGGCGGTGGTCCGCCACCTCAGGTCCGGTCCGGTCCGGTCCGGTCCAGTCAGGCCAGCAGCCTTGAGCGGGCGGCGGGCCGGCGCCGTCAGCCGGCCGCCGTGGCCTCCGCCGAGCCCGGCCGGCGCCGGCCAGTTTTTGCTCGGTCCGGCGATAGCCGGCGCTTTTTAGCGCTGTTTGTTGATATGTATTCAGATGTCCTGCATAAACGGCGCAAAAACGGCGCCGACCGGCCGCCAGTCTCGGGCGGCGGGCCTTAGCCGCGGCAGGACATGATGGCACCCGGCAGCGCATACCACGCGCGGCGGCGGATCCGACAAAACCCGGCCCGGCCGCCGACGGTCGGCAAGAACATGTCCGGTGTCAGCGCGGCCACCGCGGTGTGTTGACCCTCGGCGGGGTGCCGGGGATCCCGCCGGCGGATCTGATGGACGGCTGTCCGGGGATCAGCTCAGCCTCTGCCCACTCAGGGGCCCGAGCGAAGGAAGAGCCGGGACAGAGGGATCGCCCCGATCGTACCTTCTCATTTCAGCCGCGTGGTGATATGGCCCACCCGACCAGGTCCGATTTTTACCAGAAGAAGCACGGTTGCTTGCCTTCGCCACTTCGCGCCTCTTAAAAATTAGTGAACTGGTTTGCGGTAATACCGCTTTTCAGCTTTTTCGCAGTAAGGCAAGAGAGCCAAGACGCCGAAGGCTGCGCAGCGCCAACGAAAGCTGCGCGCATTCCTGGCGGTTGGCGACGAGACCGCAGCGCGGACTGCGCCGACAGCGGCGGCGGTGTCCGGTTTCCACGCCGGGCCGGCGTGGGTGGTTTCGTGCAAGAGCCGCCTCTCCGTGCCGCCTAAAAATCGCCATTGGGAACGGCCGACGGCGTGCAGTCGGCCGACCCGGGTCGTTAGCGGAACACGTGTCCGGCGACGTTTACACCGTGTGACGGTGCGTGTTTTTGCGCGGCGGTCGGCGCCCGCTGGCGACGCGATGCCGATCTCCGTGCGAAGCCTCCGAGTCCCATGGAGACGTGTGGCCCGGCCGGCCACCGCGTGACGTGTGCACGCCTGCAGGCCGCTTTGTCCTCCGCCCCGGCCGGCCGGCCGGCGGGCATACCGCGGAGCCGGCCGCCGCGCTCGGCCGGTACTCACCGCTGTCGGTGGCGGCCACCACCAGCCGGTACTCGGCGGTGGCCTCGCGGTCCAGCGCGCGGTGCACGGTGATGTCGCCGGTGCGCGCGTCGATCTGGAAGATGGCGCGGTTGCCCTCCTTGATGCTGTACTGGATGGCGTTGAAGGGCGCCGCGTCGGCGTCGTGCGCCACCACGGTCGTGAGCGGCGCCGGCAGCGCGTCCACGTTCTCCATGATGAAGACCAGGTACGGCGCGTCGCGGAAGACGGGCGCGTTGTCGTTGATGTCGGTCACGCTGACGGTGGCCGTGGCCGTGTCGTAGCGCACGCCGGCGCCGGTCGAGTCCTCGGCCTGCACCGTCAGCAGGTACATGCTGCGCCGTTCGAAGTTAAGCTCCTTGGCCACGCGCACCACGCCCGTGTCCTGGCCGATGGCGAAGTCGCGGTTGCGGTCGCCGGCGATGATGCTGTAGCGCACGCGGCCGTTGAGGCCGGCGTCGGCGTCGGTCGCCGAGCAGCGCGTCACCTCGGCGCCGATGGTCGTGTTCTCCGGCACGCTGGCGCTGTACTGGGCCGGTGCGAAGATGGGCGCGTTGTCGTTCTCGTCGAGCACGTGCAGCAGCAGCCGCATCTGCGCCGAGTTGGGCGGCTGGCCGCGGTCGCTGGCCGTCACCAGCAGGCTGTAGTTGGCGCGCAGCTCGCGGTCGAGCGGGCCGGCCACGCGCAGCAGGCCGTCGATGGCGCCCACCACGAACGGGCCGCCGGCCGGCTCTACCAGCGCGTACTCCACGTAGCTGTTGCGGCCCTCGTCGCCGTCCTCGGCGACGATGGCCATCACCACCGTATTGATGGGCACGTTCTCGCGCACGGACGTCTCGTTCGGCGACTTGAAGCGCGGCACCACGTCGTTGACGTCCTCCACGACGATGCTGACCTGTGGACAGGGCGGTGGTCGAGTTAAGCGTAGCGTGCACAGGGCGGAGATAGTCTGAGGATAAATCCTACGCGGCAATCCCGCGAATGTCGCAGCAAACACGGAACATTCCCGAGAGCTGCATCGCTGACATGGATGGCCTCACGAGAACGGTGAGAAGGCCATCAAAATAAGTCAACGAAGCAATGACCGCATACGACCAGCCTCCGAGCAGGCCTGAGCGAGCAATGACCGCCGTCGACACCATCTGACTGCAGGTCGCGTGTGCACCGGTCGAGGCGGCGAGTGGCGTCGATTATCTGGCGCCGACGGCCCGCACGCGCGGCCATAAATCTCTATCGGCCGCGCAACACGAGCGGCCGTGTCATGCGGCGCGCCGCCGATCCCGCCACTGCCACCGGAATTGAGCGTCGGCCGCCGGCGCCGCGGCCGGCAAACGGCCGGGCCGATCCCATCTGACGGCCGCGAGGTGAATTATGCAGCATCGGCTCCAGATGGCCGCCGATGGCCGACGATATCGGCCGGCGCTAACTGGCCCCGGCACGGCCGCGGCGTGACGTCAGACGGCCGCCGGCGGCCGGCCGCGGCGGCAGAGTCGACCGGCGGAGACCGCGCGGGCGGCCCCCTTCCCCCTCCCCGCCGGCCGGGACAGAAACGGCGCGCGTGCTGAGCGCAGGGGCGGTTGGGGGGGGGGGGCTGCGACAGCAGGGTGTGCCCGTGCTGGGCAGCGTGTGGCGGTTTCTGAGGAGCAAGATTCGCGGAACGCTGCCGCTCGCAGACAATTTACGGTTCCCGGGACGACATGCAAGGCAGCCGAAACATGCCCGCAGGTGGTCGCCCTCAATCAAGGCTGAAGGCAGAGCTTTCGAAAAATTAACAAGGATGCAAGCGTGCATTTAATGTTCATTCCCCCCATGCAACGTTTGGGAACTACGCCAATTTTTATCAGGAGATGCATTTCCATTCCAGCATACACTCAAGCTTTGATCGAGGTCCCCTCCATAACGGCCAACTTTCGTGTCACCGCCAGATGGGCGTCCTGAAAGCGGCCAGTGCCTCCAGCGGCGTGCTCGGCACTTCGGCGCCGCAGCAGGCAGCGCCGGCGCGCCGTCCATTTCTCCGGCGCCGTTCCGCGGTGAGTTACAGTGACACAGTGTGGGACGGTTTCGGCGGCACCTGACGACCCTGGCGCCGCCTAATTGACGGCGGCACCGCTGCAGTCACGTGAGCGATGAAAGCGCTCACTGGGAGCGGCTGTGCAGCGGTGCAACTGGAACCCTTCAGGGTCCCGGGGCTTTGGACTGGTGCGTCAGCCGTGTATGGCTTTCAGTTTTACCTAGAAGACGTTTTCTGAAAGTCAGAGACCTAGCCGTACCACGACCATGCGTAAGAGACCCGCCAGCTCACCTCAGCGGACGACCGGACCCATCAATTCATCTGAACGAATAACTACATCAGCCGACTTATCCGAGCAGACAACTAGACTGGCCAGCTCACCGGAGGGGACAGATAGTCCCGCCAGCTCACCTGAGCAGCCGAGGAGAAACGCCAGCTCACCTGAGCCGAGGACGAGACCGGCCAGCTCACCTGGGCGGACGAGGAGAGCCGCAGCTCGCGCGGCTCGGCCATGTCCTCGGCCAGCACGAGCAGCTGGTAGGCGGCGCGCTCCTCGCGGTCGAGCGGCAGCGCCGTGAACACGGTGCCGTTGTCCGAGATGCGGAACTGGCCGGCCGGGTCGCCGCCGGCGATGCGGTAGCGGAGCCGGCCGCGCGGGCCCGAGTCCTGGTCGGTGGCGCTGACGCGCAGCACGGCCGTGCCCGGCGGCACCGCCTCGCTCACGCGGTCGTGGTACGACTGCGGGTCGAACAGCGGCTCGTTGTCGTTGAGGTCGAGCACGTTGATGTAGACGGTGACGGTTGACGAGAGGCTCGGCCGGCCCTTGTCCTGCGCCTGCACCGTGAAGATGTAGTGCTGCACCTGCGGGCCGCCGGAACGGTGCCGTTAATTGAACGACAAAGACTCGTAGTCGTTATGCAAGTGCGAGGAAAAGAGTAGTATCCTGCTGCTGAATGAACGAGCCATTTTCGGTAAACGCTGCGGCGGCTAGGCCTCCCGCGGCATGTTTGGCGCACATTTCGCCACCTTAGGCGCATTCCGCACGCATTCCACCGAGGTGGTAATTAGACTGCCACCAGGCGTTCACAAGGACAGCACAGGTAGATGCATCTGCGAGGTCTAATGCACTGTAACCGCTAAGTGTCGGCCAATGACGTACGCGCCATTCAATTTGCATTCCAGTGAGAGTATACATTTCTTTTTACTTCTCTAACTGCCACATAATCCGGTAAATGGGCGCACAGTACTTATTGGTCTTTAAATGTCGGCAGTTACAGGAAGCGAAAGCTAATTTTCCGCGTCCCTCAGGCCAGCAAGAATACATTGAGATCACTGCTAGCCTTTGCGCATGCGCCAGTGGCCTTTGTCTGTCGTGAGTCATAAATGTATCCGATCGTCGCCAAACAAAAACGCAACAAATATCCGAACTCCTGATGAGACTACTGAGATGAGACACCAGCGCTGAGATATGCAGCGTTCCGTGGCAAAACCATGACCAGGTGGTTCACCCGAGCTGGTGCCCCCGGCCCCCACGACCTCTGAGGCCTGCCGTCTGACCCCAGCCCCCTCCCCTCCCTCTGCCCGCAGACGGCGGGCCCTCTCCCAGACCGGCGTCCGAGGCGTCGAGGCGGCGCTCGGCGTCGAGGCGGCCTCGGAAGTGGGTCGGCCGTCCCTGCCTCCAGAGATGCGTCGGAATGCGTGACGGCCGGGCCGGGCCGCCGACCGCCGGCCGCCGCCGGCCCGGCTGTCACAGCGGCCTCCGCCCGGCCGGCGGCCGCGGCCCGCTCCCGGCCGTCCCGGCCGCTGACGGCCGCGGCAGAATGCCGACCGCGGCAGGATACTGGCCATCAAGACCAGTCTGTCCAAATCTCCAGTCTGTCCAGGTGAATACCACAAGACTTTGGCAGGGGCTCCCTATTGCTCTGCTTATTTCAAAACGAGCTCCCAGGGTTACTCTTACGTTGTACTGAAAGGTTTCAGATTTAGGAGGCTATGAGCCCCTCTGTATTGCACAGCCTCTCTCCCCCCAAAATTCTGGTTCTGTGCCTGGTCTCTGGGCGGAGTGGTCGCGCCAACTGAGGAGATTAAACGCCTGGCCAGGTAGCCGACCGCACTGGCACGACCAGACTGATGGCAGCGATACAGACCAGGATGGCTCTAATTAGGAGCACATCTGGACGCTGCAGAACCCGGAGTTACTGGAATTTCGTCCAACCAAGTCGCCTCTTAAAATACAGAAGTGTCCAGACTGTTGGCCGCAGACTCTTTTTCTTGTGAGGAAGAAGTTAGATTCAAGATTTGACGCTTTGTCATGCGGCCCATACAAAAACCATGCCACGCTGTAATCCACAAAAGGTCTGTTATCACAGTTTATCTGGTTCAATTAACGGAGCAAAGACCACCCACAAGTTTCATCGTAAAATTCCGGAATTAGGACAAGGGCTTCTATAGGATTGTAGGCTTGTACTTTTTTAGGATTGTATACGGTTTCTGGTTTCGAGGCAAACTGCACATTTCAAACCATTGGCAATGGTCAAACTTTATCACGGTATAACAAAGATATTAGCTTTACGATTTGCATGTCACTTTTAGCAATATTCCTATATCTTACGCCAATCCCGGCAAGTTTTTCCTCTCTCTTAATTTCGATCCGCTTCGATCCGCTTTAAAAAGTAAACAACATTTTCGCCCATAAGAATAGTGATAAATTTATGTTGGTCTATTCCCGACTGTGGGAAACCCACGCCAGCTGATCATCTCTCAACAGTATTTGGTCAGACCCTGACTGTCACCAGTACCTGGTCAGACCCCGACCATCAACAGTCCCCGATCAGCCCCTGACTGTCACCAGACCCCGGTCAGCCCCTGTCACCAGACCCCGGTCAGCCCCTGACCCTGTCTCCAGTCGGCGGCCGGCCGTCGTCCGGTCGCTTATCTGGCCTCCGATCTGATCTGCTCGGAGAGGTATTTGCCGGGCAGTTCGGATTCGCCGCTGGAGCGGCAGCTCGCCGCCGCGTTCATCACCGATTGACAGCCGGCCCGGCCCGGCTCGGTCCCAGCGCCGGGGTCATTGGCTGGAGCCGCGTCCCGGTCCCGACAGCTGGAAGTCCCGGTCCCAGCCGAGCGCCGTCCCGTCCCGACCTTGCGAAGTCCCGGCCCCGACCCGGCGTTGTTCAGGTCCTAGCCCTGCGCAGAGGCTGCCGTAACTCGGCAATGGAAGGTCGCGGCAAGCGGGGAGTTCTGACGCCGGAGCCTGACTTCAGTTCGTGCAGGTGAGGGTTTTGTCGTTCGCTCGAAAGACCGAGTACACCGTATCCCGTCCTGCTCAGCGACTCTGTAAATTTTCCGACATCCTGTCACGCTATTCCCCCCCCCCTCCCTGACGTCATTGCCAGGTGCTCCCTCTGCCGAGGCAGCTCTGACTCCCGCCTGAGCTCCGCTCACGACGCAGCCGGCCGCGTGGACGTCAGCACCCATCGGTCTCCGCTGCGGGGGCCGACGCACCGCGGCGGCCGCACTGGCCATCTGATAACGGCCCGCCCTAAAAGGAGCCCAAAAAGCGGCGCAAAGACCGTAAAGCGGGGCGTCCGCCGGGCCGGGTCAGCTCTCGCCGCGAGCCGGGCGCCGTCCCTCTCTCCGCTCTGCCTGGCCGGCGCGGTGCCGACGCAGGGTTAGCGAACTTTGAGACGCCGGCCGACGAGCGGACAGTTATGGCCGTGCTCTATGCGAGATGCGCCGGGCGCCGCGCGCGCTTTTTGTGCCGCGCGTCGACGAAATTTACGCCGATTCGAGAACAATTCAGAACGCCGAGTGGGAGTTTTTGTTTGCGTGGACAAACGTCTCGTAAATCAATATGCTACCGACGGCGCTCGGCTGTTTGCTTTGCCTCATGGAGCGACTCCGAGTTTATGGGCTCCCGCTCTCCGGCGGCCCACATGCCACTCGGCGGCGTAAACAAACCCGGTCGGCTTTCCGGCGAGCGCCGCGTGACGGCGCTCGACGCGGCCGTCACGAGCGGCCACTCCCGGCACTCACGCCACTGAACCGTCACGCCGGAACCGCTTCCATGGGGTGACCTCTGCGGCGGCACGCGGCGCGTAATCTAATGAACTTTCTCTGGATGAGTGAATCTGGCGGCGGGCCGACAGCCCCGTTTCCCCGGATATTCCCGGCTTCCTGGCGGCTGGCGGGCGGCGGGCGGCGGGCGGCGGGCGCCCGGTGCTGCCGCCTGGCGGCGGCGCCGCGCGGCCCGGCGCCGGCTGATTTACGGCAGCGTTACTGATGCAGGCTGCAGAGGCGACTCCCAAAGCCGGCTGCCGACGGCGGCCGCGCCGGGCCCCGCCGACTCCCCGCTGCGCCGGCCGCCATCAAAAATTACCGCCGCCTAATTCGGCCCGGTCCGGAGCCGGAGCCGGAGCCGGAGCCGGGCCGGCCGGTCAGGGCACAAGGCCGCGCACCGCGCCGGCCGCCGCGCGCGCCGCACAAAGAGCTCGACCTGACGCGATAATTTGGGCGACGCGACGCGTAATTATCCGCGGAGAGAGAGAGTGTGCATGATTCATGTGGGGCGGCCGGACGGGCACGCTCGGATAGAACACGTTATTTGTTAAAGCTGCAATCAAGACGGTCCGGATTTGCATGACAAACCATTGGGGTCGGCAATTTGCATAGCAATACTGTTAACAGTTGCAGGGGAACAAAGTGATACCACGTGCCCGCCAGCGCCGGCTCCCCTCATTTCACCCAACGCGCCTACAAAGGCCGGTGCAGGACCAGCATTCAAATGCACGCACCGTCGCCGCGCCTGACAACAGCGCACTTCACTGCGAGCGCTGTTCCCAATATATTCTGCCCGCTGCGAGCGGCCGGCACTGTTTCTGGGTCCCGGGATTCGTTTGGTGCCCCCGCTGCGGCCGGCCGGCCGGCGGACAGCAAAAACCCGGCCAGCACGGATTTATGATGGAGGGTGGCGGCGGCAAAAACCGAGCCCATGATCTGTCCGGCCGGCGACCGTAGGAAGCCGTGCGTAAGCGCGCCGACTCCGGACTCCGGGACGGACTCCGGACGCGGGCCGGCCGCCATCCCAGTGACCTCTCGCGTGTCGCGAGTCCGCCTGACGAGGTCACGAGATCAGCGACGATCGGGGACAAATGTAGAGCGTGCGTGCAGACAAAGTATTCACAGCAGAGCACATGACGAACGCATGTCGCCAGGGAGGCTCGTCGTTCGTCTGTCTGCGCACCCCTGTCGGCTCGGTCAGTGTCCCTCCAGTCTGCTGTCCTGAGCGGACGCCCGGCCCGGGCGGGAGCGGACCGGCCGCGCGCCCGAGGTCGGCGGGGACTGCGGGGACGGCGGCGCGGCTCCCTGCCGCGGTCCCAGGCTGTCACTCGCCGCCTCACACGTCCGGCGGCCGGCCGGCCGGCAGGAAGGCGCCCTGTTTGTTCACCTGCTGCCTGAGAGGCCCGGCTTTTTGCCCGCCGCCGAGCAAACAGCAGCGCCGGGCGTCGGTAGCGCCGGCGGCGGCGCGCCGCTTCTGGGAACGGGCGCGGGATCGCACCTTATCGCGGTCTGCGGCGCGGCGGGGGCCGCCCGCCGCGCGGCTCAGCCGCGAAAGTTTTCCCTCCCTTCAATAAATCTCCGCTGAGCTGATAGCTTTCTGGCCAGTGACACACATCGACGGGCCTGTCCGATGGCATCAGATAACATCAGAGCGGCGGACATCACCGGGACTGACGTCAGTCGGCAAGTCTGGCGGGCAATCCCGAAACCTCAAGATGCCGCCGGACCGGCAGACCCACCTGTTCGTAGTCGAGCATCGAAGTGAGGGTGAAGACGCCGGTGGCCGTGTCCAGCGAGAAGACGTCGTTGTCCCAGTCGGAGATGACCGTGTAGATGACCCGGCCGTTCTGACCCAGGTCCGAGTCGTGCGCGGTCACCGTGCCGACGCGCGCGCCCCTGGCGGCGTCCTCCGGCACGTCGAAGCTGTACGCGCTCTCGGTGAAGAGCGGCACGTTGTCGTTGGTGTCTTGCACCTGGCGAAGGGAACGCGGCGATCAGGAGGAGCTGCGGCCGGAGCGTGAGATGCCTGATCTGCCCATAGCCGGCGGCGAGTGAATGGGCTTACGCTCCGGCTGGCGAGACAAAAACTGGTCGTGCACGAAAGTGTTTTGAGAGGAGCATGCTCGGATGATTTGGCGTCTATCGAGAAAAACAGCTGATGGTTATCACGAAAATCATTTATGACGATACAGCATGTACAAACCAAGGTTCCTGACACACGCTACAATTTCAGAAAGCCGCTGCACAAGCTAGAATCAAGAACGTGGAAAAAGCTTAAAAAAACTAATGAAAACAGTCCGCCCAAATTTCCCCCACTCAATCGGTACGTCGATCATCACGCGCAAATTCCTAGCCTCTTCTTCTGCTCATTTGACAACGTTATCACCATAACGATGGTCAAGTCCTTGATAACTTCTGATGAAACGGACCCACTCAACCAGCGGCAGCAAAAACCACCGAAAAATCCGGCCTCGACAACACGCCGACCACCGGCAATTTGTCTCTGTCCCCGATGTTTATCTGCAGAGTATGTCCTTGTCATACTTAGTCTGTATGACAATCCGCCAAAAATGGCGAGCCGCAGCGGCATCTGAAGACCCCAAGAAACACGTGGTGCTGAGCTGACTGAGCTCAGCTCAGCTCAACTCAGACCAACCTCTCGGCCGAGCTCAGGGTCAGACCGATTCTAACGGCCCGCTCCGTCGCCCGCCGCGTCGGGAACGTCTCCAACGCGGAAATCCGGACGAAAGTGGCGCGCTAATCAAGTGTAAACAAACAGCGAGGCGGGTGAAAGACGACGGCCGCCGGCGCCGCGACGCCGCTCCTAGCGATAGCGCTCGGACCGAGATGTTAATCGGTGGAGGTCTGAACCATCCATGAAGTCAGACACGGACGGCCCGGCAGCGGGGTCAGAACGAAACGCCCACTCTCTGATCGAATTTCACTCGGCTACATTGTGAATGGAATCTTGGCCCCGGTATTTATGAAATCGAATGGAATTTCTCGTGAGTGCATGCTCACTGCCTTTCCCTAAAACTGCGATTGGCACCAAGCACGTAACCAAAGAGGGGGCACGGGGGCCATGTCCCAATCCCCCCGAGCCTAAGTGTCATATGCCAGTGGCATATGGCAAAATCTGACATTTGCCCCCCCGCCAGGAAAATCCTGGCTACGTGCCCGAATGACACCGAGACCTAAGTAACCTTAGGTTGCTTTCCCCGATATACTGCAACTAAAATGGTGGGCCTAACGATGCCCTGGTGTTAGAACAAGAAAGATACAAAATAAAGTTACATTTACCTCAAAAAGACATGCCACCAAAACCACATGTTGGTATCGGCAGAAGTAACGAACCATATTCGTTTTCAAGTCACAAGAATATTCACAACACAAACCAAAAGAAGCGTTAAATCTAAATCCCATTTACGTGCCGTTAGCATAGTCTGAGACATTGCCTTGGCCCGAATATACTACTGCCGTGCGGGCCAGCCAAGCATAGTATGGACGTCTGTTTGGCATTAATTTATTCAGGGATCAGTGTCACCGCTTAAGTTAGTCCAGGAAGCACATTTCAAGCCTCCTTCCCCGCCACGCCTTCCGGGCTCATCTCCCGGCTATCAGTCCTGACGATCTCAGCCTGAGACTGCAATGCACGCAGACGGGAGTCCACTGACCCCTGCCTGTCGCGGTCGGTTGACCGGACCCCCCCCCCCCACCCCACCCCCCGTCTGCGGCTGCCGGTGCCAACTGACCTTGAGCAGGAACGTCTGGTCGGTGTCCTGCTCGCCGTCGGCGGCGCGCACCGTCAGCTCGTACTGGTCGCGCGTCTCGCGGTCGAGCGCGCGCAGCAGCAGCAGCGCGCCCGTCTCGGCCTGCAGCCGGAACGTGTCGGCGTCGCCGTCCACCAGGCTGAAGGTGACGCTGCCCAGCAGGTCGGCGTCCGAGGCGCTGAAGCGCACCACCTCGCTGCCCGGCGGCAGGTCCTCGGTCACGGTGATGTCGCGCCGCGGCGCCGTGAACACCGGCGGCGAGTCGTTCTTGTCCTGCACCGTGATCAGCACCTGCGGGCAGAGCGGGGTCAGCGAGGCTGGCGGGAGCGGCGCCGCAGCGCGCGGGGGAAGCTCGGCGAGCGAGGCTGGCTGGCGGCGCCGGTGGGAGGCCGGGCGTGAAGCGGACGCGGGCCCGTGATCACTCGGGCTTTTCGAATTGGCTGACGATTGCGCTCATCGTTTTTCCACCTGAGTTCCGCGAGCCCATAAAAACCTGTGGTTTGTCGCTTTAGTGAGCACATATTGCGTGCACGTGGCGAAGGTGATGAGAAGGAAATGAGGTAGAAAAATGCAATAAGTAGATCTCTTTAGCGAAGAGAGGGGGGTGATGGTGAAGGCGAAACTGCGATGTGCTTGATGCCGTTGTTAAGAGAGTTAAGAATATTCGGTCCGTCCTCGCAGGCAGGCAGACCACCCTCCATCTCGTCCTCTCTCGTCCATCCGCTGAGGCGTCCTGCAGGCAGACCACCCTCGCTGTAGTGACAGACCGTACGCCCTGCTCGCGCCTCTGCCGGGCCGATCACCTTCCCTGCCCGGTCAAGGACGCCGCCCGGTCAGCGGGAGATGCATCCGAGACCCGCCGCGTGCATGCACAAATCTGGTTCACTTATCTCCGGCGAACCTGGCGCGGTGCAAACAAAGAAACGGCCGGCGGAGGCGCGGCCCGGCCGCGCGCCCGGGCGGCGGGCGCCGCTCCGTCCAGGAAAGTGGTCCACCGCCGGCTGCACCCGTCTATCGGCTTATCACGCGCCGCCAGCGCCCGCTGCCAAATACGCCGGCCGCCGACACGGCCGCGGCGTCATCGTGTTCGGTTCAATTAACCTGCGCGCCCGGGACCGCCGGCCGGCGCAGCGCCGGCGGCGGCGCCGGCGGGCTCCCGCCGACCCGGCCGCGGCCGGCGCGACATCTGACGGCGACCTGGCGAGTTTGCCCCGCCGGACGGCGTCGGGCGGGCACCCGGCCCGTGACGCCCGCCCTCCGCCCCCCGCGGCGGGCCGCGACGTCACGGCGTTTGATTGACACGGCTCCTCGTTCGATGCCGTGCAGCGTTGTGAGGAATTTGTTTACGCTCGGCCGGCCGCCCCGCGGAGCGCGCCTGCCGACACGGCCGACGGTCAGCGAGCCCGCCAACGACGCTGGAGGGAACCACAGCGACCAGCAATAATGCCCAAGGAAGTCAAGGAGGCCGCTGACAACGCCGGAGGGAGTCTGAAATGCCGGTGACGACGATGGAGGGAGACAAAGAGGCTGCTAACGACGCTCGAGGGAATCCGAGAAGCCTCTGGCACTGCCAGACGAGTCAGACAGGCTGTCGAGAACGGTGGAGGGAGGCGAAGAAGTCACTGGTGACGCTGGAGGGATTAAAAAAGGTCGCCGAGTCGCCGATTCCGCTCCGACCAGCTGTGGACGGAGAAGCCCTCCTCAGGGCACAGCCCGCTTCATCTTCTGCATCGACAACAGCCTTCGATCCAGGCAAGCCGTTCCGACGCAAATTTCACGCGTCTCTGTTCCGGCCAAATCTCAGACGAGCCAGGCCAGCAGAGCCGCCGCCCCGCCCCGGCGAGGACGGCCGGCCTGAGGACAGGTCCCGGCCGTCCTCGCGGGACGGCAGTCCTCACGGAGGCCGCGTCATAGATCACGGCCGGCGGCGGCGGACGGCGGCGAGGTGCGGTGGCGCGGGCGGCGGCCGCGCGCAGCAGGCCGGCCATCAGATAGCGGCGCTGCAGCGGCGAGCCGTCAGAGGGCGCGGTTCGCCGCCGCAGGGTCACGCCCCCCCCCCCCCCCCTCTCCGCCCGTCCTTCGGCTGAGCGGGCAGCCCTCCTGCTGACCGCCGGCAGGCACGGCGCTCGCCCGTCTACCAGCTGGGTGCGGCCTCTCCTCCCGCTTGGCGGTCTGGTCGTGCTGCAATCCGCTGCCCGCCCACTGGCGAATCTCCTCCCATTTCAAGCAGATGCGTCTGTTTTCCGTTCCGTGCAAGGTCGGCATCCGCGCCCACCCCAAACACGATCGGCACCCACGACGCCAGCGGACAAACAAACGAAAACACTCCTGCCTCGGAGCCCCTCTGTCCCTGACCGTGGCACGTAACCTGACCAGACGCCGCCGGCGCCGCCCGGCGACCCGACCGGACCCGCCGGCGCCGCTCCGTGACCTGACCCGGCGGCGGTGACCCGCGCCCGGCCGGGGCGGCGCGCGCCGGCCGGACGCCGGACGCCCGCCGCCGTCCCGCACCGCTAGCCGGCTCCAATTTGTATGCAAATGGCCGGTCGCGATCAGCCGCCGGCCCAGACAACAGCGTGTCGTAATTGGATGCGTTGTGTATCGCCGGCCAGGACAAGGCGGCCAGTACGGCACGGCGGGCCGCACGACGCCCTCTGACCTCAACGCCGCCCTGACCGGCGCCGGACCGTGACGGAGGGTGCGGCACGCGACCGCGCCGCACTGAGATGCATGCAGCACTCGGCGGATAATCGCAGGACATTCCGCGATCGCCTTTAACATGGCGCCCTCCGAACCATAGGAACTAGATCCGCGTGGCTGGCGAAATTCCGCTAGATGAGGCGATTGTCCGGAAAGCAGTCGGTTACTGCAGCCGGATAGTCGACATGGCGGCAGCGTTACTCAGCCCCGGGGCGGAGTCGCGCGGAGCGACGGCGGGGAAATCTGCAGAACTCTCCTTCCTCGAAAACCGCCGACTCACTGATGACCAATATTGCGGTATCCGTCGGCGGCCAGCAGCACTCAGCGGGGACACTCCGGACGGATGCCATGTGGGCGGCGGCGGCGGCGGCGGCGGACGGAACGGTGCACTCGCTAAGCCGGCCGCTGCATACCGGGCCGGACATCGGCGCGGCGGGCCGGAAGGGCCTCGGCAGACGCCGGCGGCCGCCGCTGCTCAGTATGCGTCGGCCGGCGGGGCACGCGGTCCCGCTCGGCGGCGGTCCGGCCGGCCGGCGGAGGGGCAGCGGTGTCCCCGCCGCCGCCCGGCGCGATAGCCATCGGCCGGGACGCGACGGCGGCCGGCCGGGTCCGGCCGACCCCGGGCAGGGTCACGTCACGTCACGTCACGTCACGTCCGGTGGCACCGACCTGGCCGCGCCGGCGGGCGGCCGGCGTCTGGGACCACGCCCGTCGCGGTCGGCGGCGGCCAGACTGGGCGACCGGGCCGGACAGAAAGTAGGCAATGGACGAATCGGCTCACAGCCGAACAGAACGGTGTACTCGGAACAGATTGCTGTCCTGAGCAAGTGCGAAAACACGCCGTATTACTGGTGTTGCCGGGAGCAACGTTAGATCCCTTCTTTTCATGCATCGTCATAGGCCTAAAGTTGAAGTTTAAGATTATTGAGGCACAGGTCGTTCCACCCCTGGTTATGATGACTTAATACTGCGCCTCGTGGCGCACGAGTGTACCGACTACAAAGCGGTATACGCGGGACGGAGCAGCGCTTTGAGGACAGCACACGGTCTTGTGGATCGAGCAGCGCCATAAGGGCAGGACGCTGCCTTGGCGGGACGAGTCGTGCTCAGACAGGCAGAACAGAGTCCTGCGACAAGCCCAGCGCTCACGCTGATGTTATCTGCCTGGGGTCTGACACTATGCAGTGCCAGGCGTATTGACTTTGAAAAAAGAGGGGCGTCATTCAGTTTGCTGTTCCAGAATGAATCACCGGCAGCCCAGCCCGTTTGTAGACTACACGCCGGCTGCAGAAGGCTGCGGGACGTCGCGGATTAAGCGCAAGGCATAGGCTATGAGCCCCAACCCTTCTGCGCCTCTCGCATGCCTTCTCGATAAGCTCTTTCACAGATGACATTGTCCAGCCAGACCACTGAGTTCCACGCCTCTCGAATACGCCGCGACGTTCAGAGCATTTCCGTCCATTTTATCGTCATTCGTCGTTCCGCAAAAGACCTCTTAAGAGCCGATCGACATCGCAGGTGTATCTCATTCCGCCAGATCATGCTCGGCCGGCCAGGATCTCTTTGTCTTCCCGCAGCGCCTGAACCCGGCCGGGTCTCATCTTCGACCGAAACCGGTCTGCTCGCAGCCGGAGCAATATTTTTGTCTGACTTTTATTCTAATTTATATCAAACTGGTTCTTTTTATCACTCCGATGTGGAAACCCGCAGCCGGTGGCCACCGGCACGGCTCGTAAATTAGCGGCCGAATTCCAGGACGCGGGCCCGGTTGCGCCGAACATCCGCCGCCATTTTGTCATCTGGCCGGGCGCGCCACGCAGCCGGCCGCCGGCCGGCGAGACGGCCGGCCGGTTAATTGTCCGCCCATCACGATGTTGTTGGAGGGCGTTGTTTTGCCGACGCTGCTCGTGCTGGCCGGCGAGCGGCGCCGCCGGCGCTACAGCAGGGAGTCGGGACGGCCGGCGCCGTACGGCCGCTGGCAGCGCGGCCGGCGCCGCGGCGCGCTGCCAGAGCCGGTACTCGCAGCGGGAGACGGCCAGGCCGAGGCCGGCCGGCCGGCGGTGGCGGCGGGCCAGCGCGGCTGGACGCCCAGCCGGCTCCCCGCCGCCGCGCCGGCCGGCGGCTCCGGCGCGCGGCCAGCGGCGGCCGACGCTGCCCGGCCGGCAATTAAAACTAAGGGGAGGCGCCTCGATAAAATGGTACGGACGCCCACAAAAAGCCGGCAAAAGCAGGCGAAAGCCGTAAAAAGGTCGAGCATGAACGGCGGTGAACATGGCCGCCATCCGACGGAAAGACGGAGAATTAAACGATTTTTCTTGACCCGGCAGCGGCCACCTTTCGCTGGAAATTAGGCACCGAAGCTCTCCGGTCGGTCGGTCATCCCCGCTGTTGACAGCCGTTAAATCTATAAGCGACGCTAAGTGCCGGTCCGGCCCGCGGCCAGCGCTTTCAACACGCGCTCCAGATGGCTTTCTCCTGCGTGCGAGGCCTCGCGTCGGAGCGGCGCCGGCCGCTCCACGTTTGTCTGGCCACCTTTTGTCCATCGGACCGGCGAGGAGTCAAAGTGGAAAGCTGTCCAGACTCAGACCTCAGAGGCCTACGGCATCGCGCCGCTGAAGGCTGTTAGTGGCTTTTTACGATCCCGTGCAGCTGGAGCCGCGGTGAGGTGTGGGTATGCGGTTTTCTTCGCGGACGATGGGCCCCATCAAAGTAGCATCCTCCAAGATCAAATGTTATAAAGATTAGGCTTTCCAGCATGAGCTAAGCTTCGTTGAGATAGCCAAATGAAAAGCTCGGGCACGAAAGCCTCTGCCACGCCAAAAGGATGGGCCGAGATAAGCGAAGAAAAGACACGGCATGGACGTGTCAATGCTCGTTGCACCCTGCAAGCCTGGTTGTCATGCATTAT
Organism: Capitulum mitella; assembly: GCA_030062745.1. Classification (NCBI taxonomy): domain Eukaryota; kingdom Metazoa; phylum Arthropoda; class Thecostraca; order Pollicipedomorpha; family Pollicipedidae; genus Capitulum; species Capitulum mitella. The sequence continues at coordinate 27,187,809 of CP099843.1, forward strand.
TCACAGTTGACAGTCAGAGAGAGGAGACTTCATTGCGCGGTGGATGAGCCGGTCAGTCTCGTGGTGTCTCCGCCCGGTCGGCTCAGACCCCGTGACGTCTCCGCCCCGCCGATCCGACCCTCACCAGGCGGCCTTCCGGGGCGTGAGCGCTGCGCCGCGGCCGGCCGGCCCACCAACTGCCGCCGTCCGACCGGCCAGTGATGCATCGCGCCGGCCGCTCCCGCCGCGGCCGGTCACGAACTGCTCCGACCGTCCCGTGACGTCACCGCCCGCCGGCCGTGACGTCACCGCGCCGCGGAGCGTCCGCGCTCGCATCGGCCCGGCGCTGCACCGCTCCAGGAAAGAAGCCGCCTGAGTCGGGCGAGAAAAATCGGTCTAGTTTAGTTTCCTTCCCTCACCCGTTTACCTTCGACAGCGCTTTTGATTTTTAAGGATCGAATGAAGTTTCCGTCCTTTGATTCTGCTTCGAAGGTCATTATGGCACTCCGGACAGAGGCGTTCTACTTGGAGAAACCATGGTAAATTGCAGCTGTCCCTTACATCACGTGAGCCCAATCACCGTGTCCACGTGGGCCGTGCCGTGCCCTGGTTAGAGAAGCGGGCATCTCTCCCGTCACAGTAAGTGCCACAGTCAGCCCCGCGCACGCCCCGAACACCAAGCAGCCTTCTAGTCTCCCCGAGGGGACGGCTACCGTGCGCGGAGCCCGCGGCCGGCAATCGCGGTGCAATGAAAGAGAAAACGAGTCGGCCGGTCGGCGGCGGGGCGGCGGAGGCCGCCTCGGCCGCCGGCGGCGCCCGCCGCCCCGCGCCGCTTTCCAGCGCCGCCGCTTGTTTGGACGCCGACCGGCGGCGGCTTTCGCCGGCCGTGCTCGGGCCGCGCGGCCGGTCAGTCGGCGCAGCCGCACGACCGGAACGGCCGCGGCCGCCGGCGGGCGCCCGCCGAGCGCCGGCGGCCCGCCCGCCGGACGGAGCACGGCCTTTTGTGTGCGGCCGTCCGGCGCGCCGCGAGCGGATCGGACAAAAGCTGCCAGGTCATCTGGGTCGGCGGCCGCCGACCCGGCCGCCCGCGCTCGGCCCGCCGGCGAATTGCGTGATGAGGCTTCGTAGGGCGGCTGATGGTGTCATTACGGCGCCGGTAGCGGCAGAGGTCGTGCGTCAATACATCAATGGGCCGGCGTGAGGGAATCCGGCCGCCCGGCGCAATGGGCCGCTTCCTCGAGTCGGTTCATGTCATGGATGTTTGTGCTCGATTTCGCCAGCACGGAGCTTTGAACTGTCACGTTTAATGACGTGGCGACGTGGCGGTGATGGGAAACCTCTTCAGCCAACGAGTGCTGCTAATCAAATTGATGTACTTGATTCAACAGCAGTATTTGCAATGAATGGAACGACCAAAACACATCAAACACAACAAAAAAGAAATGTATTTTGAATCGTGGTTTTCCTCCATTTGAGCGTCCTATTCATCGTCCCACGCCTGCACCACCATATTCGGCAATGGCGAGACAATAAGAGATCCCAATCAACAAAACAATGACGTAATCGCTCCGTCCATTTCTTATCGATCGTCTCGTTACGGTCGCGCATCAGAGCGTCCCTGCGCGCCACCACACATTTTGGACCGTTCGATTCTGTCCGGCTGTTACCCGCTCTCTGCCGTGGCGGAGGAACGGATTCTGTCCAGCTGTTCCCCGCTCTCTGCCGTGGCGGAGGGAGCGATTCTGTCGGCTGTTACCCGCTCTCTGCCGTGGCGGAGGGGACAGATTCTGTCGGCTGTTCCCAGCTCTCTGCCGTGGCGGAGGGAGCGGATTCTGTTCGGCTGTTACCCGCTCTCCGCCGTGGCAGAGGGAGCGGATTCTGTCCGACTGTTCCCGGCTCTCTGCCGTGGCAGAGGGAGCGGATTCTGTCCGGCTGTTCCCGGCTTCCTGCCGTGGCGGAGGGAGTGGATTCTGTCGGCTGTTACCCGCCGTCCGCCGTGGCGGAGGGAGCGGATCCTGCCCGGCTGTTCCTGGCTCTCTGCCGTGGCAGAGGGAGCGGATTCTCTCCGACTGTTCCCGGCTCTCTGCCGTGGCGGAGGGAGTGGATTCTGTCGGCTGTTACCCGCCGTCCGCCGTGGCGGAGGGAGCGGATTCTGCCCGGCTGTTTCCCGCTCTCTGCCGCGGCGGAGGAAGCGCCGCCGTCAGATAGTGCCGGTCACCGCCTGGCGTCCAGTCGGCCGGATTAGCCGCCGTCCGCCGTCTCCGCCGACCGGAGGTGCGCCGGCCGCCGCTGCGCGTGATGGCGACAACAAAGACGGCGGCCATGCTGGCCGCTCTCGAGCGACGACCGCGCCATAGACGCGCCCGCCCGGCGGGAACCAGTCGTGAGGGACGGACAAAAGGCCAATCAAACAAACACCTGAGCGGCCGGACGGCTGCGCGCCGCGCGGCCGGCCGCGACGCCGCGCCGTCGGCCGCCTCAATAGCCCGGCGGGGGGCTGCAGGAAGCGGCGCGGCCGCCAGCAGACGCGCGGCCGGCGGTTGCGACAGCTCTGGCAGGGAGCGCCGCAGCTCGCCCACTCGCCGCCCGGCCGCGCCGCGCCCGCACCGCTAGGTATTCACCGATAGCATCGACCGCCGAGTGTTTCAGTGCACTCACGCACAGGCGCGTACGCGGGATATGAGCGCGCTAAAAGGCTGCGCTGCACGGGCCGACGGCGCGGCAGTGCACGCCCAGAGAAAGAGAGCATTACCGGGGCCCCAGATTTCACTGGCGAGACGTGCCCGGAAATTAAGACCTGTTTCATTTGATAAGCTGCCTTCGTAGTCTCACCGCTCCGAGAGACGATTTAATTGGGCGGCTGGCTTTTAACACCGGGTCGCCAGTTGCCAGCCCTCTTGCATCGCCGCTCCTATGCAGGTGCGCGCGCGTGTGCGCCACGGAGGGCGCCGTGTTTACGGCTGCCGCGGCCTCCGTCCCAGTCCAGCTGTTTGGGCCTGGCGGCCGATTCTTCACGCCCCTCCTTTGTCGGCCCTTGTACGGGGGAGCGGCCGCGGTGGGGGTGAGGGACGGCGGAAAGCGGCTGGGGCGCGCGGTCCGTCCCCAGCCCCACCAGCTCGGCTCACGTCCGCCCCTCCTCAGCCCGGATCAGCCGGGCGGGGCTGGCGGCGCCCGGCTCCCCACCGCGAATCTGCGGCCGCGTCGGCTGCAGCGGCAGACCGGCGGCCGGCGGCAGGGCTGGCCGGGCGGGCGCCGGCCGGCGCGGCGCGGCCAGCGAAACACGACACAATCGGACCATCGGCGCACGATCGCGCCGACATGCCGGGCCGCGCGACGCTCGGCCGACCGACGCGCGATCCCCTTCTTCGGAATCCTAATGAATCGCCGCCGCCATGACTGCGCTTCCCTGTTTTTTCGTCGTCGGGCTCAGCTCCTACAGTGCACAGTAATCTTTAATCAACTCTATTATCTGCGGCGCAGGCGACTCTGGCCGGCCGCTGGCCGCCGCCCGGCCGCCACACGGTCGGTAATTGTGTGCGCTCCGATGAAATATGCACGTGGCCCCGGGCCGCATACCAGTGCGGCCTCGGCGCAGTGGTGGGCCGGCCGGCCGGGCGGGCGGCCGCACGGCGGTGGCGGCGGCAGCGGCGGCGGCGGCGGCGGCGGCGGCGGCGGCGGCGGCGGCGGCGGCGGCGTGGAGGCCGGACGGACACACTGCCGGCTGGCCGCCGCCGCCGCCGCCGCCGGCCGGCGAGGTCGGCCCGGGTCGACGCGAGACCGCCGGCCGCCGCGGCCGCCGCCGCTGCAGCCGCCGGCGTCGCTGGTGATGAATGTCCGAGCGGCGCCGCTAACAAAGAGGCCGGCCACGGAATGGGACCAGATGGGACGGCGGCGCCGGCCAGCCGCGGCCGCGGCGCAGCCAGCCTCTCCGCACCTCCGCGGCCAGCGCGTGCATTACGTCACCGCCGCCTCGTGACAACAAGACTTTTGTCCAGGCCCTTTACCGCGCAACCTCAAACTGCACACTAAATGGGGACTTGCGCCCGCGAATCGTGTGCATTTTGTCGTTCTGGTACAGGTGCCGACATAAAACAAACGACGGAATGAACGGGGACACACAGACCATAAAAATCCTACAAATGATACGTCATTAACGGCCTCGTTAGCTGCTTTTTTGGAAGCCGCGTGAACCAACTAACGTAATCTACGATTCGTCTGATAGCCATCCGGGCCTAGAGACTGCCACTGCACACAGAACCGGAGCCGGAGACTCCACCTCGGCACAGAACACGAGCACCGTGCACGGCTGGCTGTGCCGGACGGAGGCCGGCGGCCGGCGGTGCGGCGCGGTCCAGGTGCGAGCCGACAGGCCGGACGGCCGCGGCCGGCCAAATCCAGCCGCCGAGCCGCCTCGTGACACGCCGCCTAAGCCGCCGACAGCGGCCGGACCGAGGATTTTCCGGCTGGCGGGCGCCGGAGCGCGGCCGGCTGGAAACGCGACACGACCGGCCGGCCGGCTCGGATTCCTGGGGCGTCTCCGGCCTGGGAGACTGGCCGGACCGGCCGCCGGCCGCCGCGCGGCCGGACGCGGCGCCGGCGGCCCGCTCTCGGCCGGCCGGGAGCGCGGCGCGGCCGCCGGACGCGGCGGCGGACGGCGGCCGGCCGGCAGCAGATGCGACCCGGCCGCGCATTCCTGCGGCACCGCGGCGCGCGCCCGACCCGGCCGAAACGGCGGCACGCAAGGACCGGATGGTCCGTCCTGCACGTGAGCCGAGCGCGACCGGCTGCACGCGACGCGGCGCTGCAGCGGCGCCGCGGCCGGGGGCGGTGTCCGCCGCCGAGCGCCGCCGGCAGGGCCGCGCCGGCCCGTCACGACGGCCGCCGGCGCCCGGTTATCGTGCCGCCGCCCGCCCGCGGCCCGCTTCTGAATGGAGTCTGCATCGGCTCCAGGCTGTGGAGCCCCACGTGGGATCATCACGACAGGAAGGCGTTCCAGCGAAAAGGTCAAAGGCATCCGGTTTATGGGCGGCTGCTGCTTGAAGCGCAAGAGGGCATTACGGCGTTTGGCCTGAACGCGGCGCCTCTAATGGCGCCCGTGATACCGTGGAGTCCTGCTGCAGCCGGCAGCTGGCCCGATCGCCAACGACATCTCCCGAACGCCGAGAGGAATCCACATAGAAGGCGAGTCCCGTTAGCCGGCGCGCCGCAGAGCCGAGAGAGGCGCACCATACCGCGCCGGCACGCCAACTGCCCGGTCCGAGGCCACCGCCCCGAACGCGGCCGGTCCGGCTCGACCCACCCTATGAGCGGAGAGCACGGGTCTCGGAAAAGGGCGTCGCTAGCGTTGCGAACTGAAAGGAGCGGCGGAGTGGACGACGCTGTCCTCGCGTCCGGCGGCGGGCTGGATACCAGGCGGGTCCGGTTAACATGTTCTTGTGGAGCGATGATTTGCGCCACGGCTGTGTCTTGTTCGAAAGTAAAACTGAAAGTCCCCGAAACCACAGCACTAATGAAAACCAGTTTTAAGCCTCCGCTTTTAGCGTGCAACGGTACATCGTTTCCAAATGCAATGATCTTGTTTCACCGGCACCAGCAAACGCCTTAGTGAGTTTCAAAAATCTACAGAATTAACGCAAAGAGACCGAAATATCTTCAGACTCGAGCCCAAGGCCGGCTGCCGCCGGTCCTCTGGCAGGTCGCAGTACACTGACCGGCAGCGGTGGGCAGCAGGCCACCGGTGCCGCAGGAGCGGCCGTTCGCGGCATCTGGCCGTCGTTCGTCCCCCGAAGGCTGGCGTAGGAGACACCGGCGCAATAAATAATAACAGAGATGGCCAGATGGTGGCGCTGATAGAATGCGCCGTGCCGTCGCAGCCTGTATCAAGCGCCATATCCGCGCCGCTACACGTGTTCTGCCGGATCGCATTGGCCACAATGCACCTGTTCGTGCAAGAGGAACCGCTTAATTCGGCCGGCGAGTGGCGCTGCAGCGCGCGCTGCGCCTGAATCAGCGGCGGCGGCCGATCGGCGCCGGCCGGCCGCCAGCTGACCGGCGCCGCCCGCCAAGATGGCGGCGCGCCGCGCGCCGCCCGCCCCGCTCATTGGGATGCTCGGCGCGCGCCGGCCCGCGCCGGCCGCCGCCGCCGCCTGCCGGCCGCCGCCGCTGCGTGTCTCATGAGCTGCCGGCGGCCGCGGCGGGCGGCGGAGAGACAGGCAGGACGGGAAAGGCAGGCCGGGTGCCGGCCGGCAGGACGGGTCGGGTGACAGGGTGAAGTGCTCTCTAAGTGACAGCGAAAGGCAGGCAGGGCCGGAGCGGACCCGGTGGGCGGCGGAGTGGAGTAGTCAAGGTCAGGCGAGGGCATCGCGGAGGCTCGACGTCCGCAGCAGATGGGACCCGCGGCAGGGCCTGCTCACGTCGGGGAGACGGGGCAGCATCTGTCCACCGTCTCAGGACCACCCGGAGCCGCGTCTGTCCGCCATCTCAGGACCGACCGACCGGATCCAACAGCCAATGGTGAACCCCGGCCGACCGCCAGTCGACTGCAGCTGCTGAGGTTTAGGAAGCTACGTACGGCCGGCGGTGAAGTGTCCTGGATACCGGGCCCAGCCAGCGTCAGTCCGTCCTGGATACCGGGTCCGGCCGGCGACGGTCCGTCCTGGACACCGGGTCCGGCCGGCGGCGGTCCGTCATGGACACCGGGTCCGGCCGGCGGCGGTCGGTCCTGGACGCCGGGTCCGGCCGGCGGCGGTCCGCCCGTCGGGTCGGTGCAGACCGGGTGCGACAGTTCTCGGAAGGCGTCAAGGCTCTGAGCGGGCGTCCCGGCGCCGCCCGCCCGCCCGCCGCTGGGGGTCGTGGGATCTCCATGAATCGGCCGCGCTCCTGCCCCGTGCCCGGGTCGCCCCAGACCGGCCTCTGTGAGGGTATGGAGGGGAGAACTGCAGGCCTGACCCTCTCACAACACTTTGGGTAAATGATCCGAATGCGCGGACTTGGCGTTCGCCGCGTCAACGCTGTCAGAGAGCGCGTGCTTTGGAGTTAAGCCAAAGGATGTTAGAAAAGACAGAAAACCCTGGCGTCACCGTTAAAATGCGCTAAAATGCATCAAATCGACGCACCAAAGACTACAATAAGCGCGTTCAAACTGATTCAAGCTATCGGCGACAAATCGGCAATAAATAAGAAGTCTATGACAAGTTATGGATGAACAGAATTTTCCTCAACAAGCCGCCAGACCGCTTTTCACCGAAACACATGCATGAACTCTGTGCCTGAATACCGATTTTGTGGAAGCGACACCGACTCCATCTGCACGGAACGCTACGGCCATGCATCATCGATGGCCAATCGCCTGCCTCCGTGTCCCTTCACGTGTGTGACGCGCCCAGTCATCACCGTCGCCCTATTTTAAGGAAAACCTCGGTCTGAGCCGTGGCGTGACGGTGCCACGATAAGAAGACGTCGCCGCGGCCGTCACGCCAGCGATACGCCAGTCGTAAAACTCAGGCGCATCGGGCCCAACCGCATGGCAATTATGCTAATGGTTCTTGCAGGTGACGTGTAAAATTTGTCACGCTCGTGTATTCTAACGCCGGCAATAAACGCCTGGGCTACAGTATCACGCACCATTTTCGGGCTGGATTCCCACGGGCCTCGCCGCAGCCAGCTACTAGGAGCTGAGCGCCGGGGGGGGGGGGGCAAACAGGCCGAGCCGCTGCCGGCACCACCAACGAAGCGCCGCCCCGCTCCCCACGCGCCAGCGCCGCCGACCAGAACCGTCCTCTTTTCGGGTGTTATTCCTCCTCACTTTACGACCTCTATCTGGCCGATCTCATTCAATCTCGACTCCGAAAGGCCCCCTTGACTGGCCGATAATGGGAGACGGCCGGGCCAGGGCGCCGCTCCCCGGCCGGGGACGCGGCTCCTCTCCCGGCCTTCCCTCGGCGGCCGCGGGCGCTGTTAATTTACCGGCCGCCGGCGGCAGGGCGGCCCGGGCGGCGGCAGTGGCGGCGGCCGGCCCGGAGCCGGGGGAGGCCGCGCCGGCCGCCGCCGCCGCCCGGCTAAATTCCAAACGTGTCCAGAAAATTGCCGGCCGAGCGCGACCCGCGGGTAATAGCAGGCTTCCAGTTAAACGCGCGGCGCGGCGGGAGCGGCCGCGCCGGCAGTGGTCCCTGCGCCAAGGTCTGGGGGTGGTGAGGACCGGAAGGGGTGATGCGGAGGCGCCGTGTCAGCGGTGTCGTCGCACGGCGCGCACCGCTCCCGCCAGCGGTTCACGCGCCGGCTCCACGCCTTTGGTTCACTCACACGTCACTCCCGATAGCTGCTCACGCACGCGCACCGCGGTCGATGACAGCGGGGTGACAAACTTCGGAAAGGTGTTGTCACCTCTCCCGAACCGTCTCGGTTTCCTCTGTTAAATTTGCGTGTCCATCGGCACTTATGATGTAATGGCGGTACAATTTGGAACGGCAGGAAGTCTCCCAAATGAGATAATAACAGCCATTTCCATATAATTGGGAATAATCTTTCCACCATTCGGTTTCCGGGAAATCCATGTAGACATTTCCCGTAAACATCATATACTTTAGGCTGCTCAGATGGTGGGCTATAGTACAGTGTGGCCAGGACACGGTAATCGCCATCATGGTCAGGGCCAACACTCGGTGCATGGGGTCTGCTGCCACGTGCATTCCCATTCCGATGGTAAGGTGACATATGACGAGTCACGACGGCTGCTTCAGTGTTCGGTGGCATACCTTCAGTGTCACCCGAGCTGAAGGATGAGAGGCCCCATTTTAATGCACCTCTTTGTTTAAGTACGACACGGGCCAGTTCTCGTGCGTTGCGGCCAGACGCTTTCGGATGGTCGCACCATCATCATATCGCACCAAGCAATCTGTCATTACCAGACGGTGCGCCTATGACCTGTCATGACGTGACGCTCATACATCGTCTCACTGCGTCGCCCGGCGAGATGGAACTGTCCCCCTTTACCGCACCTCAGGCAGGGTCGCCCCCCCCCCCCGGCGCAGCCCGCTCCCGGCAGAGCTCCGCCGCGACGCCCAGCGTCCCTGGACTCTTATCGGACCCGGCTCGGTTTACCGCACTGCAGATCTTTCTTTCCGTCGGCAACGGGCCCGGTCCCGTTAGCGGCACCGGGCCGGCTCAAATGTCTGCTGATTACCGCAGGACGGTGTTTGCGCGAGGACTCAAGGAAAGTGTAGCGCCGGCTCGCCGCCCACTGCAGGCGGCACGAAGGCGCACGTGATGCCGGCCAAACGATAGGGTTCCGCCGAGAACAAGCCCACAAAGTCCGAAAGTAAAAAACGGTCCGTTGTCTACAAGCGCGTAAGCCGAAAAGCATGCAGTGGCTGTGATCTTGAAAAGTGTGGGCGTAGTGTAAGAAGCACGGCAATTGCAGGCTTAAGAGCAGGTTACGCTCCGTGCAGGTGTTTCCTCGCCGGGCGCAGTGCTACCTCAGTTCTGGCTTTGTTCCGGCTCAACTCAATTCGGAAAGCCACATGCGCGCTGTGGGTGAAGGAAGTGAGGACACAAATGTAAATTCGCATATCTGCGGTCTGAAAATATTAATGAAGTGGCACACGGAGCAGTTCAGACTTTGGACAAGGACAACGGTTGTGGTCGGGGAAAATGACACGTTTCGCATAACCGCCATTCATTTCGAAGCTACACGGTACAACATGTCATGTTCGATGGTCTGAACATGTATGCCGTCAGTACCTAGCATTTCATCACGCTTCTGAAAGTCATGACGCCTCGCAAGAATTAGCTCGATGCGTTCGAGAGGAAACGGAATCGGTCGCAGCCAGCTGATCAGCCTCTTCCTGCCGCCCTGGCCAGCGGCGGAAACGAAAGCGGGCCGCGCGGCCGCGGGACCTACCTTGACGCTGGTGACCTTGGGCGTGACCCCGCGCGCCAGGACGGCGGTGACCTCGACCTCGTACTGGTCGAGGCCCGACTCGCGGTCGAGCTCCTCGGCCGTGGAGACGATGCCGCGGCGCACGTCGACGGCGAAGGCGCGGGTCGACGGCCGGCCGCCGGCCGTCACGTTCGTCACGTAGTACTCGATGTCGCTGAGCGAGCTGGTGGGGAACGAGGCGGAGACGGTGAGCACGCTGGTGCCCACCGGCTGGTTCTCGTGCACGCTGGCGCGGTACTGGCTCTCGCCGAACACGGGCCCGTCGCCGTCGGTGCGGCCCAGGATGGTGATCACCGTGTCGGTGGCCTTGCGCTGCGCCTGCGCCGCCTCGTCGGTGGCCGTCACCGTCACCTGGTAGCTCCAGGCGGGCGCGGCGAGGTCGCGCGCCAGCACCAGGTCGCCGTTGAGCCGGTCGAGCGAGAAGAGCGAGCGGTCGCCGTCGGCCAGCTCGTAGGTGACGCGACCGTTGGTGCTGGCGTCCGGGTCGCGCGCCAGCACCGTGGTGATGACGTGGCCGCGGCGCGAGTTCTCCGGCAGCAGCGCGGCGTTCATCGAGACGAACTCGGGCGCGCTGTCGTTGACGTCCTCGACGATGACGGTGGCGAGCTTCTCGGCGCTGAGCCGCTGCTCGGGCGGCTGCGCCAGGTCGGTGGCGAGCACCGTCAGCCGGTACGTGTCGGCCACCTCGCGGTCGATCGGGCCCTTCACGTAGATGACGCCCGTGTCGGCCCTGATGCCGAAGTGGTCGCCGCGCGGCTCCTGCCGCACGATGCTGTACGCCACGCGGCCGTTGTCGCCCGAGTCCGGGTCAGTGGCGTGCACTGAGACGATCGGCGAGCCCGGCTCGATGCCCTCGCGGATCTGGCTCACGATCGCCGTGTTCGGGAAGTTGGGCGGGTTGTCGTTCACGTCCTTGACGAAGATGGCGAACGTGATGGTGGCCGTGAGCCGCGGCTTGCCGGCGTCGCTGGCCGTGATGTTCATGTTGTAGACGCTCTGCCGCTCGAAGTCGAGCGCCTTGTCGAGGAACAGCGTGCCCGTGTGCGTGTCGATGCGGAAGGTCCCCTGGCCGGAGCCGCTGGCGATGCCGAACGTCACGTCCTGGTTGACGCCCAGGTCGGGGTCGGTGGCCTGGAACTGCATCAGCTCGGTGCCGATCTCGGTCGTCTCGGCGATCGCGATCGACGCCTCCGTCTGCGTGAACTCGGGCTGGTTGTCGTTCTCGTCGAGCACCTGCACGCGCACGGTGGCCGTCGACGTGAGCGCCGCCTCGGCGGCCGCGTCCGAGGCGGCCACCGTCAGCACGTACCGGTCCTGCGCCTCGCGGTCCAGGATGCCGGCCACCAGCAGCTGGCCGGTGCTGGCGTCCACGCGGAACTTCTCGTCGCGGTTGCCGTCGACGAGCGCGTAGACGACGTCGCCGTTGAGGCCGGCGTCGGGGTCGGTGGCCGAGATGCGCGCCACCAGCGAGCCGATCGGCGCCAGCTCGCCGATCTCGGTCGACTCGCGCAGCCGCGTGAAGACGGGCGCGTTGTCGTTGGTGTCGACGATGTGGATGTTGACCTCGGCCGTGTCCTTCAGCCGCTGCACGCCGTTGTCGCGCACCACCGCCTCCAGGCTGATGAAGTCGCGCCCGGTCTCGGCCACCAGGCTCTCGCGGTCGAAGTAGTGCAGCGTCTTTGATGAAGCCGCTCTTCGGGTCCACCGTGAAGTCGGTGGCGTCCGAAGCGAGCGCGAACGTCAGCTCGGCGTTGCGGCCCTTGTCCAGGTCGGACGCCAACAGCTTGCCGACGTACGAGTCGGGCGGCTCGTTCTCCGCCACGTAGAAGTCGAACGTCTGGTTGGCGAAGACCGGCGCGTGGTCGTTCTCGTCGATGACGTGGATGACGACGGAGGCGGTGGAGCTGCGCGGCGGGTCGCCGTGGTCGGTGGCCACCACGGTGATGGCGTAGTAGTCCCACTCCTCGCGGTCGAGCGCGCTCTTGATGTACAGGTAGCCGTCCGGGAAGATGCCGAACTTCTCCAGCTCGTTGCCGTGTGTGATCTCGTAGGAGATGAAGCCGTTCTTGCCCTCGTCGGCGTCCGAGGCCGTCAGCGAGAAGAACCGGTCGTTGACCGGCGTCGACTCCAGCAGGCTGGCCTCGTACGACGGGTGGCCGAACACCGGCGTGTGGTCGTTGACGTCCTCCACGAGCATGGCGATCTTCTGGCGCGCGCTCAGCTGCGGCGTGCCGCCATCCACGGCCGTCACCTCCAGCTCAAACACGCGCCTCTTCACGCGCTCCAGCTTCTTGAGCAGGTAGATCATGCCCGTCTCGGCGTCGATCTTGAAGAACTTGTCCGGGTTCCTGGAGAGGGAGTACGTAATCTTACTGTTGTCGCCGGCGTCGTTGTCCATGGCCCTGGCCAGGTACACCTCGTGGCCGATCGGACGCCTCTCCTCCACCCTGGCCACCGTGCGCGACTTCTTGAAGCGCGGCGGACTGTCGTTCACGTCGTCCACGTCGATGTGGACGGCGGTCCTGCCGAACGAGCCGCTGGCCGTGGCCACCACCGTCAGGCTGTAGGAGGCCGTCTCCTCGCGGTCGATTCGCCGCGCCGTCTTGATGTCGCCCGAGGCCGAGTCGATCGCAAAGATGCCCTCGATGTCTCCCGAGACGATGGCGTAGGCGACCTTGGCGCCGTCCGGCGCGTTGGCGACGCTGACCCGACCCACCTGCCGCGCCTTCTCGGGCGTCTTCTTGCCCGGGTCCTCCTCGACGGAGAAACGGTATCCGTCGCTGCTGTCGAACTCGAGAGGCTTGAGCTGGTCGTTGTCGACGACCACGTCCACAACGGCGTCTTCGAGGGCCCGCCGGCCGCCCATGTCCGTGGCCGACACCGTCAGCTTGTAGCTGGACTTCTTGCTGCGACTCAGCTTCCCCGCCAGGCGGACGACGCCAGTCGCCTTCTCTATTTCGAAGGTGCTGTCGGCGCCCTCGGTGATCTCGTAGCTGATAATAGCGTTCTCGCCTTCGTCCTTGTCGGTGGCCGTGATCTGCACCACCAAGCTGCCCCTCTTCATGTCCTCTGGCACGGTCACGAAGTACTGCTTGGGGTAGATCTCGGGGGAGTTGTCGTTGACGTCCTGCAGTTCCAGGTTGATGGTGGCGGTGGAGGAGACGGGCGGCTGGCCCTGGTCCCGCGCGATCACCTTGATGACGCAGTTCGGCATCGCCTCGCGGTCCAGCTTTGTCTTGGTGGTGACCCTGCCCGTCGAGGAGTCCAGGGCGAAGGTGCCCGGGTAGTCCTCCTCCACGTCGTCGTGGAACAGGTACGTCACCGTGCCGTTGGTGCCCTGGTCGTTGTCCACCGCCTCCACGATCGCCACCAGCGTCTTGGGCTGCGTGTTCTCCGACAGGCTGATGTTCACCACCGGCTCGCGGAACGTCGGCCGCTCGTCGTTCTCGTCCAGGACGGAGACCTTCAGCTGCGTCTGCGCGTACTTCGGGTTCGGGCCGCCGTCGCGCGCCGTGATCTTCAGCAGCACCGTGTCCTTGAGCTCGCGGTCCAGCTCGGTCCTCGTCGTGATCAGGCCCGTGTTCACGTCGATGCTGAACCACTGCGAGTCGTCGCCCGACACGATGGCGTAGTAGATGTTGGAGTTGATGCCGGTGTCCTCGTCGGTGGCCGTGATGCCGGCCACGTACGTGCCGACCGGCACCATCTCGCTCAGCACTGCCGAGTACTCGGACTTCTCGAAGGCCGGCGCGTGGTCGTTGATGTCGTTGACCTGGATGATGAGGAAGGCGGTGGAGCTGCGCGGCGGCGAGCCGCGGTCCGTCGCCACGATCGTCAGGTTGTACTTGTTGATCTTCTCGCGGTCGAGCACGCCGTTGACGCGCACGATGTCGAAGCTCTGCGTCTTCTCCAGGCGGAAGTGGCCCAGCTGGTTGCCGTCGGTGATCTCGATGTAGGTGTCGCCATTGGCGCCCTCGTCGACGTCCACCACGGAGACGGCGGCCACCACCGAGCCGTTCTGCGCGTTCTCGTCGACGGTGGCGTGCTCGGCCGTCGCCGGGAAGTAGCGGAACTTGACGATCGGGTCGTGGTCGTTGGCGTCCAGCAGGTTGACGGTGACGTAGGTGCGGCCGTTCTGCTGCGGCGAGCCGTGGTCGCGCGCGAACACGGTGAACACGCACGACTTGCTGCAGTTGGCCGGCTGCGAGCACTCCTGCTGGCACGAGAGCGCGTCCAGCGTCGAGATCACGCCCGTCTCGCGGTCCACCTCGAACTGGGTCTGGTCGTCCGGCAGGAAGTAGGTGATCTTGGCGTTGTCGCCGTCGTCAGCGTCACTCGCCATCACCTGGAGCACCGGGCTGCCGGGCGGCACCGACTCGTTCAGGCTCACCGTGTAGTCGCTGTGGTCGAAGATCGGCGGGTTGTCGTTCACGTCCAGGATGGTGATGTTGACCAGCAGGTAGCCGTACAGCTTGGGGTTGCCGCCGTCCTCGGCCGAGATGTTGAGCTGGTAGAACGCCTTGAACTCGCGGTCCAGCTGGCCCGTCGTCTCCATGTGCAGGTAGGGCGTCTCGCCGCTCGGGTTCGTCGTCACCACCAGCTTGAAGTTCTGGTCCTCGTTGCCGCCGATGATCTTGTAGTTGGTGGTGACGTCGTTCTCGCCGACGTCGGCGTCCGACGCCGTGTCGAGGATGACGCGCGTGCCCGAGTTGACCGACTCCGAGAAGCTGATGCTGATCGACGGCTCGGGGAACACGGGCGCGTTGTCGTTGAGGTCCACCACGGTGATGCGCACCTCGATCGGGTACGTCGGCTGCGAGGAGAGCACCAGCAGGGCGAACCGCTCCGAGCGGAGGGCCTCCCGGTCCAGGTCGCCCACCGTGCGGATCTCGCCCGTCGTGGCGTTCAGCCGGAACTCGCGCGGCTCCTCGTTGAACCGGTACCGAAAGTTCGGCTTGATCGGAATCGTGCCGACCAGCGTGTCCGGCGGCTGGCCCTCCTCGACCTCGAACTCGACGCGCGTGTCGACGGCGCGCGACTGCACGCCAGTCTCGTACTCCTCGCGCACCGCGCGCGACCGGATCGGCAGCTCGCCCGGGCCCTGCGCGTTCCCAGTCAAACACTGCAGCAGCAGCGCCAGCAGCAGCCACACGGGCCGCATTTGTACTTGCTCCATGGCGGTCACAGGGCGGCGAATGGCACAGTATTGGCACAGGCACTCTCGGCGCGCGCGGGCTGTCTCAGTCTGGATGGACGCGCACTGTCCACCCGAGCCGGCACTCACGCACTCATGTCATGGCACTCACCGCTGGCGGTCCGTCGCGATCGCGCCGCGCCCCTGCCTCGCGCACCCTGCTCGCAAGACTGGAGCGCCAGGTGCGGCCGCAGGTAGAGGAGGAGGGACTCGCGGCTCCGGGCCAATGGCGGGCCGCGCCGGCCGTCGCGCCGCCGGACTTCTCGGCTGACCCGCACGACAGCCGGCCGCATTCGTTCGCCGGAAACGCATCGTCCGACGAGTGTTCTGTTCTATGGAAAATACGTCCGATGTTCGCTGAATTTTCTTGATGTTATTTGTTACCTTACGGATGAAATCTGGTATGTCAAATCCGTCTTCATTTAGCGCCGAACAGAGGTGAATGCAGGTCCCGACATCTATTGAATATATTTAGTACTAGGAGTTCTAAGCCTTCACGATTATACTAGCAAACCTGCTCACATGATGCGCGGTGCACGACCGTTTTTGAGATTAGTGAGGCAGGGTTGGAAAACAACCACATTTATACCCGTCATCTCAGCTTTAAAATGGGGAGCAAAATGTATCATAGAGCAGAAGTATGCATAATAGCAGACATTTTCTGTCAATAATGATGAAAACGACCATCGTGCATCAGATATAACTGGTACATTACATTAATTATGTCAAACATAACATCAGACATAATTAATGTTTGACGTTTTGATCATGACTTCACTCAGCACTGATCGAAGTTGTCCGACAGGATTATCTGCGACCATTCGCCGCCCTATGGCCGACAAAGAGCAAGAACAAATGCAGTCTCAGGGTTGGCTGCTGTCTGGCTACTACTGTTGCTGCTGCTCGTGATCCACTGGAAACTCAAAGGGCCTGGGAGAGCTGGTTCCACTGGCAAAGGAAGAGTCTTGTTGTCACTCCATGCCTGTCATTTCCGATTCTGAGCATGGGCTCAGCTACCGTTAGATCTGATGTGTCATATGCCTGTTTTTGGGCATATACCTCTCGGTCCACCTGAATATAGGTGCGTCTGCAAATCTACGATGTTTGAGACAAGCTGCTCACCACACGCTGTTTGACTGCGGAAAAACGCTCTTTTGTTTCGTGAGGATTTGATTCAACGCCCCGCAATAGCCTTGACCTTGCAGATTAATTTTGCTCACACTTTTGTATCTCATACAGCCGGAAGTCCGCATATTTGTTTCAAAGATACGATCAGCAAGCATTTGACAGCTGTGTCGTTTTTTGTCACGTGACGGGCATTTAACGCCACGAAGAGCGTGGCAAGCGTTTATTCATAGTTGAGAACTGATGCACTGTGTCAAATACAGGCAAACCGTCTGGTGAGGAGCCTTACATCCCAGCCATCCAAAGCACGTGTCAAAAATCATCTCCCATTGAAACGTTACCATTTTTATCCGCAACACCGCTACAATAAACAATATTAAGGCGTACTAAAATGCATAATATTTCCGTTGTACGGTTACTAGGCTCTCAGTAAGAGCCAGATATTATACCAAACACGACAAGAGACGCTTTGCCTTTCGCTTAGTCGCTTGCTAACCCACGTCGCAGAGGTCATGATAAATGATTCTCTGAGATCATCGACTTGCGACGTCGGATCCCACTTTGTCACCAGCTCATGTCCGAGTCTTACAAGACTTGATGGCGAGATGGGGGCACGCCGGCTGCACACCGGGTGGATACATGAAAAGCCATGCCCGCTTTTCCATGATGCAAATGCGTTACGGACTAACTTGCATCATGGATGACATATATCACAATGACAACCTCCTTTCACTCTCATGTGACAAAGCATTGCATCACGAAAAAACGCAACTGACCTCCAGCCCTCGCCTGTGTATTCCAAACAGCGAATCCACGAGCGATCCGGAATTTTAGTTAATACACCACTCTGGCTCCAAGACTCCAATGCCCGTTCGTAACGCAGTCGAAAAAAACTGAGGTCATGGTGTTTAAACTTAAACGTTGATTTGTTTAAACTGTCTAAGGAAAACCGTAGTATGAACCATATAACAAAGTAGCAAGAACCTCATCGTCCAGCTAAATAGGCAGTGACTGTACCTAAGCCATCACAGATGTCGTTACCCTGCATTCATTTAGATTCCTTGTTTTGTCTTTTCACGTTGCTAAGGAAAACAGCAATGTTCTAGCTCGACAACATTTCTGGTCCACAAAAAATCTACAATATTTCTAGGCTCGAGCTGGGTTGGGACTCGCAAAAACGGCCGATGTATGGACCAACGGGCCTGGCGCTTGAGTCTGAAATATCTGTGTCACCACGGATTGTCACCCAACAGCTACTAACCGCCTAAAAATCCGCCTAGAAAAAAGGCCTAATTTCCGTCAAAGCTGGTTCCTTTTGCATCACGGTCGGATTCCTTACCCCGAGAGGAGAGGGCTAAATCAAAATGTCCTGGGCTACCGTGAAAAGTGAAACCAACAAGCAAGAAGAAAAACTTTACCGGGTAATCTATCTGGCGTTCTTCGAACGGTGTCGGCTAAATACTGTGTTTTGATAATGGGTAAATGGTCACCAAACGATATGGTTGCTGAGTTATTTCTATGATAGTCTGTGCATTAACAGGATTTATGGCTTCTGCAGTGCCGATTCAAAAACCGAGGTTGATTGCCTCTCAGGCTCGGACATCAAAGCATATTTCAGAATAATCGAGGCATTTTCATTTGTGAAAATTACTTGAGAAAGCTGCGACCCGAAGGCAGCGTAACGCATCCAATGCCCCCAGCAGCATTTTCTAAGGCCCGTTTTCAGAAGCGTTTACGAGACATGCATGTTTCTCAAATGCGACTACTGTGGCAAGTTGCGCGACGGCAGCCGGGCAGTGAACGCCTAGCTGAAGCCGAAGCGACAGCGACTTTACCGCTCCATTAATGGCCGGCTGATAAACAATCGGCACACCTGGAACGGGACTCCACAAAAATCGTGCACGAACAAACCTGACGCTTCTTTAAACCACTGGACTCTAAATGTGATACTTTCACTTGCATGGAGACAGCACAGACAACATCAATGCAGAGAATGCAGGGGAATGACCAGACGAAGACCTCGAAACACAGCCCACTGCTTGGACCAACGAACAAGGTTTTCATTATGCTCCTCTTTTGCATCCCCCCACATATATGTATATATATATAATAGCTGAGGATAGGGTGTTCTTTCAAAATCCGTGAGATCAAACTGTTTCTCTGTTGTGTTCAGGACACAGCTCAGACTGTTTCTTATGCTCGTTATTAATGTTGTGGTCCAGTAATCCGTTTAGCACGTCGCACAGCAAACTACAGTGTGCGACCACCGGCAGTGAAACTACAGTAAACATACGGGTTCAGCGACAATGACTCACCAGATTTCATCCAGGTCCTAGAATTTTCCATTTCGTTGCTTTATGTTGATTTAGTCATGAAGTCTGTAGAAGCTCTCTCTATTGTTCAGCGCATCATTCACACAAACATTACTTCAAGAAGTATTCATTCAGAGCCACTCCCTTTACTATGTTGGAAAACAAATCAACGACGGGTATACCTAGAGTCTGGCTTCCAGATGGCACTAAACTGGTGGGCAAGCAGTCGCACGCTTTTACAGCTAAGAACAAGCCTTTCTCGTAATAAAACGCGGAATCAACGCAAAATGAGCCGCCGACTTTAAAATTAATTGATTCGTCCATCACAAATTTGCAAGACTTTGCATCCTGGGTTCTGCACCCCGTAAAATTTTGAAATAAACAAACATGTCCCATTCATGCAATACAGCATGGAGCGGCCCTATGACACTTTGCATTATGGGCAATATAGGACACTCTGGTGCAGTTTTAACCAATGATTCGATGTTCCCTCACCACTAAATGTGCTCACCCAGCATTCATTGTGACATGATATGACTTTCTGTTGAGAGCCTAACGGTATAGCACGATCACACAACTTTTGGGCTTTCCTTATGGACATCAAGGCAAAGTGAACTTGATGTCAAGTGAGACCCGATCGAGATAATTATAAATATATAATTAACAATAATGAATAAATAGATAAATAATAAAGGGACGTTATGTCTTGTGTCTTTACACAACGCTCAGTGATATGCGCTGCAAACTGGTGACAACCTATGTTTGATCGCTTTGCAGAAAGAAACAGATTTTAACACAAGCATGCCATTCAGAAGTGCCTGTGACATTTGAACGCCGAGCGGACCGCGTCTAAAATGGCTAGGAAAATGCGCAGTCGAAGCAATGCAGTGGATGTCTCGGTTTCCTTCGAAACATCGCGAAAGAAATCGGAAACACCGCCTTTAATTTTAATTAGGTTAATTGGCCATGTTAGCCGGTCTGGTGGCGCTTGTCCAGTGACGAGTAGAAACCAGGAACGCTGCTGCCCGTTATGCTAATCGTCATTGCTATGTCATATGCCAATGCCGGTGGTCATTAGTTCGCATTAAAACCAATTACTAAGCGGCATACAAAATGCTAGGCGCTGCAGGCCGTATGAACACGATACGGTCCCGATGAGGGATGTGTTATGAGGCTGTTACAGCCAAAAGGTCATAATGATGGCATGTCCCATTTGCTTCATTTAAAAGATTGCGGGGTTTGCTGCACGAAGATCGCAGCAACAAACTGTGTTGCTCACTAGTAATACCTGAGGCTATAAATCTACGACTGATAAATGTTCCATTTGTTCGATTACTGTGATGGACGCCCAGGTCAAAGCCAGAGCATTCTGTCTCAATTTACTGCGAGTATTCTATTGATCTCTGTTTTTATGCCACAAGCGCCCATGCCAGTTTTTTTTTTGCAGGGAAAACATTGTACAGTAGTTCGCCAGTGCCTTTGATTTCTTAACGCCTTTCCAAAACTATTAGTGAGCGTCTATTAAGATGTCAGTTCATGGAATTCATGGGCAAGCATTCAAGGAAGGCGAAATTCCTCACGTGTGATCGCTGCTCCTCAAAGCGCAGCCAACTTTGAAACATCAAATCTTTGGTGGTGCCGAGTCAGCGTTGAGAAAGCTGAAACGACCAAAGTACGGAAAACCCACATATCCTCAGGTTGTCGGAGGTTGATCTCCCCCGTCTAGTGCCGTGAAAGAAGCCATGTTTACCGTCAGATCACCGGCGTTCGAAATGGGGTGTTGCTGGGCGGCTGCCCCTGCATTTGAAATTTATCACGAACCCTATGACGCTACACGAAAAGAAAGTGTTTAATAATGTAATCTAGCAGACATTTTACTCATTTGCTCAGCGCATAAGTTCTTCATAGTATACCGGAGAATAGGCTTTTACTCTGTCAAAAGACGAAATATTTCGGTACAGACTGACATCCCTTCACCAGTGGCGTCAGGGATTTAAAGTAAAAAACACTGATGCCTGACGTGTGTAACTGTCCAACGTGCATAACGATATCCAGATTACCTTATTAAAGCAATGAACGCCTCTAACGAAGGAAGCCATTCTGTGACGAAAGACATGAGTTTTGTATTGCATAATACCCTTTATTCATGTGTACGTAGAAAACGCTCAAGCCGTTTCAGAGTATATTTCCCTGCTACTCCGGGAACTCTCTAACTTCTCAAGTTAAGGTCATGAACTGCAAGATTCAAAAAGATACAAGCTACTAAGGACTCGTTGAATGAGATGGGCTCAACTCGGATATACGTGCATTGCACAAAAGTATTCTTAGTTGCATCAGTCAAACTACGAATATCCCTAATTCTGAAAGCTGCCCTACTCAGGGGTCGCAATAAACGTAATCATGCCCTTTCATTGATGTTTATTGTCACACAAAAAAAGGCCACACAACGTGAAGCAATCACTGTAGTCATGCCTACAGATGCGAATCGCAATGACTGACTGGAAACTGCAAATGTCAATGCCATTCAGTTCAGACATAACGTGACCTTGGCCTCCAGTCTGATCTTGACCTAAGAAAATAAATATTGGCTGCAACGATCGACCAGCTTTAATGCCACGTGGCTACGAAAGTTTGGCGGCCGAAATGCTGTCAGAATTAGTGCGGTGACAGAAAAGACGGATAGTGATGAGATATTCTATTTCACTGTAAATTAAAAGGTGACATGGTGACCAGAAGGCATTGCTGGCGATCCCAGAGAGATGGGAGTCCCCCCCCCCCCAATATTAAGGGATTTTAGCATCAGGTCTACAGCAATGAATGAAAAGAAACGCCCTGAAATCTTATGTGGGTCTCCCACCGCCAATCATTTTCGGGGATCTCCAGCCATGCCTAGAAGGGGTCCAGTTAGTTACCTTTGGAATCGGAAATGAAACGTACTATATGCTCGTTTTTTTTTATTCGTTGCTCTGTCTGGATTAAGAGAGAAGTCGGGATGGGATGGCAACCTCCCTCTTCTTCCGAAGCGTAGGTGAGAATCCATGCATCTGGCGCGAGTTAATCACTCCCCAGGAGGAAATATTATGCAAGGTTCTTTCAGGCATTCATTCTGTGATATGTATGTCTGCGATGCCTGTGTGGTTCGTTACTTTGGGATGCAGTTTCGTTTGTTTGTTTTTCAAATGGTCACATTGAGACACGCAAAGTCGATTTGTTATGTTTACATACCATTGTTTCACGCAGCTCTTTCGTTTAAAACAGTTATGCGCAAAGAAAATACATTTCAAGCGAGCAAAATATTTGGTGTATGATTTTTGGGCACCCACGCACCGATGGAAGTTCTTCAGAATTAAAAATGGAATTGATCGTTTTGCTAAACTGCCTTCATAACAACCTAACATCTGTTTTATTTCTTCCTTTCTGTTCCGTTTCTCCACGTTCCATCTTGTTCTATTTAGTTGGTTGCCCTATAAAGATGAAGGTGAAGACTGCGTAACTATCCCCTTTCTTCCCTTCGTCTAGCCTCTTTCCCTTGACACTGAGGATATCGGAAACGTGAAAAGACTGACCCGAGCAGCGCGCGTACGAGTTTCGTGATAAAGGCGCGCCAGGCAGGAGCCAAAGTCGGGAGCCTGATGGTCGGACCAGGCAGGAGCCAACGTCGGGGACCTGAAGGTCGTGCCAGACAGGAGCCAGAGTCGGCGACCTGTCGTGACCGCAGACCAGTCAGTCGGGTGGCGCCGCTGGCAGGGTCGACCTGGTCGGCGGGCAGCCTCTTCTAGTACCGGTTCCCGTAGACAGCGAGCTTCGTCCAGCCGGAGGGCTGGCCGGGCCGCTGTCCCACGTGCAGGTAGCGGCCGGCCAGCGGCTGCGGGCAGCTGAACAGACGGCTGAAATTGGCCGTCGCCGGCGGGCCCGCCTGGACGCCGCAGGGCGTCGACTCCAGGTCGGAGGCGTCGATGGGGTGCCGGCCCACCCTGATCTCGGTGAGCTGCGGCGCGGCGGCGCCAGAACCCACGGCCACGTAGAGGACCCGAGTGACCTGGAGAACGGCGCCCAAGTCGGCCGTCCTCCAGGTCAGCTGGCGGCGGATGTCAGCGCGCGGCGCGCCCACCGACCCGACCAGCAGGTTTTCGCCCACGTACTCGCAGATGTGAGGCATTCGCATATTGCAGTTGAGGTCGAACAGGCCGTCCTCTCGGAAGAAGCCGGCGCAGTCCTCGCCGTTGCCATGGCTGTCGGGCTGGCTGATCTGCCAGCGCGGGTCGTCGGCGGAGAGCGTCGCCCCGTCGACAGCTTCGAACCGACCCTCCTCGCGCCGGTCGCTCAGGCCCACGCCCATGATCCCCTTGGCCGCGGCGTCGATGACCGCGTCGTAGACCCGCTTTAGGAGCGACGCCGGGTCGGGGGCATACTGGACGGCGCTGCGGTCCCAGCAGGCCTGCGCCGCGCCGGAGAAGTCGACCGCCTCGCTCAGCAGGAAGAACCGGCCGGACACCTCGACCGCGGCGGCCGGCGCGGCGCCGTCCGGCCTCGCGAACTGCCAGACGTACCCGGCGGCGGCCGGGTCCTCCAGCTCGGCGGCGGCGGCCGCCTGCACGCCGGCGGCGTACTGCCGGCAGCGGGCCGTGCTCTCGGCGTAGTCGAGCGCCCAGCAGCCGGGCGTCCGGTGGCAGGCGTCCTGGCAGGCCTGCAGCGAGGCCTCGGTGGTGACGTCGAGCGGCGCGGAGGCGGCCAGCGTGCCGTTGGTGACCCGCACGTACCGTCCGTCGGGGCGGCAGAGCTCGTCGCTGAGCGGGCTCCAGTCGGCGCGACAGGCGCACCTGTCGTCACGGCCGCACACGGCGCCGGCCACCAGCAGGCTGCAGTCTCTGTCGGTCCGGCACGGCTGCTGCAGCCAGCTGATACCGCGACGCCGGCCCGCGCTCCAGCCGCCGGCCGTCTCCTCCGTGACGTTCGCCGGCAGGAGGACGTCCGTCAGGCCGCAGGAGCCGTCGCCCGCCGAGTGTTCGTAGCCCATGCAGCGGACGTCGGCCAGGCAAACAATCTGGCAATCGCACGCTGAGACGGTAGTCATGGTCTGGTAGCGGATCGCCTCCGGGTACCGCTGAGCGCCGGTGGCGATGCCGTCAAAGGCGAAGGCCCGCGGCGGCAGCGTGATCTCAGAGGACTGCAGCCGCTCCAGCAGGACGGCCGGCAGCGGCTCCCCGGCGCGGCTCGGCTCCGCGGCGCAGCTGGCGGTCAGCAGGGCGACCAGCAGGGCGGCCGGCGGCGACAGCGCCGGCCAGCGGCCAGCGTCTCCGGGGCGTCGGTTCATGGCGGCCTCCGGAGGGGAACTGACGGCCGGCCGGGGCCCATCGACCCTGCCTGGTTGTCCGGTTACCAAGGACGACACGACAGTGTGTCTGGGGGGGGGGGGGACTGGCCGACGAGGCACTCCCCTGTCGCAAGGCCTAATTATCTTCGGGACATGGCTGTCCGCGACCACTCGCCTGCATTGAAGCTTGACAGGAGTTTGGAGCGACGCAAATGTTTTGCGAACAAGTTGGGGAAACAAAATCACCTTAATTAGTGTCAAACTTTGGCGAACGACGCGATGGGCGGTGTTGCTAAACCTAATGACGAATGCTGCGCACCACCACCTTTTTTCCTCTGTTGAGACCGAGGGCATAATTGACGGAAAGTTCCCGAAGTTAACCGAGACAAAAATCGTACCTTTGCTTATGCTCTCAATGCGACGTTGCAGGCACGCTGTTTGATGCATGAACAGACCTCGAGATATGGCCGCATCCAACCCTTCCGAAAGGTTCGAATGCTGCTGAAATGTTACCACGGGGCTGTCATTTGGCTATTTCTTGACCGACGTCTTTCCGAACGTCGCTGTTTAAGATGCTTAATATGACCGGTAAAAGTAGGTTTTTCTTGCCGGGCCCGTAATATTCTTTCAGTGAGATATCATAACTATGCCTTTTTACAGCACGTCATATTTCTTTATTCAATGCCCTGAAACCCAGCGTGGTGCCTTACCAACATTGCAGGAGCGGCCCAACTCGCAAAACCGAAACCTTGCCTCTGCGTTTTATCGATGATGGTCTGCGTCGCCTTCGTGCATCCTAGTAACAAAGTTTACTTTGCAATCTAAAATTTCCTTTTTTGCGTTTCTTTACACTAGCGCTGTTCAGTTCCAAAAGGGAATCGTCAAAACTCGCAGCTCTAGGACTATTAAGGCTGTTTATGAGGTGAACTCAGACAAGGTTACCAACATTCACGGGCTCTGAACTTGGCAACAGCCGCGTCCATTCGATCTTCACATACATCTGCCGAGCCGTCGCGCCAGCTTGTATTCCTTGTCAGTAATTTAAGGTTTTTTTCTGCAGTGAAAAAGCTCTGCTAACAGCAAATCTCCCTTTACAGTTGCACCAGCCTTACATCAGACAATTCTGGGAATCGCAAGGCAGTCCCAGGCTCTCTGATTGGCTGATAACGCATCGTACGATCCTCTTCCGAACGCGCAGCTAAACCTGATTGGTCGAAATGTCATAACTGCACCAAGTTTGGCCACCGTATCAGACTCTAGGCCGTACAAAACGGGTGCCATGCATTGATTCTCTTCTCTTGGCAGGCCTGCGACTCGCGAAAACTCTCTCTGTGTGACTTTGTGACTCGTGGACGCACTCTGTGTGACGGACACTGCGTGAATGTGTGAATAGTGGAAACTCCGTGAATCCTGCGCATGCTGATATAGTGCGGACTTGCGTCTGAGGACTCTGCTGGCGAAGGTCGATCGGAGATTGAAAGGACTCTGGCACAGGCGAAGTGACCAACAAACATAATATCACGCCAGGTCGTTGCCCCGTTACGGTAATCGCACCGTCCGAAGTGGCGGCGATGCAGATTTGCGGCTCCGAACCGAAGTTGTGGCGATGTCTTTTATAACGTCGGAGCGGACTCGCTGCGGCATTGTGTGGACGTCGTTATAGCAACGTCGCTACGGCAAAACCAATGCAGACCGACGCATTCGAGCTCGCGGTCTCTTCTTCACGAGCCCAGTGTTCCACCGCTGGGCTAAGACCCCGCCTGGGGTCGGTGGCGTCATGTTGTGGGGCCACACCTCTTCCGAGATAGATTAATTGAGTGAACATGTTTAAGACAAAACACACGACCAAGAAGCTGACGTATCTAAAAGTGTTACGCACCTCTCATACCACAACTCCAGTCGCAACGGAGCGTGTGCGTTATACCGCTGTAGGGCAGCAGATTCATGGCGTTGGTGCATCGTGCCCATCACGAAAAAATCAACGATGTAAAGAAACGAAAGTTCTAGTGGAGTGATATGTTAGCTGCAAATTATTAATCAGCCCAGGTCCTGTCGAGAGCCTAAATTAGGACAGTGCAGTTAACTTTGTGCCATCTTAGGCAGATTAAATCTTAAATCCAGGATTTAAGAAGTGCATGTCTTGCAGACCAGCAAGAACTGTGTTCACACACACACACACACAAACAAACATAAGGCGTTTCATTTGCGGACCCATTGCATTGAGAATCTGATACATCAAGGATCAGAATCCATCCAGGATAATTATTCCCCTCTCCGTGATACTTCAGTTTAATCAGATGATCTCAACGCCATCTCAAACATTAATGGGGGGAGGGGGGCAATGGCAACATTGCATATAAACCAACATTTAATCCACCAGTTGCTCTGGAATTCCGCCACCTTCAGCTTGTTCGGGTCCAGCGCCAGACGTCCCCACTCATAAGCCCCACAAGAATGGCCCAATTGGGCTTATTTGAACGTCCAACGATTCTTCTTGACGACGCATTCCTAGATATGTCAAGTTTTTGGACTTTATTCAAAGAGACTAATAAAAAATACTCTGGCCTACCAAGTTTTCAAAACGTTCTTACGCTGATCATGGTGCCACTATGCACGTCTGTCTAAGAAAAGTGGTGACACATGTTAACCTAGATCATGCGGTACTACGAAGTCAAGTAAGTACATGCTTTTGGGTATGCCTGGTACGCCACATGAAAGCTCCATGCAGATAAAAACCTTCCCCAGATGCCTCTAACTATGCGCATTTACGCTCGAAAATTTTCAAACAGATGTTGCAATGGGCTGGAGCACGTAATGCCACACAACATTTGTGTACATCTAAAAAATAGCGCTTGTGAAAATCTGACCTATGATAACTTTGGGTAAGGTCATGGATAGTCAGCATTTATTTCTCATAACAATATAACTCCTACTGCAATCTGTCTTTTTTGGCGAGCTGGCACGATACCATTACTAATCGATATGATATCGAGATAAATATCAAGCAGCCTCGCAAAAAGCGGCAAAATCACAAAAATATCATTTCCTTTATAACATCCTTTTGATATGATTTCACAAGACTTTGACAACGTTGATTTAGCCCAAATGTGCAGAATTAATGTGCCGAGGGGAACTGAAAATATAACGAGGCTGTGCCGTTCGGTTACAGAGTTATGCGACATAAAAAATCGAAACATCTGACCTCCCTCCTCAGTGAGTGGCGGATTAACCATGCTCGGTTGCAAGTGGAGGGGCCATGGAAATGTAACCTCTATAACGTTACCATTTTTTAAATTAATTGGACTATGATCCTCCTGCAAATTTCGTGACGGGGGAAGGGTCCGCGGCCGGTGTCACACACTAGACTCGACATGAATTCACGCATTCGGTTCACGAATTCAGCCGCAACAGCCCCCATGGTACGTAGCTGGACCTTCACCTCCGTGTTTTGCCTCTGATTAGCCTTAAGAGATGTCTGCGTACTTTAGGATATAGGACTTTAGGATACTTTAGGATATGCGATTTTAGGAGTCTTAGACGAAAGTTCAGGATAAATTTTCGGACGTTAATGGCCATCACCTACTAAATGAAAAAGCTTTTTTAGTCACGTTTTTCTACCATGTGTGCGTAGTAAGTTTTCAAATGGGTAGGGCCAGAGCCAATTTGAGGTGATGCCATTTTTTTCACCCAACACCGAAGGGCTAATGTGAAAATTTTCCAGAGTTTGTTCTACCTGCTCATTGGACTCCTCCACCCATGTCCTGAACTTGACGTCCTTGTTTGTTCTGATGGCGGTCAGTGCCGGCGTCTGGTGAGGTGGCACCAGGGGGGGAGGGGTTACGTTGAACGTCCCAGCGCGCTGCCGAGCTGCGAGCCGCCCCGCGGGCCGGCACTGGAGCTGCGTGCCAGTCGCGAGGGTGGCCGCGAGCGGACCGCGGAGCCAAGTTCATCATCGGTCCGGCATTGCGCTGTCCTCGAGCCAAGCGCAACTCGTTGAACGTCATACGCGACCGTTGGGCAGTTGGCACGCCGAGCGGTGGCCAGCCGCACACGCCAGGAAACTGTCCAGTCAGGTTTAGCACAGCATTCCGGCCCGTCATTGCGCATTTGGGTCCAAAGTATGTAACTATTCCAGGAATACTCGGGACTAATGTACCATTGACTCTGCCTACACCTGAAGTAAGCATATAAACAGACAGATGTGAAGGGAATCGTGTTTTAAATCCATTATAATCCCAAACCATATAAAATCTTTAAAATCCAACATGAACAGGACACACTAAACGATCAGACTATTTTTTTTTTATTTCAAAAGCTCTCGCTCACCCGAAGTTTAAGGTCATATATGAAAAGAACAAGCACACATGAGGGCAACATCTAACACGCAGTTATTCTAATATTCCAATGTCTGATAATCATGCTGAGCGTGAAATAGCTTGGAAAATTCTCTCTAGACTGCGATGTCTCCCGTGCAAATAAGCAAGTAGTAAAAAGGCGCTTATCAGTTTATCGGTAAAAATGATCATCAGTAAAACCAGAAATCTGTATATGTATATATATATATATATATATATATATATACATATATATATATACATGTATATATACGCATATGGTATGTATGTACGGATACATGTCCAAGTATATATGTTTGCGAAGCAGTAATATCGATGCTTTAAAGTATTAGTCGATGTTTCCCGTCCACTTGCAGATCAAATGCAAAGTGTTGGACATAGGATTTCACTGAATACTGTTTCTTCATATTACTACACAAGCATTAACCATATGGCGCGTATTGCAGGTAGCTTGCAGTATGTACAAAAGACATCCTTTGTTCAACTTCCCCTCGTGCAGAGCGACAGTGACGGAATGCATGGGGAAAACACGACCGCAGACTGCCTAGTAACGGTGAAATTATCGGCGGCGGCGGTGGCAAATCGACGTGGGTCGATATGGTGATAACGGATAATCGGATAATAGCAGCGTTTTATTCTCGAGGGCTGCAACAGGGTGGACCACCAGCACAGCGGACCACGCATCTCTCGGAGCCCGCCATTCGCATGTGTGTTTTCTCCTTGTTTGTGTCACACTCAGTCTATGAGTGGACAAATGGAACGAAACGGTGCAGCGTTTTGGGGAGATTGCAGTGGATCGCATGTCGGTGACGGGGCTATGGCGGACGGGATCATTTCACTGGCCTGCAAATGATAACGCAAAACCTCAGTTGGTATGGTTTGGCAAGTCCAGTTTCAGAAAGGTCGGAAACTGAAAAGGTACGAAAACACGGCGAGAAAGAATACGGTCGCTCTTTGTGAACTAAGTGGAATAACCTAGGTTGGGCAGAGGTAAGGCATGTGGCCCGTTCGTGCCCGCATAAACTCGTCCTTTTACCCGTATGCCAAAGCAAAGCCTATTTACCGACTGCGAAAAATTCTAGTGCATAAATGCGCTGCTTGACTAACTGCATACAGCTGGCAACCGTTCCATATTTCCGAAAAAAAAGCATGAGTATTTTGTTTGCTTTTCCAAGAAAGCATTTAAGTCCGGAGAAATGGGACTTGAGAGGAGAGGAGTGCCTTGCTCAGGCAGAGATGGGACCACACAAAATAGCATGTGGTGGCAGGTATAATGTCCTCGCAAGTCCGTATTGAAAGTATATTGCAGTATACTGCTAATACAGGATCCAGCACCACTAAAACAGAACAACGTCATATACTACTATAAATGCCAAGTGGGAGACTGCACACACAGTTACCGGATAGTGGGTATATCGGCCACACCTCCACAACGGTATCCAGACGCCTCACAATCCACGTACAATCCGGCGGCCCCAGTACACACACAGAAACAGAACACGAAACCTGCTGGGCCCGCCAAAGGTTCACTCAGAACACAACAAACAACAAACAGAACACAACAGAACAAAACACAACAAACACAACAACACAACAACACAACACAGAACACAGAATTTTTGCTCAGAACGCAAAAATAATTGCACAATTCACGGACAGACGTCGACTTTGGCACTTCAGGCCATCACGATCAAACAGCGACTCCACCATCAACGAGCGACTAAATGCCCGTGGGACTCTTTTGCTGAACGGAGGGCAGCCATTAGGACGAATGAATGCAACCTCCTAAGTACCTACCTGGATATTCGTCTTCGAGAGTGCAAGTGTTTTCTCTGTATTTATATCTGCTTGGTGCATGCTTTAGTGTGTTAGTGTATGCGTTGTGTATGCTTTGCGCCGAGCGCTTTACATTGTTTTTAGAACCATCGTCAAGTGTGGTCCCTGTGTAAAACATCCCGCGAGACTGATTTTTAGTTTGGTCAGTGTATTATTTTTTCGAATGTAATCTTTTACTTTGCTTGCCCACTGTCTAAAGTGAGCATTGGTGCGATTTTAAACAAACACGATTACGAAGCCAAAAACCTACTGAGATCCACTGAAGATCGAAAAAGATCATAAACGTTCAGTCTGCTGTGATATTCAACAAGCAGCGTACAGTATAATACGTATGTACAGTGCATGCACTCGGAACATATGCATACAGACATACATACATACATACATATAACACATATATACATGTAGGGAGTATACTACAAAGCAAACTACGGTTTTAATACCGAGTACCCATTTCAGATGCAAGGTCACCACCATAGGAAAACGACGGCAACAACCAGGGATTGAATGCAGGCATAAACACCTGCAGCATCTTCTTCAATAACCCAGTCTTTTCAGACCACAAAACACGCACAGGTGTGGACTCTCATTCACTCGGAGTGACAAAAAAAGCTTTTGACCCCTCTCTCTCCTACGTTCGCAGTGGCTTAAGTAACCATAAAGAAAGGAACACGGTAACTGGTAAGACTGTCAGGTGCAAACAAGATAAGTTACGTCGGTCGGAGCACATCTGCACTGAATATTCTCGGAGAAAAACGCAAGTCCCGGTTCTTTTGCTTCCTTCTTCTCCCGATTACCCCCCTCTTATGTAATTACGAAATAAACGTCTAAGGCAGGAAAACACGAGCTTCATCGAAAATAGTCCTGACAACCCTCAGTTTCATAAATATCCCAAAACTAGGAAAAGAAACACTTCAAACCTACGCAACGTCTGGGAAAATCACTCTGGGCTATCATCGATACCAAAGAGCTTGCCAACAATTCTGAAAGAATGACCTGTCCATAATCACTACGAGAACGAAACGGTTACCTGCCCAAAGATAGGGGAACTGCCCGATTTGCGCCACGTTTTCGAAAAATATGCACTGTTACTATGATATGGAAAAAAACTGCCTTATTTCTTTCTCATATCCCTTCTCTGGTCTTCTGACCACCATAATCCCCGATGTTTCAAAATTCCAGTCTTTTCATACAGTGCGTTATTCAGTTTCTAGCAAGATGCTGCAAAAGGCGCAGTTAGGGCAACCCTGCCATACTTGCGCCGCGTGATGTGCCTTGTCGCGCCACCATAGGAATGTTACGGAGTTCCAGGTACTTTGCGACGGCAAAAAGTGTAGGTGTAATGGGCCAATACTAGTGGCTCATTATCTGATATATTATGCAGTCTCACTTCCATTCTTGTTGCCCATACTTGCAAACAGGTGGGGAGAAGTGCTCAGATCTCGATAAGATGCTGGGCAGCCCCATGGAGGTGGCTACACAGGCGCATCCATTAGGTCTGGGGTCCATACCCCTCTCGTGGTCCGAAATGTTTTCCTCTTAAACCGGAAAATAAAATAGTCCTGTTTTTCCGAAGTCGTGAAATAAGGCCATCGAAATCAAAAGGATTTTGGATATGAAAAGAGTGCATTTTCTCCTTTCAGAGCCTATTTTAACATGTCAGTTAGGGAGCAAATTCCTGCAGTGGCAGGCAAGGGCACGGGAACTCCTCTTCATTGAGGGGGGGGGGGCGAGAGGTGTTTTGGATCACTTTTTTCAGTCAACGCCCATAGGGTTAATGTTAAATTTCAAAAAAAGTTGGGGGTGAAGCCTCCCAGTCCCATGGTTCCCACGCCTACGTTGGCGGGTAAATCCCCCGATGGAGAAGGGCACAGCGAAGTCACCTGGCTCCTAAGGCTACAGTGAGCGCGGCCAGCGGCGAGCCAACCCCTCTAAATGGACTGCCTAAAATCTGAAACACGTTTGCCCGCAAGGTGACAGGAGGTCCTCGCTCTTAGGGTGTCTCCAAGACTCTCGGACTAGGGATCTGCCTGCGAGACTTGGGCGCTGGTTACATGGTGAATGAGAAAAATGACGTTTTACAGTTTTAGTTTCCGCGGCCAACGGACTCCGCGAGGGGGAGGGGAAGAGGGCTAAGAGCTGTAGCCCTTCCAAGGAGGCTCTGGAGACATTTCTGCCTCACTCTCAAGGTGTCCCCTCTGCAGCCGAAATCCGCCCTCCCCCCCCCCCCCCAGTGATAAAACTTTCAATGGGTCCGAGACTCGCGCGAAATACTGGAGCAGCCACCAGCACACCGTTGGCTAGTCCTGCCCCGAATTGGCTGCTGGCGCAAAAAGACCCGGCATGTGGTGGCGCAGAAAGGACAAAGGTTCTACCATAACAAAACCAGCGTTTTCCTAGTCTCGCAGATTCTCAGTAAGGCGTATATTTAGTAAAATGCGACAATATAAACAACATATCAGTATGAGTAACGTGTAGGTACGCCATTCGTTTCATTTTATGAAATTGGGCACAGGTTTGCCTGCCACCACCATATTCGCGTAACGCACTGTCGCCACATTCACAATGTGAAACTTTGAACGACTCAGATGTTCCTGACGGTTGCGAGCAGAAACCATCATAAAGCAAGTGATATAACTTCGCCGTGTACGACGGGCGCACTTTTCACTCTTAATGATCTAATGGCCGGGCCATGCCATTCTAGCAAGGCAATAAATGGGCAGTGGAGCGATGGACGGGCAGTAAATAGCTGGAAGATGGAACATTCGGCCTCTCGGCGCCGACAAAGAACGATCCCATTGGAACAAAATGTTCTTCGGCCCCTATTCGCGGACTGAAAAACAATGTGTGTCGGTTGTGTTCTACTGACGGAAAGGAAAACACGGCTGAAATAATCATCTACATGACAATACTTGACAAAAGTCGACGAAGGATTTGTTGTTAAAAACCCGACGTGTGAAGATACACTACAGCTGTTGACGTATATGCATAGTCTACACAGAAAGAGCATGAGCAACACTGGACTGGTCCCAATAACTACGTTGCGTGATTATAATAACTACATGTAGCAATGCGAGCACCCGTAAGTGAAGAAATACGCAGGAACGTTTCAAGAATTGCCATGTGCAGAACTATTTTGAGGTATTTCCCATTACAGGAACAACACGTGACTCACATTGAAATTAATCATGAACTGGAATAAACTGCCCAAGGTTCGCTAAACCAAGGCCAGAGCAGACCATTCCAGCTGCTCCAGCACGTGTGCGAAAACGACAAAAAGGAAAACACTTTTGTCACCTTTTCAAGCAAAGCGAATCCAGAAAACACACAGAACCACAGACGGAAAGACAGGAAGCCTTGCCAACGTCTCAATAGCTCGATGACGGCGGCGACAGCGGGCGGACGAACGGTTTGGCTGGCTGCCAAGACCCACCAGCCGACGGGGAGGGGTCTGCACGTGCGACCTCACCCCAGACAGGCTGGCTGCGCAGCTGTCTCTACGGCTACCTAGTGTTCCCAGGTGTTCGGGCGACAGACGGTGACGGCGGCGGCTCGCGTCCGCGCGACAGAAACTCTGTCGGACGGCCGGCCCGCTCTGCCGGTGTCTCGTTTCCGATGCTAATCTTGACACGTGTCCTGATGGGCATCCGTCACTTTTACACGGAGAGCCGTCGCGCTTTCTAAGATCGCTCGTTCCTGATAACATGCAGCTGGAGGATTTTCTTTTCCCGGCATCGCCGCCTCTATTGTCAGGCGCCGGTCCCCGCCCCTTCCCCGGCCAAGTCCTCCGTCTTTCCAGCACGGACGGACGAGGAGCGGAGAGCGCGGCCCGGCCGGCGCCCCCGCCTCCGCGGCCGCCGACCGCGCGGCCGGTCACGTGCTCACAATCAGCGCGCTCGGCCGGCCGTCCGCGCGCGGCGCTCGGGCCGCTGAAGTGCCGGCTGGTCGTTAGCGGCCGGCCGGCTGCACCGGCCGGGCGCCGCCCCTCGCTGCTGCCCGTTACCTGTCCGGCGGCCGGCCGTGACGTCACGGCCGATCGTGACGGGCCGGCCGCGTCACGGCGGGGGCCGGCCGCGCGCAGCGGGCGAGGGCTGGTTTGATGGCGCTGCCGATGATTGGGGACTGGGCCGGCGATTAAACTTGCGGCTAAGCTGAAGGCAGTTGTGGAGAAAATTATGTTGTTCCGATAATTTTTTCCTGCAGAGAGCTTTCGGAGCCGTTGTTGCTGAGTTGGAAGAGACTTATTCGACATCACGGATGGTCCCGCAATGTCTGACCAGCGGCCAGCAGCAAGTTGCCTCACGGAATAAGCGCAGGTGGGGTCAGAGGCCAGAGGCCGCGACGCATTGGAAATCCGGACCGTGTCTGACATACGAAGTTCGAACGTCATCGCCCTTGCCAAGGCGCTGTCAGAGCTCGGAGGACACGGTCACGCTCCAGCTCTTCCTCCTCGGTGCTCCATCGATCACCTGGCGACCTCGGGGACCCGCGCCGTCCGCCGGACCGCCGTGACCCCGCTGCCGCCGGCGCGGCCGCCGCCGCCAGCATCAGGCGGCCGCTGGCGAAGGACGGGTGGACCGACCAAAATAAACCTGGCTCGCCAACGGGCTGCCGGCTCCAACGGCCGTGCGACTGCCGGCGTTTTTTCGCGGCGCGCCGAAATAGATACGAATAGTGGCGCGGCGCGGGACAGCGCGGCGCGCGGCGCGCGGGACGCGGCGACGGCGACTCGCGGCCGGACCGCGGCCGCCGCCGCAGCTGGCAGTGACGGAGCGGTGCCGGCCGACGACGTGCGTCGGCGGCGACGCGCGCGATGGCGGCGGCCCTGACCTTGCCGTCTCGCGGCCGGGCCCGGAGCTGGCGCCGGCCGAGCCGTCGCCGCGCAGAGCGCCGCGGGCCGCCGGCGAGCGGGCGTGACACTGCGAGACGCCCGCTGTGACGCCGTGACGCGCGGCCGTGACGGGCCGTGACGCGGGCGCCGGGGTCGCAGCTGCGCCGACGGGCGGGCCGGGCGCGGCTGTTCGCGCGGCTGTTCGGCGGGGACTGGGGAGGCCGCGCCGGCCGGTGGCGCTCTGTGATAGAGGATCTCATCCGCGGACGGAGGAGACCGGCCGACGCCGTCCCAGGTCAGCTCTGGTGATCCCTCCTGCTGGAAGAGGCGTCCTGCCGAAACAGAGGAATCGTTCCTCATCGAGAACTAGTGCCGTTCGATTATCCAGCTCAGTGCTTTCCACCCCAATCAAGAGGATTGACATTAGACGACCAAAAAGACGTGTGCCGATGAAAACAGAGTGCTTACCTCGTTGCGATTTGTGGCCTCATTGCTTCGCACCATGCATACTAGTCTCTAAGCCGTGTTCTGGCATCCGAACGTCGTTCTGCGTTGCGGCCTGAAGTGCTTCATTGCAAATAGGTCACCTCTGACGGCCCGTGTCCGGCGGCGCCTGCCAAAAATGCGACGACTCCGGTCTCCGGTCCCCGCAGAGCCGGACGGAGACGCAGCCGCGCCGGCCGAGCGAGTCTAGTCCGACCGGCGCCAGCGCCGCCCGGGGCGCCGGACCGCCGGCGGCAGACGCGGGCAGCGGGCCGGGCAACGAGACCCAGCGCCCGCCGCCGGCGTCGCCATGAACTTCCTGTACGGCGGCGGCGGCTCGAAGGCGCCGTCCTCGGACGGCCACCAGCCGATCCAGCTGCCGCGGACGCGCGTGAAGCTGCAGCCGCGTCGGCTGCGCTGCACCGGCGGCGCGCCGCCCGAGCCGGAGCTGCCCGAGCGGCAGGTGCGCACGCATATCTTCATGGACCTGGTGGCGAACGGGCCGCGCGAGGCGGCGCCGCGCCGCGCCAGCCCCGGCCTCATGGACAAGCTGCGGCCGAGCTCGGCCCGCAAGGAGAGCTGGCGCCGCCAGCAGCGCAGTGATGAGCAGGCGGCGGCCGCCGCCGGCGCGGCAGATCCGGAGCGGCCGCCGGCGCCGCGACAGGGCGCCGCCGAGGAGCTGGTCTCGCTGGACCAGCTGGACCAGGACTGCTTCATCGTGCCGTTCGACATGGTCGACCGGTTCCTGCCCGCCGGACACAAGGTGAGCAGAGCGAGATCGCCAGCTGAGAGAGGACCGAACCGTGCCCGGCGGACGGGACTGAGGTTTTTGGAACAGCTGGAGGCGTTAATTTTCTCCCGCTGGCGGGTCACGATTCGCGCGTACGCATCAAGTTAATTCTGTTGGGAGAGGCTTAGAGGCACTTATCTCGCTAAGTCTTTTTGCTGCATGTACGAGGTTTGAATATTTAGTCCTTGTTTCTATGCCGCATCGTACAGCTTGTTATGCATCCAGAGGAGAAAATGGTCAGTCCAACTAAAATGTTTCAGACCTTTGCTTTTTGCAAACTTTGCTGAGTCTCAAGGACATTTACAATGACATGCGCTGAACTGTGGCTCATTTGTGATATAATATTCACGGTTTCGAGGCAAAGATGACTGAAGTCTGCCCTATCTCTGGTCCAAACTTCCAAAAGACCTGGAAGTTTAAAATCGTGACAAATCATGGGAATCAGTCACCATGAGAATGAATGGCACGAGACGAACGAGATGATGACATTTCTCAAAAACGTTTGCTACAGGCGAACCCCCGGTGGCTGCTGTGCCCATATGCAAACAAGCAGTCAGCTGACTAACTCGGATAAATTTTCCCCACCGTAAACGTACAATCCTCCATAGCTGTCTAGATGCATACGCCCAGAAAACATTTTGCGGTACGCGATTAAACATCTGTTCTCATGAAGTGGCTACATTTGGTTTATTAATAATAGTAAAATACTTTACATTACAAGTGCATTAGTAGGACACTGTCATATCTTACGCCTTCGTTTCACTATGGCCTCAAGTCTTGCTCATGTCACTTCCCGATCAGCAAGGCCGCATTCAGTCTCTGATATTCCACCATGAGCTTCTCTTATTCACTGGCATGAACTTGAACTACATGGACAACGCAGATCCTCTTAAACAAACATATTGAGAATTCACGTATCGATATCGGTGCTTTCGGGAGTTTCCACTTCCTGCTAGAGCCTTCTCCGAACTCAGCTAGTACGATATTTTGATATCTATTACGATATTATACGATATTGCGATATCTAAATAAGTCTAGCAGATGTAGACGAGGGATGAAAAAATACTTGCTGTAATGGTCATCCAGTAATGTTAGTTATCTCTGAAGTGGAACTGAGCTGAAAAGCGCTCCGTATGGTATACGATGGAACTGTTGTCTTTCTGCTAAAAACAAATATATTTTCATAGTTAATACTAAATTCACTGCCTTCTAACCTAAAGAAACGAACTAAGCGGCGTGTTTGACATGAAACTTAATATTGTCTCCGGAGGTACAGCATAGCTTCCGGAGACATGTTTCGCCGTTGCTTTCTTGAACAAGACTGAAGAGACCGTCCCTAGACGGCGCAAGATCCCTCGCAGACCTCCCAGCGGCGAGCGGTGCAGGAGGACCAGGCACGCTCCTCTGACGGCCAGGTTCGACGCCAGAGCCACCCGGCCACCGCGAGCCGAGCTGCATTTAGCGTTGTAGGCCGCAGCCCCGGGGCCAGGTACCGAAACAGACGCCAGCGGGCCGCGGGAAATCGGCCAGCAGACGTCGGGGCGGCACAAAGACGGTCTTGATTGATTGCCGAGACGCCCGCCGGCGTCCGCGCCTCATGGCAAGACGAGGCAGTCGGGCTGCGCTGCTGCTGTTGCGACCACCTGGAGGGATCTCCGCAAACGAATGCTGTGTTAACGAGACGATGGAAGCATGGGATGCATGGGATTTCGCGCCGTCGGTAATGAAGCGGATTAATGATGGTACTTAATCGCGCCCGCCTGGGAGTATTGACCAACAGCTAACGGCAGCGAAGCTGGCATAGCTTAAGCTCTCCACTTCACATGCAATTAGCGCGATGTGTGTACATCACAAAACCCGCCGGGAACTCAAAGCAAACACGTCAAGCCCGAGGTGTTTCTGCCGTAAATCCGACGGCCCCGACGCCAGGTGGCTGCCCGGCACACGTCGGCGCCGCTCCAGAAATACCTTACTACCGTCCAAAATAGCGGCGAATGGCGCGTTTACCGGCCCGATCAAAACATGCCCGCGTATTGGCGGCGGGGCGCCGGCTGTTCCCGGGGCCTTTCGCGCGCTCTGTCAGTCCGCGGGGCCGCGGCGGCACGGCCGGCGCGCTGCCGATTACGTGCGACCGTGCGGTGTGGTAGGCGAACGCACGGCTTAGCATGCTGCACATGATTGGTAGTTGCTAGGCTGAAATGCCGGCCAATGGTTTGTTTGTTCCGCGCCTTGCTCTGTTCGCTCTCGCAGCGTGACCCGTTACGAGAACCGGTGAACGTGGTCGCGCGACGCTCTGCAGCTTCCTTAAAATGCAGGGGTCCAACGTGGTTTTGTTTTGTTCATTTCCAGACGACGCCCATGGGCTTCGTGCTGCAGTTCTCATGCATTAGCAAGGGACAGACACGCCGTGCGCTAGACGGCCCCGGTAACAAGCGTCACACGTCCGATAGAAACTGAGAAGTTGGCGCTCATGACATTATAATTTGGACATACTGGTTTCACAAACTTAAAGCTCACATTCACAAAAAGAAGTTCGTATGCATGACGTAAAACCCCACGACGTATAGCATGGTTATTCTCTCCGGGAATCCGCTGTTTGTCAGTGTTCAACGACGCAGCGGGCGTGCTCAAAAATCATTGAGTCCTCATTCGGCTGAAAACAAATGTGTCCGTACTTACGTTGTACGTACGTTCGTACGAGGTACGTACGTACGTACGTACACGTACGTTGCGCTATCCACGGGAAAATTGCGGCGCTAGATATAGAACCGTCCGGCTGTAGTGCCCTTCCCACCCGCCTCCCCTGCCGCCAATCTGCCCAGGGTCATTTCCGGCCGGCTGAGGCAGTGCCCTCAGGCCGGACGCGACCAGCGCCAGGTGACGTCACTGCCGGCTGCGCGGTCCGGGCTGGCACGCCTGGCGACCGCGGATGGCGGACCGTCAGTCAACCACGGCTGACAAACTGTCGGCAGAACCAGGGCAAACCATCAGGGGACCGTGGATGACGGACCGTCGGTGGACCGTGAATGACGGACCGTTGGCAGACGATGCGTGACAGACCACCAACGGACCGCAGATGACAGACCGCTGGCAGAACTTTGACAACAGACCGTCAGCGCACCGAAGATGACAGACAAGACAGACTGGGCTGAGCGCAAGACGACAGGCCAGGTGACAGCCTACGGCCGGGCCGACTGTGTATGGCGGACTGGAAAACAGCGATGACAGCCGACTGACAGACGATGGCCGACAAAACGATGGCGACAATCGGCAGCCCGGCCGGAGATGATCCGTCAGCCTCCTGAAAGTGGCAGATTTCGGTCGCGCCGGGCCAGACGGCGGGCCTCGGTAATCGCTGTTGGCGACGTTCGCAGCCGGCGGCCGGCGGCCGTGGAGTGGTCGCCGGCCGTCCGGGCGGCGCCGTAACGAGCTCGGAAATGGCCGCGCCGGCCTCGCCGGACGGAGGGACGGCGCCGCCGACCGCAGCCGGGATGATCGATCAGAGGACAGGGTCACCAGGGGCAGACCGGTCTGAGGTAGAGTCACCAGGGGCAGACTGGTCAGAGGAAGGGTCGCCGGGGACAGACTGGTCAGAGGCAGGGTCACCAGGGGCAGACTGGTCAGAGGAAGCGTCACCGGGGACAGAATGGTCAGAGGAAGGGTCACCAGGGGCAGACTGGTCAGAGCAAGGGTCACCAGGGGCAGACTGCTCTGAGGTAGGATCACCAGGGGCAGACTGGTCAGAGGAAGGGTCACCAGAGGCAGCCTGGTCAGAGGAAGGGTCACCGGGGACAGACTGGTCAGAGGACAGGGCCACTGAGGGACACACAGACCGGAGTCAGGGCCATTGGGGAAGGATACCGATCAGAGAAAGGGTTGCAGGGAAGAGACAGACCAGAGGCAGGGTCACTGACGGATAGAGACAGACCAGAGGTAGGGCCACCGAGGGAAGAATCAGACCAGAGATAGGGTCTCTGGGCCAGAGAGGTCAGAGACAGGGTTAGTACACTGGTCAAACGAAGAGTCACTGAAGGAGCGCCGTTCGAAAAAGCATCACAGCCTCGGATCAGCGATATATGGCGGTCACTTGGGACCAGACTTTACTGACGGTGATGTCTTAAGATCAGACTGATCTGGCCACTAGCATCGTTTAGGGCGTTAGATTGCCTGCAGCTGGCGAGAAGCCAGGATAAAACGTTCTGGGAGTTGGGACAATATCTTCAAATTCATCACCAAAGCATGAAAATGAAAGACTGATGAAATGGAAGGTCAGCAGTCCTAAACATGTTCTAAAATCCGATACTTTCATTTGATTTGCCACTACCATCTCGCAGCATCCGTTGTCCATTTGTTATGAATTTCGCCAACAAAACGAGCCCATTTTGCTGCTCTGCCGCAGTCGTCGTCCATTCCGCAGACATCCAATAATTCACGAAGGCCAAGCAGTTGGTCCGCTCGACTTCGCTATGTGTCTCGAAAATTTGACGGCCAGTTCACTGCTGGCCGGGGCTACCTTGACATCTGTGACCGAATGCCACGCGGTCGATGGGTGGGAGTGCAACTGGGAAAGGTCCACTGCCTGTTGTGGGCGAGTTCGGCGCGAGAAGGCGCCAGGAATGTCACGGCCAGGAATGCCACATATCATGGTATGTAATAATAAATAGAGAATAAATAGTAGTAAATAATGAAAAATAATAAATGGAAACGTCTAACTTGACGGACCGCAAGCAGCTATTGCTGTTTGACAAACTAGATAAAGCGAATGATTCGGGAATGAACAGTGCCATTGAACGCACTGTAATCATGAAAGCAACTTACTTTGATTTCATAAGAAAATATGGGGTGGCTTTCGTACAGAGTTTCATTATTATCACTGAACATGTCCAGCATTGAGAAAGAATGATGTTGTCTCACCCATCACATGCGATCACATGGCAGAAATGTCCCCGCCTCAGTCACTCATGACGCAATTATGCATTTCCCAAAAACGGTGAGTTAGTCGCGAACAAAAGCGTGGGCACCAAGTCGTGGTAATCCCCGCGAAAAGACTGAATTATGTAACAACTGTCGGCTGCAGAATAACCCAAAATATGGCTCCATAAATGGTGTGTTTGTCACAGCAGTGACGTCATGCAAACTTTACGAGATCATTTCGACCGACACTCATGACCTGCCTTCGCTCATGACCAGCTGGCTCCATAAATGGCAGGCAGGCGATTTCGCCACC
Organism: Capitulum mitella; assembly: GCA_030062745.1. NCBI lineage: Eukaryota > Metazoa > Arthropoda > Thecostraca > Pollicipedomorpha > Pollicipedidae > Capitulum > Capitulum mitella. The sequence continues at coordinate 27,229,192 of CP099843.1, forward strand.
AGTAAAAGTGAGGAGATCCTCCACAATAAAGTGAACCATCTGTGTCCCGCCGCGTGAGATCTAAAGACAGAATGTCTACCCCAGCCTTGACAGCTAATAAAACTGGGGAAGCTTGTCTAAGAGACTCAGCACCGGAACATCTGCTGATAATGCCACATATCACAGTCGTGAAGGACCGCCTTACCACTTCGGCGCCAAAACGATTTAGGTCATCACCATCGCGTAAACCCGTTTTCTGCCAGAGGCCGACGGAGGATGCGTTTAGTCACGCCTTCCCGGGATTAAACACCGGGCAGACGGGCCTCCCATAGGACCTGACACGCTAACAACCTCAATCTTTCCGTCAGTTATCGACCCTTGCCGGATACTTATGTGGATACGTCGAAAGTGCTTGCTTATGCAACAGCAGCGCTCCCAGTTAACCAAGCGCCACTTCCAGTTCATTGCTCCCGCCCAGTTACCCCAGACGACGCATCCGCTGCCATCCGTCGACAGCCTGCGTCCCTATCCAGAGCTGCCGGCGACACCGCCAGCTCAGAGTCAGCGGCTGAACCAGCACCCCTGTCCACAGTTGCCGGCGACACCGCCAGCTCATGGGCAGCGGCTGAACCTGCACCCCTGTCCACAGCTGCTGGAGACACCGCCAGCTCAGAGTCAGCGGCTGAACCAGCACCCCTGTCCACAGTTGCCGGCGACACCGCCAGCTCATGGGCAGCGGCTGACCCTGCACCCCTGTCCACAGCTGCCGGCGACGCCACCAGCTCAGGGCCAGCGGCTGAGCATGCGCGAGACGCACAACCCGGGCCTGGGCGTGGTGATCCACCTGCTGGGCCACCTGCTGCCGGTGGCGCCGAGCGCGCTGGACCCTGCGCCGCCGCGCCACGTCCAGCTGGGCGCCTGCGCCACCCTGCTGCGCCAGGCCGTCCAGCTGGGCGGCACGCGCGACGCCATGCTGCTCAGCAACCTGGAGCGGACAGGTGAGACGGCGCCGGCCGAACGCGGTCTAACGGCACTGCAGGATCTGCGCATTGGAGGGGAAATAACTTTGCTGATAGACTGCGTCTTAGTGGTACAAACCCGGTTTTCCCGTGGCTCGCTGTTAAACTTAGGCGTATGAGTTACGAGTTTAACTTGTATCACATGAGACAAGTGAGTTATAACTTACTGGTAAAACTCACAAATGTTAAACCAAAACGGTTGCTGCCATCGAAAGGACTGCCCACCATCTTGGCGTCGCTGCCGCCATTTCTGACCGGGCCAGTATCCATTCCACAGAGGAGTTTCCGTTTCTGCTGTACTACACGGTCGACAAGCAGCGACGCAGCGCGCCGGAGACGTACAAGGCGATCGTGCGCGCCATGCAGGCCACCTTCTCGCGCCTGGAGTCCACCTACGTGGCCGACCACACCATCAAGCTGTTCGACGAGGTGGCCACAATCGCCCGGCCGCCACTGAGTGAGCAGGGAGGCACAAGATGTACATCTGGTGCCGCATTCTCCAGAACTTGCATCGCTGATCGCTTTTGGATGCTGTCGGCGTGGGTTTTCTTTCGCATGATTTGTCTTGTCGTCGGGCATTTTTTGGCTCACGACAGCCTTTCCCGCTTAGCTGTGTGAGTTTGGACCGGGTTGTTTTAGCCCGGCACCGCCTGGCGTGTTTTCGTACCGTTACGTACCATGTAATCGGCGACCGGCCGTGGGGCTGCCCAAAAGGCACCCCGGGTTATCTCAGGATCCAGCCGTCGGATCTGAGCCGGTCTACAACCAATCGATAGCCCTGAGTCTTGGAATCCACATTCACGTGGCTTGCGATATCAAACGCAGGCATGTGACATCGCAAGCCACGTGAAGCGCATACCATGACGTCGCAAAAATTGACACCGGTCCGAACATCATATCGTTGGCAATGTTGGCCTTAGAGTTTTCAACTGGGTATCAAAACGAAAGGTAACGATCTTATGCATCAGAAGCATGCCCTAACATTAAAAATGCCGTGTCAAGGTCAACCCGGGTCAAGAGAAATGTTAATCTTACTTTGCCTGCCAAAGATCGGTACTTAATCGCAGCCCTTTTTGATCCACGTCACAAAAAGGACTGAAGTGACAGAAGTGACAGATAATCGTCGATAGACGGACAGTCAGGAGAGATAGTCGTTTCCATTTTCTGATTAGGAAAAACGACCGTTCACTGTTGTTACTGATCGGTCTTCCGCAGACAATGTTGTATTTCATTTCGTTTTGACATCGACCTATGCCGTGACCTCGCGATGCATTTGGTGAGTCGTGCTAAAAAGCGCATATAGATTTGCTTGTCTGATTTTAAAGATGGGAAAGGTCAGCGGCAACGACTTTTATCACCTACAATGCAAAGCATGTCGAAGTGTTATCATGTGACCTAGCATGACCTCTAATCTTGAAGTGACATGTTTCTATATCCTTCCAGGGACAGCGACTAATGCAAATCCAAATAATCCATGCATTATATTCGTGAATATTATCAAAAAACAAAGCGTGTTCGCGCCATCGCTCGAAGACACGAAAATATGCATGCAAGGGTTCATTTATGACGTCATATTTCAATTACCGGACCTAGCATGAAAATGGTTGTGATGTCAGAATATGCAGAACTGATTGGTGGACAGGCATGAACAGTAGGGTGGATCGAAAAAAATAAATCAACTTCTTAGGGGTCAAAACGCGTGCGCGTGAATGTGAAAACAAGAAAAATGAGGACCAAAAAAATATTTAAAATATTTTAGATAGGGCGCACGAAGCATTTTTGGGACCAGGAATACGCCTTCTAGGCGTTGAAGTCTCCATTGCTTTAAACATTGTGCACAAGAAGGTAACCCTTCATAAGTCTATGTGAATCCTGTGAGTGATAATTTTCGGCGTTTAGCGCATGCGCCGAACAAACGCTGTTTGCGTCATGTCGGCAACCATCGAAACATATCATAATTGTCATCGTCATCACCATCATCATCATCGTCATCATCATCATCATTATTATCTTCACCATTCATGAAACGCCATCCCAGACACAACGTTAAACCAGGACTATTTATTTGTGATGCATGACATTCCACAACAAACTCCACTGACACTAATAAACCAGCCTCAGCGGTCACTTGTCACTCGAAGCCCGTCATAGAAGTCCCTCCTCGTGTCCATCACTGGCAGATCAGTCCTGGACCGGGCTTTTGCCAGTATCAGTGCATGACGTCCACTGTGTCCCGCCTTCTTCTCTGCCGTTTGTGTGACTTCTTTCACCCATCGTTCGACCCCTTGGGAGTGGCAGGGAAAGTCACTGAAGTCCATTGGTGCTTCCACAACAGCCGCGATGGTCTCGTCTGACATTTCCATGACCAAAGGTGGCTCCGTTGTACCTTGCCAGTCAATCATGTGGTAGTACTCCTCGGTATGGAAGCTGATGTCAGGGATAACGAACTGGCGTATGCCATCTGGATCCTGGTCTTGGCATCTTCTGGTTCGACATCTCCTTATGCGCTCTACCGCCAGCATCCTGTTCTCCTGCTGATCGTCGGCCAGCATGGCGATCAGGACATGCTCATCGTGGGCTCAGAACCAGTTGCGCTGAAGCACCTTTTGCGTGATGTTACGGTCTCTCTCCGGCAGCTTTCTTGACAGCGATATCAGAAAGAACAGGTTCTTCAATCCGTCGCTGATATTTGAATGAAGTCTGTACCTGAACCATCCGGGGCCGTACTGGTTTAGTATAAAATGCACTTGCCGTACAAGCGCCGGTGCTGGAGCCTCTGTGGACAGGTACAGTCTGAGTACTCTATTTGCAAGTGTAACCCAACGGGCTTGATGGATGGCCCCTGGTTCTAAGGCCAACAAACACTGGGTAACACCTTCTGGTCCTGCCTGGATGGCCCTACTCATGTCATGCAGGTATTGCTGATCTTTGCTCATCTCATTTCGAACTTCTACCGGAATTGAAGGAACTAGCGATGGCTCAAACTTAGCCAAAGGCAGTGTGGTCAGATCTTTCTGAAAGGCTTTGCCAACTGGTCCGTGGAAGGATGCTGGACCACTCGTTCCACCATCAGCATCCTTGAACACATGTCTCAGCGTCAGTTCGTTGATGTGGATGCCGCATATAGCTTGCTGGAGCGGACGGCCTACACCCAGTTCGATTCGCCTGTTCACACCACTGTTGCGGCCGATATTTACCGCTATGCCGTCTGATCCAAGCACCACTGGATGCGCATCGTTGTCCCATATCACGTCCAGCAACTCCTTCGCGATACCTGCAGCACTTCCGCTATTTGGAGACACGTGATCGACATACCGATGGCCGGACTCAGCAACCACTATCTCGTGCAGTTCTTTGGCAAACGTCAATTTCTTACCAACTTTCTGCAGCGTCTTGTCCTCCCTACCGTCGTCATAGAATCCTGCTAAGCGGTCACGTCGGTTTTGCAATGAGCTTTCAACCACCTCTTCTTTACCCCATTTGTCTCTCTGCCGCTGGATTTTGCTGCGGTCTGTCAGCTCAGCCTTGTTGTGCTCTGTGATTATCCCATAATCAACCAAAGCTGCGTTCAGCAAGCAAGCCGTGGAACGATCAGAGATACCGTACCGATGACACATCCGCGAAAAATTCGGAAGCTGATGTCGGTTCTGTACGGCGACATCGTCCGCGTCATCATCGGAACTAGGTGAATAAGAGCGGCTTGCATCAGCTGCCTCCGTATCACCCGTCTGACACTTTTCACTGCTATCATCGTTGTCATCTGCATCCCCTTCGGTCAGTTGCCTTTCCTCAGCATCGTGCTGCCTGTCCTCTTCTGTCTCTCCCGCTAGTTTCATTCTTTTCCCCCTTCTCTTCTGCCTTCGGACATTTTCCTCAGTTGTCTTCCGGTCAACGCCGCCTGTGTGGAGCTTTTCTCTCCTCGCTGGTCTTTGAGGAAAGCTACTTCTTGAGCTTGCACCCTTTTAGAAGCTGGGCACGTGCCACAGGGGACATCAGCAAGATCGCATCGGCACCACATGATGCCAAATAAGCCATCGTACTCTCGCTGTATATTCACGAACTTCCGACCCTTGTCCCGTTCGCGTTTCGAAGACCATTTCATGAGGTTCTCCCCGTTATGGCCAGTCTTTCTACGTTTTGAGTTATCCTGTTCTCCGAAATAACATTTGACATCTCTCTCTCGGTCTTAGCCGACGTATCACCCATTTGGGACGCCTCTCCGTCGTCCACTGGTATCCACGTAATAAGACTGGTTTGTCCCAGATGTCTACTATGGCGTCCTTGACTGCTTTTGCTATTTCTCGTTTTGTCGCGTCTTTCCAGAGGCGTTGTCGTTTCACTCCGTGTCTTCACGTAAAAGGCATCCACTTCTTTTTCCACGGTAGCTGGTTTATGGGACGAGCGTCCGGGCCTGTTTGCATCGAGGGTGTTTCGTTCTTGTCTTGTTGATGGTCCTGGATTACTCATTTTAGCTCAGTTCAGAATGTCGCTGTCACAGAATGTCACAGAATGTCACCCCGTGCGATCCGAATGCTGACGGAACACACCCGAGTACTAAATCTCTGGTCACCACGCCACAGTCCAGGGACCAGCGTGCTACTCTTCTGACGTGTCTGTCTGATTCGACCGCTCTCTGATGACAACAAAGCGCTTCGCTGCGAGGTATCGTTTACCGGCACCGATCAAGGTCTCCAAGAGCGTCCTCAGAGATGAGCAACGTGGGCAACGATATGTGTGGGAAGCCCACGAATTCGACTCGGACTCTGTAGTCCGCATCTATCGCAGGTCGTGAGGCTCACCGGTGCGCGGTCTTAGCTCGTAAGGGCTACTGTCTGTCTACCACTTTATTTTACCTGGAAGTCTCCTGTTATTTGCTCAAATCCATGCTCATCACCTATCCGTAAACTACAGACACTAAAAGGCCCGCAAAGCTACGCAGAGCTACGGTGGATGGTGACCGAGGTGCTATCTTGCTCTGCGTAATGCTAAACCAATGGAAACTTTAATGCTCGGGAACGGCGAAACTCACTTCAAAGACGCTTCGTGCGCCCTTTCTAGAATATTTTTAATATCTTTTTACTCCTTATTTTCCGTGTTTTCAGATCCACGCGCACGCGTTTTGACCCCTAAGAAGTTGTTTTGCGGCAAAAAATATGTTTTCGATCCACCCTAATGAACAGTTTGGGGCTAGCACCAACGGTTCTGAAGCAATTCACTAAAAACTGAGGGGTGCCCATTTGACACCCTCCAGGTGGTAACGGGTTGAGACCAGGATTCGAATGGTGTCGTTTGTGGCGTTGTCAGGCGACCAGCGGCGTCCAACCAGCGACCAGACGGGCTACATCATCTCCATCTTCCGGGTCATGGAAGGCGACGACCGACGCAACTTTGAGCGCGACTGGCTGAGCTGGACAGGTGAGCACGGCGATGGCTCATCTGGTCAGGTGAGCACGGCGGTGGCTCAGCTGGGCAGGTGAGCACTACAGCAGCCCAGTTGGACAGGTGAGCACTGCAGCAGCTCAGCTTGGCAGGTGGACCCTGTGTACGGCAGCCGAATAAACGAAGCTTGGTTTCTGTTAATATTATTCGGACTACCGTACTCGCCAGATGTGTTGCTGTTTGCACTACGTTTCGGACAGCATGGTCTCCGTAGCATTCCGTAGCACAGTAACTTTGGTTTTCCTTTCCCCTTCCCACAGTGGCTCACGTCCGACATATGACAGTTGCCTACACCGCACTGTCAACGCCGGCGAGCGCTTTTTATCTGATACGCCTGACCTGTGCCGACAGGCGCCCGCCTGCTGTACCGCAATATTCCCGCGTGCGCCGGCCTGCGTCGCATGGTGCTGCACAAGTCCTGCAGCGGCGGCGACATCTACTACGTCCTGACCTGCGAGTGCAGCGCCCTCATGGCCAACGTGGTGGCGTCGGTGCGCGCGCTGCCGGCGCTGCGGGCCCGGCTGGTCGGTTACACGGGCATCTTCAAGCCTATGGTTGTCTCCTGATGCTCGGACAACGGCGTGTCGTCCTGCGATCTGGCGGCGGGTGCTCTCTCTTGACGCACCCTGGGTGCGGCGGCTCGTCACTCCGTGGCACCCGAACCTCTGTGATAGCGAGGAGCGCGTGGAGGCGCGGGTGAGGGGACACGACACCGGTGAGGTGGTCTTCCGGTGTTGCGCAAGACTGAACATGTCTTAAGTCCGGCCAGAGGCGCGTGGCATGTGATGCTACCGACTCAGCGCTCATAGGAGGCAGGGGAACATTGTGATCGTGTGCCGCTGTTGGTCGGCAGAGTGGCGAGGATAAATGATGAGTGCACCGAGTTTGTGCAGCGGCGGACCGGAGTGAACGCCACAGATCCATGATACTGCTCTCCTGTCATTTTGTGGCCGATACACATCGCTGATGAAGATGCAGGCAGTTTCTTACGCTGTTGTCTTTTGGGAATGCCGACTTGCCGAAGGCGCGGAGCAGTCGGAATCATCCCTCCACCAGCGTTTGCAGTTTATGCATATCCAAGCCAGGGACAGTAACCAGTGCGACAGTCACACGGCCCCAAATCACACGACAAACGCGGCGCCACCTTCATCCGGGTCAGAAGGCTACCAAGGCACTACTCTACTTAGTAGGACGTCACAGATGAGCTTAGGTGCAGGCGTTGTGGACAGCTGCGTAACCCGTGGCTACCGTACCTTAATATTCTCTTGAAAACATCTAGTTTCAGATCGCGTCCATCCTGCAGCTAAGTACTCCAACAAATGCTTAAACGTAAATACTTCCAACAGTTGAGTCAGGCTATGTCGACCAGCCGTGTATCATGCTGATTATGATCTGGTAGTCGCAAACGAGGAGCGGAACGACGTAATGCGGGAGTGTGACGTCAGTAATGCTGATGACCTTCACTGGTCATCGTCGGACGCAGGAAGGGATTGCGGGGGAGGGAAGGGGGGCCGCGGCCCACAATTGTTTTGGAATTCAACATTGATCCTATGGGCCTTGACTCGAAAGAATTGCCCCAAAATGCTTCTTTGCCCTCCCCCCCCGACGGTGGAGTGGAGTTCCCGCGCCCCTACTGGTTAGGTACGAATCGGAACGGGGCAATTCGATATGATTCACGCGTAAATGCTGATCTCCTTTGAGGACGTCAGGAATCGAATTCGGTTACTTTCTATGCGCGCTTAAGGGATGATATTGCGTAAAACAGCCAGGAAACTGCAACCGATTCAAGCTGATGCCTGTTGCGGCCGGCGCCGGCAAGTCTCGTCGTCTTTCCAGCACATACGGTTCAAGTTAGATGGCATTAACCCTGATTTCTTTTATTCCGAAATTCTGGTAGATCTAATCGGGAACACACATCTCGTCGGCCGGCGTTCTCTGCTCTGTTTGGTCGTCTGAGGCGTGCCGCAGTTTTTGAAGCGGAAGTTAAGCGGAATATCGCCTGCCTTTTGGCCACAGAATGTCGTTTTCTCCAGGCACGCGCGCGCGATCGGCCGCAGCTGATCTAACTCGGCCGCCGAAGTGAGCAGTTCCCAGGTCTTCTGGCTGCCGGTCCAATATTTCCATGTTTTATTCGGCGAAGTCAATTAAGTCAACAACCCGATGTCGCAACGTAGTTTGCTATCGTTTTAATGACGGCTTCTGCATGAACAGCATTGTAGGGCGTTGTACGAATCAAGAGCGGATCCAGACCAGATGCTAAGGGCAGGAGGATGCATCTCCATCCGTGTAACCTAACCTATCCCCATATATTGATTTCTCCCCGGATTTCGGCCTGCTTGTTTCGTCATTCTTGAAAATTAAGACATTAAAAAGTGTTTCAAAAATGCGAGAAAAAAGTTCGAAAAAAACAGGCCGAAAACATGTAACCGCCCCCTCCCATTTCTCGACGAAAAGATGACATGACCCCGAACGTCCCTCCTGGATCAGCTAGCTGTATCAAACATCAACATGACAATGCTCCGCTACTTCAAAATCTTAGACTACATTTGCGTCCGCAGTGATACCTCACAAACGTCCAATCATGTTTTGATCTTTCTGATCCATTCCCAACTCTTAAGCGGTGCCAGAAGGAGCTTTGGTGTAGGAGTGTTTTCCAAGTTAGTTATGTCAGAGCAGGTGCAGATCCAAAGCGGGGGGGGGGGGGCGAAATGGACAGGCGGGTAAGAGGGTCAGATGCGAAATCCTTACACAAGCCACCAAAGGCGAACATGGGCATGAAAGTCATTTATGTGTTATTACCAATGTTGTGCTCGGACTCAAAGGCACCTTGTCGTTATAAACAAAACGAGTATGTGACATCGCTCGTCCTTGTAATCAGAATGGGCGCCCTTAGGCTGTGTTCTCGGAGAGTCCACAGGGCTGCACCGGCGCGGCTTAAGCGTAGGGGGGGGGGGGAAGGGCCCTCCCTTAGGCCTACACTTTTGGTGTAAACGCTTGCACATCGTCTTCCCAGCAGGCGGTTTTCGTATGATTTCGGTTCACACTGAGCCCCTGGCCTCCCCCTTAAGAAAATCCTGGCTGCGCGCCTGGCCCGCTGGATGATGGCGCACGGCATTTTTGACGATCCTCTTGGTGGTTGTTTGCCTGTAAGCCTCTTAGTGTGGCCTGTGGTTCTTAGACGAGCTGGAAACTGGCTTGAACTCAATATCAGTCAGTTCAAGATGCCTTGAACTCAGTATCAGTCAGTCATCTTAGCACTGCAGAGGGCCCGTGGCCGAAACGTCTGCTGACTCTCCGGTTCTTCTAAGAGGCACAAGTCTCGCTATACGACATACAGGCCAACAACCATCAAGATCACCCTGTTTACGTCGATTTCTTTTTTGTTGCTTTCTTTTGAAACGAATGTAGATACATGGCAAGTCTCTCAGTGCATTAACTAGCACTGAATGAGCAGTGAGGTTTTGCGATATGCATGTAGTATGTTAATGCAGTATGTTGATTTCCCGTGTCAAGGAAACTCTGCATGAAAAACATTATAGCGGAAGCACACTAGTCGCAATGCGACAGCGAAGAACTGCTTTCGAAGAGGGAAAGACAGATAACATTCTCGGCAGCATTGCCTTCTCCACGCTAACGGCTATTTATGAGCGCACCCAATTTTGCTGACTTAAAGAGATTTGCATATTCAACAGAAAAAATCAAAATTCTCGACACTAGTGTGGACTCCGATTTTGAACACAGAACCACCCAATCCTTGTCTTTGGGGCCTCTTACAAACTCCAGGCTCCCGAGCCCCTGGGTCGCTTTTGGGCGTAACGGGTACGCGGTGCCTTCTTCGAGACCGATGCCGAGGCCCCGTCGCTGGGTGCGGGACTGCGGTCCAATGTAACCCGTCCGGGTCCGTGAAGCCCTTTGAAAAATCCTAGGTTTTCGGTCTCCGGGGCGCTTTTGTGTGTCATCTGCACGAGGTCCTCTTCCATATGCAAACCGAGGAACCCTGGTGTCTGGCCGGGATTTCGGTCCAGCGCAGCCCACCCGAGTTCATTCCACGAGGCGCTTTGAAAAATTATGATTTTGTCTCTGGGCGGTGACTTTTGGATTTAATACGTAAAGGGGATGCGGACGGAATCGCAGAGGTCCCCAAACAGGGCCTGGACTCCGTTTCAGCGCAGACCACACCGTCCATTCATTGACTGTTCATGGGGCCCCTTGACAGACTGCAGGTTCTGATGAGCACCCTGCACCCCGGATGAGCTCATGTTTAAAGCAAATAGCAGAACACCCAAATTGGAACGTCACGACAAGAAGCTTTCGGAAAAGCAAGAGAGTTATCGAACCTGGAACTGGTTGATTCAGTGCAATTAGAAGCAAATTATATTCACCTCCATTGCAGTAGACATTTCTGTTCGCTCACAGCTCGATATCAACGAAAGTAACCAACAAACCTGAAGAACGTAAGAACGACTCATGTGCCTGCATCAGCACCTGCAGCACCTACTATTCTCGTTAGCAATGCGAACTAAAAACAGCCCTCTTTCTCGAAACTAAGCCTTGTCGATGCCAGCTGGAGTAAAACCGTAGCACCTTTCTTCCTTCTTGGTCGCTTTTGGGAGTGATCGGCACGACGCCCTCGCCAGGCCCAAAGCCGAAGCCCCCTGCCGGGGTCCAAACTCCGGTTCAATACAGCCCGCCCACGACCATTTCCTGCGGCTCCTTTAAAAACTGGATGTTGCTTTGGGTGTAAACTGGTCGAGGCCCTTTCCTGGAAGATGGATAAGGCCTCCTAACAGAACGAGGCCTGAAGGGACACGTGCGTCATGCTCATGTTTCCGTATATACGTTGAATTATGTTCATTGGATGTTGCTATTTTTTTAGCGTGTTCTTCGTTTTCCCGGATTTTCTTATTACGGGCCATCAGAGCTCATGCGTGCCGGGAAAAAAACGTACTTTTTCCCCGCACCTACTGCGATTGAGGGCAACTACCCCTGTTCTTCCCCCTTCTTCTGCATTTCTTAACTCCTAAAAACAGTGCGGTCTGTTGAAAAACAAAGCCTGGTCACATAATTCACAATTTATTAACACAGAAGTTTGCTCCGGAATCAAAATCATAAATCCCATTACTCATCCTCGGATTGCCTCTAAGCTTACACTTGATAAATTTTGTTTTAGCAAAACGTGGCATGCATTTAGGTAGTGGTGGCTGTCCATCAAAGCGACGTCTGGCAGATTGCCGTCCATTGACATTCGCCGTGTCTAGCAGAGGCTGGCGTCAGCGGTGTTCGACTGGATCCAGCTGGAGACGGCGGTCACTCGGGCGTAGACGCCCGGGTATCTGGCCAGGGCGCAGCCGCGACCCCAGGACACGACGCCGATGAGGTTGTAGCGGCCGCCGACAAGCGTCACCAGCGGGCCGCCGCTGTCGCCCTGGCAGGAGTCCTTGCCGCCACCGCTGACACCGGCGCAGAGCATGCTGTTGTTGATGGAGCCGTAGGAGTTTCCGCACTGGGCGTTGGTCATGGTGCGCACCGTGACCTCGCGGAGAACGGTGGCCTGAGAGCCTCCGGAGGAGGTTGTTCCCCAGCCGCTGACGATGGCGTCCACGTTAGCAAAGGTTCCACCCGTTGGCAGACAAGCCGGCGCCACCTTGTTGTTGAGGGCCGAGAAGTTGATGGTCTGAGAGAGTTTCAGCAGAGCGAAGTCGTATCCAGATCCTGATGCCGAGGTGTAGCTGGGATGCTCAATGATCCGAGAGAGGCTGTAGCGAAGCTCTCCGTCCGAAGTGCCGATCCTGTGCTCGCGAAGGCAGCACCTGGATTCGGCTGGCTGAGCTGCCGTCTGTGCAATGAGCGGCCGTCAAGACGTAGCGGTTGTTGATGACGGTTCCGCCGCAGAACGTCCTGGTACCGCCGGTACTCACCAGCCCCGCCTGCCAGGGGTACTCGTTGACCTCTGTCTGGACGCCGCCGACGATACGAGACGCTCTGTTGGGGATGCCGCAGCACTGTCCTCCGGACGGAGTCTGCGTGGTTGCAGCGGTAGTAGAATCGGTTGTAGAGGTGGTAGCACTTCCGCCTTGTGGAACAGAGATAAGACAATAAAAGCCCCTCCTCGTCACGCTGTAGTCAGAGCTGAAGACTACCTCCAGGGTAGTGTCACTGATGGAGGGGATGTTGTTTGTGCCGCAGTACTTGTCGCCGTTGATGGAGAGGAAGTCGTAGCCGCACGTACTGTGGTCTTCAATAACGACCACGGGACAGCGAATAGAAATGATCTGGCCCTGTCTTCCCCTCAGGGTGTAGCTGCGACGGACATTGTTGGGGTAGTTACTTGGGTATCTTGGCGAAGTAATGTAATACTGGCCGACAGCGAGAGAGTAGGATGCCCTGTCCTCGGAGTCGGGCGGCGGCAGAGGCTGCGCTCCGCGGGGCTCCGGGGGAGGCACGGATGACTCCGGCTTCCGCGGCGAGGGCGGAGGTGCCGAGTCCTCCACTGGGGGAGGCTTGGCGAGAGCCAGGCCCAGCGCGAGACAACAGACGCCAAAACGAAGCATGTTGGTGTGGCGGTGTGGCCGGGGCTCCGGCTTAAGTAGCGGCCCGGGACCGGCCACAGGTGGACTGCGTCATGTCCTTCGCCCGGACGGGGCGTGCTGACGCCTCTTTTCCGGCAGACGGAACAAGTGTTTGCTTGCATTCACCATAACCTGCTTCTGTCAGCGCCATGTTGTCCGCCTGAAGACTACCACATATGTGTCAGTCACTCAGACGTGGATGAAAGTCTGCAAATTTGGTTTGATTTGATTTGTATGGAGAAAAGCCAGTATGTTCCACTGCAGTGGATTCCGAAAAGTAAATGGTGTTTTACGGAGACAATGGAGACTCGTAATGACAAGTATTGATTCGCATCCGTTGAAGCATATCAACGGTATGCTAAGCTTGGTGCACCTTGGATGGAAATAAATCAGAACAGAGTGTTACAAAGACCCTGTCCGTCATGACGTGGGCTCGATATTTTGGAACGACGCTCCACATGCGTGTTGAAATACCGATATAAACGCAAACAACCAACAATTTGACGCGATTCATAAACCGTTCCACAAGGCACTGATGTCCTGAAATCTTGGTGACGTGTCCGACATGGCAGCACGTCTTAGGCTAAAGCGTTGTTGGAAACAGACAGACAATAAAACATCCCACAAAGCGCATTAACCCGCGCAGTGGAAAGGGGTTTCGCACTAACGCGCACTGGAAGGAAGGGGGCACAAATGTGTCTTCCTCCGATTTCGGAAACGGAAAGAGCTAGAGACATGAGTTTTTGTGGACAGAGTGGAGTTATGACGTTTTACATTGTGTACATTTTTCATGACCCTATATCAATACCTTCAAAGTCAAAGCGAGTCGAAAAGGTCAACTTTGGACACTTTCTCGGCACATGCAGGCCATTCCGTACGACTTTTGGGACGAAACATGAAATGGGTGTTTGTTTGAGCTTTAAAACGTGGAATACGACGATTTCCATTTATCTGGCGTTTTGACTGAGGATTCCTGGTCGAGGTCATGTCAGGTTACTGATCTATGGCGTCATTTTTTCATCTTTTACAGATGATATTTCGAGCAACACGGAAAGCTTGAGCTACACGCATCTTTCGGCTTATTTCCAGTGAAGGTAGCCAGCATCGGTACATTTGATCACTTGCTGCATTTATATTTATGCATGTATGTATATGTATATATGTATATAATGTATCAGTGTGCCAAACGTGTTTTTAGTGGGGTCTTTGAATGCATGTTTCATACAAATCGACATAATGAAAAGCAAATTTGGACCAGGCCACAAAATAGTTGACCTAGACCTTTGATGACCTTGACCCGAAATGTTCCTGCTATATGTAAGTGTATCAGTGTGCGCACACGTGTTTTTATTAGGGTCTTTGAATGCATATTTCATAGAAACTGACATACTGCAAAGCAAATCTGGATCAGGTCACAAGCTGTTTGACCTTGACCTTTGATGGCTGATCGTTACTGACCCTGACTTTGGTCTTGGTACATCCATCACTTATGCCCGAATGACGTCGCGTGATTGTGTTCAAACTGTAATGCTAGGAAGAACGCTAGTCCTTTCACAAAGTTCCCATTTGTCAGCAACAACCGTTAATTTCGTTATGTTTGCTTGATTTGAAATGCTTGAAACATGAAAGATTTCCGGCCGGTGTTCGATTATTATGCGTCAATCGACGAGTTATTCATTTGCCATAAATGCCACAAAGTAGCAGCAACCAGCTCCGATCCGTTATCGAAATTTTCAACAAAAAGATGTGGCGGGCACAAAAAGACCCGCCTTCCAGTGCGTGTGTTAAGCACAGGTCTGTCTAACCCGCGCTGATCCCTGCCCCGCCGGCATTTTCGACATGGGCTGGCCTGCCATCCAATTTGCCTATACTGGCGTCAGCGGCTTGGCGGTGCCGGTGGCGTCAGCAAAAACATGCATAGATCGTCGGTCTCCGATAAAAAAAACGCACTTGACAGGACACTTGGTGTCCTGTCTCTTTCTTATGTGCCCACACTTGTACTCCATTGTCATGAAAACCGGGCCCTCAGGAAAACAAACGTTATGAGTATGTTCGACGTCATGTCTCATGAATACCTATGTGATATAAATATTTGCTCTAAATACGAAGCCATTTGCTAATGGGAAAATATTCCTGATGGATTCCGATGGATGGATTAGACCAACAGCAGTTTTCCGTAGACGACCCTTTAACAGAGACGTCGTTCGGAGCATTACGTTCAGGTTGGCAGACTGAAACTTCAGCGAACACTAGTGACGCATCAACACCAAAAACCAAAGTAAGGTGTTGTTAATTTGTATTTTTGTGGCTGAATGTCTGTGTAGATGACATTCCAGGGTAGCGCGTATTGCAGATCCTAGGCTGCATTTTGTTTTCCACTTACATTTTTCAAGGCAGAACAAGATACAGGGGAAACGCTTCGCCTTCATCATATGCTCGACACCACCATAGCAAAATTGCAGATCCTGGAAATTGTTACAGGTATAGACGTGGGAGCCATGGGACCAGGACGGTTTCAGCACCCTCCCCCCGGCTTTTTTGAGATTCCTGGATAAGATTCCTTTAAGATAAGATTCCCCCAACTGAAGAGGAGTTCCTGTGCCTCATGAGTATATTTTTGTTGTATTCTTACAAACGCACGTACACACACTCATATATATACATATATATTAACAAAAATTTGGAGACGAGATAATCCTAAGTCACGTCTTTGCGATGTCATCGAGACATTAACGTTTTGCGATCCGATGCCCAATTTTTTTTTGCGATTAAACAATCGTCAAACGTTGTAGGGAAGCGCCCTTTGCGAACATTTTAAGTGGACAGATGGTTGCGATAAAAAGCATGAGCTCGTTTAATGAAGGCTTCTGATGTTCTGAAATTACCCCTAGCATCATTTTCTTCGAAGTTGCATCACTGTACCCGAGGAATGTCTCAGTTGGTATTCCTAGGTGAATTCGGCCTCCTATTTTTTTAACCATTTTCATTTCACGCTGGCGTTCATGTAACTATTAAGGGAGCTTCCGTTTGGTGACTATTCTGCACCCAGTTGAGTATACATAAAACAGAAACACAATTCAGATGCAGTTAAACCGTAGATACACATAAAAACAAAGGACGTAAGCACTTCAATTAATATTGAAAATCCTTTGATTTGGTCAGGGTGATCACCTGAGACAGGCACTTCCAGGCCACGGCAGAGCGTTAGAAGTGTTGCGAATCGTCTCCAGCTGCACGCGGGGAATATGTAGGATATCCGGACAGCGATCGGTCAGGTGCAGTAACGGCAGGCAATGGCTCGAGTGCAGCAGAGAGGTATGGCGAGGGATAAGCAGCAGAGTGCAGAGCGTTGTGCACTTTCAGCAGATCTGGCTGCGACACCAGGGCTGCCACACGGCACCACCTTGGACTCTCTGAGCTGGGGTGGCGCGATCTCCTGTCTTTGGCCATCCATCCTGCGGCGACCTATCCTGAAACCTGCGACTGCCTCATGCTTGAGATTCGAACTTAGCGACCCGGTGTTTGTCAAATGGCTATTGCTGGGTTTGAAGCACACCGTTTTTGAAAAGCAGTTCTGGACCATTTACGTCGAAATTTCCTTTCACTGCACGGCTGTGGACAAAAGACTGAATCAGACAAATGTATCCCAACAGGCACTTGACGGCAAGGAAGTCAGGGGCAGAAGGGCTGTGAAGGCCACGTACCACATCATTTTACAAATGTAAGGCTAGATCTGTGGCAATGCTCGGAAGCAAACAACTTGAAAACGGTTTTTGTTCCCGTAGCTCAACGCCCCGATATTCGAACCGATATTACTCGTACTGCTTAAACCGCACAAAACTAAAAAGCCGTTAATTAAAGTCGCCATCAATTTCAACGCATGCACCCAGCTGGCCCGTCAGCATCATCAAGAGTCATTGTGCCTTTCGCATTATCGCCAGCTCTTGTGACCACCATCACCCCGCTGCGTGCCGGTGGACCAGCCTACATGAGGCGCTGCAGCAGGGGCTCCGCGGCATGCTGACGACGTTGTCGCAGACCTTGTTGAAGATGGCGTTGAAGAAATCGCCGTGGCAGCGGTCGCCGGCCACCCTCTGGTCCTCACAGCGCCAGGGGTCGGCGTTCAGCTGCGGGTCGTCGGCCAGGCCGGCGCAGTCCTCGATGTGGCGCAGCTTCATCTGCGACGTCCACACCAGCACCGGCGATCGGAGCCTGATTGATGGGGCGAGACCGGTCACGGGGCGGGGCGGCCTGCTGCGGCGCCAGAGCAGCTCGGCGATCACGGCACCCGATCAACAGCGTCCGGACAGAGGCAGCGCCATGAGGACTGCACGTATGGAGCCCAAGTGGGAGCAGCGCCAACGAGATCCTCCCAGCAGCGTCCGAACGGAGGACAGCTGATAGTCGTGGTGGGGTGGAGCATCAGTATTAGTAAGCGACGCACTCAAGCCGGACCGGTGAAATTCCTTGCCGATTTCTACAATCGGACTTAGAGTTTTGAACGAAAACCAAGAAACAGTTGAAAAAGAAATCGTGCGGAAGTACGGGGGATTTAATTATGCATTCGAGGTACAAGTCGCAGATTTAGTAAGTGACTTTCTGTCCATAAGCCGTAACATCAGCGTATGCCGGCAAAAACTTGTCCATGGCAAGCAACCGTCCTGTAGAGGTATTTAACTACAATAAGGTAGGTCTTGAATCCCTGGGTAGCATCGCTGCGTGCGTTGGTCCAGCAGGTTTTTGGAAATGTGCTCAAGGTCGTGGAATTGCATTCAGCATAAAAGCCGACCGTTTCAAGGGGTCTTACGCTTAACACGGTGTTCTCCATGCTTACATCTCGTGTACCGGGCCCCGTCTAGAATACCATGGCGAATTTGCCATCGCATATGAGTGAGCACATTTCCAAAAACCTGCTGGACCAACATTCAGCATGAAAGTCGACCGTTTCAAGGGGTCTTACGCTTAACAGGGTGTTCTCCTTGCGTACGTCTCGTGTACCGGGCTGTGTCTAGAATACCCTGGTCAATTTGCCATCGCATCTGCGTGTGTTTACCGTCCAGATGAGTTTTGCCGTCTAGATCTGGCCTCTGCATTAGGCATCAGCGGATCTAGCCGTTCAGTTTGGGAAAAGCTAAAGGGCTAGGGGGAAACGACACAATGACTACAAAGAAATCGTAACAGGACGTACAGTGTTCCGAATAGTACGCTATTATGATCCAAAACATTTAAGACATTTACCGTCATGGACGCAGCGCACTATTATCCATGCACTTAGCCTTCTTTTTCTCCACTGTTCCGAGGCACATACACGACAAAACGTTGGTCGAAACCTCTCAAGACAAGTATCTTCGTCACGCCGAAATCACCTCTTCTCACGTCGTGAAACGCCGCTTCCCAGTAACCAGCGATCTTCACATTCACTAGCATTTACTCTCTCAAGACCGTCACTCAGCGAAAATCCCTGACGAAGGACAGTCAATACCTGACACCAGTAAGCTCTCCAAGAGGGTGGAGCTGAGTAGCTCGCCGACATTATAGTCAGAATATGGTTAGAAGAATACGGCCTTTATAATACAATTGTAGAAAACTATATTCTGTAGTCCCCGGCTTTTCTAAGAGCCTTAAGCCACACTACATGACATACAGGCCAATAACCACCAAGAAAATGGACGCTTTGCATCACAAAAAGCTTTTGTAACATCGGAGAAATGGCCACAGCATATCCCTGTACGCCACGTCCCTAAAAAGGCGCAGTCAACACAGCTATGTGAATATATATATATACACACACACACACACACATATATATATATATATTCATATATATGCCCATACATTATATGCCCATACAGGGGCGCATAGGAGCCGGGGGGGAGGGGCAGGGGCAGCTGCCTCCCAACTTTGGGCAACATTGAACATTAAGCCTATGGTGGTGCATGGAAAGAAACGAGGAACAAATCACGTCTGCCTCCCCCCATCTCCACAAAGCTTCCGACGCTTCTGTGCCCATACACAATATGGGCATCAACGAGTCGAAACGCCTTCGTGAGTCGTTTAGACTCCGCCCGTCACATACAACGCATTGAGTGATTCACGCGTTATTACGATCGACTTTGGTTCTCTTCCAGAGTACTTTTGGCGCGCTTTCGGTATGATTTTGGGTCCCCCTCAATATCCTTCTCCTCCCCTAAAAAAATCCGGCACATCTTTGGCAAAATCCTGGATATTTCCCTGGGTCACAGTTGTCAACTGATCTCTTAACATTTTGTACTATTTTAAAGTTTTTTTCCAAGCCTGCTTGGCCACATATTTCAGGACAGGACCCGGTCAGGCGCTTTCTCCAGGGAACGCGCCGGCCCAGCGCTGGGCGAGTGGCGTCGCCGGCAAAACTGAAGAAAACCGACCGCCCAAAGGAACGATGGTGGCCCAATGGCGATATTCTCTGTTCGTATTTCATTGCACAAGAAAAAGGTTCTCTCCTTCCCGGTGTTGGGACCGCGCGCTCTTGGGGGATGCGAGTGACAGTCGATAGAATGATCAAGCTAGCTCAGCACTTAAAACTTAACATACTTTGTTTTTTTGCGACAATTCCCTGACAATTGTTGCAATTAACTTTCATAGCAGTCATTTACCGTGCCTGCGCTTCTACCCAGTGCGCAGCATTTGCCTTCACCCTGAAATGGCGGCAAAATTGTTTTAGATTTGACGGCAGAACGGTTTGTGTTGTTAGTAGAAGATATTTAATGTCTTTCTCAGCGCGTGGTAAGTTTTCTCGCTGAGCAGTTTAAAAGAATTACATTAAATGGGTGGTGGCAAATAGCGCCGAGTAGATTACATGTATGTCTGTTATCTGTGCTTACAACTGCTGTTATGTTTGTGCTTGCTGTGGTAGCTTGCGGTTCATTCTGTCATAGGTACCTGTGTTTAGTAGACTGCAGGATAACATTTATTGGTTGTTTCATTTATTGGCCTCTATATGGAGGCTATATAGAACACAAAGGAAATGTAAAATTGTGTTGAGGGCTTGAAATATCAGTGATTTTATGTCAAATATTCTGTGTTTGCAAATATTGGCTGGCACAGTACTGTTGTTCCTCTCCCAGGTGTATGGAAATGGTCCAGTGCAAAATAGAATTGTATATGATGTTTTTTTTTGCATGAAACACAAGGAAACCTCATCTTTCTTCACACAAAAGTCATATTCCAGTCTGTGCTGCTATTCTGTTGCAAGCCACCTCTTGCTGCATAGTTGGCCTTTTTGTCTTGGTTGCTCTGTTTCCATCTGGTTATCTAATAGTTCTGCATAGTAGATTGTAATACTTTCTGCCAGAGAGGTGAAATGCATAAAGAAATGAATATGTGTTGTAATACTGATTGGAGTATGTAAAAGATATTGATGGATTTGAATTCATTGATGCATAGTAATCTGAAATTCATTGCAGCATTGATTTTGGTTCCATAATGAACAAGGTTCTGCAGATAAGAGCAATGCGAATGCTGATATTAAATATGATACATGTAACTGTTTCCTCACTAAGGAGGCAAAACTACAGCATGGTAGTATGGAAGTCACTACTGGCAGGTGAACAATGTGTTTGTCTCAACAGAATGTCTGTTGACCAGTTTGCATCTGTGTTTAAGAATGTTGTGGATGGATTGCAGATTTCAGTTGTTATTGTATTTTTGGGTGTTACAGGTAACATTAATTGCTTGCAGTAAGGACACAAAATGGTGTCCGTTTTATTTCTTGTTTTGATCTTATTTGATTTTGCTCATTTTGGCTTCATTATTAGGTTATTTTGAAATATATGCTTGTAGACTCATCAACCGTGCATTATGAGTTAGCTATATGCTCAGCTTAGTTTAGCTGCCATATTATAGATTATATCCCTAGGATTTTGTAATTTGGCTTTGCAGTTTATAATTTGTCATCATGTAGACAAAC
This sequence comes from Capitulum mitella, assembly GCA_030062745.1. Taxonomy (NCBI): domain Eukaryota; kingdom Metazoa; phylum Arthropoda; class Thecostraca; order Pollicipedomorpha; family Pollicipedidae; genus Capitulum; species Capitulum mitella. The sequence goes on from CP099843.1 coordinate 27,250,143, forward strand.
ACCTTTGAAACAGGACTAATTTGTAGTTCTTTCTCTCACAGATGCACATGGAATCTCAGCATACTTGAAGACAGGAGACTTGTAACATTGCCATATCATTGTGTTTTTTTTTTTGTTTGCTAGTTGTGGCATGTCTTTGTAAACTAATACACCCTAATTAACTGTCTGGGAGGGAGGAACACATGTACCTTTATGAGCCTAATGCTTTTGAATGTCTTTGTGGTTTTCAAATTTGTGAATAGGTGTACCTTTATGAGCCTAATGGTTTTGAATATCTCTGTAGTTTTCAAATTCTTAAATAAGTATTAAATTGAGATAACCTAGGCAATGTAGTCATGATGCCAATGCTTTCATTATTAAAAAGGACAATTTTTTAAAGAAAAAGGCTGAATACTCCTTCAATTATTTCATTATTAAGATCTAATTTTAATGTGGTGTTATTTACCTTTCACTAATCTGCAGCCAAAACATATGATGCACCATATCTCATAGGGCATCTTGTTCTAATGGCACATTTCCACAACTGTTGATTAATTGATTTAAATTTTGCAGGTCAGTTATCATGAATAATCACACTCAGATCACTACACCTCGGCCAGTGCCACTATTTGATAACACAGATGAAGACCTGTTCAGCACCAAGAAGGTTAGTGATGTGCAGCTGACTATGTATGTAGTCTGTTGTGTGGTCCTGTATCCATCTCATAGTCATGTCTACCATATATATATAGCAGTCACAGAGGCTATAGCTGTAATGCCAAATTTCCAACCCTGTGATATAATTAGGTGAGAACAATTCTATGTCTTTCCATTCTGGTCATTGGTCTCATTTATAGCTGAAGTCTGTTTGCAATCTGGTTTGATGCTTGCAGTTTTCACTGGGATGAGGATTTTTTCCTTTGGGAAAGCCCCTGGTCATATCTTCCTCTTCAAGAACTGTGCAAAGTTATCATGGAGAAAGGTATCCACAATCCATAGGTTTACAACAATTCATTACTGAGGTGAGCAAGCCACAGGCCGTCGATTCCTGACCTATGGGCCCGCTGAATGCAGTGCAATGCCTATGTGACTGTGCCATTGCGATGGCCCTATGCGGACCCTACATTCGTGTTGGCCCCATGCTGACCTCCGCCTCTGTATCGGCCCCGTGCTGACCTCTGCCTCTGTGTTGGCCCCACGCTGACCTCTCTGCCTCTGTATCAGTTCCGTGCTGACATCAGCCTCCGTATCGGTCCGTGCTGACATCAGCTTCTAACGGCCCCATACTGATGCATCGGTCCCGTGCTGACGTCTGCCGTGTCTGCCAGGCGCGGGCCCAGACGGAGCGCAAGTACCGGCCGCCGCCGCCGCCGCACCCCGCTCGAGTCCGCAGCACGCTGTGCCGCAGCCGCGTGCGTTCCTGCCTGCCAGAGACGCGCGCCATGGCCGTCTCCTTCAAGGACGACTCGGACTCGTGTAGGTCGCCGCACGGAACTGGTCCGGGCGCCGTCCGGTTGTGAAGATGGCGGCGTGCTTGAGCTTTGAAAAACTGCAGCTTAGGAGGCACCGTTTCGGGTGTGTGGCCTTGCCATGGCAAGCTTTTGGTAAGAGTTTGATACCGGACCTGGACCAGCTTTGATTGAGCGCCACGATCGCCGCAGGCTATCTTGCGCCGCTGCGTTATTCTCGCCGTCGCGCTCAGTTCTTTGCCACCTCAGCGCCGACGGAGTGACCTAGCATTCGGCACAGGTTAAAACCACACCAGCACCTTAGGAGGCGGTTCGTGTCCGCGGCTCTGACCGTGCGCCGCCCTGCCGCCAGCCGTGCTCACCAACAGCCTGTACAACACGGCCGACCAGCTGTCCTTCCTGGACCAGTGCTTCGAGGACAAGCGGCTCATCGGTTCCGGCTGCTTCGGGGAGGTCTTCAGCGCGCGCAGCAAGCTCGACGGCAAGATGTACGCCATCAAGAAGTCGCGGCAGCGCTTCAGAAGCAACGCCGACCGGTCAGTGCCGCGGCGGCGGCGGGTGCCGCGCTGTGTCACGTCCTCTTGAGTCGTTCGTGGGTCTGGTCTGTCAACTGGCAGTGTGTCTGAGCTTCTCACTGGGTTTATTAGTATCACCTCCACGCGAAGGCGTGATCACGTACCGTCGGTTTGTCCCCGTGATAACTTGCATTTTGTGGTCTCACTAGGACAATCGTCTTGATTCTGGGTTTCCGGACGAAATGGTGAAACGTAAAAATGGCTAATGCCGGAAGGCGAATGCTGAACGGCGACATGTAAAAACGGCGACACGTTAAAATGGCGACTGGCCAAATGGTTCGCCTTCGCGTTCTGCGCCATCTGGCCGTTTATCATTTTAGCATATCGCCATTTTTACATGTCGCCATTTAGCGTTCGCCATCTAGCATTCGCCAAAAAGGCATTCGCCATTTTTACATTTCGCCATCTTACCGCAGTACCTTGATTCTACGCCGGTAACAATCCTGTCAACATAAGCTCCATGGCCGCACCGTGGCTGGTTCGGACGAGGCTATCTCGGTGACGAACCCTGCGCCTCCGCCTGGCAGCCGGCGGCGGCTGGAGGAGGTGCGCCGACACGAGCGCCTGCCGCCGCACCGGCACTGCGTGTCGTTCCACGGCGCCTGGGAGGAGCAGGAGCACCTGTACCTGCAGACGGAACTGTGCGCCACCTCGCTGGCCGACCTGGCCGAGACGGACCACAGCATCCCCGAGTCGACCGTGTGGGCGTACATGGTCGACCTGCTGCTGGTGAGTGGGAGTGGTTGGTGCTTCAGGACCGGTCCGCGGCCGCGCCGTCCGGTCAGCGGGCCAGCGGCCAGCGGGCTGACGTTGGCCACCGTCAGCGGCCAGCTGTCTGATGTTGTCACGCCGAGTGCGGCCAGCTGTCTGATGTTGTCACGCCGAGGGCGGCCTGCGTCGGCCGCCGGTGGAGACAGTCGCCGTTGACTGTCTGTGGTCGATGTCGTCCACGTCGCTCTGCGGTCATCACGGAGCTCGGACAGCTAATCTAACCGGTTTCGGTCACGCTGCTCCAGGATCAGAATTTTTCTTTCGCGAACTGAAGTTGACGAGAACAACAAGCAAAAATGAGAACACCAAAGTAAAGCGTACCTTTGAGCGTGGCTGCTGACCAGTGTGACAAATGCTTACATAGGCTATTATGGGGAACACTGTTTACAGGATGTACTTTCAAATGTAGTCGTACAGTTACAACATGAAGCGAGGGAAATATGGATATTGTACTGTTATTCCAGAATGGTCAGTAGATTGATAATTCTGGTGTTTGATAAGCCATGAAAATGATTAATAGGAATCATTGCAATGTAGTATCTGTATGTGTGAACAGGGCAGGACTCTTCTTATCTGAGAACAAAAGAAATGATTTCATTCGGTGCCAAAGTTTTGAGGACAAAATGAAAATGCCATATGGTATGAAAATTTTGAAAAGCACCAAATATTCTTACCTTGGCCTGCTCACACCCAGCGGACATGGGGCACTGCCGCCGCACTGTTGACCAATGCGGTGTGGCGCAGGCCGTGAAACACCTCCACAACAACCAGCTGGTGCACCTAGACATCAAGCCGGAGAACATATTCGTCATGAAGGAGGGCTACTGCAAGCTGGGCGACTTCGGTCTGGTCATGGACGTCTCGAACAACGTAAGCGCCCGTGCGCAGGATCGACGTCGACGTTTTCATATGACATCTCTTAATATAGAATTTTTTCATTAAAGCTTTTATATTATATCACTGCAAGAAGTAACACTTGCCATTGAAGCTTGTGTATTACAGCTCTGTTAGTAGCGACACTTCACTAAAGCTGCGTGTTCTGCCGACAAAGTGAGCGATTCGGCCCGTTGATCCGTGTCGCGGCCGCCGCAGCGGGACCTGAACGACTCGGACGTGACCGAGGGCGACCCCAAGTACATGGCGCCGGAGCTGATGCGCGGCGTGTTCTCGCCGGCGGCGGACGTGTTCTCGCTGGGCCTGACGCTGCTCGAGCTGGCCTGCGACCTGGAGCTGCCGCGCGGCGCCGCCGGCTGGCACCGGCTGCGCGCCGGCCAGCTGCCCGAGCCGCTGGCCGGCGCGCTGTCGGCGCCGCTGCGCGACGTGCTGGAGCGCATGCTGCGGCCGGACCCGGAGCGGCGGCCCAGCGCCGCCGAGCTGCTGCAGCTGCCGGCCGTGCGCGCCGCCCGCCGCCGCCGCCGGCTGGTTATCATCTGCTGCACTGCCGTACGTGGGAAATGAGGAGGGGGGGAGGGGGGCTCTCCTGGTCTGGGACGGTCGCTGTTTGGCGCATGTGACTTGGGGGATGTTTTCTTGAGGGGAAAGCTGGTTGGTTGCTTGAAATGCCGAGGAAATGTGCGAAACGAGGAAATGTAAATGTGCGAACCTGTACCTAACGTTTGTGCTAAATCTTCGGCACATGGATCTGCCGGCAAGCGACATTGATACTTGTCCTTCCGCAGCATTCGCAAGAAGATGCGATTGGGCACATTAGCCGGTTCAGTCGTGTCTCAACCTGCGGTAGGCCTCTGTAGGCTGTCTGACCGTTCGGCCGCGGCAGGTGGCGTGGCTTCTCTGTGTGTTGAGACCTGTCCCTGTAACAGGTGAACTTCGTGCGCGGCCTGCTGTCGCGGCTGTACGCCGGCCTGCTGGCGGCGCTGGTCTTCCTGCTCTGGCTGGTCTGCTGGCCGGTGCGCTGCATGACCGAGTCGGCGCCGGCCGCCGCCGGCGCGGCCGGCGCGGCCCGCGCCGCCAGCTCGACCCCGGTCCCGACCGCGCCGGCCGGCTGGGTCGACCCGGCCTTCAGCGACGTCGACGGTACGGACCATAGGCGGGGCTGCGGGCCGACGGTTGTTTTGTTTTGTTTCTTTTTCGCCATTTGTTTTGTTTTGTGATGCACGTAGTCGTAAGAGTCGTTTAGAGGAGCAACAGCTTGCGACGGTTGTGTTTTGACTGTCGGTCGTGGGGGGTTAGACATGGGACTTAACGTGGCGGGAAACTAACAGCGTAGTCATAATTCGACGTCGTGTTTACTATTTACTAAACACTATCATGGCGCCTGGGTCCATGATAGTGTTTACAACGGACGGTGGAGATCGTGGTGTCGTCCAGCTGCATGGCTGACCGGGAGATATATTGGTTAACGATCAGATTTCAGAACATTGAGCTGGGTCTTCAGGTGTTTACAACTGCTTGTGAATGGATGTTCAGACGACTGTTGGCGTATCACGTGTTGCCACGTTGATCACATTTCTCGCGTTGAGGTCACGGAGCGCCGGCGTCGTGACCCTGATTTCCTCCCTGTTCGCTGTCGCTTGCCTTGCCGGACGTGCGTCTCGTGCCGGACCGTGATCCTCCGCTGCGGGCGGCCGGCAGACGACGTGCTGGACGTGACGGTGGACGAGCTGCACCACGGCGGGCCGACGGTGCGCAACTCCACGCCGAAGGCGGCGTCCGGCCGGGCGCCGCTGCGCACCCGCCGCCAGGAGTCGCTGCGCCGCGAGCTCGCCTTCGGGGACGGCCTGACGTAGGTGGCGCGCGCCCGGCGCCGGCCGGCCAGGCCAGGCCAGGCCAGGCCAGGCCCGGCCGCTGGGCGTTGGGAATCCGGCGGGCGTGGTCTGGGGTGTTGGTTTGCGCTGGAGACCGTTTACAATCCGGTATAAGTGTGGACAAATTGAATTACTGTTGAACGTACGTACCTATTCGGAAAATCAAAGGATGCCTTTAACTCACCCTGTGGAGCTGTCGAAGACAACGTGGGAAACTACCAAATGGGCTCGTTTTTTTGCTGATTGACGTAGGATTGGGCCTTGCAATATTTGTGTTCACGCGAACTGGTGTGTCATGTTAATTCTTCTTAGGTTGTGTTTTAATGGTTCACCAGTTAAATGCTCACTGTAGCAATATGCAGCGTCCTCGTGTCCCGGGTTGGCAGTGGTGATGACGAAACAGCCTGTGTGTTTGTAACACTGTCCTCGCTGTCGTCTCTGGCAGAGCCCCGGATGAGGAGGAGGAGGAGGAGCGGAACAGCTCGCCGTGGCCGGCGCGTCCCAGCCGTCTGCTGGAGCTGAGCTTCAACAGCTGCTGCACGGGCGACGGCAGTCCGGTGACGCGGCGCCGCCACGGGCCGCGCCGCCGCGCCGCCGGCCGGCTCGCCGACAGTCCAGCAGCGGCTCGACTTCAGGGCGGTCGAGTTTTCGGATGAGGAGTGAGATTATGGATGAGGATGGGTTCCGGACAGGCACTGAGACTCTGGACGAGAAGAGATCGTGAAGGAGGGACAGGCAGCTCGGTGCCGAGGCGGTCGAGTTCTCTAACGAGAACGGCAGCTCGACTTCAAGGCGGCCGTGTTGTCGGCGAGGAGCGAGGTCCTGGCCGTGGAGTGACATCGCGGACGAGCACTGAGATTCGGACGAGGAGGAAGTCTCGGACGAGGAGCGAGACGGCCACACGGCGGCGCTGGCTCGGCCGGTCTGTGCTGGACCGCCGCCAGACGCTCGGCGTCAGAGACGGCGACACCGGGCGGCCGCCGCTGGAGGGCGAGGAGCCCCGCCGACGCCTCTCGCGGCGGCGGCCCGACCCCGCCGCCAGCCGTCGCCGGGACGCGATGGAGGACTGACGCGGGAGGTCGCTCCGCTCTGGGCGACGGTCGGAGCGCCTGGCCTCTGGTGCGGGCGCCGGGAACCGACGGACAATCAGGCCGACTGGCCGCTCATGATCAGGGTGTCTGACTACCTAAGAGAGGGCTGTGCGGAAGTAGCGAGCGTCGTCTGCTCGGGCGGATGGAAAGCATGTGCTGTCCGCGGGGCCGCGTGCCGGCGGAAGGCTGTGTGCGATCGGCGAGGGTGGCGAGACTGACTGTCGGTGGTGGCCTTTCGTCTCGTCCGCCGATCGGAGCGCGGGTGGGCGCCGCGGGCGGTGCTGTTTCAGCCGGGGATCTCTGCTGGCGCTCGCCGGTGTGGGGTCGGTTCTCAACGAGCCTCACCGCCCGCGTCCGGCCGGCAGCCACGTGGTCTCTTGAAGTTATCGGGACTGCCTTGTCGCATCTGTGTCGTCCCTATCGCTCTCGCCCAGATAACACTGCCAAAGTAACACGTCTGATGTCTATTGAGCCCGCATGGAGACCAGAGTCAGGTTTGACAAGGAGAGATGCGTACTCGTCCCAGGAACGATGACAAACGTTTAGTGCTTGCAAGTCTCACGATAACAAATCAATATCACACGCACGACTGAGCGGAATGGTTGCAACAGCAACGCGTATTGCCTTGCGTATTCGTAGATTCGCGTATCTCCAACGGAGTATCGTCGATTCGGAAGGTAAGCAATATGCTTTCACCCACACCGCAAACAACTCAAAGGTGCACGAGCTAAGTAACGGTTGGTCCCGACGAATGTACGAGTCAAGTAACGCCTGGCACCGATGGAACAGCACCAGCCAAGATTGGGGAATGAATGGCAGCCCGAAGGGCGGGCGCGCTAAGCGCATCCGGGAAAAAACCTACGCACACTCTCCAGCTCGCCGTCAAACCCACGCACCAGTTGGAATATAAAGATCATAACATACCGATGGCAAAACAACGCTATTATGCCTAAACCACCCGCGATAGTTTGATCGAGGAGAAAGTATTCGGAAACCGGGCGAGGCCGGCCCCTCACTCATGGATAACAATGGCAAGTCGGAAATCAACAGCGGTCGGAAATTTCGCTATCTGCCGCCGGCAGTCGGCCGTCCGAGCTTTCGGCCCGCGACGACGCGAGCGACGCGCCGCCGGCGGCGCTACAGCCGAGCTAGTCACTTGGCCAGCTTGGTCTTGAGGTTCTCCGCCAGCTTGTCCAGGAACTCGAAGGTGTTCAGGTAGTCGACGCGGGTCACGCTGCGGGAGAAACTGAATGTCAGCCGACGGCACTGGAGGACGCACCGAGTTCAAATGGCCAGCGCACAGAGCGCGTTATTGGTGACAAGGGCAATGGGGCGTCTCTTCGGCAGCAAAATAGTCATAATCGGGATTTATGTGCAATGATGACCGAGCAAAGGGAGGCGCCAACGGTAAAATTAAAACAAACGAAATCTTCATCGCACGCGAAAAGCATCTTTCAAGTCTTGCTATCTCAGATACACTACACAGTAAGAAGGCATATTCAAGGCGTTCCACAAATGTGCGACCGGCCGGATGACGCAGCGGCCGCACGGGACAGGGTCGTCTGCAAGCGGCGCACCTGGTCATGCCCTTGATGCAGATGGCCAGGTCCTTGGTCATGTTGCCGGACTCGATCGTCTCCACGCAGACGGCCTCCAGGGCGCGACAGAAGTCGGCCAGCGCCGCGTTGTCGTCCAGCTTGGCGCGGTGCAGCAGGCCGCGCGTCCAGGCGAAAATCGACGCTGAAACACCGCCCGGCGGAGTCGGTCGGCGGAGCGGTACAGCGCGCCCACGTCGCGGGGAGTGGTCCACACCGCCGAAGGTCGGACCGGTACCGAAGTGTCAAAACACAAACAATACAGCGAGAATCACCGCCACACCCGTACTTATGCTCGGCATACTATAACGCACATTGTAGGAGCGAGTGCGGCTATCGCTCGAGGATGGTTCTGATCTCGAAACATCGTCGAACTCCTGGCCCGACAACGTCATGTTTTTCGCCGGAAAACAGGGCTGTCGACTCCAGTCAGCGGGGCTGCCGACGCCAGTCGGCCGCCGGCAATGCCGTGACGGCGCCAGCTCGCTCACCGATGGGGTTGGTGGAGGTCTCCTTGCCCTGCTGGTGCTGCCGGTAGTGGCGCGTCACGGTACCGTGCGCCGCCTCCGACTCCACCGTACGGCCGTCCGGACACACCAGCACCGACGTCATCATGCCCAGGGAGCCTGACGTGGGGCGGCGTCACGTCAGCGTCCCGGAAAATCAACGCCATCGTCCCCGCAGCCTCACGTCGAACGAGGTCACGTCAGCGTCAGGGAAAATCAGACGCCGTCGTCTCCAAAGAGTGCGTGACATGGGCCGGCATCATGTCTGAGTCACGGCGAATCAAAGACGCGATCATCTCCACGGAACCTGGGCATGGTGTGGGTTAACGTTACAAGACATCAATGATTTCGCATCGAAAAGTTTGAATGACTGCGTAAAAAAAAAAAAAACGCCAAAACTCCCCAACACGGGTCATGCAGCCATCATTTCAACAAAAAACGGAAATGGTTTCCACGCTACAACAGCACACCAGAGCACCACCTGCAAGTCCTCGCAATGCGGCCACTAACCGTAGCCCTGCGCCACCGAGTCGCTCTGCACGTCCCCGTCGTAGTTTTTGCAGGCCCAGACGAAGCCACCCTCCGACTTCATGGCGTAGGCCACCATGTCGTCGATCAGACGGTGTTCGTACCAGATGTTCTCCGACTCGAACATCTTGCGGTACTCCCTGCGACAGGCGTAGGGGGCGACTCAGGGGACGAAGCGCAGTCACCAACAGTCTACCAAACAGCAGTAGATGAACGGGGAAGCAGTGCACGGGACGGGGCAGTCAGCCACAATCTTCATCTAAACAGACTACACACGTGCTGCTGAATGTTGTCTCAAAGTAAAGAGCGGCATAACAAAATGGTGGCAACGAAAACCTGTGACACAAGAGTGCGTGTGTAAAAGCACAACGCTAAAACGTCATGGGCCACGTCGCGGAAACAGAACGGAACACATTCGGCGCCGTCATCTGGTACGAGCATTCAGTACTGGACGGTGGGGTGCATCAAGTTACGCATTTCCAACTATAACAAATGGACATGGGCAACAGGACGTGTTGCATTCGAAACTAATGTGCAACAGCAAGGCGAAAATGATGTAAAAAGGGAAGATACCAGAGCATTTCCAAAACAGATAAGGGGAACATTGGGGAAGGAATGATGGCTGGACGAGTTTCTTCATCAGATGTAGCGTACGGAAACTTGCCGCAATGGGAGGAAATTCATGGACGATCGTAATGAATTTCGACCGTTAGGTAGCAAACGTTAGGAGACAAAGTTCGCCGCCAGCCCATTTTCAAGGAGGGTTTTTAACGGGCATCATCACCACCAAGTCCTTTTCGAACCCATGGGCGACACAGAAATGTCGGAACCGAGTAGTTATGGTGCGATACAGTTCGGGAAACTTCCATATGAGGCTACGCCAAACTAACAGACAAACGTGCGCAATATCCGATACAAGACGACAAGCAATGCATTACTCGAACCACCTAACCTGCGCACAGCCAAAAAGAATTAAATACTCATGCGATTTTCGTCACCAATAGTACCCGCATATGCTCACCACTTTGTGCCGCCAAACGCTGATAACGTTATCAAAAGTTGGCTATCACAAAGAACACACCCTCCCTCCCCTCTCCCCCGTTTTCAGGTCACCAATGGTCAGTGACCGGCCTGGTTCCAACAGCCGGCTGTTACGCCGGGCGAGACGCCAGACATCGCAGGCTCCCGTGTTAGTCCGATCTCGCGCATGGCCTGGAATCTACCACCAGCGCGGCCATGCTTATTTGGGTGTCGACGTCCGGGGCCAAAGTTTATGCACAGCGATGTATCTGCATGCGATGCCTGGTGACAACACTGTTACGAAAGAGGCTGTCAGCGCTGCGGGCTTGTTTCATTCTCGTTTTCTTTCTCTTGGATTAAGGTGTCGATATTCATTGTAATCGGCACTATACGACTACGAAATTTCACTCTTTTTGGCATCGCAAACCCAGTATCCCCGTTTCCACAAATCTGCATTGCTCGCCCGTTGTAATGACCATTCCGGCTCACCGGTCATAGATGTCCTGGAAGATGTCCTTGAACCGGCCGTCGTACTTCTTCAGGATGGTGTTCTTGGTGGACAGGTAGAGCGGGTACTTCTTCTCCAGCGCGTACTTGAAAGACGAATGGGCGAAGGCTTCGATGGACTCGTCCGTGTTGAACATACCCAGCGCTACTCCCGGTCCCTGCCGATCGACGCGCCCCGTCAGCCACCGGGAGAACCAAACAACACGCTCCACCATATCCCCGGTCCCTGTCAATAAACACGTCAAGTCCGCAGCAGCGGCGAAGCTCAATCGGTCATCGCAGCATGGGAAGGACGCTCAGGTGCCCACCAATCAAAAGGATCATTTTGGACAGCCAACTGTCCAATGCAAAGCAAATATTTGAATTGGAAAGCCAACTTTCAACAAAAAAACTATTACGAAAACCGGCGAAATCGAATCCCCCACGTCCCGAGCAGAGCTGAAAGAGATTAATGTATTTTCGTGCGAACAAAAGGCAAACGTATCCCATCTCATCCTCCCTGCACACACGATTCTGGCGGTGGCAGGAACCCTGCCGGCGCCCAGAATATGAAACCACCCCGTCAAACGGGTATGGCACAATCCCGGTGGTCAACAGCCGGCCGCTGCACTGACGTCACAGCACTGCAGCTAATCTCCGGACGGGTTGCTCCGTCGTCTCGCCTCTCACTCCCGGTCAGCTGGCAACTGGCCGCGTCGACACGCGCCGACCGCGGACAATGAGGACAGGCTGCACTGGCCTACAGTTTAACCACTTGTCACCGATGTAAATGGGTGGTGCGGGATTATGGACTGTGTGACGGTGGACGTTTCATCTCTTGTACCTTGCCCTTATGGATGGTTTACTATCGGTGGGCGTGGCAGCCCATTCCGCACAGTCAGCACCTACCGCAGAATGACGTGTCCTAGCACTGGCGAAGATGAGTCATACACTGATCGTTGGTTTGGTTCACACTGTCCCGGCGTACGCCGTGTGGCTTGCCCTAGTGCCAACGTACGGCGCACCTTGTGCTGGTGAACGGCGTGCGTCGGCGGCGATGTGCGATGAACGACGTACTAGCGGCCAGTGCACCGTGTACTTCGTACCATTCGACGGCGTACGGTGTACTTTGTACTGGTAGCGGCGCACGGTTTAACATGCTTGTGGCTAACGGGCTAGTGATGCGCTAACGGTGCGTCTTGTAACCAGTACACGGTGTACGGTGTAACTGGTACCAGTGGACGGTGTACCCTGTACCAGTGGACGGTACATGGCGTGCCCAGTACTGGTCGCCAGTCGACGGTGCACCTTGCACTGCTGTGGAGAGTGCACGTGTACCTTACACTGGTGGATGGTGTGAGCCTGCGGCGTTGTACACTGTACTGGTGGAGGGAGGACGGTGTACCTTGCCCAGGTGGTCGGCGCATGGTGTACCCTGTTCTGGTGTACGTTGGACAGTGTACCTTGTACAGGTGGACGATGGACGATGTACTATGTATTGGTGAACAGTGTACATTGTACTGTTGTACCGTATATCTTGTACTGGTGGAAGGTGTACCTTGTAATGGTGGACGGTGAGAGTCTGCGGCGATGTACCTTGTACTCGTGGACGGTGTGGGTCTGCGGCGGTGTACCTTGTACTGGTGGACGGTGTGGGTCTGCGGCGGTGTACCTTGTACTGGTGGACGGTGTGGGTCTGCGGCGGTGTACCTTGTACTAGTGGACGGTGAGTCTGCGGCGGTGTACCTTGTACTGGTGGACGGTGTGGGTCTGCGGAGGGCCGCCGTCGGCCGGCCGGAACACCAGCTGCAGCTCGCCGGCGGACGGGATCACCAGGTCGGTGGCCTTGTACTGGTCGGCGTGCGCGTGGCGGCCGATCACGATCGGCTTGGTCCAGCCGGTCACCAGGCGCGGGATGTTCTGGCAGATGATAGCCTCTCGGAACACGGTGCCGCCCAGGATGTTGCGGATGGTGCCGTTCGGCGACTTCCACATCTTCTTCAAGTTGAACTCTGCGGCAGAGGGGCAGGTCTTTGTGACGGCGGGGCGGAGGGCAGCACGGTGCGGACAGAGTACGACTGGCGGGCGGGGAACGGTTGTTCCTGGCTGCTGTCGGAACACATGTGAGGGCTCCAAATAATGCCAGCGTGAAGGTCATGGAAGACGTGATTCTGGGGACGTCACGATTTACGTCAAGACATAATGATATCTATGTGCTATAGTTTTTCCCGGAATCATCCAGACATTCTGAAATACGAAATTATCACCACCCACTTACACTCCCACTTTAAAAACTTGTAAAAATAAAAATAAAATGCTTCAAACGCCACGGTATTTACCAACTAGAAAAAGGAACACAAAAACATGTGTTAAAAATTTCTATAAAACGCAAATTGTTCATTGCATTCATATCTTGAGAAATCAGCCTCGACTTCCTTTTTTCTACTAATTTTTCGCTGACAGATTTCAGACATTTCACACCAATGCCGGTAAAAAGCAAATGTACTTGCATCACAAGAGCCAATGCCAAAAGGCATAGAGTAAATACTCGGGATAGCATTTCATCGCACCAGTCAACAAACACAGGGGGCTGCAGCCAGTGGGTTCAGCAGCCATTTCGCTGAGTCAGAAAAACTTGCCACGAGCAAGACGCCAAACAGTACCCGACCTGTCAACTACTGCATCCACGGCGCGTTCTCCCCGCGACCAACGCCGAGGAAAACGCCCAAACAACGGGGTGTTTATCTCGTGCAGCGTGGCCTTCACGAGCAAAAAAGTCGCCTCGGCGTGCAAATTCCGCGCCACCCGGCGTAGCAAATACCGCGCGCCCCTCAAGGCGGCGGTGACCTCCGTCCCGGGCGGCGGCGGCGAGCCTGACCTTTGACCCGCGCCTCGTCCGGCGTGATGGTGGCGCACTTGATGCCGACGCCGCAGCGCTTGATGGCGTTGGCGCAGTCGACCGTCACCTGGTCCTCGGTGGCGTCGCGGCTCTGGATGCTCAGGTCGAAAAAGTGGATCTCCGGCTCGACGAACGGCAGGATCAGCTTCTCCTTGATCAGGTCCCAGATGACCCTGCGGGCGAGGGCGGCGAACTCTGACGCCCCAGCTCTCCGGGGATGTACCGCTGTCCCGGCCAGTCCTGCTCCGAACTCCTGACGTGGTTCGGCACATCCAGCGACTCTTTGGAGCACAGTCTTTCCCAAGAATGGTCACTGAGCAATGACCAAACAAGAAAACAATCACTATCATAATCCTGATCAATGGAGGTAGACTTTCAGCAGAACAATAGCCCCACATCAGTGTTAAATTCCCAGATAGTATTTACCCTAACTGATGCTCCATGTGACATATGACATTGATAACGGCTGCAATAGAAGATCAAATAAAAAACAAACAAACAAACAAACAGATACAGACAAAGCAACGCATATACAAGGCATGCGATTTTGGACCAAGTGAATAAAATATTTCAGGTCTCAAATGCAAAATGAGCTGGACTCTTAAATTTCACCACAAAGTTTTAAGTGGACAGCTTTGGAATCAGCATCAACAGGAAGCAGAGCCTGTGGTAGGCTCTAACCCTACTGCTTGAGCAGAACCAAATAATGCATAATTCCTCCCTTGGTACCAGACCATATGGGGCCAAAGACTCTTCAACATGTTTGAGGGGAATGAACTCCCATGCCTACCACACACCAGAAATGTGCTGAGCAAGATGTCTCAGGGCCACAAAGGTGATATTGTTTCACTGGAACTGAAGCATCTACATATTCACAACTGGTGTAGTAAAGCTTTCACATCAAGTCAGTGACACATTCTAGAAAAATAAAGCATGGAAATGCCCCATATCTTTCCTTCTGTCTTCCGTCCACAAAGATCATCCAGGAAACAATGGAAAATACAGCACGGATAAGGAAATACCAAAGCACCAAACTTCAGCATCTCATTAACCCGTCCCCGACTGGGGGTGCAGTTGACTGCCCCCCTGAGGTTTTTCTGGGATTGCGAGAGAACCAACAAACACAGAGTCACGAAACTTCCTGTACCTTTTGCTTCATCAATTTTACATCTCAAGTCAAAATTTTGACCTCAGGTCAGGTCAGGTCAGGTGCCTGACCTAGGGCACGTCGAACAGACCTATGTCAAAAAAAGTTTAGCGCCCTGTAACTTTTTCGCAAAACAAGACATCTCAATAACACTTTCAGGGATTAGTGAACGTAACAGATTCCACAAATCTGCTATCTCAGATTTTTCGGAATTTTCCGGGTCAGTGACTTAAGGTCAAGCCCATTTTTAAGACATGTTGTCGTTTTCTTCGGAAACTGACGAAATATTTCATAACGTTTTTAGTGCGGAGTGAAGCAGACATCTAGTTACCGTCATTGGGCAAAGTAGCGATGACTTCCAGCTGCTGACCTGAGGTCAGGTCACGAATAACTGTAGTCAGCCAAAATGTACCACCGTCAAAATCGACGATGAATTAATCAGAATGGGTAGAAAATGGCAGAACTAGCTTGCACAGACGTAAGTAATATCAGGAGACTCAAAAAGCTTGAAAAACTGGCATATTTTGGAAATAAACAGGCTCTTTCGAATAAAGCTTCGCCAATTGTGTAGACTGGTAACTAATGAATTTTTCCAAAATTTAAGCATGCATAAGCGTCACAAGAATCACTAAGATCAATAAAATACACACAGATCGTCTTTTCTCGCGAAAATAAAGGAACGCTAAAATTAGTTCCCGTCAATTGTTACTGCATAAGGCAGATGCGCACGCCTACAGCTGCCGCGAGAAATGCCGTGTCTTAAACTCAACGTTTCGGCGTATACACTGAACAAATCTAGGAAATTAGACGTGTATCGGCATCCGCGGACCTTTACTTGTGCGCTGGTGCCTTTGCCTATGCGTTTTTAGTCACAGCCCTTGAGATTCAGGCCATTTCTCGGTCTCATGCAGTCGGCTATGAGAAAACAGATAGGGCGTAAATTGCTTACATGTTATCTAAAACTAAAAATGAGATTAGTTTCGAGTTCTACTCGTCACAAGCTTTCCAACGGTATGCTTATTTTTATCGTGCAACCAACCGTTCGTGAGTTAGAGGGGGGCGGCCAACTGCCCCCCCCCCCAGTTGCCCATGTTCGAAACGGACCGACGGTCGTGCGCGGGTTAATTACCCAAAAGGCAAGGAAAATTGGCGTCAAATGTGTTCTTACCACAGCATGAGTCAAATACACACACTGGGGATAGCTGGACTGCCATGGACCCAACATCCTGAATTCACTTTTACTATTAACCTATGAACTCATGCATGCTGCCTTCATGTGCCCATTGCACAGAGAATGCTGTCATGCATGAACTGTATGCATACACATCTTTACCACTCATCTGATTCAAACTTACCTGGTCATTTCATCTCCCTGTATTTCAACAACTGGGCCACCTGCAAATAAAAATGTCTGCTTTAGCCGTGTAAGGTACTATTTATGAATAACCATTATCAGTGTTTCGAATAAAGCATAAATTCATAACTTATGCACTATTATATGTTCATGTATGTATATCTGCTCATTAATGTTTTGTAAGCAGTGCTTTTACTAATCTATTCACTAATTTCACTATCACTGTGTCCACTCCAGCCAAATGGCTATACCCTCAAGTCAAAAACATAAAATAATTTACAGAAATGTTTAAGTATCACAGATTGTATCTGTCGACAGAAAACAAATTATCGGTCTGTGTTACTTCATCAGCACGATTTATTTCACTGTCCTGTCATATTCTGAAGCCTTTCTTCTGCCATCTGTATGCTACGGTAAGCCATCCGCTGCGTCTATCAATTTCGTTGCATAACTTATTGCGTTCATCCGCCACAGGATGTGCAGTGCAGCAGTAACGAAGTAGAGCTGTACTTACACTTAATCTTCCCCATTTTTTTGCTTCAGCCGCGATGAAGATGATGTCGTAAATTCCACTTCCAGAGCACCACGGAGAAGACAAGGACTCGTGTACCTCTCCCCACCACAGCTTGACGGAAAGTGAACGGTGTGTATGTTCACTGTTGACGTCGATTGTGCGCCAATAATTGGATGACCTCAATTACGGAAATTGACTACTAAATATTAGGTACGCGGTACAAGCTCGTTTTAACTGTTGTGCAAAATAAGTAGTAGGATTTCGTGCTTTAAGAAATATTTATTAAGAAACCAATGTAAAATTTAAGCGTTAGCAAGGCCTTAAGAAGGTAGTATTAGAGGTGGTATTAGAGGTAGAAGGTAGCATTAGAGGTAGTATTAGGCTAAAGGACGGTTACGTTAGCTGTTTCTTGCACTACCTGGAACTAGGCTACCTGTTTCGTGATAGTCCATTAGCTGAGGGGAGTATATTCGACTAACCGAGAGAATAAAACATGTCGAAATGCTTCCTTGTTACACCTGATATTTGAGTACAAAATCGTATTCAGGCAACTGAGCGGCTTTATCCGCTTCTTTACTTTCCCCTACTCCGACGTCAAGTTCATTGGAAGGTCAAAACATATGACTTACTCTATTTTCTTAGCTTGGTTCTCCTCAGCTGTTCTCTACCAAGTATAGGGTAAGTAGAATAAAACGAAGAATGTAAAATAGCGCTACAAAACGTCACTACCATACGATGCAGAGTCTACCGTTTTCTACGTGAACTCATTGAGAAATTTTGAACGTATCCAAGCCGGCGACCAACTTTAAACTGCATTTCGACGTGCTTACAGTTCGGGCTTGGGCCGTTTAATGAGGACCAAAGAGACGACGTCTGGCTTGCATTCACTCTAAGCTATCTTTGTCATTGTTTTTGCATCAGGTGCGTTGTCCTGTATTTTTATTCCACGCGAAAAGAGAAGTCGGCGCTCAAAAAGCCAAAATGTCTCTCAATAAGAAGCTTTCCATCGAATCACTCGACGTCGGTGGCAAAAGAGTGCTGATGAGGTAGGAGAATTCTGCGAATGATTGTTATCGTACTAAGGGCCGCTGAATAAAAGTGTGTGCCATTTTTCTCGGTTTTGTTCCTTTAAATAACAAAGCACCATTTTGAAGCATGATTCCAATCAGATAATTGTCTATACCTCCTAGAATGTGGTTACACTTCAGTAAGTTAGCTTACTTGCATTGCCAAAATTATTGTACTTTACAGTATAGTATGCAAGGAACATAGAAGAAGTGCAGGTACAACTGTGTAGTGCTCCTTGCAAAAAATGGTTTTTGTAAAAAGTAATATCATTACATCATATGTTTACTTTACTGCCATGCTAGTGGAACTGGTAACTTGAAATGGTGATGTGCAACACATTTCCACCAAGAACCTATTTTCCATCAAAAATAGTATAAATGGTGTAAAAAGCATGCAGTGGATGGTTTTAAGGCAAATTCCTGCAGTACAGTGCAGCATTATATCCTTTGAAGATGAAGAACATAAAAAGTACTAAATTATATTATCACTCCATTTGATGCTGACCTCGTTGTTGCTTGCTTTTGTTTCTGCCAGGATTCTCGGGGATCAATTCTAAAAGGGTGGTTCCTGAGATTGAAATATTTTTGACATTATGAAGTCATCGATAGAATTGATCTTCATTATTAATAAAGATTAATGATAAGCAAATAACAAATGGCTTATGAACACATCAACAGATTTCATTAACATACCCATAGGGCTGGATCCCCCCACCCCAGCACAAAAGATGCCCCAGCTGGTTGAAATCAGGTTGGGTCCCATAGGGGATGAGGTCAGGTTGGAAGGAGTCCTGTCATGCTGTGCCATAAAATGGATTGTTTTTTGATGTTGAAGGATACCAAAAAGCATGTGCTCCAAAAACATTTTATAATCCCAAGATCTGATCTTGCACCTCTATCAAAAAGCTACATTATGACTGTGTTGATGAATTTTTAATCCTTAAGCAAATGGCTCTGTTTCCATTCAGTAAGAAGCAGGTATGTCATAAATGATTTACAGCAAGGAGGTTAAATTAAAATAATTGGCATTCTCTTTGCAAAATTTTGTACTCTGAAACGAAAATGATATTTTGACACCAAACACAAAAACTGAGTCTCCAGCCCTCCTGTGTATGGAGAATTTTCCTGACTGTGCTGGTGCCCCTTGACGAGGGACTCCATTATTAGAGGTTTTGTCTACTAAGAGGCTATTTAAATGAGCTAGAGCTTCTTGACAAGCTAAGGAGCCCCATCTGGCATGTGAAGCTGGCCCCTTCTGGCCTTTCTTACCTGCCAGCCAGTAGAGGGCCCCTGCCAGCCTGTGAAGGACATGCCTATAGGCCTGTAGGCCCCCTGCCAACCTGTTACTGGGCCTTTGCCAGCCTGTAAAGGGACCTCATGCTGCTTTGTCAAGGATTCCCTGTTAGGCCATAGAGGGGCCCTGCCAGCCCATAGAGCCCACCTACAGACTTGTGGATGGGTCCCTGCCAGCCTATAAAAGACCCCTGCAGGCCTGTAAAGGGTTGCCTGTTGGCCTGTATAGGGGCCATGCTGGCCTGTAAAGGGCCTCTCTACATAGCTTTAGATAGCCTCCTCCTGGTCTTTACCCTCTGACCCTCTGCCAGCTAGTAGATTGGCCCCTTTGTACCTGTAGAAGTAACCCTCTAAAGAGTCCATTCAAGCTGGCCCCTAAACTAGGCTTTCTGCATGTGTGTAAAGACACTAGCAGCTTCAAATTTCACTTTCTTGAAGCTCAAGTCATAGCTTGTGATTGTGGAACCAAGGCATGCAGGCTGCCCCACTTGGAGACCCAGTGCAATTTGAGCCCCCTCCCCCACAGTTGCAAACCTACTCTCATTCCCTGCCATGTAGGAAAATCCATGGTTCATTCTCAGGCTTTCCACTTTTTGGAAGCAAATGCAGTGCATGCTGCCAAACAAGGAGGTCCCCTGACGTGTGGCTAAATTGAGTCAGTTAGGTGTCAAGGATGTACATTGAAATTCATGCTGTCAGAGTTGTTCCTGCCTTGGCTCAGAATCGTCGCCACTGGTTATTGGCTGCTTCTCCATTGACCTTTGCATCCTTCGCGCATCCAGACCTGCCCATCTGACTTGTATTGCCTGTGGGAGTTAGAAACAGCTTGGCAATGTCCTCTGCTCAGTGCTCATTGGTTGGTCTCAGATAAGAGGAGGAGCAGTACAGCTGCCAGAAAGCCTAACAGCAGAGCAGTCCAGTAGCATGAATTAATATCTACATCCTTGACACCCAGCTGGCTGAATTTAGCCACACTGCCCCTGAAGTCTGAGGCCCTTTGCTGACAGCACAGCCCCCAACATTTAGAAAATCCTGGTTATGCTCATGGCAGTTCCATATATCCAAATATGCCAGATTCTTTTATTCATACTGACAGTCTTTTTTAGTCAGTAGGGGATATTGGGATAGGGGATATTGGGTTTTGGAAAAGGCCAGACCTGGTCATGATGCTCCATGAGCACATTTCTTGACATCGCAGGTTCTGCGATGTCGTCTGGCACAGTGCCAGTTGATCCCAGTGTTGGAAAAATTGTCGTTTTCTGGTGTCAAGGGGCACCAAAAAATTCATACTCCAAGAAAAATTTTCTACTGGCCCCCTCCCCAAAAGACATGGGTATTCCTACTCAACCACAGTTTGAAGTTGTGCAGCCCCCCCCCCCCCCCGTTGATGGTTTACCATGCATATTGGGCCACTGAAGTACACTCCGAACCCACGGCCAGCCGCCTTCCACCCCCCGCCCGCCCCGGCCAACGACTCCACTGACCTACACCATGTAGACCCAGGAAACTAGTTTGCCTCCCCCCGCCAAACGGAGCCGCTTGATCCGGCCCTGCTGGCCACATATGCTTGCAAAGCATGTAGTTAGTCCATGTTTCTCAGAGAAACGCATGAATTTTATACTCCAAAAGAGAATTTGCAC
The DNA here is from genome assembly GCA_030062745.1 of Capitulum mitella. Taxonomy (NCBI): domain Eukaryota; kingdom Metazoa; phylum Arthropoda; class Thecostraca; order Pollicipedomorpha; family Pollicipedidae; genus Capitulum; species Capitulum mitella. The sequence goes on from CP099843.1 coordinate 27,270,842, forward strand.
TCTGACACCAGGAAGGAAAACCAGGTTTCCAACAGTGGTTGAGACTGTCTAAGCTGGCTTGCATGGCAGCATCTGAACATGGCGCTGCCCCATGAGCGCCCCAGAGGGCATGCTCCCTCAACCTTTACTCGCATTGCTTGACTGAAAGGTCACTTCAGGCTCTCTGTATACTGGACCACTTGCAGCTCTCCAGAATGGTCCCGACCAGGTTGTCGTTCCATCCGATGACATGTATGGTTGTTGGAGATTCAGCTCGTTTCTGTGTAATGGAGAATAAACCTTTCATGCTCGTCCGTTTCAACTTAAGATTTTTTGATGACGTCGTTGGGCACCAGTGCTTACACGTCTTCCATTATTTCTGAGAGGGACGTCAGCCGCGTCGAGTTAACTGCACGCATCTGAGAGTTCTGTACTTGGGTCAGCCACCAACCCCGAATATGGCAAAAGGCCCAAGGTATTCTCTGCCTAATCAGCTGTGTGAGGTCTTCCACAATGCTCTGTGAAGAACAGTCTGTGTTTTTTAACAAAACTAACTGACTTCTGAAGTTCTGTCTTTTACAGAGCCCGATATTCATACGTAATCGATAAGCCCGATTACCATACGCCGAGGTCCGCTCTGGCCTTTTGTTTAACCCGCCCCCGACTGGGGGGAGGGCAGTTGACGGCCCCCCCTGAGGTTTTTCTAGGATTGCGAGAGAACGAACGCATACAGATCCACGAGACTTCGTGTTCTTTTTGCTTGATCATTTTTACATGTGTCAAAGTTTTGACCTGAGGTCAGATCGGATGGCTGACCTAGGTCAGGTCAAACGGACCTACGTCCAAAAAAAGCTTAACGCCCCGGAACGTTTCCGTAAACAAGATATCACAATAATGCTTTCAGGAATTAGTGATCTTGACAGATGCAACAGATCCGCTATCTCAGATTTTTCGGAATTTTCCGGGTCATTGGCCTAAGATCAAGCCCATTTTTAAGACACGTCGTCGTTTTTTTCGGAAATTGGCGGAATTTTTCATAACATTTTTAGTGTGGAGTCAAGCAGACATCTAATTACCGTCATTGGGCAAGGTATCAGTGACTTCTTGCCTTTGACCTGAGGTCAGGTCACGAATAACTGTTGTGATCCAAAATGTACCACCGTCAAAATCAGCGATGAATTACTCAGAAAGGGTAGGAAATGGCAGAACTGGCTTGCACGGATGTAAGTAATACCAAGAACCTCGAAAAGTTTTTAAAAATTGCATATTTTGGAAATAAACAGGCTCTCGCGAAGGAAGCCCCGCCAGTTGTGTAGATTGGTAGCTAATGAATTTTTCCAAAGTTGAAGCATGGGGAAACCGTCACAAGAACCACTAAGATCAATAAAATTGACGTCGATAGGCTTATGTCGCAAAAATGAAGGAACGCTAAAACTAGTTCCCGTTAATTTCTTGCTGCGTACGGCTGCGGCGCCCGCCGACAGCCGGCGCGAAAATTGCCGTGTCTTTTACTCAACGCTTCGGCGTATATATTGAACAAATTGGAGAAATTAGATGTGTATCGGCATCTGCGTACCTTTATTCGTGCGCTGGTGCTTTTACCTATGTTATTAGTTTATTATATATATATATATATATATATATATATATATATATATATATATATATGTTATTAGTATAACTATGTTACCTATGTTATTAGTCACAGACACACCCTTGAAATTAAGGCCGTTTCGTGGTCTCATGCCTTCGGCTATAATAAAACATATACAGGACGTAAATTGCTTAAATATTATCTGAAACTAAAAAATGAGACCAGTTTTGAGCTCTTCTCGTCACAAGCTTTCCAACGGTGTGCTTATTTTTATCGTGCGACCAACTGTTCGTGAGTTAGAGGGAGGGCGATGAACCGCCCCTCCCCAGTCGGGCGTGATCGTCGCCGACCGGCGGACGTGCAGGGTTAACAAACTCCGTTCTTGTTACTTTGTTGTGAAGCGAGGAGCAGTATCCTCCCTTTTCTCGCTAACATGATGCATTGTGTAAAAATGCAGATAAATACTTCTGATATCTGGCTGGCAGAGGCCTCGTCTTCTTTCACTGTTTGTCTGTTTTGGCGATATTTTGTTACTCGAGGAAGTGCTGTTTGGTACCAGCCATGGTCCAGTTCTCTTAAAGTGTTTCATGAATCTTTGCATTCCATATTTCAAGGATAATTATGGTTCCATTGTCGGAGATGCGTGAACGTTTCGTGTTCTGACGCTCAACAGGGTTTCACTGCCATTTTTGATATGGTGTCACAGATTGTATCCACAGTATCAACTTTCGTCCATGATTGGCTTCCATGGTCCTACCAGACCTCTAAGGTTCAAAATAGAATCAGAATCGATTCTGATTTGCTAACTCTTTCTTGTGGATCAGGATAAGAATTGGGTCCCTTTTCAGCAACTGCAAATCAAAATCACCATTTGACTCAAGAATCAGAATTGAACCGACTCACAAAGTTCTTGGGAATCGATTCAGGGATCAAGTTCCATATCCTGATTCATTCAAATGCATTCTTTGTTTACATAATAAATGACATCATTTATTACCAGTATTAGTAAGAATAAGCATGAGATCTAGCAGCATTGATGGACAGATTCTGAATGAGTATAGGAAAGGGGAAATTCCAGTTGCAATCCAATGGAAAAGGAAATATTTCCTGTACTGTTGTTACTTCTTGTTAAATGTAAGTGTAAGAAGCTTTAGTTGTGGTTTATTATTAGTGCACATTTCTATCCTTACCCATACCCTAGACACCAATGTTTGTACTTATTGGGATTGTTTACTTCTTGACACTGAATGCAAGTTGAATTTGCACACTGCTGTATGCCCATGGATACAAGTACCGTGCAAGATATGATGAACATTACCGTTGTTCCCTAATAGTATCCCATAATCTATAGCAGGCCTTGGAATAAGACAGGACCCGCGACTTGGCTGTTGCATTTATCAGAAAAAAATAAACCGTCACGTTTTTTTGTTATTTGACATAAAATTGAACCTTGAATAGAATCACGAATAGTTAATTGCAAATCAAATCGATTCCATGCAGTTAAAATGGACTTTGAATCAGAATCGAATTGATTCTCAGTTTACCATTGTGAATCAGAATCAGAATCACCTTGGTCCGTGAATTAGAGTCGAATCGATGCACAATTTCGTGAATTGCCTACATGTCTGGCTCTTATCCGCTTTGGGCAGCTAAGGGTTTCTCATTTGGCGCTCTTGAGGGCGCCAAAATGCCGGGGGGGGGCGCCTGTCCCCTTCGCTCCCCCCTGGTCTGTGCCTCACCGTGTTACCGCCTTTGTACCCGATATTTGTACCTAACAAGTATAGAAGTTTTATGCTAATGGGGCTGAAGACTTGTGCGTTATTCAGGATCGGTGTAGAGTCGGTTCATGAACCAGTGCTTGCTAATGGGTCAGGAGTCTTCAGAAAAAGCATGAGTGGAGTCACTTAAAAGGTGCACTGAGCCTAGCATTCTACCCTAGGTAGGGGACCATCCTCGATGAGTGTTTGCCGTTTGGGTCAGCGATGGCCATTGGAATGTAACTCGGTTCTTGCTTCTTCACGCAGAAGACTGGGTGAAAACCCTGAAGTGGTGATGTGCTCGCTGGGTTAAGACTCAGCATTTTGTGCTCAGCGCCTTGTTTAGTCTACAACCAGAACTTGAAAGTGAACTTTTTATTCCATAGTATTCCCACAGGTTGCTTTAATGGCTACTGCTTCCCTGCAGGGTTGATTTCAACGTTCCGCTAAAAGATGGGAAAATCACCAACAACCAGAGGATTGTGGCTGCATTGGATACCATCAAGTATGCCTTGGACAAGAAGGCCAAATCTGTGGTGCTCATGTCCCATCTGGGTCGCCCGAACGGACACCGAGATGAGAAGGCCTCCATGAAACCTGTGGCTGAGGAACTGAAGAAGCTGTTGGGGAAGTATGTATGACATCTGTATTCCAACCACTCACCCTGATGCTGCCAGGTTTTCTAACTTGTGCGAGATGTATAAATTGTTTTGCGACAGTCCATTGATCAGCATCATTTGTACCTGTACCTCTGTGCATGCGACATGTGCCATTTGACGTCTTGCTTTTACTTTATGTTCACAGCAGGTATGTTTTGCAGTCTTTTTGCATTTTGTGTAACAGTCAAAGACAGTATTTTTGGTATGCTTTGCAAATAGCAAAGAAGGATGTCTACAGTATTCAGGCGTTGACCTTGAATAATCTTTGCTTACACATTTTTCCTTTCCAACCAGGGAAGTGACGTTCTTAAATGACTGTGTTGGCCCTGATGTGGAGAAGGCGTGTGAAAACCCACCAGAAGGATCAATAATTCTTCTGGAAAACCTACGGTTCCATGTGGAGGAGGAGGGGCAAAGGTGTCAACGAGAAAGGGGAGAAGGTAACCAAACCTTGCAGTTGCGCGAATGCCTTTTCCTTTCGACTCCCAGGAGTCGTATGCTCCTTGCAAACATCATCATGGAACGCCTGCTCCTTGCAAACATCATCATGGAACGCCTGCTCCTTGCAAACATCATCATGAAACGCTAGGTGTTCGGTATCGTTCAGTTTCGTTTATTGAAGTCTTTGACTTCGCTTCTTTTGTGTGATCTGCCGCTGTTGTTCGCCATGAATTGAGTCCTTAAATGTTTCTTGTTGATATGCGTTAACTTCTGTCATTTTCTTTTTTGTGCAGCCTGGTTAATTTATGCATGCACAGGGTGCAGCATTTTTAGTCGTGACCATTGTTTGCGTGTTATTGATTCGGGTGTAATACGTCGTTTCTGGCCTCATCAGCTGAAAAGGAACCAAGACAATAGCCTTACCCACTCCTGATCCTTACATCAAGAAACTCCATTGAAATGGACACTAACAGTCAGCAAAACCGTGGCAATGGTGCTGAGAAGGTGGGAGTTTGACCCATTGTGTAACATTCGTGGGCTGTGGATGCAGGGCTTTGTTCATGAAACTATTAAACTATTAACAATTTAGACCTACTGAATGTTCGCTTTGAAACTTGTGCTTTGTGTGACCTGGTCATGGGTTGAAATGGTCAGAGACTGGAATGCCAGAGCGATGCCGTTAGATCACTTTTGGTGCGACAACTCATTTGTGTATTGTGAAGTCAAGTTAGTGTGTATTTGTATATCGTTATGTTCGGGGAGAAGTTTTAGTGTAGATAATCTTCGTGACAACGAGTATGACGCAATTTTCCGCCCCAGACTTTGAAAAAGGCTTTGATTTCAGCTCACCATATTTCCATGACCGACCACATAGAAAGACACGTGTTGACAGACGGCAGGTCAGCTGACGCGCTCCCCGCACCGTCTGTGCGTGCCAGGTGAAGGCGGACGCCGCCAAGGTGGCCGAGTTCCGGCAGTCGCTGCGCCGGCTGGGCGACGTGTACGTCAACGACGCGTTCGGCACGGCCCACCGGGCGCACAGCTCCATGATGGGCGAGGGCTTCGAGCAGCGGGCCGCCGGCGCCCTGCTCAAGAAGGAGCTCACCTACTTCGCCAAGGCGCTGGAGTCGCCAGAGAGGTGCGCTGTGACCGGCGGGACGCTGGGGACGGGCGGCAGGAGTGTTTGCAAAGGGAACACTGCAAGAAGGAAATAGTCATTCTCACGTCTTTTGAATTGAGATGGCCAGATTGCAGCCTTTTGTTTTAGAAGCTCATCTGTAATATACATAATGTTCCAGTTTTTTTCCTTTGTGAGGTTGGAAGCGATTTCTTCGGTTTTCTCGTGTGTCCTTTTTGGCAGCGTCGTATTTACAGCTGTTACGTGACGCTGTGTGCGGGCGCTGGCCGTTGAACACCTACGTCCATTGGCTGGTGCATTCCCGTAATATGTTATATCGACGGATGACTACAGAATTTGGTTTTCCATTGATTACGTTTTACGGGACATATAGATTTTCCAGAAAGATGACTGGGAACGTTATCAAGGACCTTGTCAGGACCAGCTAAGTCTGTGTATGAAAAGTCGACCAGGGTGGAACATCCCTTTTATGTACTCTGCATGAGAGTAAACGGCACAAAGACGGGAATGGTTGCCGCTGATGTTGTCCTGTAGCGGAGCCCTCGGGTACACATCGCGATATTTCGGTAAATTTGGCGTTGTGTAGTTACCTGGGGAAGGTCGAAGGTGTTGGCGTGTTAACTGAACTCTTTCGTCTTGTTGCAGGCCGTTTTTGGCTATTTTGGGAGGCGCAAAGGTTCAGGACAAGATTCAGCTGATCGAGAACATGCTGGACAAGGTGAACGAAATGATTATCGGCGGTGGCATGGCGTTCACGTTCCTCAAGGAGCTCAACGGTATGAAGGTGAGTTTTTGTACCTTATTTTTCCTCTCACCATCAGCTTTTGCTATGCTATTATCAGACTTCATTATCGAAAGCAGCCCTGAAGGAACGCGTTGCAGTAATATGTTTTCGATTATTGCATTGACTCCCTAACACTGTGCCGCACGTGACTTGGTTAGCCGGGTTAATAACGTCGACAGTGGTCGTTATTGGCTATTAGGCCACTCATGGGGGTGATCCAGAGCCGAAACATTGAGGCAAATGTTAAGACGTTTACCTGTAAATCCGTTCCTCCCCGGCATATAGATTGTTTCTTTCCGTAATCATGAAGAAATGGGTTTTGATTTTCATTTTACTGGTCTTCAGTGCATTTTCGGTTTCAGAACTTTGTCTTTGAACACTCATCAGATGACATTTTATCATAGTATTGCATTGCATATCTTGCCGTGTACGTTGTACTTTGTCGTGTACTCCTTTGACCTTATTTTGACATTACTTCCTTTGTCAGTGACAGATGCAGGTTTTATTTGACCCCATTTTCATCATGCATTCTGATTGCTTACTTTGCTAATTTTTTGTTCAGTTTGTCACCCGGCATTGCCATATTGTCTTAAGTACCCCATGTGTGACCCAGAGCCGTGCAGTTTTAAATTTCTCCGCAGACCATGATACAGGGAATTGATGTCGGCTTCGACATACGTGTATCTTGATTTGCAGTCCCTGCCAGAGTGATGGCTCTGTAACAGGATGTTGGTCATAACTAGTGGTTTTCCAGTAATAGTATTAATGCAATACAATGTCTGGCAGTAAAGTGATCACTCCTTGTCGTTATATTTTTTCATTTTCCCGTCCGACACTCCCGCTAACTGCGTTTTTGAAACCTGATGCCTGTTTACAGATTGGGAGTTCTCTGTTCGATGCCGAAGGCGCAAAGATCATCCACCAGCTGATGGAAAAGGCTAAGAAGAACAGCGTCCAGATTCATCTGCCGGTGGACTTTGTTACGGCGGACAAGTTCGACGAGAAGGCTCAGGTGAATTTTCATACTTACTAGTGTGCAGGTTTTGGGCTGGAGTTGGTAAGAACCAAGAACAGTGCTTTTTTAAGCATTGCTCTTGGTTTATTTGGCGTAATCGTGAGGTAGTTGCGGATTAGACTAAAAGAGAGATTTCGGCCCTCTGTCAATCGAAGTGTGCCGCTGTTCTGATACTGACCGCTGCGTGGGGTATAGGGACTTACCGCTGAACATTGCCGACATTTAGATGGCTGTTATTAATTTGGCAACCGTCGGCTGGAGCTTGCAGTCCCCCCCCCTTCCCCCGAGACGGGTCATGAAGCGGGGTGCGAGGGCTTGCCGTTGGGCGGTCCCGTTGTTGAGACTTGATTGATTTCCTCGGCTGTCGGTTGAAGTATGCCGCTGCCCTGAGGTGGGTCGTTGATTTCCTCGGCTGTCGGTTGACGTATGCCGCTGTCCTGATGTGGGTTGTTGATTTCCTCGGCTGTCGGTTGAAGTATGCCGCTGTCCTGAGGTGGGTCGTTGATTTCCTCGGCTGTCGGTTGAAGTATGCCGCTGTCCTGAGGTGGGTCGTTGATTTCCTCGGCTGTCGGTTGAAGTATGCCGCTGCCCTGAGGTGGGTCGTGGAGCGGTATGCGGGCGTCCCGCCGCCGCTAAGTGACGCCGCCGTTCCTGCAGGTGGGCTCGGCCACCGTGGAGGAGGGCATCCCGGACGGCTGGCTGGGCCTGGACATCGGGCCAAAGACCATCGAGGCCATCAAGCCGGTCATTGCCCGCGCCAAGACCATCGTCTGGAACGGGTGAGAAGAACGGTGTTTTTGCGTAACCACTGTGGACAGTAGGTCTTCCTTCCATACCTCGGCAGTCATGTTTATTTCAGTTGATTTGTGGGTCCGTTTCGATACTGCACGTTCAAGTTTGGAGAGACAGTCTTGCCGTTTTTGTTCTGAAGTTTTACTGTTGTGTTTAGAACATGGCTTTATGCAGAAAATGACGATGCTGGTTTATTTTTAAGACGTTAAATATTTTAAATGGTAGTTGGTAAATGATGCATGTCCTGTTTTCCCCTATTTGACCTCCTTTCCAGGGTTCGTATACATTGATGTCCCTAGAAACAAAATTTCGACAAACTTATTTGCGAAGTAAAAGGGCAGAAATGCAAACTTACGGTTCTGTGAAAGACACATTCTGTAGATATCTCGCTTTGAAAAGTAACTTTCGAGAAAGTATTCATCAGAGCCAGCATCTGTACGGCTGGCCAACACTAAACCCAATATTTTGTCCATGGAGCCTTTTTCCAAGGAGGCCTCAGAGGTCAAAGGCACCGGAGATGAAAAGATGTCAGGTCAGATAATCAAAGGGGTTCTGGTGAGGACATGTCATCTGCCAAATGAAAATGTGTGAGGGCAGTTTGGCTGCAATCCTTTGTCTGGATTCCCAGTATTCTGAGATGAAGGCTTCGGTGCACATGGACATTGGTACCGAAATGTTTAAGCCGATTTTACTCTGGTCATTAAATGTGACTTCGGAAATATGTACATACATTTTGGACGATCAAAACATCCTGGGATGGGCTTGGAGCAGCAGAATCATAGATGCCGTTTCTCCTAGGGCTTTTTATTTCTGGGGACATGACCTTTTTGGACTTGTCATAATATAGACCGTCGCGATGATTGCTTAATCAGGGCAGAAAGGCGGTGGAAAAGAACAGTCTGGAAACATCGAGCCTTGCAATCGCATTTTTGGTGCGGTGACGATGTAAGACGAGGAGTTTACTGTGACCATCTCAGATGCAACTGAAAAATGTTTACCACACTTTGGCATTTCACTTTGGAAAATCATTGAAAACTGCGAACATTTATAGACTTCTAACAGCCGCACGACGCACAGGTGCCGCTTTAGACAGTGGTGACCCGTGTAGTGTTGGAAACCTGGTTTTTCTTCCTGGTGTCGGAGTACAAACTCTCTTTTGGAGTATAACGTGTCATGCGTTTATGTGAGAAACATGGACTTACTAAGTGCGTTGCAAGCATATATGGCCAGCAGGGGATCCGTTTAGGGGAGGGGCGAATAATTTCCTGTGTTTACATGGTAGGCCAACGGAGTCGTTACCGGAGGGGGGAGGGCTGGCCATGGATTTGGAGTGTACTTCAGCGGCCGAGTATGGATGGTAAATCATCAGCCGGGAGGAAGACGCTGGGCAACTTCAAACTCAGGTTGAGTAGGAATACCCATGTCTTTTGGGGTTGGTAAATGACTATTTTGGAGTACAAAATCTCTCTTGGAGTATAAATTTTTTGGTGCTCCTTGACACCAGAAAACGACAGTTTTTCCAACACTGGACCCATGTCCCGGGCTCGGAGCCCACATGTGGCACTCGTTCACCCGTTTTGCCGTGTTCCCTCGCCGCAGTCCGCCGGGCGTGTTCGAGTTCGAGAACTTCTCGGGCGGCACCAAGGCGATGATGTCGGCGGTGGTGGAGGCGACGCAGGCGGGCGCCACCAGCATCATCGGCGGCGGCGACACGGCCACCTGCTGCGCCAAGTACAACACCGAGGACCGCGTCAGCCACGTCAGCACGGGCGGCGGCGCCAGCCTCGAGCTGCTCGAGGGTACGTGGGCGGGCCGGCGGGACCGCGGCCGGCGCCGGGCCCTGATGGGTGGCAGAATGCCGGGCGTTGTCGGATAGGATTGAAGTGTGTTTGTTGAGCTTGCAAGTTGCCCCTGTGTCTTTTCTTGGTTTTTGCATCATGGGTTGATTGGAAGATGTCGTCGTGATTTAGGGCATTGACGAAGGATCCAGCCGATGTTTTGAGGAGTTGGGGAAATACAAAGGGGTTGGTGGGATGTCGGGATTTCCTTCAAATCAACTTAAATTGTTCTGGAAATTGTGGATATATATCTGCATATTGGCATTGCTATGGCTTTTTGATTTTGGCTCAAAAATGTAGCTGCTTTACATTTTGTCGCCATTTAATCCTGTTCCCTTACAAATAACGCTAGGAGACATTCCCGTTTGTGGTGGGGGGTATGCTTCCCCCCTCAGATCTGGAGAAGTAGATGTCCGATTTCATTGCAGAAAAACTACGTTCGATTCGCTATGACGTAAACTGCGCTTTATTGTCGTTTTTCCTTTTTTTGAAAATGCTGTGAAGGTCAGATTCAGGGGCAAAGATGTCTGAAGGGAGGATATTTCCGACTTGTTGCAACTCCCATTTTTATATACGGATTTCGATTTTTACACGTCTTAGGTCATAGCTCCATGACGTGACGTGATATCGACTTGAAACCTGAAGCACAAGTAGATGACATTACGTTAAGTTATATGTTCTCCGTGTTTTTGGCGTGTGGTCTTAACCCGACCTTGCGAAATTACCTTAGGTCGACATAAATATTTTGTCATGTTTCAGTCATATACGTATACACTTACATACAGTTGTAGACTCAGTTTTAAAAACCGTATTATTGGCAACCATTTTACTTCTACGTTTATCGGCGCCAAAAAAGGATGAGATGCCTACCAAAAATTTGGGCTGGCTCCGCCCTCGGGCAAACTATAATTACGAAAACGTTGCGTAATACGTAGGAGGAATGGATAGGAAAAGTCACTAAGTTTCGTAAAGCTGTGCTATAAATCCTGGAAAGACAAAAAACTGATAGTGACCTCTGAAGCCCGTCATACGGGAATACGGTTAAACCATTTCTTCATTTTAGAATGCCGAAGAAAGATTTTCTAGCGCAACGGAGCCAGCTGTAACGCGATCTCTGTTTACAGGCAAGGTGCTTCCTGGTGTGGCCGCGCTGTCGGACAATTAGCCACGGCGCCCGGAATAACTACGCCGAGAGTACGAGAGTAGCGCCCAGCAGAGCCCTGCCTAGTCGCTGTCGACGCCGGCCCGCTGTGAATGTGATATTCCGTTTGATGCCGCTGGGTGCACCAATATTTGTGACAGTAAGGTAGCAGCCTGTTCGGTCCAGACTACTGTATGTTGTCGCTGGCGAAATTCGGTTGCTTGACTACAGTATACAGTATCGTTTATAGCCATGGTTGGTAACAGTTTTCCAGAAATGCCGTCGGTCGAATTGCTGTTGGTCGAATATACGTGTCGAAAGCAACCGAGATTTTGTGCTTAGAAACATTAGTCAGTTACTAGATACTGGAACGTGCTGCAGAACGAAGATAGTGAATATTGACGAGATGATTCCAGTTTGAAAAGGTGGTCAGAATATCGATGCTCGGTTTGGTGGAGCAGCAATCTCTCCGTTGTTCGCCAGCTAGGCACAAACGGTTTGAGTTGGGCGTATCAAACTTACGGCACAAGTCCCCCGATCGATTTCACGTCGTACGGGCCCAAAAAGTTCTCGACACGTTTGGAACTGTAATGATTCCCGGACAGGCCTATGACGACGGCTGGCTCGGCATTGGGGAGCGACGGCGTTCGCCGGCCGGCGGACGGTCATCTTTCTAAATTCTGGGAACTACAAAACGTGTTTGACCGTAGCAGATAACATAGCATTCTGGGCCAATAAAATGAGGTCCAGTGGCGTATGTACTGTAAGGTTTCCTGCTATATGGTTATCAATAGTTAGCATATGGTGCCAAGCATAAGCATGGGGTCCGATCCCTATCATTACCCCAGCCACCGTTCGGTTGAAATTCGTAAAAAAGGCAAAAATGCAGTCACAGTTGCCGACAAATTATCTTACTTTTTGCCTGAAGTAGTTTTCACTGCCTAAACTGTAGGAGTCATCAACTCGTGGATAGCGGTCATTGTTTCACGGCGCATCTAATCATACCAAAATCAAAGCAGTTGAGATAAAAATATTTTGTGTGAAGTGAATCTGCATCACGGAATTCGAAAAGGATAACGGACGGGTGCCCAGCCATCCCGCCGTATTTCGTACGCGAGTTGTGGAAATGTAAACTACGGCACCTCAGATTTTGGTAGGATACCAGAGATGATGTCTACCAAATTTCATGCAACTTTGATCAGTGGATTACAAGTTTCCAGACCTCTCCACCACCAGTGCCAGGACATCCGTGGCGTCCACCACTGCGGCTTACTCGGAGCGATGCGACTGACGAGAGAAAACATAAAGCCGCAGGAATGAAGGTCCAGAAACCCGTTCCTAATGGCCCTATTGTTTTGTTTGTTTTGTTTGTTTTTTTACCTTCTCTAGCCTTCGATTCGTGTTACAAAACACAGGCGAACTGCACCCAAATGGACCAGGCAGGTAGCCAGGATTGTCCTTGAGGGGGGAGGGGACAAATGTTAAATCTTGGTATATGCCACTGGCATATGACAAAATGTGTAGGAAAACGCAACAATTTTCCGTAATTAGTCTTATTTCTGGCGTACAGGAAAAACATGATGTTTGCATTTGTAACATATATATGACCCTCTATTCAGTATTTCTGCGAATTCGTTAAATATCTTGTGTAGGCCTCTTGGCTCAGGGGGGGGGGGCATGGTTCCATGCCCCCCTTGGCTACGTGCCTGAAATGGGCTCATTTTGTGTCTTTCTTAGCTCCGTAAGTTTCCATTACACAGCGACATGAACGTGATACTCTTGCGTGCGAACGGACGCCATCACCTGAGCCGGGCCCGCCATGTACTAGGACGTCAGGATTCGTGGGTGGCCTTATGAATGTTTCGGGAAGGGCCAGGATTTCCCTGATGGTTTGAGACTTTGTCACGGTGCGTATTGCCTTTGGCTGTGCAAATAAGCTAACGAACGGAATTCCCTAGATCGCGTTCGTATGGCAGAGCACGAATCCTGAGGCCCTCGCCATAAACGCATGGGAATATGGATGGCTTTTTGGGCCCTGACGGATGGAGGTAAAGGATGCGCATTGGATGTGTACGTTTCAGCTTTTGCGTAGCGAAATTTTACGTACGTAAACGGCGTTGCATAGAAAGAAACGACTCTTATGCCTCGATGTCCTCACGTGTGCGGAAAAATTGGATCTGAACTTACCACCGGTGGACCCTTTCATCCACGAAACGCATATACGTTGTCATTAATCAGAACGAGTTTATGTTAAATTTTCAGATTCAGTCATGCTAGGAGGGGAGGGGCGGGGGCTAGGCTCTCCTGCAAGATGTCCTAACCTAACTCGTTTAAGTACCGTATGGTGATCGTGCGCTGAGTATCACCGGAAACAATTTTGCTCGAGAACTGCGAGTTAATCCGTCTACTGCCAGCACGTTGCACATGGTTATCGGTTGTGCCCGGGTTCTTGTTCCGGATAACGTGTACTGTTGGCTTACTTGCTGTTCTCCAACATAATCTGCACATCAGATTATATTACCTGCTTCAAATGGGTACAACATTTTGCTCGCCCCCGACGTTTCTTGATACCCTCCGTCGGGGGGCAGTGTAAGCCGCTCATCCGCACAGAGCGGGTACTCGATGAGCGCGGTACACGGCAACGGACGATGTCGGGTACTTCTTTCCCTTGTGGACAGATTTTTACGTCTCGTTTAAGCTTGAAACAGCCGCCATCTTGCTCATTGTTGGCGTGCGTGGTCGGGCAGCGAGGGAAGACAGATTTTCGTGTTTGAAGAAATCCTGATCGCATGGTGTGATTTAAGATGTATGTGTGGTGTGGGCGTGCTTTTTTAATACTGAGGAAAGTAGTATCTGTCGCGTTCAAAGGAGTTCGGACAATGACGCTGCCAGATTTTCATTTCGGGGGGGAGGCAAGGAGTTCGGAACAGCCCCCCTCCCGACTGGGCCCCATAAGAGCGAAAAACTCAGAATTTCATTCACCTCATTTCCACGGGCCCCGTTTCCTTGTTGGAAAATTTTCCTTCTCCTTTGGAATCATGACAGTAAATGGGCAGCAATGCATGGCATGGGGAAGTCCTTGTAACATCTAACTAATTCTGGTAATGTCTAACTTATAAAGTACTTCCGACCTAAACAATCATTCTCATAATTTCATGGTGGTAGATGTGCAAAGTCAACAGCACCCAAGCACATGATTAGAACCTCTACGATTTTTAACCGTAGCTGCTAAGAATCACAGTCAAGCGTGAAGACGGAAAAACAAGGGCAAGATTCCGAGTATAGTCAGAGACTTAACGTATTCAGATCGGGAAAAGAAGGGATAAAGTCTGGTCTTGGCGTTGCAGAGCTGCACTCTTTTGGCCTCAGTGCACAGCTACATTTTCGTGGTGCTGGTGGTATACAGGTATTAAAGATGTAGTTGCGTAAAAAACATATTTTTGTTGAAAGTGTTTAGAGAACAATGAATGACACGTGCACAAAATAATCCGTCGGTTTTCGGTTTTCTGAGATTCCGAATCATATTTTTCTCTTGGGTCCCCAAGAAATTCTGAGCCCTAGGTGGGGCGAAGCCTCTGCCCTCTCCCCAAATGGTGCGCCTTGCCTTGCACAGACACCAGATCCGAACGCGTACACCTGGCCGCTAGCGTGGACATCGAATTCCAAACACCACAAAAATTGGACCAATGGAACGACAAGGACTCTCGCCAGGGGCAGCGGGCCCCGACAGTGGCTCAAACACCGTATCCCTGATACAAGGACCGGACCCCCGAAACGAACACCGCGATCCTGGCACGAACTCTCGGCCTTTAACACCACGGACGCGCCGACCCAGAAACAAACACCAGTACCCTATCACAACGAACACCGTGTCCCTGGCACGTCCACCGCGCCCCTCACACATACGTCAGGTACGGCTGACACAGAGCCTTGCTCCTGGCAGGAACTCGTTTCCCCTGCCACGAGCACTGGGCCCCTGAAATGAGCGTCAGACCGCTAGCATCACGGACGCGGCAAACCTGGCACGAATACAGGCCCACAGCACCACATACACCGGACCCCGGACACCAGGCTTGTGCCTGATTCGCCTATAGTGAATAGATTCACTTTCGGATTCCCAGAGTTTTTTCTGACTCAGATTCAGTGCATTTTTTTTTTTAATTAATGATTCAGCTTTGCTTCAGATCAGAGCCGTTTGAACATGATTCATAGACATGTATATATATATATATATATATATATATATATATATATATATATATATATACAGATATATGTAATATTAAATCGATAACATTATGTATTAAATAAATACGTAACATAAAATATAATATCAAAACATGATAAATACCGAAATACAAATAACGCCAAAAATGTCATTTGTTCAATTTGTCATTAAGCTCTCTAAACTTTTTTGTGAAGTGATTCACGGCTGAACTTCGGACAAGTATATGATCCAGTTCCGCTTCTGATTCATTGCAGGTCTTAAATGAATCGATTCAGATTCTAATTAGCGACAAAAGTGCTGAATTCCCCAATTCGATTCGGCGTTGATTCGGTTGTTCCAGGTTCATGCACACGCGTGCCTTACACCACAGCCACCAGGGCCCTGGAAGGGTTTTTGATCCTCTGACATTGAAATCGGGGCCGATCATCACTGGTGCCGGGATCCTGACACGAACACCTGGCCCCTAACGCGATGAGCATCGGGCCTCCGGCGCAGACGCCGGGACCGTACAATGAGCACCGGACTCCAGCACCATGGACAAAAGTCCCCGGGTACAAAGTGACCCTGATGCGCGAGTCAC
This sequence comes from Capitulum mitella, assembly GCA_030062745.1. NCBI lineage: Eukaryota > Metazoa > Arthropoda > Thecostraca > Pollicipedomorpha > Pollicipedidae > Capitulum > Capitulum mitella. The sequence goes on from CP099843.1 coordinate 27,286,788, forward strand.
CAGGAGCTTGCAGACAACCCGTGCATATCAAATAAACCGATCTGCCTAATCATGCCTTATTTAGCAATTTTACCAAGGTAGTTTTTAGTCCCAGGTCCTTTGGCATTGGGTTCCTCTAGCAATTCTGGGAGGGTCGCATGCCCCCTGACCCTCGGTTCATGCGCTTCTAGGCCGGAGTGCTCTCTGAGCATCGTGTCGTATGTGAGGTAGTGAGGTAATATATCGCCGCACATTCGATGCAATACTCACTCGCATCGGTTCGTATATCGGTCCGAATATGTATATATATATATATATATATATATATATATATATATATATATATATATAGAATTTAAGTCAATCATATTAAATATGAAATAAATGCATAACATATAAAAAATACAATGTTAAAACATGTTAAATACTGAAATGCAAATAACTCCAGCAATGTGATTTGCTCAATTTGTCCTCAAGCTCTCTGAACTTTATATATATGTATATATACATGGCCGATACCGTCGTTTCGTTCGGTGTCCCGGATTTACGATCACGTCTTGCGCCACTGCTACCCATACCGCCGAATCCGACGTTGCCCGATTTTTTGGTGTTTTAATTATCGCCAGTTTCAGCAAACTGTATCACCATCTTTTTGGTATCACCAGGCAGGGGTGTAGGAGCGCGACGAAAAGTGGGGGACATTCGTTCAGGGACGCCAACCTCCAAGGGGGGGTGCCGATCTCCGGCAGGGGCGCCATTTACATGGAATGAAATTGGTAGTTTACTTACATATTTACGCATTTAAAGGCACGTATACAATTCCATTTTTATTACATACATGTACGAGTCCCGTAAGACTGAATGGTCCGTACATGCGGCACTAAATACAAGGGTGGCACCTGATCTGTTTACGGGGAAGGGGGCCTGGCCTGAAAGGGGCGCCTGTATCGTAGACGTGTCTGGTCTGTAAGGTGTTCCATACGAGTGCCTTGCTTGTAGAGGTGGCACCAGATATATCAAGGACGCCAGATATATACGGGGCGCCTCGCTCGCCAAGGGCGCTGAGTCCGCTGGGGTGCCTGCTCTTTACAGGGAGCACCTGGCCTGTATAAGGGGCATCTGGATCGTAGACACCTTACAGGTACGGGACACCTTGCAGACAGTGTTGTAGACAGGTCTGTAAGATGTCCCTGTATCTGAAAGGTGTCTACGATCCAAACGCCCCTTATACAGGCCAGGCGCACCCTGTACAGATCAGGCATCCCGAGCGGGCTCGGCGACCTTGGTGAGCGAGGCGTCCCGTATACATCAGGCGCGACGTGCCCCGCACGGGCGCCTGGTCTGTAGAAGGGGAGCCAAGTACATGAGGGGTCTCGATGTGTACAAAGCGCCTCGCTCACCAAGGGCGCCGAGCCCCCAAGGGGCACCTGATCTGTGCGGGAGGCGCCTGACCTGCAAGGGGTGGCTGTATCGTAGATGTGTCTGATCTTTGAGATGTCCCGTGCGGGCGCCTGTTCTGTAGATGTGGCGCCAGATATATGAGGGGTGCCTGGTGTGTACGGGACGCCTCGTTCGCCAAGGGCGCCGAGTCCCCGATGGGTGCTTAATCTGTACGGGAAGGGGGGGGGGGACTGTCCTGTAAGGGGCGCCTGCATCGCAGACATGTCTGATCTGTCAGGGGAGAAAATTTTTTTGAGGTCCCTCATCTTTACACAAAAAGAGGGGCCGCACGGCCTACATGGGGCACCGGGCATTTCGGAGTTACCTGGCTTGTACACAAGCGCTTACCTGTAAGGGACACCCCGTCAACGAGGAGTGGTTGACGGGGGGGGGGGAGTGGCGCCTGGCTGATGGTTGCTAAGTTTTTGAAAAGGCCCTCCCCCAACAGAAAAAAACAGAAAGAGGAAGAGCCTCCCGGATTTGGTATATATGGGGGATCGGGATTAAGAGATTTTTGGTTTATTTTTCCTTCGAAACCCTTTTTCTTGCTGTAACGTAATGGGGACCCTCACCACTAGTCAAAAAGTTGGATGACATGTCCCCCGTCCCTTCCCCGGTAATTACAACCATGTCACCATGGGCTTGGTATAACATATCAGCTATAGCACAGCCTCGCCAGATTATTCTAAAAATTCTGGCCCGTTTGACGATTTTTCCAGATCTCTCGACAGAATTGGTAGCCTGAGTTGATGAGTTCCCGTAGACTGACTCTATAATAGTCTGAATCAACACACCGCGATCTGTAATGACGTCATTGACACTTATACTAGTAACAACTGCATAATTTTGGACGATTTTTATCTAGACGAAGAAGCGAAACAAAATAAATATTTTGGGATATTTTAGAATTACTTTTTGTTACCCAAAAAACACCAAGTTTTATTTTATATGATAGCAGCATCAGAGCTAGTCAGACACGGCCGTCGTCGCTTGGACAGCTGCCAGAATCGTTCAGAATCCAGCCAGAAACGGCGCGGAGAACGCGCTCAAAGCAGAGAGAAAGAGAGCGTGCTCGACTGCGGGCTGCGAGCCGGCGGGCTCTCTTGTGATAAGTTGCAAGACCCGTGAATACCCAGTGCGTATGTCTGGGCAGGTTGGCAGGTGACAAATGGGAGGTGTTTGTGGGCACATGACGACATTTTACGGGCTTGGTTGACTTGTTCCGACGCCATAGGTCTAAAATAGGTGTGCGTTTGGATGGAAGTTGTCTTCAGGAATGCAGACATATCGAGACTTGTGATCTCCTGTCCTGTGGGGCACTTCATTTGTGTCACTAGTGCAGAGTTTTATTGGACCAGATAGATGAATAGGCTTATTGCCATGGACTAGGTACCTGCACATAACATACATTGCATTAAAATGTTCATTGTAGTCAAAGGCCCCCAAAATAGCACCTGCAGAATAGCAAGAATGAACTTCCTGGGACATTTTTTTTTTCATAGTCCTGGCATGAACAGTACATGCTGGATGCATAATAGAAATTGCAATTAATGCTCAGCCTTGGGTTTTTTTGTTGTCTAGCAGTTTGTGGTGTTATTGGATCCACTGTTGTTAAAAATCCAATGTTAACATTGCTGTTGTTATATTGATTCTAATTGTTATAATGTTGTAATTTTACTGTGCAAATTGTGGCTTATTGCCCTACCCAAATGAGCATTAACCTTTGTGACTGTCTGATAGACCCCTTTGCATCAGAAAGGTTCAGGATGTGTTGTAAAGAAAGATATCAGCCAAGGTGCTGTGTGATTGGTTGCTTTTTGTAAGTGCCAGGAGTGGTAACTACATGAATGTCTGGAAAAAGACAGAATTGCATGATGAACAGCTTCTGCTTACAGGCAGATTACCATTGCCTACCAAGATTAAGCTATACTGGTCTTTTGCTTTATCCAAATGGGCAATATCCTTAAACTTTTGCACTGTTCAAGGAATGCTTTGGGTGCCATTAAACCATCAGGCAGTGTGTTCTCAGACCCCAATTTTAAATCAGTGAATTTAAGAAATTGCTAGTGATGGAAATCATTGCTGGGAAAGATGTCACGGCTGCAGCATTTTTTTATAGGATTTTGGGAAGGTAACCCTGTAAGCTATTTTTAAAATTCTGAAGCTGGATGACTGGTTGCCTTTTTCCACTTCCTTTGTGTTATGCCCCGTTACCCATTTATGTCTCAGGAGTATGGTGGCAGTTGTTTTGCAGTATGAGATAGAAAGTTGTCATTTTGTTTATTGTGTTTTATTAAATTTTTAATATGCTTGTATGCATAGACATCATTCATACAAAACTTAATACAGCAGTTGTGGAAGTCAAAATGTATTATTGCCTTTGTCAAATTATTTTACTGTCATTTTGAACTTGTTTGGTAAGCATCTAATAGCATCTAGACTAGATGATACATGTTCTGCTTCAGGCCAATTTTATTTACCTTACAGTCTTTAAATGCTGGAGTACACATTAAATGTAATTTCTGGGAATTATTTTTTTACTGTTATTGAGAAATTGTGCCATTTTAGTATGTTGGAATTTTGCTGTTGGTAAATATTACATTACAAAATGTACACTGTTGTGTTGATGACACACAATGCAAATTGCTCTAAAGAAAGATGCTGATAAGTCAGAAAAACATTTTTATGCCATTAGGTAGACAGGGAGCCATTTGATTCAGTGTTATTTCACACATGCCTTACTACAGTGAGGTAGAAATGGTACTTGTAGCCAATATGTTCTGTGCCTTTCTTTCAGCATGGCACCCACACCAGGAGTGGACCCAGCTGCTGTGGCTGACAAATTTATAAAAGAGAACAAGGTGGCAGTTTTCAGCAAATCATGGTGCCCATTTTGTGAAAAAGTAAGGCACAAAGTTGTGTGTTATGAATGAATTCTTGCTGTTTGATAAGATGATTGAGCATACCTGCATAATGTTGAGGTTGAAAACATGAAATAGTTTGAATATGAAAACATTGCATTATTTCTCATTAGAGTAGGCTCTTTTGTCACAAAGGAGCTGAAATTGTACTGATGGTGTGGTAGAATCACTGAGCTCACCGACATAATGTTGGGGCTTAAAACATTAAGTAGTTTAAATGTCAAAACATTGCACTTTTTATTGGAGTAGGTTGTGTATGTCATGTTGTGTCTGAAATTGTACTGACAATATTTTGCATGCCTTTGGCAGGTTAAAGCCTTATTCAAATCCAACAACATACCATTTGAAGCTTTTGAGCTGGATCTAGATGGTGAGTGCCCATTGAATCATACAAGACTGATAACATTACTCTGTCATGAGTTTTGAGTTCTGTATCAAGTATATGTTTGCTGGCTTTGTGCATGTTCATTCTTGGGATGGTTTTTACATTTTTGTGAACATTATTATCTTAGTTGTAAAGTATTTGCATTTAATTTGAATGTGAAGAAATATGGCATCTTTGGATATGGTATATATGGTATTTAATTTCTCCATGATTAGAAGATACCTGTAGCTCATGCCTTCTGCAAGATGTGCTTCTGGTTCAGGCAGTGTGTTTGTGATGTCAAGGAAGCTTTCATTTTGCAGGAAGCATCCTCCAAATCTGTCAGATAGTTTTCCCCAACTTTGATATAATGCAAAAACTAAAGCATTGCTGTGTCCACAGCAGATGTAACATGCCCAAGGACAAGTGTAGTGGCTGTAATTTTGGATAGTTGTAACACTAACTATGTGGTGTTGCTTGAACAGATATAACCTAAAAAGTTGTTGCTGCCGTATAAATTCGGAAAACGCTCGTACGTCAATAAAGTAACATAATCTAGTGTTTCTCTCATTTTGGCAACCTGCCCGTTCCTAGCAAAATGTCCTCTACGTATGAGGTATCTGTAGGTGATGTTATCCATGGCTGGCTCCTTAATAACTGTATTAGTCGTTCAGTGAATCCTTGAAACCGTGATGTGAAAATCATACGTCCAGTCCGGAAAACCTCTGCATTTTAATGTTGCCAGACGACCTTTCGACGAACCGCTTCGTATCCCATATACATTTAAGGCTGGAGATGTTAAGGGGGAGGGGGAAGGAGGGTCTGAACATTCCACCCCCAATATTCAGAGATTTTAGCACACCAGTAGCAGCAACGGGAAAGAAGCGGTGTGAAATTCCATGCGGACCCTCCTCCCTTTCCGCCAAGAACATGTGGGAAATATGAGACCATGTTTACATCTATGGCAGAATTTGTATTAACAGCGTATCCAGAGTCTGAAATCTGGGCGAAAGAACGGAGGACAGTCACTACCGTTGTTGGTTGGCACCTAGGAATATGTGAGGACATTACTTTCCATGTCTCTGAACTGGTTTTACATGACCAAAATTTGGACGAGTTAAAGGGCTGGTAACAGCGAGACGGAAGTTCGATTCCGAATCTTTTCGAATCGACTCTTAATCAGTTCGGTAATTTAGCATTTTCTTTGCAAACCAGAATCAGAATAGATTCTGTTGGAAATTGGAGTGGAATCGGAATCGAAATTAAAACGCTTACTGGTCTAAGAAAAGTTACTAAAATGCTGTATGGTCTGTGGTCTTGAAAGAAATACTTTGCTTGTGCCAAAAGAATTACTCGTGAGTCGATTCGCAAAAAAATACACAGAGTACAACAGTTTGATATGCATACTTGTTTGGTCTATGTCTGTTTTTTTTTTTACAAAAACTTCATCCTGTTATTGGTGTTACACTAGTAGTTTGATTAATAAACTGGGCATTGAAATAAAGATGCATCTTGATATGATGTTCAACAAAGTAGAATCATTCACATATGAGTATGAGTCATACTTGAATCGATTCACAAAGAACGTGTTGTGATTCTTAATGAGCTGTTTCCGGAGTCTGGTAATGAATCGATTGGAGTGGATCGATTCACTTGAGTTGAATCAGGCATAAACCTGGTAAGAGTGTATTGGTAATAGCAACAGTGCCGCTGCATTTCACTCGTTTCTCCGTCGTTTTTCGTGAACGAAATTTAAGGGCTGTTGCGCAGTGACAGTTTAGACGTCATGGTCGTGCCATGTGAATTGATCGTTATAGTTTTGACGACTCGGGGCTCTCATGACACACAAACTCCGTCACGAACCCCAGAAAACGTGCCGCTCATGTTCGGGTCTCGGGGACGTGCCCCCCTGAACAACAGTCGGGAAAGCTCTGGGTAGACCGCCACTGCTGGGCGTTTCCCCGATGCGTGACCGTGACCACCGGTCATCACCCCGTGGCCACGGGCCGTCACCGCGGTGCAGTGTTGGGAAAACTGTCGTTTTCTGGTGTCAAGGAGCACCAAAAAAATTGTACTCCAAGAAAAATTTTGTACTCAAAAATGATCATTCCCCCCCAAAAAAAACATGGATATTCCTACTTAACCAGGGTTTGAAGTTGCACAGCGTCCCTCCCCCGTTGATGGTTTACCATCCATACTCGGCCGCTGAAGTACACTCCAAACCCACGGCCAGCCGCCTTCCACCGCCCCCCCCCCGCCCCACCCCCCCGGTCAACGACTCCGCTGACCTCCCATGTAGACCCAGGAAACTGATTTGCTCCCCCACCCCCAAACGAATCCACTGGATCCACCCCCTGCTGACCACATATGTTTGCAGAGCACCTGGTTAGTCCATGTTTTTCACATGAACGCATGACATTTTACATTCCCAAAAGAGAATTTGTACTCCGACACCAGGGGAAAAAAATCAGGTTTCCAACACCACGGCGCGGTGTTACCGTGATCCCCTGGTCGTCATCGCGGCATGACAGTGATCGGTGATCGCCGTTGCAGTATCACCGTGACCACCAGCTGTCACCGTGGTATGACCGTGACCGGCGGTAGTCGCGGCTTTGTGACCGTGACCGCCGCTTGTCCCGCGGTGTGACCATGACCGCCGGTCGTCTCCGCGGTGTGACCGTGACCGCCGGTCGTCTCCGCCGTATGACCGCCACGGGTGGCCAGCGTCGGGCGCGGCCGGCAGCCGCCGCTGGACGGCGACAGCTGCCGCGGTCGATACGCTCGGCCGGCCGCCGGCCGCGCTCCGGCACGCGGCGTCGCGCCGCCGCCAGTGACGCGGCGCGCTCGGCCCGGCCCGGCCGCGCCGCCGCCATGACCTGAGGTCGCCCATGGGGGTGGGCTCGTCGTGCGGCGCGCCGTCGCCGTCGCACCGGCCGACGCTGGACGAAGGTGAGCGGCGCGCCGGCGGGCGCCGGTCCGAGCCCCGGTCCGAGCCCCTGGCGGCGTGTACCGGCCGGGACCCTGGGCTCCCGGCGCGGTCAGCCGGCGGCGTACCCCTCCCCCTTCCGCCGCGCTCCGCCCGTCGACTCTGCCCGTGCGGAGACGCGTTCGGCGGTTTCCGGGGCTCGGGGAGTGACTCGTGCGGTGAGTATTCCTTCGCGGCTCCCGGCCGGCGTGCGGGCTTTCCTCGGACGTGACGCGCGGCGGGTCCCGGCTCCTGAGTGGCGTCATCACGGATGACGTGCGGCTCTGCCGCCGGCGTGGGTGTCGCGTGCAGGGTTCCCCGGCCGCAGAGGCTCGCGTGCGGACGGCCGGGAAACGGGGCAATCTGCTGTCCGCGGCGGCCTGGGAGCGGCGCCGTCGACGTCATTAGTGTTGCACGTGACCTCTTCCTCGCGACTCGCGCCAGACCACGTGCATAGTTCTTTCTTGTGAAATTCTGAACGCCGCTTCCCATTTTCTGGATGTCGGGTCTTTTCCTGTTTTTGCCTTTGCGGGACTCATTGTTTCAGGGGAATTTGACGGGTTTGCTTATGTCCAAAGTCGCTTAGACCTGAGTCCAAATCGAAGTAGACTCTGTGTGATGCGTGCGACACCTCTCGCTGCCACTTCTCGGGACTGTCGTCCTGTCGGCGTTGTTTTTGACACACGGTGTGTGGCCGCTGTCGGTCGGTACCACTGTTTCTGTCGTCAGCTGGCCATGGCGTTCACCGCCCCGCCGGGCCGCGTCGCAACATGGTCACCGACGCCGCCTGCTCGATTGCCACTACCGACGTACGCACGTCGTGTAGGGTTCGCACGGCGTCGCTTGGTTCTAGTGGTGACGTCACGAGGCCCAGTCGGCCCCATCAATCGCGTCACGATGCGGGGTCCAGCCCTAGTGGTGACGTCACGATGCGAGGGCGGCCCAGTGGTGATCTCATGTCTCATGTCTCATGAGAGTGGTGATCTCAGTCGGCCCCAGTGGTGGCGCCACGGTGCGAAGGCGGCCTCATTGATGACGTCACGGCACGAGGGCAGCCCTAGTGATGACGCCACGGTGTCGAGCGCGGCATCAGCGGTGACGCGCTGTCCGAAGATCGGTCTTCGTCATGTACTCACCGTCTTCAGCACCAGCGGCCGCTGACTTGCGTTGTCAGCCGAGCGGCCGGGGTCGGTGGGCGGAACGGCTCGCCGGCGGCTGCTAGGGTTTCGCTCGGCGAGCAGCGGCCGGCGCTGTTTTTGCTGAGTGCGGTCGGATCTGCGACCTTTAGCGCCGCCGAAGTGGTACGGCCGTCGGCTGCTGGTGGAAGGCCTCCGGGCAGCACCTGCACGCGCTGTTTACTTCCGCTCAGCGCTTGTTCGCGCCTGCGGCGTTCGGCGTGTGGGACGAGTACGCTCTGGGAGTCGTGAAGTCGTTACCCGTTTGTGCGGACCACGTGGAGCGTTTCGAAGGGAAGCTCACGTCGATGGATTGATGTATTGACTGACTGACTGACTGACTGACTGACTGACTGACTGACTGACTGACTGACTGACTGACTGACTGACTGACTGACTGACTGACTGACTGGCCCTGACCGACTGGCTGATTGACGAACGAACAGACAGACTGACTGACTGACTGAATGAATGATCCAATGATTGACTGACTGGCTGACTGACTGACCCGACTGACTGACTGACTGACTGACTGACTGACTGACGGACGGACGGACGCGATAGTCCTGTGTCCGGAGCGATCTTTACGTACCAGCAACGAACCCTGATGGTAGCACGTTTGTGGGACCCCGCCCACAGGGTGGACTGGGAAGCTGAGCCGTACCGTCCTTCATTGGATCAGTGGTTGTTTGTAGCAGTCGAAAGGTTTCGGTGACGATGTGGATCCCATCACTTAAGCATGGTTGTCTTGCCATCAGTGTCTTAACCCGTGCAGTGGAAGGGGGTTTCGCGCTAACGCGCACTGGAAAGGGGTCCGAAAGGACCCCCTCCGATCTCGGAAACAAAAAGAGCTAGAGACATGGCATTTTTTGGGCATGGCACGGCCACAATGATTTACATTGTGTGCAGTTTTCATGACTCTATGTTATTGTCTCCAAGGTCAAGTGGGGTCGAAAATGTTAACTTTGGACACTTTCTCTAACCGTACAGGCCATTCCGTATGTTTCGAACGAAACGGAAAAAGGTGTTTGTTTGAGCGTTAAAACGTGGGATACGACTACTTGCATTCATTTGACGTCTTGACTGAGGATTTCGGTCCGAGGTCACGTCAGGTCATTGACCTGTGCCGTCATTTTTTCATCTTTTGCAAAGCAGATTTCGAGCAATACGGAATAGCTGGAGTGCAAGTGAGGGCGCTACACACATCTTTTGCGTGTGTTCATTGAAGGTAGCCAACATCGGTACATTTGATCATTTCCAGCATGGATATGTATGTATGTATATGTATATATATCCATATATATATATATATATATATATATATATATATATATATATATATTAATATCAGTGTGTCAGACGTGTCTTTAGAAGGGTCGTTGAATGCATATTTCATACAAATCTACGTATGGCAAAGCAAATCTGGACCAGGTCACAAAAAGTTACCCTTCACTTTTGGTGACGTTTATATATGACTGACCCTGGTATATATGAGCGTATCCATGTGCGCACACTTGTTTTTATTAAAGTCTTTGAATGCATATTTCATACAAGTCGGCATGTCGCAAAGCAGATGTGGACCAGGTTACAAGATATTTAACCTTGACCTTTGATAACCTTGACCTTCACCGACCCTGGTATATGTAAGTTATCATTGTGCGCACACGTGTTTTTACTAGGGTGTCTGAATGCATATTTTATACAAACCGACATGATGCAAAGCAAATCTGGATTAGGTCACAAGCTGGTTGACCTTGACCTTTGGTGACCTTGGCCCGTATTGACTCTGGCTTTGGTCTTGGTACATCCATGACTTATGCCCGAATGACGTCGCCTGATTGTGTTCAAGCAGTAGTCTTAGGTAGAACGCTAGTCCTTTCACAAAGTTCCCATTGTCATCGACAATCGTTATTCTCGTTTGCTTGAGTTGAGTTGAGTTGCCTCAGACTTCCGAAATTTTCGACCGATTTTCGATTTTTGTCTGACAATCGACGAGTTATTCAGTTGCCATAAACTTCACAAAGTAGCACCAGCCAACTCCGATCCGTTCTCGAGATTTTCAGGAAAAACAGATGGGGGCACAAAAAGACCTCCTTTCAGTGTGCTTGTTCAACTAGTGTGTAATAGACACGAGACCGTCCAGTTGGATATTAGCGCCCGGTGTTTTTTTTTCTAATCAGTCATGCGAAGCTGCATCTCACAGTTTGATAGCCACGTTTTGTTTTGTTTTGTTTTTTGCTGCTAATATTTTTAATGCGAATATTTTCGTTTTCTTTCTGTGCTTGAAGTGAACTGCCCCTTTCATTATTTCGGTGCCTAGTCATCATGTGTCAGATATTGTTCCTCCTTCTTTAAAATGTTTTTTTATGTCTCCCTTGTGTAGGATTTTTGTCGTTTTCCGTCACGCGGAAGGCGCTTGCTTATCTCTCCGATCTGATGATTGTCAATGTTGTGTCCATGAGTTTTGCCATGCCTGGCTTTGTCATTTCCTTCGCTGCGCGCTTATCTTGGGACATGACCAGGTCCAAGTCACGATGAGGCAGCGTACAGGTGCATTAGTCAGCGGAACACCGCGAGGGCTTGTCGGCATGGTTGGAACTCAGCCAGCGCCGCGGTCGAGCTCCTGCTCCCAAAGCGCGCTGCTGCGCCGTTTGCGGGTCCGTCATGTTGCCACCAGCGGGCTGCTGATGTGTCGCAGCCAGGCTGCCTGGTCCGGCACGTGGAAATCGATGTCGCCGCGTCGGCCCGCGTTGTGTGAAGGGTCTGGCCAGCCGGCTGCGTGTTACGGCAGCGCCAAGATTGGCGGTCTTTGGGCAGAAATGGGACGCTTCGGTGGGCGCGTTTCATTGTTCGTGTCTGCCTCCGCGCCTGGGTCAGGACTGAGGAAGGTGGTCGGACCGGAACAGTACCGTTAGCACCGTTGCGATCGTTGGATCGCTCGTTGAATGACGCTGGAAAGATATGGAAGGCGACGGCCAGTGTCTCCATGCGTGACATGGACAGCCTTGAGGCGCATGCCTGACGACGGGCCCTGGGCATGGCCTGCAGGCGGTTAGACGTTTATGGTGATCGAGGCCATTCTACGGCCGGACACGGGGCCGCGCCATTTCGAAAGCGGGTTGGTTCAACTGGCCAAAAGAGGCTTTCGATACTGGTCCCTCCATGCCTTGCCGGAAACGAATAGCTTGTGCGATTGACGTGTTACATGTTTTTCAGCTGTGGTGTTCCTGTTTGGTCTGGATCTGAATTGCTGACTCCACAGGTTTTTGCCATTTGCTTGCGCGCCTACTTGTAATCAACGTTGCGTGAAATTCGTGGTAGCGTAACGATAGCTTGGCTGTGATACACGAAGCCAGCGATAGGGGACATATCATTTTGTTTGGTGATACGGACGGTCAACACAGAGAAGGCCGATAATGCCGTAATGGCCAGTGCCATCGACGGCCATCTTGAATCATGAGCTGACCGCTTCGCTTGTCAGCGTCATATATGGGAAACGGCCGGACATGGACATGGAAACATGACATGGACATGAAACCTGAAACATGAAACGGACATGGACATGAAAACCAAGCAAGAATGTTGCTTGGTTTCCATCGGTTTCCAAACGCTGACGACTTGTACTTGATACCTTGGGATTCCTCGTGAAATTTACATTGAGCAGGACACACGAAGCTAATTGCGTGAAAAGATTTGATTTTGTTAAATTTGCTGCCTGTACGGACCTGGGCAATGGACCGGTTCTCCCAGTGCTCATGCTACTGTAGACCAGTTGTTCAGGTGGCTGGCAGCAGGGTTCATCAGGCGGACAATAGCCGCAGCTGACTGAGCGACTGTCGGACGAACTGACAGACTGACTCACCAGTTGTCTGGCCTGCCGACTGGTGCACTGACGGATCGCGATGACTGCCAGAGACTGACTCACTGAAAGTCATCGTGACGGTGTGAGTTTGCGATTCAGTCCCGACATGGGTAACTGCAAGTGATTGACTCACACTGGCGAATTTTCTGTGCGCAGCTGAGGACGTCTCGGTGATGGTGATGACGGGCTGTAGATGGTGACGGTGATGACTGGGGGGGGGGGATGACCGCCGTGCGGGGACTGGGGCGACCCTGGCCCAGTGACCTGGGACAGCGCGCTCCCCGGCCGTCTGAAGATTGGCCTCCCTGTCACCGCTCTCCTCTCGTGCCCCTCGTCATTCCGTCTGCTCGGCCTATCTGCAGTCAGCACGGCCGGCGAATTGACCCCGTTCTGGAGACAAACAATACGCCTACCGGGCCGCCGCCGCCTGGACGGGAACGTCACAGCGGAGCGTCTCGAAATGGATTGAACTGCATTCCGAGCGAGATAATCAGCGAAACGAGGCCATGTCGGCCGGTGGAAGCGAACGTATTCAAGGACAGACGCGGTGGAACGCGACATGGTCATTTAAGCGGCGCAGAAGGTCCGTGACTCATGAAGTTTTCCCGAATGCTAATGTTTAAAACCATTGTGATCTTTGTTGGTAAGAACTCTGTCAAATTTTCCGAGAATTAGCGAATTTAGATTGGAAGGGTGTACTCGGACCACTTTTGTGAAGTTTGTCTAATGGCCTTTTTAAGTGCAACGGAGTATTGGGGTCGTATGGGTCCCTTATGCTATGCCCGGGTGAATTTGAGACAATAATTACCTCATAATCACTGTACCATCGTGATCACGATGCTGCATAAAGACAGGAGAGGCGGTCATTGCCTGTTTTGCGCGATGTTAGGCAGGAGACGTATTTCATCCGTGGTCCGATTAGTTGATGGACAACCTACCCCACTCGTGCCGACGCTGAGCGCCCTCCGGAAGCGCAGCTCTGTGACTCGGCGCAGTTACGCTGAATTAGGTCTCCAGCCTGTGGAACGGGAACGCCATAACGAAAGGTCGGCGACGGGAGGCCGAAGGTCGAGCCGCGCAGTTCGCGCCGCCCGCGAACGCGTCGGCCCACGTGGCGGCCGTCGGAACGACGGCCGCGTCGTCGCCATGTCGACGGTGCGTGTCGCCCGCTCCGGCCACGACGTGCCGTGAAGCCGTGCACGCCACTGGTGATTCAAGCTGGCGACCGGCGACACCGGCCGGCCTCGGCTCCCGACCGGGCCCGTGACCTCACCGGCCGCCGTGCCGATCGGGCGCTCCCGCGGCGGCCCCGTCGTCCGGGCCGGCGCCGCTCGGTGTCGGGCGGTCCGCACCGTCTCGGCGACGGCGAAAACCGCCGAGTCACGGGGCGGCCGGACCGGGCGGACCGGGCGGCCGCCGCGCTATCCGGCCGCCCGCCTGGCCTTGGCTGCTAGGTCGTCTCCGGGCGGCGCGCGCGGCGTTACGTAACGGCGGCGCCTCCGGGCCGGCAGCCGACCTGCCTTCCCCGGCGGCGCGGTGATTGGCAGCGACCGATGCGTGATGGCGCCCCGCCCGCCGCCGCCGTCAGTCGGGCGCCGTCGGGCGGGAGCCGCTGCGGCTGAGGGCCGGGGCGGAGGGGGGGGGGATACGGACGGCGTCACGTGTCGTTCGTTCTCCCGCCCCTTTCCGGCCGATGTTGCGGGCGGGTGGCCCCAGATGTGCTGCTGGGAGGTTCGCGGCTGGTGGGGTAACACGGCCCCTGCCAGCCTTGTTCTGTCGCGGGAACACCTGAGGGGCACGGCGACAGCTGGGGCACGGCGGCAGCTGGCCAGCGTGGGGCCGGCGCCCAGCGCGTCGGCCGTGCCCCGGCGTTGTAGCCGTGGCGGAGCGTTGGCTGTGGACTCCCTGGCGTTTGCTGCACCACCTGTGTTTGTTCCGGGGCTTTTCCTGTTTATCGGTCGGCGTCGATTAGTTTTTTCTGCTGGAGTTTTTGTTAGCGGCAGGCGACGTGGGCTTCTATATGATTCATGATATATGCTGGGTACCCTGACATCGTAAAACACGTCTGAGAGGCTTCGTTATACAGGCCTGGCATGTTCCCGACACCACTCAAACAAAAGCGCGGTGTGACGAAAGTAAACCTAGTCAGGGCTGCCAAACTGTTGTCGTTGACTCCCCGTCCCGCTGTTGCCGTGTACAACGGACAGCACTGGGAGGTAGTCGTCACCATTAAACAAACGGCGAGTTACGTCCACCTGACGACCACCCATGGGGGATAGGACCCTGACCGCCGGTAGGTGACTGCCGGCCGCAGTGGTGCGTCTCCATCAAAAAGCTTCTTTATAACGATGTTGATAAATTGCTAACTCTGCAAGCAAATGACACTGTCTCAATTCATTAAGAGGCTATGATGTCATGATGTCATAACTAACTTACACCAGTAATGCCATCCGAAAACAGTATTACTGTTTGCAAAATTTTGCACCGCAAAACAAATTATACTACAGCACCAAGGTCAAAAGCCAAATTTCCAACCCTGGTCGACTGTCTCCTGACCTGGCGTCCCCCTGACCTAGCGTCCCCTGACCGACTCTGGGCGTCCTCCTGACGGGGCGTGACCTGGCGTCCCCCTGAGCTAGCGTCCCCTGACCGACCCTTTCTGGGCGTCCTCCTGACGGGGCGTGACCTGGCGTCCCCCTGAGCTAGCGTCCCTGACCGACCCTCTCTGGGCGTCCTCTGACGGGGCGTGACCTGGTGTCCTCTGGCCTGGCGTCCCCCTGAGCTAGCGTCCCTGACCGACCCTCTCTGGGCGTCCTCTGACGGGGCGTGACCTGGTGTCCTTTGACCTGGCGTCCCCCTGAGCTAGCGTCCCCTGACCGACTCTGGGCGTCCTCTGACGGGGCGTGACCTGGTGTCCTCTGACCTGGCGTCCCCCTGACCTAGCGTCCCCTGACCGACCCTCTCTGGGCGTCCTCTGACGGGGCGTGACCTGGTGTCCTCTGACCTGGCGTCCCCCTGAGCTAGCGTCCCCTGACCGACTCTGGGCGTCCTGTGGCGGGGCGTGACCTGGTGTCCTCTGACCTGGCGTCCCCCTGAGCTAGCGTCCCTGACCGACCCTCTCTGGGCGTCCTCCTGACGGGGCGTGACCTGGTGTCCTTTGACCTGGCGTCCCCCTGAGTTAGCGTCGGCTGACCACCCACGGCCCACGCCCACGCCTCCGACCGGGCGGGACCTGCTGTTCTCTGACCGGGCGTGACCGTGTTGCAGAGAATGGCGCCGCCATCCAGGACGCCCTGCTGGAGCGCACGGGCCAGAAGACGGTGCCGAACGTGTTCGTCGGCGGCCAGCACCTGGGAGGCTGCGACACCACTTTGCAGGTCAGCGCCGCGCTGCCGCCGCTGCCGCCCGCGCTGGCCCCGGCGCGGCAGGTGGTCACACGGAACGCTGGACTCAGCTGTCCGCCCGGATAGCCGGGACAGTCAGCCGGAAACTCCACAGACGTGTCCGATAGACCGCCGAGAAAGCTCTGCTCCGCTCGACGAATCGTGGCGGCACGGCGGAGCACGGGATGGTTATCGAGCTCCCGTGTGTTGCGGTGGAAAGACGAATCGTCTCCCCGTCTGTCTGTAGGGGTCATGTCAGAGGTAGAGTGACTGACCCGGTCCCCGTTTGTCCAGCGCACGTTGTGAGACGTACGTTACCAAGCCGGTTTTGTTGCAGATCGCATAATGGGTTCCTCATGTGGTATTCAGCTTAGCGTACTCGCTGCAGGCCCGTAACAATGCAGGACGGATTTCCGGGAATTCTAATTCGTCAACGTTGCTTACTGTACCCGGGCGCGGCTGCCCCGTTTTGGCGCGCACGAAGCCGCGCCAGCTCCGCTGCGCCACGTTCGTGCTGCGGGGACCGCGCGGCCGTCCGCCGGCCGCCGGGTGGTCGGGGTCGGTCGTGTAACGGACACCAGACGGCGGCCCGGCCCGGCCCGGCCGGCGGTTGGCGGTGCCCGGCGGATGCGCCTGGCGGATACGGGCGGTGACCAGATACGACAGCGCAGGGTCGCAGCGGAACCAACGAGATGCGGGCGCGCCGCTCGCTCGCCAGCCGGCGGCCGGCGCGGCCGGCGGGATTAGTTCGGGTTGAACGGGCACATTTGGTCCAGAAACTCTGCCTAGTGGAAGCTAGACGTCCGTCGTTTGTGATTGTGATATATGAGTACGTGTGTGAACGAGCTACCTAAATATTGGGAAATGTTCTTTTTGTCACATTTCATAAAAAACAAGGCTGTTTACCACGCAAACGACCGCGTCACAGGTCGTGGTCCCTTCAGTAACTTTGGGATGTGGACAGATGAGTGCAGTTTGCCCGACTGGGTTGTAGTTCGTTTTTCGCGCTGAGTAAATATTTGCAGCGAGTGCACAATCCATCTCTGCTGCAGATTGCACTCAGGTGACATTAACCCGAGATGGACCGTCGTTTCGACGTGGTGAAAACCACAGCCGGTTGGGGTTGTCCGGCCGGCCAGTGTTATCGAGCCCCCGTGGACGTACAGAGCTGCCGTAAACAATCAGACCAGTAGGGTAGAGCCCAGAGACGAGCTGTGGTCTGGCCAGTGTTCCCCGACTGGGTGCTGGGTTGTGTTCCATGTCAGCATGCCTTACCTCGTGCCTGTTGTCGATAAGCGCCGATCGTTGCGCCATCATTGTCGACGACTGCTCCGCAACCGTTGGATGCGGTCTCAGTCTTTGTTTCAGGAGTGGCGAGATGGGCTGGATCCTGCAAATCGGTGACGGTCATATGACGGCGTTTTAATGATTCCCGGAAAAAATAAATCCAATTTCTCGTTACCCCGCTACCTGACTCCTGCACGGCTCTCCCCATGGAAGCCCCTTCGTGTCGGCCTATTCATTGAACGAATGCCATTCTGGTACCCACTCATTACGATGTGTTTTGTGTCCGTGCCAGTGCTTTGCCCCGAGGCCCCCCTGCCGCACCATCGCCTGACGATGCCGTTCGGCAGGCGCACGCCGACGGCAAGCTGCAGGCGATGCTGAACGGCGGCGGCGGCGACGCCCAGTACGACTACGACGTGGTGGTGATCGGCGGCGGCTCGGGCGGGCTCGCCTGCAGCAAGGAGGCCGCCCAGCTCGGCGCCCGCGTCGCCGTCTGCGACTTCGTCAAGCCCAGTCCGCAGGTGTGTGCGGCGCCGGCCGCTCAGCGTTCGCGGCTCCGGCTGTCGGGCCTCGGCGGCGGGCTGGCCGGGCGAGGGGGCGGTCCGTTGGAGACCCGCTGCGTCAGTTCGACCCAGAGCCGGGTCCGCCTGCAGTGTGCTCGCGGGAGGCCACCGGTGGGGCTCGGCGATGCTGGCGACTGTTCGCGATCGTTGGTTCCGGTCATGGTCGCGGTGGGATTGGAAAATTGTTGTTTGCTGGTATCGGGATACAAGAAAAGAGACGCTCCTCAAAATCTTTTGAGGTCCAGAAATGGCTTTACCGTTATGCATTAAATCAGTTCTTCATTTTTTCCAATTCAGTCCATTTCAATCATTTTTTTTCGCACTTACGTTTATCCTTTACGGTTTGAATAGGCGTACCCTGTTTTTGTGTATGTCTTGCAAACATTTAGTCTTTACTGGCAAATTTGTGCTTGTGCGCCAAAGTCAAACTGGGACCGTGGCCCGCTGTCACGTCGTTACCACGGCCTAGGTCGTTGACGCCCAATACACCGTTCATGGGTCGCGTGCTGGGCGGCGTCTCACTTTGTCTGTGTATACGGCCGCGGCGCGGCGACGGAGTGGGCCGTTCCATTGACCGGGGTATCGACCGAACGGATGGGGTCGACCGGTGTGCCGCGTGAATAGAACCGATGTCTGGTCTGAATTGAGCGCGCCCGGGCTCATTTGTAAAGTTGATGGCGGACGGAATTGATTTGCATGTACGAGGGTCCGCCGGAGTTTTGTTGCGCATCCAAGCCTGAATAGGTGGGTGGTATATGTACGGGGAATAAAGGTATGTGACCCGGCCCAGAGAAGCTGACCTGTATGTATGCCGCTTCTCGGCGTCTTATTCTCGGCATTGATCGGGTTGGCGGCGCTCTGACGTTCACCAGAGGAAGCTCGGAGATGACCGAACTTTCTCTGGCAGAATTCCGAAAGGAAGTTGGCGCTGGAGTAATCAGAGGATTCCACGCGACATTGGAACTTGGCGAGCATTGTTTTGTTCCCAATTTTCTGTTTTGTATTTTGGGATTCCGTTGGCATTTTTTAGTTGTGTATTGTGATTTCCCTTGGGCCTATCTGCATTGCGTTGCTGTTTTTTCTTCAGGTCTTACGAGTTTTTTGAATGATCGGTTAAGCTCAGATGCTCCTCGTCGTTCGGTCGGCGTCTCTGTCCCGTTTTTGTCAGCTGTCGGGTTAATCACTACCCGATCGTTCCAGGCTGTTTTGTCCCCATTAAGGTTACTGCGCACCAGTGTGGTGTGGAGGCAGTTTAAGGCCTGGCGCAGTTTTGGCCATTTGTAGTCGTTGTACCGTGCATGAGCGTCAGAACAGTTTCATCACATGTCTGCTTCCTCCCTGTATTGATTTGGGTCCACGTCCCTGCACACACCTGCAGTCCCGCGGCCGTTTGTACAGGGACCGTCGTTGCAGCGCAGTTTGACCTGTTGCAGGGCACCACCTGGGGCCTGGGCGGCACCTGCGTCAACGTGGGCTGCATCCCCAAGAAGCTGATGCACCAGGCGGCGCTGCTGGGGGAGGCCGTCAAGGACGCTGAACACTACGGCTGGTCCGTCAACACACGTACGTACTGCGACCAGGCCGGGTAGGCGGCGCACTGTGGTGAGGCTGCGGGCACACAGGTCCCAGGGACTTGGTCTGGACATACGCAACGGGGCCATAGTGGCGTTAAGTTTTGTCGCCTGACTGCGGTGGCATTTTTTGTAGTATCTGTGATAGGAGCGATGACGCTGTACTGTTCGCACAGGCTCCATTGGGTGTATATGTTTTATTTTGAACCTTCAGGTTAAACGTTGTTGAAAGTCGTTGAAGTGAAATTCTGAAGGAATGATTAGAGCGAGGTGTGCGATCTCGTTGTCTGAGTGAAGCGATGACTGGATTCAGTCGCGGCGTGTGTAGGCGGTGTTGATCTAACTCTGACTCCGACTTCTTCGTCCCCAGCGACGCACAACTGGGAGAAGCTGGTGCAAGCCGTTCAGAACTACATCGGCTCCCTCAACTGGGGCTACAAGGTCCAGCTGAGGGAGAAGCGGGTCACCTACCTCAACGCCTACGCCGAGTTCGAGGACGACCATACTCTTAAGGTGAGGACTGTTGTAAGCCTCGTGCGTTTCGTTGCGAACCCTTCCGTGAAGTGCCGACGATGAAGTAATTTGCGTGAGTTTATTATGGCATTCTGAACCCGTTCGAATACGAATGATTTCCGTGAGAGGTAATGCCCCTCCATACGCCTGTGTGAGGCGGTTTCCAGTGGCGGGCGGACCGTAAGTGTTAGTGGGTACTCGGCCAGGGCACCGGATTAGCACTGCGTTGCACTCCTTGCCCTGTGCTGAACCACGGGGTTCGAGCGGACCTGAAAGAACGTGGCGTCTGGCTCTGTCTGCCGGGCCGTTCGCGGCCGAAAGGTTCGTCACGCGGTGAATGGAACGACTTCCCGGACGCCCACTCGTCTGGTGTCCAGGAGTTGATCCGGGGGCTAAGCTGATCTCAGTGAGGGGGGGTGACCACATCACACGGACTGATGGCGTGCTGTCGGCTGGGGACTCCTCATGCCAGCTAAAGGCACGTCATTCAGCTGGAAATTCCCCACATTGTCGTTTAGGAACGAGCTGCGTCATGTTAGCTCAGTATCTGCACGGGCTTCAGTTTTGTCTCGCTGTTTCTGGGGTCGCTAACATGGTCAGTCTGCCCTGTCCACAAGAGCGGAACTTTTCTCGATGTGGTTGTGAATCGGAACTGTTAGTGCAGCTGCGCGCCTTAGTTTGTATTGAAATTCACCCTATTTGTTGGCGTTAACATGGGTTAAACAGACTGCATGTTCGTCTCACAGACTTGCGATGCGTGACTCTTATTGCAGATGCGCCATGAAGATTGACCTACCACATTAAACTAACGCGTCGCGCGGGCGTGCAACGCTTCTCAATGGCTACAGACGCCAAATGCCCATAGACACGTCACGGTGTTTTGCAAGCCATCATTGCCCGGTCAGCCGCCATTGACCTGGCGTTGCGGGCCCACTGTGCGCGGCAGTGTGCTGCGGCTGACGACCGTGAGGCAGCAGTTTACCGGCTCTCGCCGGGCCCGGGTAACTCCTGCCGTCGCCGGACACGAGCGCAGGGCTGGAACAGCGCGAGGCGCGGGGTGTAGTGGACCGGGAAGAACGGCGTTTTGTGGACGGCCGCCGCGGCCGTCTGGGGTCGGATCGGTCGTCATCTGCGCTGAACGAAAACGTTACGTCCCCTGGACGCTGCGCTGAGCTGTTCCTGGACGGAAGTCGCTGCGGGTGGGTCGGCCCAGCGACACGGAGACTGCGGTCTGTTGTCCGGAGTTCCGCCCAGCCGCTCGTGACTCGCTTCACCACCGCGATCTCGACCGTCAGCGTGACGCCGGCCGGCCCCCTGTGACGTCACGGTACTCCCCGGTGGCGCGGGCACGGGGAGGTGTGTCACGGCCTCGGCCGTCACGTGATGCAACAGCAGCCGGGTCGGTCGGCCTGGCGTTATGCTGACGCGCGGCAGCGGGTCGGGGGTGGCCAGGGATGGGGAAGGACACGTGTGGCGACCTAAGGATAGCGGTCGAGACTCGGATCGGCAGCCAAACAGACCGGTTGCATTTCGAGCAAGATTAATGTGTGGTTTCTCTCTGATCCCCGATCATAGTGACAGGATGCAGACGTGTTTTTTGCTGGCGTGATTTGCGTTTTTAATGTATGAGTCCAAAGTGCGCTTCGTTCAGTTTTGAAAGCATTGCCAGGTCCACGCGTGCAACATTTGTCGGTCACAGAAGTGCCTGCTAACCTTGGCAGACTGTCTTTTGCACTTCGGCAGAAGTCGTCGGCAGATGCAAAGTCTGAGTCAGGTTCCGTATTCGGCTCTGAACGATCGCGAGCTCCAACCTTGGAGTTCAGTTGTTCGCAAGGAAATGACCGTCACATATGCAGCGACCATGAGCGCCGCTGACTTCACCCTTTCCGGTCCCCCAGCCCCTGCGTTCCCGCGAACCCCGCGACGGCCCGTAACGCGCCCGCCCGGCCCGTCCGCAGACGGTGGACAAGAAGGGGAAGGAGAAGCGGATCACGGCGCGGTACGTGGTGCTGGCGACGGGCGGCCGGCCGCGGCTACCCGACCTGCCCGGTGCCGTCCAGTATGGCATCAGCAGCGATGACCTCTTCTCCCTGCCGCACTCGCCCGGCCGCACGCTGATCGTCGGCGCCAGCTACATCGCGCTCGAGTGCGCCGGGTTCCTGCACGGCCTCGGCCTCGACGTCACCGTGATGGTGAGGCGCCGCGTCGCTCGGCGGTGCAGCGACGATGACGTGGGCTCTGCACTGATCATGTGTGGTGATGGTGCTTAGGAAGGCATTGTGGGTGCCGCGGTAGTTCTGGCGTTACCGTGTGTTGCGACAGGGTTTGCCGACGGGTGCTTTTTGCGGTCTTCAGCACGCTGGGGCGTCACCGATGGGCATCATCATCAAGTGGTTTGCCGCCACCCCCGGGCCTCCCGCGTAATGGCAAGCTGATCTGTGATCGATAAGCTGCAGGGGCTCCGACGGGTCGTTTTCAGTGCCGCAACCTTTGCTGTAACGTCTGATTGGGGGTAATCCGGTCCGTGATATACTGCGTGTCAGAGAGCCGGCTCGCGTGACACGGCGGCGCTGCGGGCGATATCCGTCAGTGACCTTTGCGACACGGTGTCCCTGTCCGTGTGGCCGCGCGGACGCCGCGGCCGGGGTCAGGCTCTGTGGCCGCATCATCCTTGTGTGTGTCAGACCTTTGTCTGAGAATCACGTGTTACGGGGTCGAGGGCAGTGGAGCCTTATCGGGCCGTGGCCGGCCGGTTATGATCAAGGATGGTTGACCCGCGATCTTGACTTTGTACGATCAGTGACTCCTCTGTGACCGTTGACCACCCCGTGACCGTGTTCCAGATTTTTATCATGTGCCATTGACTCTCCGCGACCTTGGCTCCCTTTCGGGGATCAGGCATTGTTGACCTTCGTGAACTTTATATCCCCTCATACTTCATGCCTCATCTTTATGTTTATGTGTGATCTTGACCCCGTGTGCGACGGCCAGGTGCGGTCGATCCTGCTGCGTGGCTTCGACCAGCAAATGGCCGAGCTGGTTGGCGAGCACATGGAGAAGCGGGGCGTCAAGTTCATCCGCCAGTGCGTGCCCACCAAGGTCGAGCTGGTGGAGGAGGGGCCGCCCAGGAAGCTAAAGGTGAGATGCCGGCGAAGCCGGAACGTCGAATGCGACAGAGAAACATGTCACGTGGCGTCAGAGTGGCCAAATCCATTCAGTGTTCTGCCAGGGATGTTGAAAAAAGGTTGTGCAGTTCAGCGCTTCTGACAGTGTCCGGTTGAAACAACTGTTTTCTACAGCCCTGATGTCGTACTGCACTGGACGGACTTGACCACTGTATGGAGTGTGCTGTTTACATCAAGTTGCAGTCAGTTCATGGAAGTGACATTTAAAGAGTTTATAAAGCGTTCACAGCGTTTACCATCCTGCCACATTCTCGGGCTTCAGGCGGGTGTGTCACTCTTAATAGCACATAGTCTGGGCTTCGAGACCGCGAAGGACCGTGCAGACCATACAGGCTGGTCTGTCGCGGGCCATCACTGAGCGTCCTGTCCTCCGTCGGCCAGGTGACCGCCAAGACGTCGGACGGCGAGACGGTGGAGGGCGAGTACAACACGGTCATGTTCGCCATCGGTCGGTACGCCTGCACGCAGAACATCGGCCTCGATAAGGTCAACGTTCAGCTGTCGCCGAAGTACGTGAGACGCCGGTGGTGACGGGGGGGGGACTAGCGGTCCACGCGGCTCTGGAGGGGGGATTTCTCATGTTTCTGTGCCTCTCCTGACGTCACTGTTTAGTTGAAAGTTTAGTTTAGTCACGTCGCAGTTACGGCGACTGGCTTCTCAGTTGCGTCCCAGTGTCACGGTATTGGCGTAACGTCACCCCGATCGAAGAAAGAAATGTCCTCGCATGAGGTTTTGACCCACTCCGTAGTGAAGAAATGCCGATAGCGCGAGCTATTATGTTACCGCTACGAAGGTGCACCAGTACCGCGTGAGGTTTTGACTCACTCCGCATTGAAGGAATGCGAATACCGTGAGCTATTTTATTACCGCTTTTTGCACCGGTACCGGTATCAAGTGCGGCCCGTTATCACTTCCCGTCTCGTTCCCCGTGTACCTCTGCTCTCCCGGTGTTTAACACCCCGTGCGCCGTGAGCGGCCATCTCGCACGCGCCACTCACACCAGTCCCGTCGACGCTCGTCAGGGACGGCAAGGTGATCTGCAACGACGCCGAACAGTCGAGCGCGCCGCACGTCTTCGCCATCGGAGACGTGGTCAGCGGCAAGCCGGAGCTGACGCCGGTGGCCATCCAGGCCGGGCGACTCCTGGCCAGGGTAGGTGGACGGCGCGGGCCGGGCCGGGCCGGGCCGGGCCGGGCCAGGCCGGGCGACTCCTGGCCAGGGTAGGTGACGGCGCGGGCCGGGCCGGGCCGGGCCGGGCCGGGCCCAGCCGGACGGGACGCGACAAATGACTGGGGACGGGACAGCCCGGGCAGCGGTCGGGAAGACCGGGGCACGTGACCCGTTTGGGGAGGGTGGCTGTGGCGGGGGCTGAACAGCGGACGAGGATGAAACGGGGTAATGGGTTAGTGACGCTCTTTTAATTTCGTTACATTTTCCGTCGTGTTTTTCACATGTTATCCATGCTGATGCGTGGACGTTCTGTTGATATGTCATGGTTCATGAGTGGTAATTGTCTATTTGTTTCCTCTTGTCCTTTTTTGCGTGCTGTTGATGTCCGTTTGGAACGGGATATGACAGCGGTTTTCACGTTCTGAACGTGACGTCGTCACCGCGCGGACCTCTCCCTCTTGCCTGAGTGGTCACGTGGCTCGGCCCGCCGCCAGCGCCTGATTAACGAGTCGTCGATCCTGACCGACTACACGAACGTGGCGACCACGGTGTTCACGCCGATGGAGTACGGCTGCATCGGCCTGTCGGAGGAGGACGCCGTCGCCAAGTACGGCGAGGACGACATCGAGGTCTACCACCAGTACTTCACGGCACTGGAGCACAGCGTGGCGCGCCGGGACGAGAACGGCTGCTACGGCAAGCTGGTCTGCTGCATCAGCCAGGAGGTGGGCCGCCCACGTCGACTCGCGGAAGTCACGGGGGAGCTTGTGCACGCCGGGACGCCGGGTCGTGCGGAAAAAATGGATTAGTGTTAGACTTTGGCCTTGCGTGCTTTCGTGATATGAGACATGCAGTGGCGTTATTCTCGACTTAGTCACTGTTCTGTCCTCTGTGAAAGATGGGATAAGCGGTGTTCGGGACGAGGACGAGCGATGTTTGTGGTCCCTCGCGAACGCGCGGGACCACAAACATCAGCCACCTCATGGTCTTTCTTGATGCATAGCCCACGCCATTCTGCTCTGCGCGATGACGTACATTTGGTTGCATTTGATTGGTACATTGAATGATATGCATTTGGTTGCATCCCGAGCGCACGGACCGACCCGTGCCCGAAAGGCTCCCCGACGACGACCAGCTGACGCACCGCCGCCGTGTTTCCAGTACAAGGTGGTCGGCTTCCACATCGTGGGCCCGAACGCCGGCGAGATCACTCAGGGCTACGCGCTGGGGATCCGGCTGGGCGCGCGCAAGTGGGACTTTGACGCCACGATCGGCATTCACCCGACCGTGTCGGAGGTCAGTGGCGGCGGGCGCCGGCTCCGTCGCGGCCGGCTATGTTCTGCCGACTGGCCGGCCACGGGCGGGCGATGCAGCCGAGGCGGAGCGTTTGGAGAGTGACGAGTTGTGTTTAAACGTGGTGTCGCTGAGAGTGACGTGCGGTGATGGATGATGCCGCGTTGTGTTATTGTTTGTAAGGCTCCTGTGTTTTGTTTTGTTACGTCACTTTTTTAGTCATTGGATTACTCGAGTGATGAGCGCAAAAGTTGTTTATTTGCACTGAACTACCCCAACGCCGCTCGTAATTATCACCGCGATTCCTCTTTGCCGCAGAACTTCACGACGATGACCACCACCAAGTCGTCGGGTGCGGACAGCAAGTCTGCGGGCTGCTGAGGTTAAGCCGGCTACTCGCCCGCCGCGGCCCGGCCCCCGCTCCCTGCCGAGGGAGGGGGGCCGGCGCCGCCTGGCGGGCGGGTAGCGCACTAGGGCGCCGGGCGGCTCCTGCGCGTCTCCGGACGCCGTATGACGGCGCGGCCCCAGCCCTGTCTCAGGAGGGCCCCGCCTGAGGAGGGAGAGCCCGGCGCCCCCCGTCCCGCCCCACACTGGACGCAGACACCCACCTGCACACGTCTCCGGCGGGCGCCGTCTGCGAGCGGCGCCCGCCGGACGGTGCCGCCGCCCGGCGGAGCCGCGGCTAAACCCAGCTGCCGTGGACGGCCGCCAGGTGGCAGTGTAGGACGCGAGGATGGCATGTTTTAGCCCTGACGTGCGTGGTGGGTTCTTCGAGTTAGAACCGTCCAGAATGTGTTGGAACTCTGTAAGTTACCGTCGTCGAATGAGTTGAACTGTCACGCGGTGTGGGATTCCTCCGGATCGCCGTGAAGCCCGCCCTTTTTCGGACCACAAAGACATCGATTCGTTGTTTGTGTTTGACTCGGCTACCCGTTGTGACGTGTTGGTGAGACGGTCGTCCCTCCGCTTAGAACTGCAACCGATTTTCTGCGAGTTTACCAGGCTATTTTGGGAGCACTTGTACCGCATAATTGTGTGAAAGGTGATCACCTATCCTATGCTAACTCGTCTGATCTTGGACCAGAATATACTGCCTTCCCGATTACCACGAACAACGGCCTTAGCGTCTGGCCGCGCGCGCGTTGACCTGTGTAGCTGGGAGGGGGCCGAATACTCGGGCGGCGCCTGCTGGAGGAGCTGCTGCCGGCCAGTTCCTGCCGCCGTGGCGGACTCGCTCCGGTCCGTAGTCATTGTCCTATCTGGCTGTCGGCGCGGCCGGTGCCTCTGAGCGCACGGCGGGGACGGCCGCCCGCCGGGCCGGCCGGCCGCCCGCCCGACTTGTTCTGTTTGCTGATCGGTTTCACGAATAAAATTTGATAGCAAATGTCGGTGGATGCGAGAGCTGTCGGATTTTGTCAGGGTTCCTCGATGCTGGCCCGGCCTTTGAGGCTACGGAAACCTGGGTTTTCAGCGCGACTGGCCGCAGTCGATGACTGCCGAGGGCAGGCTTACGACGAGGCGTCAGCGTCGGCGCCTGTCGATCTGATGTACAACGTGTCCAGAGGTGGACGTCCCGCAGTGTCCCGTGACTCAGGCGAGACTGGCGTCAGTCAGCGACCGTAGGTCTGAACAATTACGGACCACTCCTATAAATGCATACGCCATGTATTCTTCATCGTGCCAATTCGCATCTGCCGTCAAATCAAAAACGAAGACGGCAATTCACCGACAACACATCAGATGCCACGTCATGAACAAGTAATCCGGCCCATGGGTCTCTCCAAAGAGATGCAGCACATCACCCACCACGGCACGACGGTCACACTGGCCCTCAGCGGCCGAATCGCGCGCCGCCAGCCATTGGCGGCGCGACCCGCACCCCGGCAGGCCCTGTCGCCTGTCTATAACGCGGAGCTCGTGACGAAGACCACCAGTGCACGTCCGGGACCAGCTGTAAGCGTTCAGAACTCGAAAGTTCCACGACGAACGTGCGTTCTTTCTTACCACCCCAGCCAGCCGCAGCACGTCTCCAGACACCCTGGGCAGGTGGTGAGCGCGCCGCCCACGTCCGGTCACGTGCCGAAGTAGCGCTTGGGCGCGGCCGCGACCGGCGGCGGGCCGTGCACGTGCACCACGCAGGCGGCGCCGAGCAGCTCCGTGCAGAGTGCGAGCGCGGCCGTCACGCTGTCGGCCGTGTCGGCCGGCAGCCGGAGCGAGGCGTGGCACCGGGCGGCGTCATACGACTCGACCTGCAGCGGCGCCGACGCGCCGTACTGCGGAGACAGCGCAGAGCTCAGGTCGGCAGGCAGCAGGCCGGCCGGCCGGCCCGGCAGACGCGGGGGTGGACAGTCTGTAGTCTGTAGTCTGCAGACTGGGGTGGGGCAAGGCAGCCAAACATACAGTGATACCATGACCAGAAATGCAGTCACCAAGTGGCCAAAAGTGTTCGACAGAAAGCATAGTTTTTGTCTCTGTCAGACTTGTAAGCTATTCACGAAATGGGAATCTACACACTGAAAGACAGAGAATCCATTCCATTCTGATTCAAAGACCATTTTTTACTGCAAGTAACTGATTTGATTCACAATTCACATTCAGATTCTTGAGCCAAAAGATGACTCTGGTTCTGAATCACAATTGTCACACAGAGAATTGATTCTGATTCTGATTCATGAAAAGCATCAGTGAATCAGAATTGATTCTGACTAGATTCTGAATTGCTTGCAAGGCTGGTCTCTGTCCATGTTCTATTTTGTCTTTCATTACAAGACAGAGCACTAGTGACACAGCACAATGTCAACTGTTCTTCAGATGTTTTGCACACCAAATGGTCTCCACATATTTTGCACAAGCATTTAGTTCACCTGCAGACAAAAGTACTGCACATGAGTACATACCTCACCAAACAGAGCCCTTATTGTCTCTCTGAAGCCATATTCAAGATATTCCGAGGTGATGCTGTTTGCAGGAGGGTCTCCAATCCACTCTCTGTGGATGGAATTTTAACAAGCTACAGCAATTCCTTGCACACAAAATTGGAGTGATAGGCACATCTAAGAGTACAAGGAGATCCAAAATAGAACTTCAACAGAGGGGGAGGGATCAAGAAACACTAAAATACTAAAAAACACCAAATGACACATCTGAATAAGAAAGCAATAAAATCGCAATTGAGTTTTTTGCCAAATAATAAGGCAATGACTCCAAATACTTACTTGTCACATCTGCTTACAAAAACAAAAGTTTCTGAAGTTCCTCTGATTTAAAGAGACATGGAAACCTAAAAAGCAGATGAGAAGAGGTACAAAGCTAGTAGGATGCTATATGACTTGATCATAAATCATCCCTTGACATATTTAGAAAAAACCTGTTTGCTCACTAAATTATATACCCAATCATACAGCTTGCTTACATTGTGGGTTCCAGAGTGATATCTTCACTTCCCTTGGGCTTCTTCTTCATTTCTGAGGGCATGCAGATATTATTCACTTTAATCCAGGCATGAAGTGGTTGTTATCAATCTCTCATCTTGGACTTAAAAGTACAATCATCAATGATATTCAAACATTAGAGAGGGTGCTGGGAGGGGATGGGAAGAATGACATATTCTCAGGAACTTCATCTCACACAATGCTACAGGAATGTAGCGAACAGAAGATGACCCTTGACCCTTATCCCTGCCCATTTTCTTCTACTATACTGAATTTCCTCTATCACTTTAATGATCACAATTGCAGGATAATTATATGCTGCTGACATGTTTTGTATATATATTACTCAATGCATGTTAGGTATACAAACCAATAACCAGAGGCTAACAAAATTCTTGCAAAGTTGCAGTAAACTGGTTGCTGCTATTTCCACATGGACTGCTTGGGAATATAAAGTGGTTAAAATGATTGCAGGAAATCAGAAAACATGTACAAAGCAGTTAATACCTGCTAGTGCAGCAATTTTGGAAAAGAGGTGAAAACAAAAATAACCATCAGTCCACCACCTTTCCTGGTAAGCCAAATATGAGTTGCCTCTACAGTAAAAGTAATGGACTTGTCCAGATCACCAAAAATTCTAGCATCTTTCGCGATAAACACAGGTCAACATGACATTTCAGAGTAGAATGGACGTTCCGATAACACACACCATATTTGTCGACTCTGCGTCGCGAATGTTGTGTTGTGATTCGATGTACAAAATTGCTGCAGTGAAATCCCCGCCACATTCTGCCTGCATTTTACTGAGCCATGGGTAACGCGCTGTTTAAAGGGGATATATGAACAACACCACCCTCCTTGTATTATGAGACAATAGTACGCGAAGCAAACTGTTGGTATAGCAGTGTTTTTTCACGATGTGACCTAACACACTGGCTAATTCAGGTGGCCGGTTTGGGAGAGGTAAGAACTTCAAACTGTATTAAACCATTAAGTCACCCTATGGAACCCATGCTGAGCGAGACTCCTTCGCTGTATCTTGCATCATTACTTTCCCTTTATACATTTCACAATGAAAAGGATATTTGTTGTGTGCTGTAATCTTGTGGCGCCGAGCTGGCGCCGCCTATGCACCGGACGGTCTCTGATTGACTGGAGCCGGGTCACGCCACCACGTCCTGACCCGAGGCGTTGGCTGCAACCCGAGGGTTTGGTAGAGAGTGGAGTAGGTATACAGCCTTGCTGCAGTACAGAATAAAGTCAAACAGAGCTTGGAGTGTTACGAGCCCATGACGTGAGGCAAAGTGAAACTTACAAAATGCTGATCCATCTATTTCATTACTTGGTATTAGAAGCATCGGATGTTTAAACGTCATGTGCACTGCTGACTCTGTTCGCAACCAATAGTAAACGGTGCAAAAGAGCTTGACCAAAACAATGCAAATGTACCTACATAAAATTCAAAGAATTGAGCTATCTTCTGGTGAAAATCCAATGATTTTGTGCTCACTATTAGCGAAGTGTTAATCCTTCAGAAGCCGTCATGACAGGGCCGGGTCGGGCCGCTCTTTTCTGCTGGTTCAGCCTTTGGCGTCGCTCGTAATAAACAAAGATTTGCCTTACCCTAAACATCGATTCATTAGGATCCGCAGAGCATCGTTAGGAGTAAAGATCGATAGAACATCGTCATGATGATGTCCTGTGTTGCATTATTGCTGTAGGACAATGGCGCATTCAAGGGGGGGAGCACAGGGGATACGTATCCCCCATCAAATTTAAGAAGTATTAATATGCATGTGAAGAATGCACATGCCCATGAGAGCAAAAAACGTTAGCGCGTGCGGTGTGGTGACAAACTACTGCACTGGGCAGGGTTAACCAATGCAGTGCAGTTAATCAATGCTTTCAAAACTGAGGTGTTGAACAGTTTTTTTGACCGAGCATGATCCCGCGAGGTCAAAATTCAAGCCAACAAAGATATTTTTGGAAAATTATTGTCATCCAAATGTAGCATGAGTTTAACACATGCCGTTACCGCTGCGATTCTGATAAGATTCTTGCGTGTAAGATGGCATGGGGACTCCAGGCTGCTGGGATCATCAGACATGCAACCTGAGTCGCCACCAGTCGAGTCATCAACGTCTTCACCAGTTGTTAATGTCAGCGGCTGCCTATGCGACCCCATTGACAACTTCTAGTGCTAGCCATCACCCCTCATCTATGTTTTGCTGTCTGACCGTGAGGACAATGGCCATTGTTGCCAATACATTGTATTCGTTCTACCAGAAACGTTTTTCCCGTCAATGAAAAATGCAACGAACAGGCGTCAAACTTTACTTCAGAATTAGGACAAAGCCATTCCCTGAATATGTGATCCGAACTTTAATTGGTCATTTGGAGGTGTGGTTCAACATTTCCAGATGAATGATTCGACAATGAACTTTTTTCACCCAACTGATAAAACAATCCGGCAAAAATATTGACCTAGGTTTTACGACATGCCGAAAATAGCAACAAGTATTAGTAAGCGCAGTGTAGTTGAATCTAGGTTAGGATTTTTGCCGCAATGCTTTATCCACTGGGTGAAGAAAAAACCACCGGTCAAAACGTTTATCCAGAAATGCTGAACCACACTTCCAGAAACCCTCCTTCGCAGTGGATAATGACTTTGACGCTCTTTATTTCATTTCAAGTTTGATGTGCATGTTTGGGAATGACCTAGTCGTAATTCTGAAGTAAAGCTTAACACCTTTTATTTTCCATTGAAGGGAAGAGAATTTATGGCAGAAGGAATGCGATGTATTGACACAAAGGGCAATTTTCTTGGCGGTCAAACATCAAAGAACAGATGTCGGGTGATGGCCAACGCTGAAAGTTTTCAATGGTAACGTAGTGGTGGCAGTTGATGTTAGGCAAGATTGGTGACGACATTGATGGCTCGACTGATGACGACTCAGATTCAGACTCAGACGATTCAGACGCATGTTTGATAGTCCCAGCAAACTGGACTTCCCATGCCACCCTACATAGAAGCATCCTATCAGAATCGCAGTTGTAACGGCATGTGGTAAAATTCATTTTACATTCGGTCGGGAATAGTTCTTAAAAACCTCCATGCTGTCTTGAATTTTGACCTCTCGCTATCGCGCTCGGTTTTTCGGAAAATTATTTAATCCAGCCTCATGAAGTATTCTGTAAATTCACACGGCACGAGCTAACACCTTTTGTTATCTTCGGCATGGGATAAAACCTGGCTTAAGATTTCTTCCGCAATACGTCTGGGTGAAAAATAGCCCACGGTCGAAACGATAATCTGGAAGCGTTGAGTCACACCCCCAGCGAGTTCAGTGACATTCATTTGCTGTATATAATGGTTTCGGTGTTGATGATTACTCCGTTTAAAGTTTGGTGTGCGTATTCAGGAAATGGCCTAGTCGTAATTCTGGTTATAAATACTGTATTATTGCAATCGTATCACATAGCGCAACTTTGAAGCCTGGTCGTTATATCTTCATCGGAAGGAAAAACATTCCTGGCAGAAAGAATTGAATGTATTGGCGCAAACGTCAATCTTGCCCAGTGAGACAACGGAGAACATATGACGGGTGACTGCCTGCACTAGAAACAACATGTTTCAACAACATGGGTAAAACTAATACTGCATTCGGCCAGCAATAATTTTTTAAAAACCTTTGTGTTGTCTCGAACTTTGATCTCGCGCTAGCGCACTTGGCCAAAAAAGCCAAAACTCCGGTTTTAAAAATTCCTTTAATCCGGCCCTTTGCGGTAATTTATAATACAATCTGAAAGCAGATAAAATACTCTCTTTCGTGTTTTTCGAATGCAACATCAGTTTACGTCACCGCAATAATTATGTCAGCCAGTGGTCATATGAGGGATGTTTGATAATTTGTTGGACATCCCACAATACAAAACTTTCGCTGGACATT
This sequence comes from Capitulum mitella, assembly GCA_030062745.1. NCBI lineage: Eukaryota > Metazoa > Arthropoda > Thecostraca > Pollicipedomorpha > Pollicipedidae > Capitulum > Capitulum mitella. The sequence continues at coordinate 27,319,840 of CP099843.1, forward strand.
CCATTGATCAAAAATCGACTTTATAATTCCTATGCTGACGTTAGGATACTAAACTCAGATCATCTTGACCTTTGATTGATATGTGGCACTAAAGTCAACCAAACGATGCCATTGTCCTTAATCCTCCCGCAATAAATGATATATGTGTAACGTATAAAGAATACCCTCAAAAAAACTTTAGATCCTACCACAGCCTGTGGCCTCATTATTATTTTTGATATCTAGGTCCTGGTGTCGTGCGATGCCATGAGTTACACCGCATGGGGATGAGGGGTTTCCTCTTCTCATCTGTTGGCGCTACACCAAATGCCAGTCATTGGGGGTTACGAAAAATGCGCAGTTTTCTTGTTTACGTCCAAGTTCAAGTTTGTCAATAAATCCTTACGGATGGGAGTGGGAACTTCCGAACGATGGTTAAGAGGAAGCAATGCTTCTTTTCGTGATGTGGGTGTGAGAAAACAAAATGTAGGTTTACTTGGCGCCCGTTTAGCGATAGTCTTTTCTGCTATATAGCTGCTATACGCTGTTAGGGAGATCGCTATGTTGCGTTTTTGTGGAGCCTGACAACACTAAATGCAACCATGCAACCACATGACAATGCTGTATTCTTCCCTGCAAACGCAATTCTTGCGATATGATTTGACCTGTGCACGTTTGCTGAGAAAACGATGGAACTTCGCGCAAAATACGCATAGAACAAGGCTTCAGACATTATATCAAACAAGTATTCTAAGAGATCATCTGCCACAGCAAAGTGTAGTATTATTCTTAGGGGGACAGCTGCTCTAGCAATGCAAAAACATTTCCCAGGTCGCAATCCTGCCTTCCCACCACCGACATGTGTTTCCACTTCCTCCATATCGTTTTTCGTTATACTACAATTTCAAAAACAGCTTTCCTTGCGGAAAAGCCGTGCATCCTGAGGACAGCAAGTTTATTTGTTTCGACATCAACCAAAACCATCCTCTACAGTTTGAGTCCACAAGTGTTTGGCTTGGAACCATGTCGAAGGGCAGTCTGGACGGATGTTTAGAAGCTATACACTCGTCTCTGTGTCATTACTCTATTACGCCCAGCTTAGAAGTCGTGACTGGTGAGGGTCAAGCCCTGACTTGGGTGCCCCTCTGTGTGTATGCTGGCGCTTCTGAACAGAGGCATGGCCGGCCATCTCCGTGGTCTCAAACGCATTCTGTAATCACGATCTGCAGCACAAAATGTGTGGAAATGCCGTACCCACCTGTTAATGCACTTTTTTTCTCGTTTGATTAATAGTGACGTCTTCCGGGAATATGAAATATCATGATAATGAAAATAAACAAAATTCTTTATGCTGAGAGAAACCTGGGTTTCCACGCAAAACACATATGCTATCATTAGACCTGTCGTTTGAGCCGTAGGCAATACCCTATGGTTGAAACGAGTCCAATTTGAATAAATCTTGTTTGTATTTAAATCCAGGTTTCTCCTGGCATAGAGATGATTTCCATGTTTATGTCTTAGATCGGGGAGCCTGTCAAGATCATCTTTTATTTTATGAAGTGTACGAAATGTCAATATTCCATGGCAGGCAGCAACAATGAATACACACGTTCATTACCGGGCTAACCCAATCGGTGGACATTCGTCTAGTTTGGAGGAAAACAGCATTCTTATCATTTGCCGAGCTCTGCCCCTGACCTTTCAGATCTGGAGGAGAGGTAGGGCCTGCATTGCCTGATCACGACTGCACCGCCCAACTGTTGAAAATGCAGCACAGCCTACTAGTTCAGGTCTGGGATCGGGTTACTACTTTATTTTGATAACAATAGTACGTACGTCATGCAAGGAATTTCTCGCGTCTGCAGGCGCAAAACTAGGTTTCCAGTGAAAAATTTTCTATTATGCCCCCACACTGTGAAATTCTGCATACGCCTCTGTTCTAGGATCGACAAAAATTAAAAATGGTTTTATTTTGCGTTTGAAAAGTTTGTTAGGCACGGAAACACTGAGTCCACTCACATCTGCGTGCACTAGTGAAACAGCAATTTGCTTGTGCTTGTGGGGTACAAGACATGCCCAGTCAGTAACTCCCTACAGTCTAAGATCACATGCTGGATACTCGTATCATACGGTATCACGTACTGGACACCATGATTGCAGCAAAGTGAGGGTCGACCATGTTGCTTATAGTCTCCTGCTGCCGCTGAAATCTACTTCTTGCTGTCGGTGGGAACAAAGCATGGACAAAAATACGGGATAAACAACGTTGTTTAACCCTATTCCCGGAGGGCTAGACGGTACGGCCGATTCCCGGCAGGGGGCGGATTCGGCCCCCCCTGAGATCTCGAGAACTACTTGTCCGATTTCATCGCAACAAACGGCAATCGATTTGCCGTCACGTGAACTACTACATTTTTATCAAAAGAAATTTTCAAAATTTTGAAATTTGTGGATACAGGGGGGCAAAAATGTTAAAATGGGGGGTACTTTTGGACTTCTTGTAACTCCGTTGTTTATGGACCGATTTTGATGAAACTGGCATGAATCGATAGAATATGAATAGGGCTTTTACCATGGGTCCGCAAATCTGAAATTTTGAGAAAATTCATGGGCGTTCACAGGGTTTCAAAAATAGGAGGATTAGTTTTCTAACAACTGAATGAACAAAAGAGGCAAACACCCTTTTTTGGCTTCTGATAGTCATGTTATACTAAATAAGTACAAACTGCATTACAATGTTTGTATAATGTTGGCATAGGCGGTGCCAGGGACATGAAAAAGGGGGAACTGTCATGGTCACACGTTTCTCAGACCAACTTGTGACCTTTGACCTTAAATGACCTCCAGTGACCTTGGGGTCACTTGGAATGTTCTCGTGTGCATTTAATATTATCTGTAAACGTTTTCGATTGTTTGAATTTACTCTATTTCAAAAATCTCATTTTACGTCTATTGCGATATAGGGTACGCGCACTGACATTTTAGGTCATAGCTCCGTGACCCGACCTGATATCAAGCTGAAACTTGGTACACAAGTAGAAGGCATCCTTCTACGTGATATATATTCCGGGTTTGCCATTTAAGAAAACGGCACTGAAATTATTGCGAAAAAACAAATTTTGACTTTTGACCTTGACCTGACCTTGCAAAATGACCTCAGATAAACAAAATTATATCCGCACATTGCCCAACTATTTAGCTATACATCCATATAAAGTTTTAAGTTCTAGCTTTAAAACTCTGTTTTTGGCAGACATTTTCCTTTTACCCTCAACATGGTCAAAAATGGCATGAGGTGCCTCCCAAAAACGTTGTTTGGCTCCGCCCCTGAGCAAAATAGAATTGTGAAATTTTGTCACAGCACGTAGAAAAAATAGCTAGGAAAAGTCACCAAGTTTCGTGCAGCTGCGTTAAAAAGCCTGGAATTGGTAAGCAAAAAAACCCGAGGGGGGCGGATTCCGCCCCCCCCCCTGTCGGGAATAGGGTTAAAGTAAGGAGAAGTTGGAGAAGGCCAATCTCTACTACAGGTAGGCATTAACAGCTAAGCACGGCTCCACGCATGCCACCAGTCATCTGTCCTTAGCAGAACACACCGAACACATCGGGAACATAAATAAGATATCATCTCTAACGCTCCTGTTCGAGCGTTGATGAAATCCTTCTTCTGAAACATAGTGTGGGGCTAGGCAAAATATGTCAGTGGGCACAGAGGTGAAACATTTCTTTGCCCGGCCGGAGGGGGAGCGCGGATTTCCGCACCTCCCAGGATCTCGGCTCCCATATATCGCACGGAAAAAAGGAAAACACTGGCGGAAAGGTTTTGTCAAACCGAGACGAAAACATTCAAGAGTTTTGACCTCAGGCCAATTTTGAGGCCAAAAGACGCCATGAAAGGTCAAAACACGTCCTTGGAATTAGGTAGACACAATACCTTGTCCCTGAAAAGCTGAACTTAAGCGACATATACTGAACCGTAAGACAATAGCGAGCTCATTGATATTAATTTTGGCCTTTCACAGGGGTCAGGTCAGGTCACGTCATCGTTCCAACATGTTCCACTTGTGAACGGCTAACATCCTCCGTTGCATCTTACTTATGACCATGTTTTTATAGCTAATTTGTCTTTTCAAGGGTGCTGAAGAGGTACTAAAGCACCTTTTTTTAGTCTTTTATTTCGCAATAATAAAATCCATATCAGTCATGTTTTTTTGAGTCCTTCGTCGTTTGGTATTAAAAAACGTCAGGGGTATCAGGAATCTTACCTCCACGCACGCGCTCGTACACAAACTAATACACACACATAATTTCAAAACAAAACAAGAAGTTCGCGAGACCGAAACGAGCTCTGAACGGAGACCATTATGTTCAGGGCGGATACTTCGAGAGGCATTGTTGATCAAACCCAGTCGATAGATGTCCGCTGTTTGTCGCATTTTGCATGCGTCCGCTCCAGCGCCGGTTGTTCCCGCTCCGTCGGCGCCGCGGGCAATGAACAGGAATTCGTGGGTTTGAACATTGTGGCTAACACAGTGGTAGAATACCCGCCGCGGCTGTTGTCCCGGCGCCACCGACTCTACAACGGCTGGTGGGGGCAGTGGGCGGCTAGCGAGGTTTTTTTGGTAAGCGCTTTTTTTTTTTTCCCTCTTTTTTTTAAAGAATTTTTTAAACACCAAAAAGAAAAAAAAACAAAAAACCCACCCCCCTTTGTTTTCTTAAAATTTTAAAAAAAAAAAAAAAAAAAAAAAAAAATATAATTTACTTTTTTTTTTAAAAAAAAGAAAAAAAAAAAAAAGTTATTTAATGGATTTTTTTAATAAAAAAAAAAAAAAAAAAATTTTTTAATTTTTTATAAAAAAAACCCACGACTACAGGTAGGCATTAACAGCTAAGCACGGCTCCACGCATGCCACCAGTCATCTGTCCTTAGCAGAACACACCGAACACATCGGGAACATAAATAAGATATCATCTCTAACGCTCCTGTTCGAGCGTTGATGAAATCCTTCTTCTGAAACATAGTGTGGGGCTAGGCAAAATATGTCAGTGGGCACAGAGGTGAAACATTTCTTCAGAGATTAACCCTCGCTCGGCGGGGCCATTTTTACATCCTCGCCAGGCGGGAAGGGGTCCTAAAACTACCCCTCCCCACTAACTTTTGAACCAAGAGAGATAGCGCAAAGCGGTAAAACCGGTGTGTTGCTCGTCACGTGACCTTCTCAACGATGTACAAATTTTTGGTTTCAGGTTAACAGGTGATCCCCCAGATTACGATAATGACCCAAGAGGCCATATTAAAACATGCCGAAGTTTTCTTAACAAAGTAGCTTTCAAACTTATCAAAATAGATCAACTCCGTAATCAGCAGCGTGTTGGTCGTTGTTTTAGCAATCGGGAATGCATGGGTTTTTGGGTTTAGGTCCATGGGTGATCTGTCAGGCCGCGAAAATGCCATCATGACTGAAATTTGCAGTTGGAGGAATGATAGTCCCACCACACTTTTTTCGGACCAAAGGTCAAACAAGCTGTATACGCATGCCAAATTTGACACACGGATTCTCTTCGCGCTGGGAGAGGGTTACCTATTTTGAGGTCGTTTTTTGTATTCCTTTCATTTATCATTTTTACTTCTGTTTTATTTATTTTGAAATTTTATTCATCAATTGATTTATTTGATTTCTTTATTTATACTTAATACATTTCATCTATAATATATCTATATGTCGTTTGCAAATATGTTATACATATCGGTGCATTACATGTAATATGATATATAAATATAACATAATAAATAATATAAATTTATGTGTTTATTTTATTTTCATTTTATCTTTTCTTATTTCCCAAGGTTACCGCCAGGTGTGCTCATATTGTTCTACGGAAATTGTTCCTTTTAACAAACCACTCGAGGTAGTGCCACCAAATTCGGTACTCAAACAGGCTGGCACGCAGGCTATCTTGGCTTATTATTGTGGGGCCGCAACAGTTTCTGAAGTTCACCGTTTGGTGCTTATTTGTGTGGGAAATGGCTCGAGTTGAAAACCGTACGAAATAAAGACACTAAATTTGCTGCGCGAGTAGTGAGGCACAAATACGATAGTAATCTAGGTTTGCAACTCTTCCATTTGTGTTAGTCGATATTAAAATCCTATTAGTGTGATATACACGCTTGACCTAGCTTGGCCTCTGATGACCCACCCTTCCGAACACTAAAATCAGGTCACTGACACTTGGATCGAATACAGTTATGAAAGACGCATATAACACAACACTAATACCCAATTTCCAAGAAATAAAGTGTATTGTTTGATTTGGTTAAATACACGACTGACATGATCACGACGAAAAGGTCACAGGTCACGACCTCTAGCACGAAAAATCCTGAAAATTTTACTCAAGTTTTGTAGATGTTACAAACCTAGCTACAGAAAAAAATAGCGCTCAGTCTCCCGCGAATAAAAAGTTATTGAAGAAAAACAGCAGGGGCGCCTAAAACGACCGCTCCACGCCAGGCGAGGGGCACCAGGCGCAGGCCCTGTGTCATAATATTTGAGGCACACAGTCGCTCCGCGGATATATAGCTTCTTTCGGGGAAAGGGAGGCACATTTGATGGGGGCAATGACCCCCTCCCTCGAAGCCTGAGAGGGGCTCCGTATGAGTTTCATAGGGTCTCGATGAAAACTTAAAGTGTTCTTGATGCAATCCGGAGGACCTCCGGAAGGGTTAGATGGCCTCTGAGACCGTAAGAGAGGCCCCGATACGGCAAAGGGTCCATGAGATTGCTAAAAGTGCCGGCCCCTGAGACCGCAAGACCTTTAAAAGGGCGCCTGGGACGGCATAAGGAGCCCATGGCCAGCCCGAGGGGTCCCCTGAACGGGAATTCATCGGTGATCTCAACTTCAGAAAAAGGCCCCAAATAGGCTTCATTGGCCTTTTTGAAAACCTGAGGGGTTCTTAGTGCAGTCAGGGGGCACAGGGATGGCCAGGTAGGTCTTGAGACGGCAAGATGGGCCCCTGCGTGGCGGATAGCCCCTGAGACCGCCAAAAGGACAGACGGGCCCTCTGCGAGGCAAAAATGACAGGAGTGCCTCTAACACGGTACGAGGGCCCTGGACGGCCAGAGGGCCCCGTGTACGTTAAGCGGACTCCTGGCACAGAAAAGTTCCCCCTGAGGCTGCCAGTGAGGCCCCTGAAGCGCCAACAAATGCCCCTGATACGGCTAGAGACTGCTCCCTCAGACTGCCGGTGTATTCTATGTAACAGAGGACTCCTGGTAGCGTCATGGCGACCAGCAGAGACGTTCAGAGGGCCCATAACACTGCACTGGGGCCCTGAAATCGCTAAAAGGTTTTTTGTGATTGCCAGAGGGCCCCTGGGACGACAAAAACGTTTCCCAGAGACGACGAGAGAGGCACCCAAGACAGCAGACGTCCACTGAAACTGCTAGAGACTGCTAACTAGTAGTTTGTGACAATAACGGCCCCTGAGACGACCAGAGGGACCGCTAAAAGTACTAAACCGTAAGACGTCCAGGCAGCTCCTGAGACGGCCAAAGGACGTAGAGGACTGACAGAGGTGCTTCTGTCACGGCACAGGAAGGCTTGTAGAGGGCTCTTGTGGCCTGAGGGGCTCCTCACACGATAACAATGTCCCAGGGGTGACAGCTAGGGGAACCCTAGATGGTCAAAGCGTCCCTGAAAATGTCATATGGGTCCCTGAAACTGTCCTAAGCGCCTTCTGAAACTGCCAAAGGAACACCTGAGACGTCCCGAGGGACACGTGAAACTGCAAAAGAAACCTCAGACCACGAAAAGAACCTGACGCAGCACGAGACCACGAAAAGTGCCCCTGTAACTGCTAGAGGGGGCCTAGCCTAAGCCAGCCTAAACTGGCCAATAAATCTCAAGAAACTACGCGGGGGCAGGAAGGCTCCTGTACCGTCCCTGACAAATATCTAAACACGGCCAGATACAAACACGAAATTTCGAGTAGAGGGAGGGACGCAGCCGCCTAAAATCCCGTCGTTTTTCTCATATTTCGGCTACTTTGTACCTCAACAAACCGCGAACGTTCCTCAAATGTCAAACATTTGCCTCTCGTCCCGCGCGGATCCGAGCTTTTTCATATCTAAAGAGCAAAAATGAGGGGGCGACCGGGATGGGGGTCTTGCACTGAATATCCCCCTTCCGTAGGCTGAAAAACATTGTTTTTCGAAGATACCCTGTCAAGAGAGTGCCGAATACCAGGTTTTGGCGATCCTGTTCCTGTCTAGGGAAAATACTCGTATGATTCTGTTTTGGTATATTACGGAAGCATTACCTGATGTTGTTCATACAAATAAAAAAGTGTGTATGCCCCCGGAAAAAAACAGTGCCTTCCTACTGCGCACGACGTGAACTGCACTAGTTTCAATGGCGCCATATTTCTCATCTATTTTTCCCGCAATGAAACGTACGCCGCCGACAGCACGTTGACTGACTTTGTTCTCAGTGTGTTACAACGGCAAAGCATAAAACGTAAACCGTCACACAGAGCACATACGTCATTTCACAGCATGTGCAGCATAAATGAAAGAGCGCACTTTAACTTTCTGACAGGAGTCACTCCATCGCACAGATAACAAGCCTTGCACTGACGTACAGTTTTGGTTTTAAACGATACTTGCAGTACGAAGCACCAGAAACTCGGTCAACGTTTGCACGACGAACTCATCCACCGTCTTGGCTGTGCGACAAACGCTATGGCTTTTTGCATTCTCGTTATTTCTGCCGTTAAACGAACGAGCATTTCCTTCCACCTAGAAGCACTTGCCGTTTATTTCTCCAGCACACACGAAGTCCTTGATGTTGAAGAACTTCACCTTGCCCGAGCCGAGGGCAGCCGTCTCGAAGCCCTCCCAGTCGGCCGGGTACAGGCGAACGATGCCGTAGATCCTGCGGGCCGTGGAGACGAACACCTTGGTGGCCTTACGGGCGAACTGCGCTGCACAGTAGAAGTAGCTCATGTCCGCGTCCGGGTCGAAGATCTCCACGTGAAACAGGCGACACCCGCTGGCAAACCAGACCCGCTTCAGGTCGGTGTCCGGCTTCTCGGTGAGAGTGACGGAGAGCGCCGCTCGCGAGCAGGTGAGCGCCGCGGGCACCTCCGTCTTCCAGATGCACGAGATGGCCTTGTGCCGCTCGGTCATCATGCTCTTGAACGTGACGACGCGCTCGAAGTGGCTCTGCAGCGCCTTGACGTCCTGGTTGCACTTGGGCGGCTTCGGCTGGTCCTGACTGCACTGCTTCAGCGGGCAGCCGTATTCGCGGTTGACCAGCGCCGCGTCGCTGTCCGACGGCGAGGTCCAGTCGGTGCCGATGGCCGACGACAGCACCAGGCCGTCCGCGGTCTTGTCCTGCGACTTCCCCAGGAAGACGCTCTCGCCGTTGTAGCTCAGGCCGTACATGTCGAAGTGCATGGCGGACCGGTAGTCGTACGGGCACTTGTCGTAGTCCTTGTAGTTGAGGAACAGCACGTCCTCGAGGGCGGTGTTGTGGAACTGGATGTGCAGGTGCTGGTCGCGGTCAGGTCGGCTGTGCTGGTGCACCAGTCCGATCACGTGACCCAGGAGGTGAACGACCGTGCCCTTGTCACAAAAATCGGCGACAGACATCTGCATGTTCTTGGTGTGGTATCCCACTTGCGCGTAGCAGCCGGTGCCTCGGAAAATACTAAGCACGTTTCCGGTGCCTTCCCCGAATTTCATGCACGTTTTCGTTGACCATTCTTTCATTGCTGCGAGAACCATTGCTCTGTCAGGAGCTGGTTTGCCAAATTTGTAGTTGACGGTATTTTTTGGCCATTTTTCGTGGATTAGCGGTTTAATATTCTCTGTAAGATATCCAGTTTTCGTCCACCGATTTTTCTGATTAGATGACAGAACCATATCCCCCTCAAAAACGATCTTGCGAACATCATCGATCTGCCAGTTCCGCATGATTCGATCGGTGGGCGTTAAGAAGTCTTTTCTTGCGTCATCACAGTTCTGTTTTTCTTCGTCGCTAAAAATGTCCACTGACCGTCCTTCGATCAATGAAATGGCGACAACAAAATAGACAAAATACGTAATATGCATCATCCTTATTGCAATATGCGTACGAACATGACCATTAAATATCGCAGATCGGGTATAGTAAAATGAAATGCATTTTTATCGCATCGCAGCGAACCCAATACGGAAAGAGAGCGTCAACATCAAGCCCCAGCACTTCACGAAAGGAATGAAACTATCTGAGTGGAACTGCGGTGAACTTTTCCCCTGCCGCGTGCTTTGTTTTATACGCATCGTCTTGAACGAGGAGGTTTCCCTGCTCCATCGATGATCAGTGCATACCAAGTACACACAGATTTGGCGTGTCATCCCTCCACCCAGGATTTATGGGCATGCAAATACCCAAATTTATTATGGTTTATGTTCAAGTGAAATTATAGCTTATAGATTACTCGACTGGTATCAACCAATGTTAACAAGATGCATGTCAATGGCTTACTGCGTTCAGTGCGTTTTGAGCTATACATTTGAGAATGGATAAAATCACTTCCAGAATGTCAATTTGCGAGCTTCTAGGAGGACCCCAGGCTGTATTTGGCAATGCGTTGAACTATAGTTGAATGCTGAGTGCATCCGGATGACGTCAACATGACAGTGATGTTGACTTCAAGCCCTGCCTCTGATGATGGTCCACTAGACGGCTAGACAGAACGTAAATATGCTAATAAATCCAGAGATTCTTTTCTCTGATCACAAGATTCATCGTTTCCATCAGTATCATTTTGCGTTCTAACATCTGTTTAAGATTTCATTACGACAGTTTTAACTCGAGCTACGTGGCAACTTTGGCAGCCCTCATAGTTTCAACGTTCGTTTTTTTTCCAAAGATGTTTCCATGATTCTCTCGTCAACAACGGGAAAACGATCGACTGGTATTTGTGGTAGCTGAAGCAATACCGCAGAACTGCGATACGCGCAACACCACGTGAAGTAGACACTGGGGAACGGCATTTTGACTGGACGGAAACGCTCTTTGACCACGAATCTGGCGTCACTGTCTTACAGGAACTTCCTATCTCAAAGCTGAATAACAACAAAATAATCTTGTTAAAATAATCTTGCTCACCGTCGCTGTAGAAACAGACAATCTGTACAAATTCTCGCAAAAGGTGAAAAGCGGGATTTTCTGATCATCACATTCAAACGGTAAGACTCAGCTGGAGCAAGACTAAACGTCTGACTTGGCTTAGACCAGGACACCGTGATGGAAGCCTGCAGCTGTTGATTCCCTTCTCTCAGTGACCTGCACTCAAACGGACTGTCCTCTTTGGAGGACGCATGCGTCCTCCCCTCCGCCCGCCTACTTGGACCCGGCCAGCAGGATGGCCCGCAGCGCGTGCCGCTGCATCTGCGTCAGCCGGCGGGGGAACTCGACGCCGAAGCGGATGACGAGGTTGCCGCGCGGCCGGTGCTGGCCCAGCGGCGGCGGTCGGCCGTCGCTCGGCAGCGGCGGCGGCCCCGGCTCCGGCATGCCCTCGCCTCGCACTACCTTCTCGAAGCCGGGGAACACGACGTCGTGCACGCTGACGTGCAGCAGCCGGCCGTCCAGCGTCTCGACGTCGACGCTGCAGCCGGTCAGCGCGTGCACGAGCGGCACGGTCACGTGGTAGACCAGGTCGAAGCCGTCGCGCTCGAACTGCTCGTGCGGCGCGTCCTCGAGCACGAACACCAGGTCGCCGGGCACGATGTTGGGCCCCTGGTCGCCTTCCTCGCGGAACCGAATCGTCTTCCCGGCCGGCCAGCCGGGCTCGATGTGCAGCGTCAGGATCTTCTCGCAGAGCGTCGTGTTGGTGCCGGTGTCGTCCAGCACGCGCCGGCTGACGCGCACCTTCTTCATGCAGCCGGTGTAGATCTCCTTCAGGCTGAGCACCAGCGGTGTCACCAGGTCTGGCGCCTTCTTGCGCTCGCACGTGCCGCCGTCGCCGTGGTATTGCGACAGCGGCTTCTTGATGCAGTCGATGATGTCGGCGTACGGGCTGTTGGTGCCGAAGAACTCGCGGAAGGTCTCCTCCGGCTGGCCGTGGTAGACGTAGGCGTCGTAGAAGCCGCCGTCGGGCTTCGGCACACCCCGCTTCAGACCGGCCTCGCCGTACTGGTCGTATATGGTGCGGTACAGAGGGCTGCTCAGGACGTCATAAGCCTCGCAGAGCTGGTGGAATCTCTTCGGGTCCTTCTGGGACTGGTCCGGGTTGCGCACGGGGTGATATTTCAGAGCTAGCCGCCTGTACGCCTGTTTGATCTCCTGGTCCGAGGCGTGTTTTTGAAGCTCCAAGACTCCATAGTAGTCGATTCCGGTCTTTCCAAAGTCATGCATCTCTACAGGATCAATCACGTATTGTGATTTATGACTATAACGCAAAACGCGGAATTGCCAGTTTAGAGAAGAATATGAAAACTTTAATTTGAATTCATATTGCTAGTTAGATTACACTGGATTATACAATGCGTTTCGTTCGTTTCGTTTCTGGCGCGCAAGTGATACATTTCTGTGACGGTTTGAAAAGCAAAATGTGTACAAAATGTATACCTGAAAAACGCATGCCGAAAACTCAGCCATATCTTCAGTTCAGAAGATTTCATAGCTTAGATTTCATACTAGCAGTTGAAAACTTTTGCGCCGTGGAATTTGCCAGCACTATGAAAACTTGTAAATTTACGGAAGAGCTTTCCAGCAACAGCATTTGGTCAGAAAATGCTGTTTGCTACGAAAAGCTACAACTGTATCATCAAATGTATCATCTCCAGGCAACTCTTTCGGAACTTCTACGCTACAGCTAACACACATGTCTGATTTGATGACTTGAATTAAACACGGACGATTCCGGAATAACAGCAGAATCACTAACCAATGCACTAATCTGATAAAATAACATCGACTAATAGTCGTCCCTTCCCGACATTTTTCACCACCACATCGCTGACAGCCAAAACGAGGCGTAGGCCACATACTTAGGAGGCGTGCGTGCGCCAAACTAATTTCTTTGCGACAACAAAAACAGTACTTTTGTTTGCTACATATTGAGATTTCACTGGAAAAAAACAGCGTGATGTTATCAACACAGGCCAATGTTTCACAAACCATGAACCATGGCAAATTAAAACGACAGAGATCGCGCGAGAATAAATGAGTTCGAAAAACAAACTTTTTGGAAAGAACATCCCGACCAAAGCAGGCATGGTAGGCTCCCATGAGCGGGCTGTTATACGGGTCTGTTACGACAACTAGATAGGTGTGATCCCCACCTGTATATTTAGTCTTTGACCACGCAATACGTCCTAGTTCGCACGTCCCTGGAAGCCATAGCCAAGGCCAAGGAACATAATATAGCGACTCGACAAAGCTTGTTAACAGACGTTGAACCTGCCGGGCATATCAATAGCGTCCAAGGGCCGCACGCCAGTAACTTGCAGCTGCATCTCCCGCATGTGTACTTCCTGCGATCGCCCGCCGACCCCCCGCGGCGCGAGCGACCGTCCGCTTGGTATGCGTCGGCTCCTGCGGCGGCCAATCGGCGCCGGTAACGTCGTCAATTAGACGGCTGCCGGCGAGCTCGTCCGTACCGGCCGCGCGGCGCGCCGGAGCCGTCCCCAGATTGGCCCAATTGCTGTCCTCCGCCGCACTGTGCTGACCGGGACGGCTCGCGCCGGCCGCCCGGCGTCCACCGGTGCCAATCAGCCGCCGGTTCCGGCGGCGGCGCCGTGATGCCCTCACCGTCGGCCCAGCCGTCCGCGCTCCCTCCCGCCGCCGATTTTCGCGCCGGTCCGGCCGATTCGATAACCGATCGGGCGTGTTCGCGCATTCTGATTAGATGGTTTAACCATGGCAGGGAGGACGGGTCTGACTGAGAAACTGAGCGGCAGAAAACAACCGCACGACTGCATGAACTTCTCAACCGCCCATTGTGCACGTACGAACCAACACATACTGTCTGGTATGCTCACCTCCATAAAACACGTCAGCATCTCAATAAAGAAAAGAACCGGACAAAGTCACGTACTTTACATGTCGCCACCTTTGTCACGTCCTCGCCCGCCGCTGCGAAATATTCCTGGGCAGCCTCACTGGACGGCAGAAGCGATGTCGGCGACCTCCGGCCACTTCTGGTCTGCTCATGACTACCGACCTTGCGACGGTGTGATTTGATTTGCTAACAAGGTACCTGGCGCCCGGCCGCTGCTTGCAGGCCCGACTTTCTCCGTGGGGCGGCCTGGCAGCGCAGCTCACGCTGAACAGACTGGTCCTCTGCCGGGACATGTAAACGCTTCGCTGCAGAGTCTGGTGTCACGTGCTTGTTGCCCCACACTTAACTGCTCCGATAGACAGATACTGCTCATTGTTTGCTCATGTTTTTAGTTGGATGATGCCGTGTAAACACATGACGTGACAGCTGACATGACACGTTTTTGTGGGTCTGTTTTGTTTGTTCTACAAAGCTGAAAGTCCGTTGGAAATCCCTTCGCTCAGTCTGCTCGCTCGACCTCTCTTGCCAGAGCTGGCACAACAGTCTCAACAGAGCCTGAACTTGATACCTGTCTTGTGCAAATAATGATGATAAACATTAAATCGCTTCGGGCAGAGCATTACTAGTTGTGCAGGATGCTCACCGCTAGGACTTTTGAGATATTTAAGACGACGTAAAACTATATTCATGTTTCCTTCTGGTTTGTGATAAGCCAGATGATGTTGCGATATCACAAAGTGGGCATACACATTTTAACAACAGAAATTTTTCTAGGTGGCGAAATGGGCATAGACATGAAAGAAGACAACACGTGGCTTTAGCTGGCATGCGCCGTAACCTTGAGTACCAGCGAACAAAATATTTTCAAATCCTTTCTTCCCGGAACCAATGAAAAATTTCTTTTGGGAAAATTTTCCACTCCGATCTCAGGAACAGAGACAGCCAACCCCAAGGTGAACAGTACGACGTTGTGACTTAAAAAAAAAAAACATAACAAGGAACAATAATCGTATAAGCCGCTATGCTGTGATGCGTCAGTAAGCTACATTTTAATTTTACTCTTTTATTATCTTATAAGACTTCTTACGTGTGCTGGTGCTGAACAACATCTTTCTACCTCGGAAAGGAGTGTTTTAATCACGGCATTGCATTCTTTGCATATTCGTCGTACAATAATCTTCCGATGTTTGCAGGTGTACACCCTGAAGAAAACTGGTGTAGGCCGGGCCAGGAGATGCTTCCCGCCAAAGCCAACTGTTCATCTTCCGAGCCAGTGAGAGCATATTTCTTCTGCAGAACAGTCTGCGTTCGAGAGGGCACGCTTGCCGTTTGCAGGAGGCCGAGCGGAGTTAATTTCCACCTGTCATCTATTTAGCTGCCGCTGTCGACAGCTGCATCAGCCGAGCGGACCGTCCCCAGCCATTCTCGGACGTCCCCAGCCAGCGTGCGGACCCGAGCGGTTCGAAGAACGGTCAACAATCAACGGCGGAGTGAGCGCCGCGCAATCGGCGATGCTCGCGGACTGGCGATGAATTCCCGCAGGGCCGAGTCGGGACAGCCGCCAGCCCTAAACATGGGGCCGGAGGCTCGGCAAAGATGTGAGGCCGTCCGCAGCAGACGAGGGGCCGAGGGCTCAGCAGAGATGTCGGGCCGTCTGGTGCGGCTGCATGGTTGCACGACTTCAGCAATGAGATCACTAAGCAGACTCCCCAACAAAAGTACGTCGCAATCGGTTTCATAAATCTTCGGGAGATAGAGAAGGGGGAGGGGGCAAAATATGCCTTACATCCCTGCGTGCAATTCTCAGACGGCCAGCAGCGCATGCTGAGCCTATTCCTACATCGGGGAGGGTTTTAGAATCCCTCTTCGGTTTTTTGCTTGCCATTCCCAAAAAGCAGCTTCACGAAACTTGTGACGTTTCTTGGCTATTCTTCCTAAATGTTATGGAAAAAGTTCCTTCACAAGGTCAAGTCAATGTCAAAAGCCAAAATTTGGTTCTATGTAAATATGTCAAATGCTTATTTCTAAAATATAAAACTCCAATCTTTTAAAACTCAGCGTAGTGCCCTCTACTTGCGTTTCAAGTTTCAGGCATGTACCAAGTCGGGTCACGGACTTATGACTGCGTGCGTACCCCTACATCACGACGGCCGTAAACAGGACTTTTAGAAATATAGTCAATTCAATTGCTTAGAAACGTTTTCAAACACCATGAAATGAACTCAGGGTCATTCTTCGTGACCCTGTGGTGACTGAGGTCGTTTTAGGTCAAAGGCCGTAAGATAACCTCACAAACAAGCAAGCATGACAGTTTCCCCTTTTTCATGCCCCTAGCGCCGCCTATACCAACATTTTGCAAGCAATGAAATTCAATTTGTACTTGTTAAGTATAACATGACTAGTAAAAGATAGAAATATTTTTAGCCTTTTACAACTCAGTTTTCGATATATATATATATATATATATATATATATATATATATATATATATATATATATATATATGTGTGTATATATACATATACATATATTGTATATATATACATCCCAATTCTCAAGCCCTGTGAATTGATGTGAATTTTCCCAAAATTCCAAACGTATGGGCCGATGGGAAATGTTCCATCGATTAGATCTCGATTCATGCCAATCGCATGCAAATCGATCCATAAACAAATGCAAAATACCCCCGTTTTCTTCCTTTTTTGCCCCCTTCGGGTGTCTAACCCTTTTAAGACTTTCAAAACGTCTTCATAAAAATGTAGTTTACGTCCTGGCGAATCGATTGCCTTTTGTTGTGATGGAATCGGACGGGTAGTTCTCGGGATCTAAGATGGGGAGGCCGAATAAGCCTCCGTACGGAAGGTGCGCCCTAGAAGAGTACGGGAGCAGGGTTCAGGGAGTTTTCGGGGTCGACGCTCGCCCTGCTGAGGATCTTGAAAGCGTGGTTTTGCTTGAGGCTTGGCCCCAAATCACGATACAGGGCTTCATAGATATGTAGTGGTGAAGCAGAAATGAATGACGTAAAGGCAATGACCAGGTTTGTATTTCATGTTCATTTGTTGCATCGAGCATGATGTTTTGACGTAACTTGGCTAGTACTTTACTTGTTCTATTTCCTTGAGCTAACAATAAGTACAAGGATCTAAAACAATATTCTCATAACACCACGCAATCACAAAATTAGTAGTACGAACACGAAGAAGTGCCAAAAGGCATCAGGGGCCTTACAGACTGCACTTCACGATTTCGTTGTTCACCCAGTCAGCTTCATCTCTACCAGCGCACCACATTCTGTTTGGTAATGACGGCAATAAGGATGAAGTCGGATAACAAGATAACAAATAGGAATGCATTTTTGTGTCCTGACAGAAGAAGACAGCACAAGCAAATTTTTCCAAATAGTATGAGAGCAGTCGTAAGGTTTGAGAAGTTCTGCAACGCAGAAAGATTACCTGGCAATGGTATTTTCAGCAATGAAATGCACGAACCGTCGAACTAATGGACTAACAACTTTATCTCGTCCCTGATGATACTGGCTGTTCGTCCACAACACCTCCGTCGCTACTATCGTCCCGTTCGTGCGCAGCCTCATGGGCCACTGCAGGGTGTCGGTATTCTGCATTGCTTTCCACGTATTGCTGGGCGGCAGCACGGCACTGGATGGTCTCTGATACTGACGGCTTCCTCCGGATTTCATGATCCGAGCCACTTGTTAACTGAAGAAAGAAACAGATAATTAGGGAAGATATGACGCTCTGTTTTGAGAGTATGCAATAAACTGGGCATGCCAAATTTTGCGGCAGCATATCACGCACTAATCTCCGCACAATACATCCATGTATAATCCGAAACAAGTTATACTCCGAAACAACAGCATCATGACTTCAAAACAACGTCAGGTCAACTTCGAAACAACTTTATCACCATCTACTGGGTGAAAATGTCAGTAAGGACTCGCCGAATAGATTCCACGAGAAGCAAGGAACGTCTTTCGAAGGTTTAGACCATGATCAGATCTTTGGGTGAGTCACCATAATACATTATGCTCCTGTATCAATAAAAAGGGTACAAAGTCTATAACATGACAATACAAGAATGGTAATTAGGCAGGAAATAAAAACAGTCTCAATCTAATGATTAGGGACGCCAAAATTCCTGTGACAGCATCGCCAAATACAGCGCGGAACGAAAACAATCCCCGCGAATCAAATCGATACGATGAGCACCGCGTGCTGAATTTATTGTTGACAGAACAAGAGAATGGGAGAAGAATTTCCCGCGGCAGCGGGCTGACGGAAGATTTACATTGTTTGACAAACAAGCGCCACGGCCCGGCACCGGACGACGGAATGAAAACGCCAGCTGCCGACGGCCCGAGAAATTCGCTGAACCAGCCGCAACGCCACGGGCAAAACGTGGCGCATCCAAACAGTGGCCTCAGAGTCACGGTGTCGAATTACACAAACAGAACGGGTCGAGGCGTCTAGGTGTGCTGCCAGACCTACCTTCATAGCGCTTGTTTTCGAACATGGTCGGGCAGGACGACCCCTGAAAAACAGGCCAGGCGTCAACGAAATGTCACCCTCCAAACAGGCCAACGGCCCAGGCCGAGTGCAGGGCTGGCTGCGTTGAACCACAACAGCGTTATCCGGAAGGACGGAGACCACATGACCCTCAGGAGCACACCACGACGCCAGGAGATTCCAGGAGCACCGCGCGGACCAAACGGCCTGGTCTCCCGGCGCGCCCGCCCGAGGCGTCCTCCCTGACCTCCGCGCCGGTGAAGTCGATGTTGGTCCGCACCGGGCGGTGGTGTAGCGGCTGCGGGCTGCGGAAGTTGTCGCCCAGCGGCGACTTTCTGATGTCGGTCTGCAGGCTCTGGCTCAGGCCGCGCAACACCTCCAGCTGACGGACACACGTGGTGTATACAGGCACACGTGGTGACGGACACACGTGGTGTACACAGGCACACGTGGTGACGGACACACGTGGTGTGCACAGGCACACGTGGTGACGGGCACACGTGGTGTATACAGGCACACGTGGTGACGGACACACGTGGTGTGCACAGGCACACGTGGTGACGGACACACTTGGCGTACACAGGCACACGTGGTGACGGACACACGTGGTGTACGGTGACCGGCAGTCCGGCCTGGGGAGGACTTTCCTTCCCTCACTTTCAGCTATAGAGGTCACGGGTATTTCCCGTAAAGATTTTTGATCGCGTGATGATTCCAATTACAATCTATAGCATCAAATTTGACAAAATCTTCGCGGAGACCATCGCACACTCCATTTCTGGTGCTGTTTTTGTTTCGTTTGTTTTGTTTTGTTTTGTTTTGTTTTGTTTTTGTTTTTAGTGCGGCAGAGCATGCGGCACCTTGGGTTCTTTGGTGTTCACTTAAGCCTCAATCGACAAATCATTAGCGTACGGCAGATTGTGCTAGATTATAACCTCACCTGGCGCACGGTGATGTAGACTGGTCTGTTCATTAGGATCCAGGTGACGGACTCATCACAACCAGGCCAGGTCAGTGACCCCTCGTAGGTCAGATAGAACTCGGTCTGGGGCAGCAGGTCACTGACCTTGACGTTAGCCAAATCCACCGCATCGTCTGAGAAAAGAGAGGCTCTCAGCTCGACACGAGAAAAGAAAAGATCAGTTGTCCAATGGGTAAAATGATAACTGCAAGAGTGATAAGACCTGTCTAGCAGCACCGCCCTACTACATGGCTATCAACATTCAAAATGATCGCGCAGCATATGTCATTTCAAGTTCCAATGGGAACTTGAAATGACATATGGGATGTTTAGTTATCAACGAGGAATCAACCATATGCACCATAAGTCGTCGTTCCAGTTCTCACACAGTTTCATGACGAGGCCTTCGCAGCATGCCATGCTACCACTGAGAGTTTTACGCCTTTCATTTGCAGCAATTCCTCCACCCCAATCTACATATGTCAGGGAGCAAGATACCACTGCGCTCGCAGCGCAGCATGACCGGTCGGTGCCCACAGCGCCGGGCAGCGCTTTACTGCACGGACCAGCCGCTGACATCACACCCCGCCCGCCACCCCAGCAGCCGCACTCACTCCTGTAGGGGATGGCGGCACTGGCGTTGGTCAGCTGCAGCAGCTGCCGGTTGGGCTCGGAGCCGTGCTGCACAGGGTCAACAACAGATGGCAGCGTCAGTGTCCGATTCAAATCCACAGATAGACGATACTGGGCCTGCCTTAACTCTGCCTAATGCAGCAAAAGCATGATGTTGGAGGAAACTGACGACTTTTTTAATTGACTGTTATTTTGGCATTTCTCATTTTTTTTAAGTCATCCGATCGAATTCACAAACTTTGTATAGCTGCAGAATAAGTTGCTCCATTGTTTCATTCTAGCCGGTCTTTACAGTCAAGACCCTTCCATGACATGACGTTTTAGGTCCAACATGAAACCCTTAACCCGTACACGACCGTCGGTCGGCCAAGATCACGCTCGACTGGGGGGGAGGGGGGCAGTTGGCAGCCTCCGATCTAACTCACGAACGGTTGGTCTGCACGATAAAAATAAGCACACCATTGGGAAGCTTGTGACGAATAGAGCTCGCAACTGGTCTCATTTCTAGTTTTAGATAACATGTAAGCCATTTACGTCCCATATTTGTTTTCTTATAGCCGACTGCATGAGACCGAGAAACGACCTGAATCTCAAGGGCTGTGACTAATAACGCATAGGTAAAGGGACCAGCGCACAAGCAAAGGTCCGCCAATTCCGACACACATCTAATTTCTCGGATTTGTTCAATTTATACGCCGAAACGTTGATTTAAAGACACGGCTGTCGGCGTGCGCCGTAGTCGTACGCAGTAAGAAATTAACGGGAATTAATTATACCGTTCCTTTATTTTTGCGAAATCCTATCCAAGTAAATTTTGTTGATCTTAATGGTTCTTGTAATGGTTCTGCATGCTTAAATTTTGGAAAAATTCATTAGTTACCACTCTACACAATTGGCGGAGCTTTATTCGCGAGAGCCTGTTTATTTCCAGAATATGCTACTTTTTCAAACTTTTTGAGGTTCCTGGTATTAATTACGTCTGTGCAAGCTAGCTCTGCCATTTTTTACCCATTCTGAGTAATTCATCGTCGATTTGGACCGTGGTACATTTTGGCCCACTACAGTTATTCGTGATCTGACCTCAGGTCAATGGCTGGAAGTCACTGATTTTTTGCCCAATGACGGTAACTAGATGTCTGCTTCACTCCACACTAAAAATGTTATGGAATATGTAGTCAATTTCCGAAAAAAGGCGATGTGTCTCAAAAATGGGCTTGACCTTAGGCCAATGACCCGGAAAATTCCGAAAAATCTGAGATAGCAGATTTGTTGCATCTATCAAGATGACCAATCCCTGAAAGTATTATTGTGATATCTAGTTTTCCGAAAAAGTTAGAGGGCGCCAATTTTTTTGGACATAGGTCCGTTTGACCTGACCTAGGTCAGGCACCTGACCCGACCTGAGGCCAAAACTTTTACAAAAGGTGTAAAAATGATTCAAGCAAAAGGTACACAGGGTTTCGTGGCTCTGTGTTTGTTCGTTCTCTCGAAATCCCAGAAAAACCTCAGGGGGGAGCGGTCAACTGCCCCCCAGTCGGGGCAGGTTAAGAGATATTTCTTTCCCAAAAAAAACTGGTATGCGTAACTGACCATGTATATAGTAATTGTGGCGTTCCTAAGCTAATATAAAACAGGAAACAGACCTAGACAAACAGTAAAATAATGACCGAAACCGGAAATGCACTGAAGTAAGGAAGAAAACTTCAAGTATATCTCCATGGGAACATGAATGAAGCAAATGCAGCGAATAAGTCGACAAGAAGCATTGTCGCATACTAACAACCCGGCTGGCCATGTCCAGCGAGGACGGATAGTTGCGTTGACCAACATAACACACAGCTGACTAGATTCAGAGTCGACAACAGCATACCTGCACAAGCACGGAGATGACGACAACGCCGCTGTTGCCCGAGACGGCGGCGGACAGGTTCGGGTACAGGTTCGCGTTGAAACCGACCAGCTGCACCTGAGGCGAGATGTTAGGCACACGCTGCCTGGGAGCCGGACTTCAATGTGAGGCCCAGAAAGGCTGACGGGGCACATGTTTGCAGCTAAATGTCTATCCTGCAGCATTTTCGTAGCAGGCCTTATTCGTACTGACGACGACTGCACAAATAAACGATCACTTACAAGCACGACGAAACAGTTCATAGCATGTGGTTGATACAAAAGGTTTCGTTTCCATTGATGGGGAACAAGAATGTTTATTGGCAACTGCCGCCGGACGTTTTCTCTGTCAAGTTATTTATTTTCAAGCGACACCATATGACTAACGCGAAATGTTCTCCTTAAAAGGGTTAGAGTAAAGGCCCACATCCCCAGTGTCCGCCATACTAAGCATTGTGCATAAGGGTGACGCAGGGGGCAACAGTTGTGTGCCGCGAATACGTCAGAAATGAACAATGACATTTTAAATTGAACTGGAATGTCATGAAATGGCGATTCCCTCCTCACTCAGTCAGGGTTTATGCAATGTCGAGACGCTATTTTGCGAATGATACGGTTGATTCAGAATATGCTGCAATTTCAACCGGACTTCGAGCTGCAGAGCTACATATCAACATCTGTAGCCAGACGCCACAGTCATCTCATGGCTGTTTGATTATCGTCATTTTGGACAGTGGCAGTTCTGATAAAGTGACTGATAATACCCCGTTTTGGACCTCGGAACTAGCGATTGTTTCGTGTCGGTTGACCCGCCCAGTTCTATCTATCCTCCCGGCTACAGCAGTGACGTGCACAGACGAAGGTACATCACCCAAGGCCTCTTTTTCATTAACAGATGTCATGACCTACAAAGCTAAGTTTCCAACAGATGGCTCACCATCCGCAATAAAAGCAGCCACTCATGGCAGCTCAGCCCGATGTAAACAACGCCATTCTCACCTCAGCTGGGAAAGTTTTCCCCGATATTTGATGTTCCGAGCCCTGTTTATTTCTCATTCCAAAGTGAAGGTGAACTTCTTCCAGCTGGTAGCTGTAAAGAGCAATTCCGGTGTTTACAATTACATATGTTGAGGAAAAACACGTTATCTCATGAAAAACACCTTGTGAAACCAAGATAGTCCCATATAGCAAACTTGGTTAAAATGGGTAACGGGAGTTACCCTGACAGTTTGGGGGCAACTGCCAGAAAAGTCAGATACCTGCATGATATTTAAGGCATTGAAAGGACGGATGCACCACGGCATCGTGGCGCCGTTTTCCTGCCAAAATGCCCGACGGAGCAAAACACTCAAAACGCAAACACAAAACATTCCAAACACAAACACACAACAGCATCAATGCACAAGAATCCATAGTAACGTTAGGCCATAGTTAATAAAACAAAATCCCTTGATTTTGAATACAAGCTAACCACGGCTCGGTAATTCTCAAACATGTTTGGTGTCGAAAGCTGAGATCCCGCGTTTGGCTGGAAAGGCGGCTGGTCACCTGTAGCTAAGCGAAGCTCCCGTCATATTGACGCGGCCACGGCACAGCTCGTCCACGCTGAACACGACCCCGTGGCCCGAGTTCCTCAGAGACCCAGACACCTGAGAGCGTCGTGAAGTCAGCTTCATGCGTCATGGATTACCGTCGACGGTTCAGTTTCGAAAGCTTGGAAACACTGCTTCCACCAATGAATGCAAACCCACCAGTGTCTGGGCGCCGAATGACCCTACAGTCGGTGCGCCCCTAAGCCCCAATAACCAACCAACCAACCCGCCAGTGTCACACAAGTGTAGACCAACGCAGGACAGAGACCTTGAGGACTCCGCGGGGAGTTCAAGCTCAAGGAAAATCAATTGCAACGGGACATGAGACAATTTCCGCTTGCCGCACAGTTCCACAACATTCTTCGCGGCTAAAAAAGCGCCAAAAGTTTGTTTCTATTTCCGCAAATGGGCAAACGGACGCTCAGCATTACTCATTTTTACGTTTTTGTCACACAAGATGGCTATTTAAGCTACCAAAGTCCGGGAAGAACAGTACTGCTAAGTGCAAACATTATACACACACTCAAGTGTAGCACGACCATTCGTGACTGCGTACGCGAAGTCTGGAAATATGTCCAAACGTAAAAGAACACTACGTTACACAAAACGCTGTCGACGACGACGACTCCTGGGCTGACAACTTCAGCAATCGTTGCAGATACTTGCTGTGGTCTTGTCGATGTGCACGTATCGAAGATGGGGATCGTAGAGCAGCATCTCCGGCTCAATGTTGATGGGTGACTGCCGCCGGCCCTTGTGGCACATGCCCCAGTCCGGGTTGAAAACGCCCCAGTACGAAGTACCTAAAATTGCGGTCCGTTTAACAGCAGCTGTGGTGTGATATTGCACCCTCATCGTGACAAAACGACGTGTCGCATACAGTCCGACTTCAGCCATCTACGAGTCCAGAAGAATAAAAACCCACGGCTGTTAAAGACGGCAGGAACTGTTCAAAGGAATTAATCACCAAGTGCGAGGTATATGGAAAACTGTATGAATGTCAGCGCCGAACAATCGCTTCGAGTGCCCGAACCAACACCCGTCACGTTTATTACATCATATGAATCGCTGAGTAGTATATGTTCACCTCAGCTTCAACCCAGTGGAGTGTAACTAGAAGTGCATAAAACAAAACAATGCAACTTTAGGAAGTACGTCTTAACAGAAGTCTTCCTATTTGGAGCTTCAGTTATGATGAATACGTTGTAAGAAGCAACAAGCATGAATACAACTTTCAGCAGTTTTGTAGCTCCCTCCATAGGAAGCAAACTGGGCTTATGCCAAAACTCATGTGAAGCTCGAACAGCCGGCGAAGTGCAAAATTGGGGTCGGTCACTGAGAAAGACTTGTATAAGGTGGTGGTGTGCAAAGCATTCAGAGCCATTTCTTTCTAATCATAGCCACAGGCCTTATGTTTAATTCTCTGAGAAGTGGAGGATCTGAACCCTCCCAAGCTCCCTCCCTAAAGCGCAAGCCATGCCTAATGTGTTGTCCTACGCCCACCACTCATACAACGTACCTGATATACCGTCATAAGTCCACCACTGGTCCCAAACGACGCCAACAACGCCTAAGGAAACAAAAACATCCAGTAAGATATCTGTTCAAAATCCGCCTAGCTAGGCGGATTTTGTGTTTCCGGAACTCGATTCATCTTCACTACCACCAATCACTTAACGTGGACGCATTGTTAGAAAACTTATCTACGTACACCCACATGTGTTTTTCAGGTTTAAACCGGCTACGTTAACCCTATAACCCTCACACTGCGACATCAGGACAGGCAAAGTAAAAAGCTAATCAGGAAAGCTGATCTCGAAAGGTAGTTGACAGCGCTGCCGGATGTTAACTCGACAACGAAAGAAAAGGACTGATGATTTCAGCCAATCGCAACAAAACACAGCAAGCTACCGCGATTTCAGTAAAAAGCGTCTTACCTATGATCCTCACAACTTGATATGTAACTGTTAGATGTATAATCTTCATACCGGTTGTTGTAGGGGTGCTGCGATTCTTAGCCACCTGGAAATAAGAGGCGCATGCATGGCATGAGTCAGGTGCATGGAAAATGTCACCAGGTTCCATGCAATAAGTTGAGCGAGTACAGCAGAAGTGGCATGATGGTCGTGCCTCGTGTCAACGCTATCCATTCAAAACATGTAGGGAAACCAGTGCCGATTATTGAATGGTGCATCACATTCACTGCCGTCAACACAGTGGGAATCAGAATACTACCAGTGTGCATCACTTTTTTTCGCTCACTTTGTTCACTTTGTTCCTTTCTATAGCTTATACTGTCCCCAAAATACAAAAATGCGTGATATGCATCCAAGCTTCCCATGCGAAACCGAAAATACTGTCCAGCCCATAATGTATCTGTGAAGAACAAAACGTGTTTGAAAATGTCTCGTTTTTGCGCCATTGCCACATATTTCCATTTCTTTTTGTTTTTTTTTCTCAGTCCTCAGTACTGACATTTTCGAGCCAATTTCATTAGTAGGTGCCACATCTTCCTGCGTCGGTACACCACGAAACTGCATTAATTTCATTGAACAACAATACCCCGTGTCATATATAAGCTAAAAAGGTCCGGAGACTCGTATTGCTGTTGGTACTCTGAAATCATCCAATACCGTATATGTCTCCATCATGCTGGATCCCGTGTCATTTTGCCTCGAGAAAATTCTGAACATTCGACACAGATACCATCATCCGAGCCCTGTTCATCGCATGTCAGAGGTGACGTCATGCTTGCATCCGTGCTCTGCTCACTCCTAATCACAAATCCACCGGTCTGACAAGGCGGTGCTCACCTGTCGACTCCACGCGCCCCACGGCTCCGGACGCCGGGACGGCAGGCTCGCGTTCCGCCGTCCGACAGACACTGCCCCGCTGTCGGTTGCGCCGTCGTCTCGCTCGTCTTCTGAGTCGCGCAGTCGCAGCACGAGAGGTGAACGATGGTCTAGCACTGGGCTGACGGCAGGGACGGTGCCGGGAAGGGGGGGGGGGGCAACGTCCCGGCTGAAGCGAAATTTAACATTGTGCTTGTGGGCATCACTTAAAAGGAAGACTTTCATTGCCCTTTTGATACCTGGAATGATAAAACAATGAAAGAAAAACGAACTTGCAGCCTAGTCTTTTGGCTAAATGATGGCATCCAGTAAGTAACGTAGTGACCTTACGATTGACCTCAAAAACGGAAAGGTCAGTTGTTTGTGGTTCCCGTTGGATTCTCTGGGAGGAACTTTACAGGACGCTATTGTGGGGTCCAGCGCAACATCTGATATTGAACAGAGACTTCAACTACTTTAATCATGCAGTTCGCAGCTTCCGGTTACTTCATGACGCCTGCGAGATCGATCAAAGTTCACAAAGGTTATTAACCTCAAGTTATGATTCTGACCTAAGATTATCTGGACCCGAGTAATGATCCAAGCAAGCAGGTCTCGACCTATGTCGGCAACCACGTAAACAGCACTGTTGACTCAAGTAAAGGCCGCTGTTTTAGGGCCTTGTAAGGACCCAAGGAAGCAGGGTCCCTTTTATTGGCAAAAGTACTGGCGTTTGATCCTGAGGATGAATGGACCTGATTCTCGTAAGGGGGAGGGGTTTTGGTTTCCTGCTTGCTGTTTCCAGGATTTTCGGGGCAGGCTGACCAAACAATATGACTTTTCCTACCTATTCCACGCATTACACCAATTTTTCGAAATTTTATTATGTCCAGGGGTGGAGTCAGGACCACTTTTTGGTAGGCACCTTAGGTCTTCCCGGCACTGTTAAACGTAGAGGGAAAAAGGACTGCCAAAAATAGACTTTTTAAGATACCACTTACAAATTTATAAGAGTGTATACACCAACATATGGGACAACAAACAACATTTTTGTGGACTTGAAATCATTTTAGAAAGCCAGGTTAAGACCAAAATTAAATATCCGGTTATATATTTTCATTTTTGGCACTGATTTTCAAAGCAACAGAAAAAACGGAATATGGAAGTGTTCTGAACTTGCATTTTTTAAGTTTCAGGTCGTCATGAAACCAGGTCATGAAACTATGACTTAAAGCAACCGCACGCTATACCACGAAAGTCATAAACAGGACACTGGAAAATAAAGTCAATTCAAATCATCGGAATCGTTTCCAGACACTATAAAGAAAACCAAAGGCCACAGACACGGCCCAGGCTACCCAATGACTTAGGTCATTGGGGGTCATGTGAGGCCAGTGCCATAAGGTAACAAGGCCACCTATGCTGGCATTATACAATGCAATGTGATTTGTGTCTCTGAAGCACAAAACAACCAGAGCAAGCTAAAAACGATATGGACTTCTATGATACGAAATGAACATGTTTTGTTTATTCAGTTTTTTTTGAAAATATGCCTCATATTTTCCAATCCCCTTAAAGCTTCTGAACTTTGCCAACATTTTACATGTGTGGGACAGAATGAAAAGCTCCTTTGACTAGCTTTCCATTGATGCCAAATGCATGATAACTGGTCAGTGGACAGGGGAGTAATAACAAACCAAAAACCTTTCTGCCATTTTGCTGCCCCCCTCGTGTACACCTTTGCAGCGCTTAAAAGTGTTCTTGTTATGAAACGGTAGTTCCCGTCATGCAGCATCGATTGTAGTTTTGTGAAATGAAATTGAAAGGGTATTTCTCGAAATCTCAGGGGGAGAGGGATTAAGCCCTCTCCTCAAAACGGAAATACGTCTATGCGTTAAGGATAGGGGAATAGCGTTAAGCTGCAGCACGCCAATGACGCAGTTTGCTTTTTAGGAACTCGAAGAAACGACTTGTTTTTAGTACTGTTTGGCGCTAATGAAAACTGGACTTAACTGGGCGCAATGCAGCGAAATTACAAATCCAGCCGTACAGATAGTTTTAATCAAAGTTGATAAACATGGTACACAATCACGCGACAAACTGTTCCATTGTCCCCGTCGCAGTGGTTTATACAAGAATTTATTACACCTTGGCACTTCTGAAAACTGGCGCCTGAGCAGATGGGCGACAGCAAGAATGTTGGTAAGTGCCTTGAAAAGTAATTAGGTACTAATTGTGACGTAATTTCAGTTAGAGGCAGTTTAAAGCAGGTTAAAATGATCTAGAGTCGGAACTGTTGATTGCGCAATACCGACTTTTGCTACCTGTAAAGTAAGCCTTCAATGGCGTGGGAAGTGGGGGGGGGGGGGCGGGCAGAGGGTAGCCGCCCCAGCTTTTTTAACTTTAACGTTGACCCTCTAGACGTTAACTAGAAATAGTTGACCAAAAATGCTTCTTTGCCCCTCCCCAAACTGTGGAGGAGCTCCCGCGCCCCTTTAACCAGGCACTACCTGGCGTGTTTTTATGGCCGCGATCGCCTGAGGGTGTCAAAAAGAGCACCCCCTGCTATCTCAGGATCTAATCGTCGAATCTGAACTGGTCTGCCATCAGTCGATAGCTCTGAGTCCTGCGATTCAGAAAATACTATGTTAGCTATGGTCACGTTACTTCTGACGTCACACACCACGTAAAACACATAAAACGACGTCGGAAAAACTAACATCGGTTTGTACCTCATATCGTCGATAATAGTGGTCTCAGAGCCTTCAGTTGCGTACCAAACAAAAGGTCACAATCTTCTGCACCAAATGCATGCCAAAATGGTAACAAATGGCACGTCAAGGTCAGTCTAGGTCAGGCGAAATATTGGTCCTACTTTACATGCCAAAGACCGATACTTACCCGTAGCTATTTTGATTTATGTGACAGAAAGAATGGAAATGAAACCTTCGTATGATCGATTTTGCCATTATCTGCGTTTCATCGAGTCAAGGCCAGTCTAGGTCAGGTCAGATAAGGTTGCATTATTCTTCCTGACAAAAAACAAATATTTTTCACTGCGATTCCTAACTGCTTCAAGTACAGAACTGAAATGGCATCTCCTGATCATTAAATATCCTCTGTCTGCTCTAGCGGGTCAAGGTCAAGCCAGGCCAGGACAAATGGTCATTTTTCTTTTTCTGACCAGGAACAAGAATTGCTGTCTGCTGCTACTGAACGGCCTTCCACAGACAATGTTGTTTTTATTTCGTTTTGGCATCTACCTATGACGTGACCCGACATGACCTCACGTTGCGTTTAGTGAACTTTGCTATGAAGCGCATAAAGATTTGCTTGTCTGACTTGAACGATGAAGAAAGTCAGCGGCAACAACTTCTATCAACCACAATGTTAATCATTCTAATGGCCATCATGCATGTGACCTAGCATGACCTCTAGTGTTGACATGTCATGACCGTATATCCTTTTGGGGACCGTTTACTGTGCAGACCTCAATAATCCATGCTTTATACTCGCAAATATTATCAGAGAAACGAAACATGTTCCCGCCACCGCCTGAACAAGCAAAAACAAGCATGCACGGGTTCACTTATGACGTTCAATATATGACATGATAAGTGAACCATTACATGACCTGACCTAGGATGAAAATGGTTTTGATGCCAAAAATGTAGAGTTTATTGCTGAACAGCTATTGAAAACTTGGTTGGGCTGATTCTAACGGTTCAGAAGTTATTCACGAAAAACCGAGGGGGAGCGCCCTATTTGACACCCCCAGGGCGGTGCCGGGTTAAAGGCTATTGTCTGTATGATGACAGCAATTAAGATATTATCATTGAAATAGGTCATTATATATCATATATTATGCATTACGTGCCATACATTATATATGTTATGTATCATATATGATAAAGGTAGGCGTGGGTGCAGAATTTGGACAAATTTGGTTGTGGAAAAAAATATTGATTTGTTTATCCATTATTTTGGTTTATCTATTTCTTTATTTTTCGTACCCTAAAATGTGCAGTTGGTAACATATTTACAGTGCCATATTTTATAACTTAAGAAAACACATGCACGGGTCAAGGTACTGGCGTAGAATTTCATACTAAAGGTTTTCCATGGTATGGAAATCACTATACCGAAGTTATACAAAGTTATGCCCCTGGTTACAGACCTCGATCGCTATTACCTTATACCTTTACAGTGTGGCAAGGAGCTCGTGATGACCAGTGATGGTTCTGACTGTCGGGGGGATGTTCGCTTTGGTTTTAGTTTTTCATATCACTTCAGTCGAATATAATAATAAGATATAAGAATATCAATAATAAAACATAAGATATAAGATAAGAATAAGGCACCATTCTGAACTGAATGACAATAAACTGAAGGAAACTGAAGTGAACAGTGTGAAGGCGCTGCCAGGCGCTGTCTAGTAAAAAACTGTGATTGCTATTTTTGTCGCTAGATGCCCCTGTTATCACCGAAATTTGCTGGCTTCATGGAAGACCAGCAAAATCGCGTTGCTCAGTGCAAGCCAGCTTGCCAGCTCTGGTCTCCACTCCACCACGAAGCCTGCACCAGTGAATCTCTGGATTCTTTTTTGCATTGCTGGGACCTGTTTTTGGAAAACGTCCAGCGCCCATCGGCCTATCGGTTAATCGATCTCCGAGAGAACCCCATCAGTTGATGGCATCGTTTGCCGCAAAGCCGTGCAGGGATTTTTTTGTTGCTACATGCCGCTTCATTAGGCAAACTGATCTCTGCGGCAGATCAGATGGATAGTCGTCGCTGACTCTGTGCAGACACCTCAAGCTCGAAAAAATGCTGTGTCAGGGTCTTGTCCCGAGTGCTCCCGACCACCAAACTCAAGTTCAAAGCATGTCCTGTAAAGAGGGAAAGCTTTCTGTGGTTGGGTATGTTATGAAAAATGTAGCGTTGTGCAGCAATGCAACTTTTTTAAATGACTTTGGTGTACCCGTTCATGCATGATCTCGGGAACTCCAAATTCCTGTGGATCCCATCCCATGTGACTTAAACATCCCGTCTTGAAGTACAAATCTTTGGGGGCGTCAACACGAAAGGTAGTAGTCAACACTAAAGGTGTCGAGACACCCACAGCAGAATAGACAACTACAGCCATGGCGTTATGCGCATGCAAATTCCTTTTCTTAATCTGATCCCAGTGGTTTGATACGGTGAGGCCAGGAATCGGAGCCTGTGCTAAACAGAGCTTAGCACAGAGCATAGCCTCCGACCCCTACCCCCGGTAGCGCAGTTCCAGGTAGAACTCATACTGTGGCGACTGATATTGTGGCGAAAGTTTAACGTACCACCAAGGGTCCGACACGACCGTGTGGTGACAATCGTGACCCTCTGTTGGCCAGTTGCCACTTGCCAGCTTCCCGATATTTGACATGGGGGCCAGATATTGAGCACCGGAGTGACTCGGACCCGTCTTGCCAGGACGGCAAGACCAGCGCTATACCAGCCGAGCTACCGATCACGGTAATAATCAACAGTCCGGAAGATACTTGTCTTTACAATGCGTCTACTTCATGAATAGTTGAGGGAATTATGCTGCCAACGTCTCGTCGTGTTTCGAACAAATTCTTGATACTAAAGGCTCTCTCGTTTACGTAGAAATGAATTTAAGATTAACAGGTTTTCATGTATGAACCCACCATTGCATGACGGCCCATATTATCCAGAGGAAAATTCTGCGCATTTTTACAATCTCTGACAGCTTCACCTTTCTGCCGATCCCTTAACACTACGGTTCCGCTAACACTCGTGATGACTGGATAACGGGGCGCAGGCACAGGACTTTCCACAGGACGTGCAATAAGCAAACCGCTCTTTCAAATGCCGGGCTGTGTTACAGCCAGTCAACAACCAGTACAGGAAAACAAAACGAAGGGCTGTTGCGCAAAAATCATTACAAGTATATTGGGAAATAACTTAATGTAATTTGTGACATCTGTGCGACCTCTGTTACTACTGTGTGATTTTTTTTAGTGCTTTTATTCAATTTTGGTTGCATCAGAATAAGGCTATTTTATGGAAACCAGAATGTTTACCTAACGCACTGTTTCGAAACCGAATCGGTGCGACAGAATTAATGGAAGGTTACGTCTCAGTTTATTTTTAAAATCCCAGCTCCTTGTGAGGTAGATCAGCAGACTCCGCACTCAACGACTGGCTTCGGCCGTGGTCGAGCGGGCGAAGCCTGTCCCTCGGCACGTCTTCATCCCGCGCGCCGCCCGAGCCGGCCACGGCCGGACACCTGTGCCGACACGTGACGCTGTCAGCGTGCATTTCATCTCGGCCATGCAGCATTCATGAGGCTGGGAACGGCTGGCCGCGGCCGGCGGCGAGATGCCATCTCGGCCGCACGTCCCGACGGTCGTCGCACCACGGAGCCGCCTCGTAGCGCCCATCAGCAGCGCCGACACGACGTGGCGCTGCGACAATCGCACATCCCGTCACCGCGCCGACACCAGGAGACCGGTGCTGCAGGTGATACGGGGAACAGTCCTCCCGACACGTGTCCGATAACTGAAGCAGCTTTGGTACGGCGAACTGTGCCGCACGCGTGCAGCCTGTTGAGTAGATGGGTTTTCCAGGTTCGTCTCGCAAATGGCGCTGTATAACAAGCGGGAAGTACAAAACCACGGCAGCCACTTGAGAATGCGCTGCAGCAAAGCTGCCCACGTAACTGGTTGTCATTGATACGGTGGAATCGGGATCACAGAATTGGGTCGTCAAACCCTGAAAATAGGGTCTTCGTTTAGCAGATGCTCGACGCGACGTACCCGAAAACACCCTAAGGTGTTTTGATCACAGTGGAAAATGAAGTCAGGAGTTCACAGTTTTCAGTGTGCTTGTACGAAGCACGTTCTCACTGCACTCTCACCGCACCGGCGAGTTCATGAGAACCACTTAACTGAACTAAAGAACCTATTTGAAATTCGTGAACCGAATATGTGGTTATGGGGCGACAACTCCCTCAAAACGAAACAAGTCTGGCATGTTGATGAAACACTGGCCCAGCCCCAGATTCGTGGGCCGTCAACGTCTCTGCCGCTGACCCGACCTACGTGGCACAGCTAAGGTCAACCCATCGGTGTTAAATTAAAACAAGCCTGGTAATCTGTGCTGTTTCATCACAGCATCTCAGCCGCGTGAAGCAACGCATCTTCTGTTGACTTCGGTAGCAAATAAGTTTACATAGACACATATTTTCAGGAGATATGTTCGGGAACACGTATCTGTATTCCCGAAGCAATATAGACACATAATTTTAGGAGAACACGTCGACAATAAGTTGCTTTTTGTTATCTTCTTTATTGTCGTTCTTAATTGTTATTCTCCTCAAAGCCTATTAATTCGGTGAGGATTCCGGGTTGATTCCGAGAACATGATCAGGATTGGCTTAATCTGAATGCAGGGGCTCAAACATCAGACAACATGACAAGCATCATCTGTCTGTCCACCTTGCCCTACGATGACGCTGGGCTCAATTCAGTTGCAGAGCGACCCCCTGGAAGATCAACACCCAGAAGACACAGTTACTAATCGCCACAGATACGCGTATGCCGTCCTGTCAGTAAGGTTCCAGCTTGACACGCCGGAGATCAGGGCCAATTTCACAAGGTTCTGCCACCGCAGCAAAGAACGAGGTTACCAGGCAAACACGGGAGTTTCTCAGTGTCTAGCTGGGCTACTCACGTCCGCCGTGGATTCTGGCCAGCGCCCTCCAGATTGAAATGTTCTCGCTAGTCCCATCCTTAGTATTCTTCCCCGCAAAATTTCTCCCTCGGGGATGAATATCGCAGTCTCTAAAGAGGTGCAGGCGGTGACCGATAACTTCAAACATCGTCTGATCTCCTCGGCATCCGCCACTTCGGCGTACATCCGGAAAAATACTCCTCCAATCGTGGCCATCAACAGTCTGAGAACGGACTTTCATTTCGCCGCGCTAAAGATGCACACGTCGCGTGACCTCTCGAGCGCAGTGGGACGAAAGGGTATTCCTTTGTCGGCAGGGGCCAGGGAGGACGCGGTCTGAGGTTTTGGGCCCACGCCTCCCGCGTCTGGTGAACCTGTTGTTGGCGGCGGAGGCGTTCTACAGAATTATGGAAAGCAGCGTTCGTGGTGTTTAATCACAGCATCCTGTGTCGCCTCCAATAACGGTGTCCATGTCCGCTGCTCACTGATCCGTCGAAAATACTAGTGGATATGGCTTGCAGCCAGCCGTGATCATGAATGAAGTGTTGTTTTGAAAATTGGTGTGGCAACAATCAGCCCACTTAATCTTATGTACTCAGTTCCCCCCCCCCATGATTTTATCATCGGACTTCAGCCACGTCTGTTTCCATTTCGATGCAAATGGCCTCAAAATATATTATATTTTATTAAAATATATAATTATTTAATTTTATTAAATAATTTTATTATTTAATAAATATTTAAAATTTTATTATATAAAATACATAATAAAATTTTATTAAAATATATATCAAAATATCAAAATACTTATATTTTTCGACGGTTACAGGTTTACGCCGCAGCACTGTCTAAACCAGCACTGAAGATTGCAACGAACTAAACGGTACACACTACACACCATTCACGATTTGTGCAGCGTGCACGCACGGGACCAAGCACAATTTTCTGCACACAGCGGCCTTCTGCACACAGCTAACAAACTCTCAACTTCCTCTCACAATTTGGCTGTTATGCATGTATATAATTAAACATGTTTTTGTTTTTGTCGAGGTCGGGGCCATATCAGGACTATATCGCCGACCACTGGCCATCTCCAGAAACAAAAAGTCTCACCCGTGCGGCACGACTGGCAATCGACGACCTGTGTTACGTTCACATCTCAGTTCTCTGAACGTTCCAGTTAGCTCTAGCCAAAGGTAAGCCAGCTAGT
This sequence comes from Capitulum mitella, assembly GCA_030062745.1. Lineage (NCBI taxonomy): Eukaryota > Metazoa > Arthropoda > Thecostraca > Pollicipedomorpha > Pollicipedidae > Capitulum > Capitulum mitella. Next base: position 27,355,237 of record CP099843.1, read on the forward strand.
GGGACAGCGTTGGGGCACTATTCAACGCACACCTCAAACAGGAGGATATACCAACAGCACTTGGTACAATGCTGCCGCTTCACTCTGAGGTCGCTGTGCGAGAGACGAGTTTTTCAAAGAGAAGAGGCTTGCATCTCCGGAAACGCGCGTTCGTAACCGATCAGAGCGCCTGTTCGGCCCGCAGCACGGCAGTGACCTGTAACTCCTGTCACTTAACCTTGTTCCCGAACCCGGTAAAGCGAAAGCGGTAGTACGCATTCCCGCATGGGAAGTACTCGCTCCATCCCCCCCCCCCGAGATCTCGAGAACTATCCGTCAGAATTCATAGCAACAAACGGTAATCGACTTACCATGACGTAAACTACATTTTTGTAAACGGAAGTTTCGAAAATCTTGTAAGGGTTTGATGCGGGAGCCAGAAAGACAGGTATTTTCCACCTGTTATATCTCCGATGTTTGTTGACCGATTTCGATGAAATCTGCATGACTCGAGAGTTAATCGATGGGACTTTTCCTTTCGGTTCATACATTTAGAGGCGCTCACAGTGCTTAGGAAATGAGTGGAATATGATTTTGAGGACTAAATTAACACAGAGGCTAAAAATATTTTTAAAGCTTTTGTTAGAAGGTAGCCTTGCACTTCAGAAAAACAAATGTGTTACACTGTTCGTATAATACCGGCACAGGCGGCGTCAGTGACAAGAAAAGGGGAACTGCCATGGTCACATGTTCATCAGGTTAATTTACGATCTTTAGCCTTAAATGACCTAGATGACCTCAGTCACATAGAATTCATCATATTGTACATATATACATCATATACATACTTACGCACATACATACACACGCATACACACCAACTGCGCTCACTGCAAAGCGTTTGGAAACGTCTTCAATCATCTGAATCGACTATATTTCTGAAAGTTCTGTTGATGACCGTTTTGATATAGAGTTGGCACACGGATATGTTAGGTCAAAGCCCCTTAACTTAAGTTGACAACGACCTGAAGCTTTAAACAAAAGCAGTGGACACTGTTCTAAGCTACCTACACTTATTTAGGATTTTTTTGTTAAAATAATGGCGTTAAACATATTTGCATAAAAACCGGCTTTTCAACTTTAACCCTGACCTGACCTTGTGAAGCGAACTTAGATCAGCAAAAATATTTTTGGATTCTTACCCAGTTATTTACCCATACACTCATATAACGTTCTAAGTTCTATCCATATTTGGTAACCTTTTTTATGGTCTTTTAACAATGCCAAAAATAGCCTGAGTTGTCTACCAAAAACGTGGCCTGGTTCAGTTCCTGGGCAAAATCAAGATGCAAAAATTTGTCACGATACGTAGGACAAAACGTTAGGATAAGTAACCAAGATTCGCGAAACTTCTTTAAAAACCATGAAAATGACGACCAAACAACCAGAAAGGACTTTTAAAGCACACCTCCCTATACGAGCAGTCAGTGTCACTGGGCACAAACAGACGTTTTTAACCCCCGCACTGGAAGGTGGTTTCGCACTAACGCGCACTGGAAGGGTGGGGGGTCTAAAAATGCTTCCCCTTCGATCTCGGAAAAAGAAAAAGCTAGAGATATGAAATTTTATGGACAGGGTGGGGCTATAATGATTTACATTGGGGGCAATTTTCATGACCCTAGGTTGATATCTTTAAGGTCAAATCGGGTAAAAAAAGTCAACTTTGGACACTTTCTGCCCGCACAGGCCATTCCGTACAACTTTTCAACTGAAACGGGAAAAGGGTGTTCGTTTGGCCGTTGAAACGTGAAATACGACAACTTCCATTCATCTGGCGTCTTGACTGACGATTTTGGACCGAGGTCATGTCAGTTCATTGACCTATGGCGTCATTTTTTTCATCTTTTGCAGATCAGATTTCGAACAACACGGGACAGTTTGAAAGCAAATGAGGCGCAACACGCAACTTTTGGCGTATTTGCAGTGAAGGTAGCCAACATCAGTACATTTAGCCCCTTCCAGCATTTATATTTATTTATGTATGTATATGTATATATGTATATACATGTGAGTATCAATGTGCCAAATGTGTTTTAATAGGGTTTTTGAATGCATATTTCATACAAATGGACATATTGCAAAGCAAATCTGAACCAGGTCACAAAAAAGTTGCCCTTGACCTTTGATGACCTTCACCTGAAATGACTGGTATATATGTATGCGTATCCATGTGCGCACACCCGTTTTTATTAGGGCCTTTGAATGCATATTTCATACAAATTGACATGTCGCAGAACAAATCTGGGCCAGGTCACAAGATATTTGGCCTTGACCTTTAATGACCTTGACCTTCACTGACCTTGGTATGTGTAAACGTATCAGTGTGCGCACACATGTTTTATTAGGATCTCTGAATGTATGTTTCATACATACTGACATGTTGCAAAGCAAATCTGGATCAGGTCACAAGCTGTTTGACCTTGACCTTAGATGGCCTTGACCCTTATTGACCCTGGCTATGGTCTTGTTACATCCATCACTTATGCCCCAATGACATCGCCTGATTGTGTTCATACGGTACTCTTAAGTAGAACGCTAGTTCTTTCACAAAGCTCCCATTTGTCAGCGACAACCGTCGTTTCCGTCATGTTTGCCTGACTTCAAATGTTTGAAACTTCAAAAATTTCCGGCCGATTTCCGATTTTTCTGCGTCATTAGACGAGTTATTCAACTGCCATAAATGCCACAAAGTAGCAGCAACCAGCTCCGATCCGTTCTCGAGATTTTCAGGAAAAACAGGGGGGGGGGCCTTCCAGTGCGCGTGTTAAGAAGCTGTCAATGAGGTCTTTCGATTGTTGGTTTCAATTTTTGCGTACAAGTCGACGGGGAACTGATAAAAGGTCCTGCAGCTTGACAGTGAAGGTTTGATCGGAGAGTTGTATGAAACGGTGTTGGCCTCTCGTAGGACGAGGTTAAGACCGTGAATTTTAACAGACGATTGTCACCGTAGCGCATGACAAGGGGGTATTGAAAGGAATCGTACCACTGGTGTAGTCCAGAAATTCCCTGTAAATGAGTAGTTCTCGGCTGGAGAGTAATACCGTGTTTTCCGGGTTGTTTCATTCGTTTCTTCCAAGGCATGCGTCATACCATCCCAAACCCTTGGGAAGTTCCGGCCCACGGTTGCGTGATGTTTGAACGTGTGTGAATATGGTGCCAAAATTGCTGACATCATTTTGAAAGCGAAGCGGTGTCGAGAGCCGGCAACCCCGTGGTGTGAATGAAAGTAGAAACTTCTGCGTGCTTAGACAAATATTTCACATACTGGAATCCGTGCATATATATTATCAGCCAGACGGGAAGATGAAGACGAACGGACAGGAAAGCACCAGACGAAAAACTAGGTAACGCCCCCTTCCCCTCCTAGGAAGCTGAACGGTGGGTGGCCAGCCCACCAGAAACTGTCCAAGTTTCCGCTATTTGGCCTTCACCACGATTTCTTGGGGAGACAGATGTTCTTGAAACGAACATTTCGTCTGTCACGCTTTGTGATGAAAACCTGCCACACCATTTTGCACCAGTATGTTACATGTGCTGTGACTGACAAATCGCTTAGAATTTAGGTATGGGAGCATTACTGACTGAGTGTCGCAAATATTTCAAATGCCACGTTGCATTTCACAGCGGCTTGTAAAAACACACGGCAACGTTTACGAAGCAATCTAAAAACTTCGGCGAAACGAACTTCGCTTTGGCCTACGAGCACTTTGGCGTAATTTTCCGTCTCATAGACAGGCGTCTGCATCATACCAGAGATAACTGCACCTGTCGCTTTCAGGACCACCAGGAATGCGAGTAACAATGGAGGAAAAGCAACGGCAGTGATGGTGCAAACGACGCGCCACAGTGTTTTTTCTCGAACCGCCAGTTTCCACCGGTTCACCCATGCAACGCCACCAGTGACCCTCAATTGAACACGATATCCGGAATGATTGAACGTTGCGTCGCACCACTCACGGTCCGTTTGCGGTAACGGAAACGAGGGGTAATGCGGGCTCTTGCATTCAGCCGCTTTCACGACAGTGACGTCAGAAATGTGACCCGATACGACCCGCGAAATTTTTAGTCTTAACAAAGAAAAGAAGGATGTTCGGACACTGCATTGCACGATAAATCGTATGGTCATTTTGTGGCATTCAAAGCCTCAAAGTTTACTGAAAGGCATGCCTCTCAAATTTGGGATCATTTTGTCTCACATGTATTGATAAATTCTATAAACTGATTATGGATTCGATAAACTGATGTATCTGCCGTCATGTAAACGGCATTCATGACACAGCAGAATGTCGAAAAACCATTCAGACGATGCCGACGAAATCATTCCTTCTCAAATGCCAACGTACGTATTCTGAAGTCACGCTGATGTCGCACAGACAGCGCGATATTCTCTTCCACTACGGGCCGTACCACACTGATGCGGTGCAAGGTGCTACGCTCGGCAGGTGCGGGCGAGAACATGGTCGCTTCGGCTTATTTTCGCCTCACCACTTGTGTTGGGCAAGCACGTTAGGGACGGCAATTTCGGCACGGCGTCTACAAATGGACAAGGGTCATGACAGGCAGAATTTGCAGACACGCCTCTCAGCAAAAGAGCGCGTCATCCGTCCACAGCTGAGTTCCGCCTGGCTCAGCGCGCGTAACGCGCATCTTCCGCCGGCCGGCCGTCGGACGCCGCGGCGACCACCGTCCGCGGCGACGGCCGGGGGCCCGCAGGCCTCTAAGCACGGCCTAATCCCGGGTGCAGCGGGTTTAAGTCGCACGGGCTCGGCCGGGGCCCCGGCGCGCGGCGCATGCGCGGTGGCGTCCGGCCGGCGCGGCGGCGGCCGGCGCGCGGCAGTGAGTGTTGGACGCGAGAGTGCGCTGGTCGCCTCTTGCGCGCGGGGGAGCGAGTGTCGCGCCGCGCGCAGCCATGCTGCAGTATTACCCGAGCTGCGCGGCCGGCGCCGACGGCGCGGCGGACCGGCTGGTTCCGAGTCTGTCGCCGCCACTGGACCTCATGATGGACGCCGTCCCCATGTACCAGCCGGACCGCACCTGCCCCCAGGTGAGGTGTCCTGTGGTACTGGCCGTGGGCCGCCCCCAGGTGAGGTGTCCTGATGCTCTAGCCGGACTGAAGCTGCCCCCTGACGAGGTCTCCTGCCCCGAGCGGACCAGGATATTCCCAGGAGCGAGGTCGTCTGCTATTTCCCCACGCAATGTTTCACGCCTGGAACAACCACGTCAGCAGTTCCTCGTGATGAGGTCTCCTGCATCAGCCGTAACGCACCTGCCCCATTGCGACTTCTCGCTGCACGAGCCGTGCTGAGACAGTCCAGTGAATTTCTCTCCGGCTCAGACGAATGCGTTCTTCGACGGTCAAGCCAAACCGGACCTCCTCCTGGCTGAGTAGTGGTCCGGTCTCGAGAACAGCTCTCCACAAACAGACCAGACAGCATGCTGGGCGGTCACCCGTCCCAGGGTGAAGAGTCTTACACGTACGTGTCGGGGTCTCTAAGTACGTAACCGGTACTGGACGATGGTACGTCCGCGAACGGTTCCCGGAACTCGCCATTGCCTCAGCACGAACGGCAGTCCTGCTGACAGCTACATCCCGGATAACGTGCCTTCCTTCGTTAGAGATACAGTGGATAGAGCGTACGACGCGCACGACCGGTGCGAGCACTGGACCACGCCGTAGCTGGCACCCTCCTGAGGCTTACAATGAATCAGGAGCTTAAGGTCGACCCACGCAGCCTCTGAGAAGATATCAACGCGCCTACTCGCGCCCTCGATAATCCCCACACTGTCCGTATACTCCGGCGGAGCTGCGTTCGGCTCGTCACTAATCCCCACACGGCACAAGCGAACTGAAGCCACCTCTGGCGGAACAGCACTGGGCTCCTCACTAATCCCAACACGGCATCAGCGAACTGGAGCCACCTCTGGCGGAACAGCACTGGGCTCCTCACGAACGCCCGCACGCCATCAGTGTACGGGAAACCATCTCTGAGGGGGCTGTGTTCTGCCTGTGATCCGCAGCCCGACGTGCCTCGCGATACTGTCCAATGCTGATACCTTCACGTTTAGACCTCCCGCCGGCTGGGGATTTGCAAGATCCGGTACGGCGAACTATATGCTTTCAGTATCCATGACGTCAAGACACCGTTTTCCTTTTTGGCGCCGTTTCGTGCAATACTGAACTTTGTTGGGCATCAGTTCTGCCAGACTTTCCATCTGATATTCCGAGTAGTAGCAGAGCGCGGGCGTTCCAAGGTTATCGTAAACATTCCGGCAAGACGACTGCAGTGAGGTTTTTCTGCGACCGAGACGCGATTTATCACCGGCGGTGCTGGCCGCCATGTAATAGACTGTTGAACTCTCCGATAGCATGTGAGATATGCAGTGCATGTTTCAGCTTCATCGGGCGACTAAACGCCGTGACCCGCACGATAGCCCGAGTTTGGCTAGCTCCACTCTGTGAACTCGGCGAGGAAACCTGAAGCGAAACTGACAGGCGCAAGGCAACCAGACTGTGCGCAATCATTTACTTGAGCCGCTGTCGGACGACGTTTGTAACAGATCGTGTCGCGAGAATCATTTCATTAGTCCACTGCTGCGGTTATTGCGGAGCGTGCGTCGACTTTTCCCTGGTGTCGCAACCTTTCAAAGGTTTGCCCGCCGATGCCCTACACCTGAGGTCATTCATTATCATTGTGCAACCGTGCTTATTATCTGATAGCAATCTACGTATCCGCCGCAAGTCACCATGCATTTGTAACAGTGATCGAAATAGGTTTCATGACAAATCTTACATAATGGCGCCAGTGTGGGAAAAGCTGGCAGGGTAATCATGTCCTTTTTTCGTAACGAGCGATAGCGATATCTGTCACATGAAGTGCTGAGGTAGCGGCACGACGAAAATCGCGCGAGATTCCTGATCGTCTCCATACCCTCCCGCTGCGCCGAGAACTCGCCAGCGACCAGCGGCGCGAAGAGGTTCGGTCCGGAGGCCGCGGCCGACGCCGGCGCGGGGCCGCGCGCGCGAGCGCGTCACATCCCGCGGCGGCCGTCAGTCGTGCGGTCTCCGTTATCGCCACCGCGAGGGGGCGGGAGGTTCCCGCGCCGCCCGGTGACGTGAGCGCCGCCGCCGGGCCGTCGGCGGCTCTCGCGCAGTCCTAAGAGCGATCCGGTGTCGCGTGAGTCACCGCCGCCTGTCGGCGTCGCTCGCCGCCAATTACGCCCGCGCCGGCGGCGGCCGCGGCGGCGCCAAATTTGGGCGCCCCGCCGGCCGCTGCGGCCGCCAGGCCGGTCCGGCCGCCGCCGCCAAAGCCGCCCGCCGGGCCGGGGCCGGCACGGGCCGTAAGTGTCGCGCCTCGTCTGAGGCGGGCATTTGTTAGCACTCCGCGGAGACAAGACAGCGCGGCGACCGCTCCTTGAACATGGCTTGCATGAGGTGCCGCTCCGTTTGCGGCGCCATGCGGTGGTCCCACGCGTGTACAGTTCAAGGTCGTGTTTGTGAAAATTTCACAGCGTTTAAGTGTAGGTTAATCCTTTTTCCATTCCTATTTTTAAAGACCCACTGACGGGTATGGCATATGAAACTTTGATTATCACATTGTAACAACATTCAAGCATATCTGATCTTTAGTCAAAAGTGTTTTGTGGTATTCACTGAAGCATGGTTATTACAATGAGTGACCGGACGCTTCATTTTCATCCACACTGGGAGATATCTTGTTTGTCTGTCTCCAGCATTGTTTGTCATATAGCTAAACCTCATAGCTTGCAGCATGATTTTTTTCATTGACAATGAAAGCCCGGTATTTCAATATTGTTTTTCGAATAATTACAGATCGTATTTGGCAACATGATTGTTTGCTTTAAAATGCAAATTTCTTCTTCTGCAAGATCCAACATTTAACATGGCGTCCCTATTCTAAAAGAGAACGTGCAAAACGTGATATAACGCCGTCGAAGAAGTTAGTCCTCACAATGACCTGCCGCTAACGCGTATGGAGACTGCCACTGATAATGATTCAGACACTAGTACCACTAATCTACCTGTTGGACTCGCTTTTTTCACAAACCACCACATTCTTCGTCCTGCTTATCTATGTCTGTAGTAGTTTACCATGTACTCGTCTTCTGACTCTCCTGAACCCGTCTGACCCCACCTGACCCCACCTGGCCCCGCCTCACACCGTCCGACCCCCGTCTGACTCCTGCCTAATCGGTGGGCGGCGCCGTCCGCAGATGGGTGACGACATGACGGCATACCTGGCCAAGTCGAACTGGCCACCGCCACTGGAGCCGCCGGACCCGGGCGACCTGGACTCGCTGCCGGACACGCTGCTGATGGACATGACCGAGCAGCCGCGGCGCGAGTCCGCCTCGCAGATCGACGAGTTCTTCACGGCTGCCGTGCGCCGGCGCTCGTCGTTCATGGCCATCCTGACGGCGCTGCACGGCCGCGACGACGACGACGTCTTCGTCAAGGCCGACCCCGAGGGCGGCGAGCTGCCGGCCGCCGAGGACGTGCTGGCGCTGCTGCAGCAGGAGCGGCCGTTCCCATGCGCCGGGCCGACCAAGGCCGAGCAGGCGGCGTTCGCGGCGGCGCGCGGTCCCGGCGGCGGCCCGGCCGGCTTCGCGCAGCAGCTGGTGCCGCAGCAGCAGCAGCAGCCGTCGCTGCCGCCCCAGCCGCAGCAGCCGCCGCAGCAGACCTTCTCGCCGGCGGCCATGTTCCCGGGCTGTTTCGCGGGCCGCTACTGCCTGCCGCCGACGCCGCCGCACTCGGACCCAGGCTCGCCCGGCTGCCGCTCGCCGCCGCCGCCGTATGGCCGGCCGCCGCCGCCGGCGGCCGGCTGGCTGTCGCAGCACCTGCTGCCGGCGGCCGCCTCGCCGCCGGCCGAGCGGCGCCGCTACAACCGCCGCAACAACCCGGAGCTGGAGAAGCGGCGCGTGCACCGCTGCCACTTTGTCGGTCAGTGCCGGTTTGTCTCCCGTTCTTCTGGAGGGTCCGAGCGTCACTGCCCTGGACGGGGTACCCAGTGACGGGCGGATTCAGCATGGTACCCCGTGGAGGTGACGGCTCCGATTATTTGCTGTTTTTGAGACAATGCATGTGTGGGCGGCCCCGTGCCATTTTAAGAAGCGACATCACTAGCAGGGCGGACAACGCTGTTACTTTGTTAGCCGCTTATAAGGGCGGTGCAGGACTGTTTCTTTGTTGCACGGCGGCGGGGTGGGAGGTAGGTGAACCGCTTGCACTTTGTGTCGGTGAGCACGGGAGATGATATCGCTGCCACTCTCGTCATTGAGCGGGAAGGTTTACCGCGGCCACTTTGTGTGTGAGAGGGGGAACTGGCAACACTGCCACGTTGTCCGTAATTGTGGGGAGGGGGGATAAACGCCTCTACCGCAGGCTGCTCATGGTCAGCAGGAGCTCCCGGGGTGGGTCTGGCGCAAACTCGTGTGTTCTGTTGCTTGCGGATGGACTTGCGGCTGGCTCTTACACGCTATGTGAGATGCAAACTTCTCTACAGACACAAGAATTGGCCACTTCCAACGCGTTGTACGTTCTGGGCCGGGTTCATTTGTACTTTTATTTGCGGCTGTCACCACTCTAAATTCTAAATGTGCCTCGCATGACACCAGCCGAACTCAGACTGTGATTACAAGTTTCATGTCGAACCGTCCTGGAGCTTATCAGCAAAAAATAATCGGTAGTCTCGGGCTAAAAAAAGTCACAGACATACTGTTGTTTGTGGCCTTTTCACTTATTTGGGCTCGATAACCCACTCGGGACAGCAATGCATACAGAACATGTGTTTCCGCATTGCCAGTCCACTTGTCAGTCCACGAATGTTCCGCTATCGCGGCTGCATCTATTCAAAAATATTCCATGGCCAGGTGTTCCCCGTGCCGTTCGCGCAGCCATCATCACGTAATTTCATGGAGTCTCAGTGCAGGCCGGTACCGCGAACATGTCCTGAACGAATCACTCGGCCGGGGCGCCTATCGGAGCACGCCGGTAATCCACGAGGAAAGTGTCCTGCCTGTGCAGACAGGCCCCTCCGCATCACGTGCGCTGGGCATTAACTCGTCCCTTGCCGGCAGGCTGCACCAAGGTGTACACGAAGAGTTCCCACCTGAAGGCGCACCAGAGGACCCACACAGGTGAGCGGCGCGGCGGCACGTGTCGGCGCGAACTCGGCGGAGGTCCTCGGCCTGGCACGAGATAACGTGCCGCGTGACCGGCCGCTGCCCCGGCCCCGCATGCTCCTGTTGACGTTGCGCTCGCGATAGCGTCACTACTACTGGCGCCGCGAATGATAGTGAGGCGTACCTTGGACTCTGTACAGGAAGTGGACCTCCTGACGTCCTGCCCACTGTGTGTGCACGTTGCCACGGCTCTCATGGGCCAGAAGATAGGAAAACGCAAGGAGTTTCCCATCCGTCCGTGTCGCATCAGTGCGGTACATTGCTCATCCCACCAGAAAACGTGCATATCAGCTTTGCGTTCCAGCCCGTACTGACGAGGTCAGGAACAGGGCATAAGTGGGCGGGAGCACCTGCCCCCTCCACGGGTCCCAGGGTTCACCTGACTACGATAACCTTGCATGAGAACAGGCAAGAGTGCTGAGGCGCCGGGAGCAAATAATCGCTCCTCCAGCTGATACCATGCCTGTATTTAACGTCGCCGCACGACGTCGCCTCGCCTGAGGCGTGTGAGTATAGTACCAAGCCTTTTATCTTTATCTCGCGGGGTTACAATAATCAGCGCTCATACATTAGGCGGATCGACGTAATCAAAATGAATCTAGCACCTGCACCTCCTCTGGCCCCGGCTAGGTCAGTGGCCCGTCCGGTGTCGGAGGCGGGCGCGGCCGGGCTCCGCGCCACCGCTGTCCGTCGGCCGCCCGCCCGGACGGTCCCGGCCGGCCGTGAACGCCCCACGCCGCGGCGACGCCCGTGATCCCGCTGACCCACTCCGCTCCGCTGTAGCACGTGAGAACCGCCGCTGCCGCCGCACGCTCGGCGGGCGACCGCGGCTGGGAGCGCCGCCGCCTCCGCCGACCCCTCATTACCGGCTGACGCAATGCAAACCGGTTGTTTTGCGCGGGAGTCGGCGTCGGCACGGGCGAGCCGTGCACCACCTCCGCTCCCCGGGGGGGGGGACATTCCGCCCGGCTTAGTGGCCGGTGCAGGGCACTTGCCTCTGTCCAGCGGGCGTGCAGAACGGACGGGCGATTTACCGGTGTGCTCCGCTTGCAATGACTCGATTGCCGCCGTGCGTAATGTTCGTCAGCAAAAATGTCGCGGAAAGTTGGCGGCGAGAAAATGACGGCAGGAATTCCATACCACCCGCATGGATATGCTAAACACTGTGACAAAGGCACTGCGCTGGAACGGGCCAAGTTTCGCCGAACAGGTCTATTTTTTCGGCTTAAACCGTCCTGGCGCTTGTTTGACATTCAAACGCCACCCAGTAAGGAACAGCCGCGCGCACACGACGACCGCGGTGGCGTGCCATCATTGCTTCCCAGGAAAGTGAACCACGCATCCCTGTTTTCCGTACCGAAGTTCCCTCACATTTTCCTGACGCTTCAATGACGCGAGAACTTTCTCCCCGAACGGGAAGAGGAATTTCGCGTAGCGAAAAACCACTGTTCCTCATAGGAGAACGCTTCCGCATCGGCCGTCGCCTCGCGGCGGCGCGTGGCTCCTGTGGCGACTCACGGCGCGCACAAGCCGTTAGCACCAGCCATTCGTGACGTCACAATGGCTGGCGCGCCACTCTGCACTGCCGCGCCGTCCAATAAAGGCATGGCTGCCGGGTGACGTAAGCGTGCCGCTACGGCGCCGTCACACGAGAACGGCATGCCTTGCTGAGGCTCATGGGGCTGCTTTGAATGAGGCTTCATACATAGTAATTCATTGGTGGCAAGGACGGGGGTCCGTTTCGACTGTATGCTGTGGAATGAAGATAAAAAATTATCTTTCGCCCATATCGCAGCACGATAGTCGGGAGATGCTGAGAAGCAAGATAACCGTGGACCAGTTTTTAAAGTAGCACACTGGCATGGCATGAAAAGTTTACAATGACTAGCTTTGTACCGAGACTGACATGACCATTTCGACCACATATTTGGAACAGTATACGTTCCGATAGCGTAACGTTGCCGTTCACTTTGCCCCATTTACAAGAAAGGCGGTCATTAAGAGTACTTTGTTCAGGACAGAGCACCTTAGTGGCTGCGCTGATGAATCTGTCGCCGAAACAGATCACTGAAGCCATCCACTGTCTCGGTGGACCCTCACACACAGACAACAACGTCTGAACTGCATCCTCAGTTGCTGCCGGCGTCGCGTCTCGAGGCGGACCATATTAGGCCTGGATATGTTTGTCCGGTGCAGTCTGCCGCGGCTCAAAGCCCTGCAACTTACGAGGAGATCCTCTCGCCGGCGTTTGGCCACTCGAGCCGCGGCTGCCGGCCAGACGGCGCGCGTGCCGTCGCTATTTGTCCTGGTCTCAGCTTAGCGCGCGTCGGCGTCCGGGATAAGGCCCTTTGAACGAGCCGTCGTCCGCCGGGTTAAGAGCACCATAAAGAACGGGCCCCGAGCCGTCAGGTGGACGGCCGGCGGGTCCGCCGCAGCCCGGCACGGGAGGGCCGGGCAGTGCAAGGCAGACCGCCTCTCCCTGTGTCTCCGGCAAAACGATACCGGGAGGAAGGGCCGCATCAAACTCTGGCAGTCTCTCCCGGAGCTGGCAGACGAGATACACAAGCTTGGGTATCACAGCAGAGGAAGCCAGGAGCTTTCAAGGAATAAGCAGCATCTTCCAGCAAATAACGTGAATCTCGACGTGAAAGAATACCCTGTACTGCACATTTCTTTTTCTGCCTGGCACCGCTAGAAAAGCTGGGATAGGGATGAACATCGCATGACTGCATACATCCGGGTTGGACAGTTAGGTACTTAAGTGTTCGCGTTAAAAACAGTGGAAGCGTTAGCCCCCGAAGGTTTCCGACAGTGCATTCGCCTAGAATAAACATACCTATACCGTGGTAGCGAACTCTTGAATTAACATTCCTTTTGCCAATTAATCGCAGCCAAACATTTTTGTATACAGGGGACGTCTGTTGAGCGCCGGTTATGATTACGATCGAGTGACTCGCATGAAACCCTACGCCGCTGGTTAAACTTCGTTGCGACAGTGCAATCAAAGAAGTAATGGGCTCTTAAGAAGACCACATGGGCGGCCTCTGCATGATCCCTACATAGCCATGACCCTCCGTCAGAACGATTTGTTCCTCAAAAGGACGGTAATGCCCTCACTGGAAAGTCGGCATTCCGTTCCTCCCTCTCCCTCGAAGCACGGAGCAGATTGCCTGATACCTGGGTCATTCCGGGAATTAGTGCCGATTCAGATCCTGTTCAGAGTCGGGCCTGACGAGCCCGCCAAATGATTCCACATAAGTCGGTGGGTAATACCTAAAAACGCGAGAACCCTCGGAACCGGGATGTAATTGGCCAGCCTCGGTATCGCCCTGGATCTCAGATCTTTAGTCCTAACATGGTCTCTGACGTTGAGCCCTGTCATACCGCAGGCTGAAAGATTGTTGAATGACTGGTTGGTGTGCCAGTGCAATGCCCCTTTCAGTTCCTTGCCTTAGCTGTTCCCTCTCGTGGAACCCTTTGTGGCCCATTTTTGGTGTTGATGATAGATTTCTCAGCGTCACTGAATATATTCTTTTATTCAGCTAATCGTCCTTACGACTAACAATACATGGGTGTCCATCAGCTGTTTTGCAGTTTTGTCTTGATGTTATTTTGAAAAAAAAACGTGAATCAGTTTTCAGCTACAGGTCAGCATTTTGTGACAACGGAACCGAAGTGTTTTATTCATAATACGCATGATTCTGGTTATTTTCTTGGGTGATAATTATTACAAGGGTCATAAGTAGAATCAGAACCTATGCTAAACTGGACTTGTAGCGGGAACTCTGAACCCTGCGCCTGATCATGCAATTCCGCCTGACTTTGCGGTGGAAGTTTTACGTAACATCAAGACCACGCCACGAAGTTAGTCGGCGTGACCTTCGGTTAGCCAGTTACCAGCTGACTCGCGGGACAGCCGCGTCGAGGCGACTCAAAGCCATCTTACCAGAGCGGGGAAACCACCGCAGTACCGACTGAATTACAGATCACGGCGACTGAGCTATCGTTGGCAACATCTGCCAGGCCATCCTGCCCGGGTTTGCAGGAAAGCCCCCGACGCCTCCGCGTACCCAAAGCACGCGGAGCTGCCAAATCCGTGTGCCCCTTGGTCGAGTCACGGACCACCCAGCGAGCCAAAACGGCGCTCTGCAGGATCCCAAAGCCATGCCGTGCTTATGCTGAAAGCCGACCGCACGAACCAAATGCAGGCGAGCAGACATTCGCGGTTCACGCTGTCGTCGTGTGTCCTGGTCGCGGAGCTCTGCCCGTCTGCGACCACTGACGTCACGGCAGGACCGCGGCGTCCTGGCGTCGGCGGAATCCTTAGGTCGCCGCTGGGAGAACGGGAACCGGGCCGGTTCGACAAAATTCCGCTGCCATGAAGCAAGCGGCGCTGCTCATGCCATGACGGCGAAAATCGTCTTCATCTCCCATCTGACGTCATACGAACATCACGCGCGGGCATGTCATGTGAAGCCGGCCGCACGTCTGGCTGGCTGCCTTCTCCGAAAACGGCGGAATTAGCGGGAGATCGCGTGGATGAACATTCCGGAGAGCCACCAGCTCTGAAAACGTTCGTAATCTCGACTTGAACGTCTATGCCGCTTCTTGAAAGACCGCACCACAACGCATGTTCGCGCGAATACGCTCTAGACACGAACACACTGCGCGACTGAGCACGTGAGCCTGTTCGGATGGCTCTCCCTGCCGTGAGGCCGGCTGGCCGCGGTGAGAGCGCGACACACCGTTCCATGAGGCCGTTCTCCGGCCGCCTTATTTGAGCCCGGCAGCGCGCTGGCCGTCACGCGCCGTCCGAGGTTTTGCGACCCTCCCGCCGCGCGCCGGCGCTCTGGCGGCGAAGGAGGCCGCTTTGCGATACAGCACATTAATGGTGGCCCGACTGCATATGGACGCCGCCAAGGCCCGCTGATGGATAACGGACGCGCGCCGGCGTTTTGTCATCACCTGATTATTCATTGGCTGGTTGGGATTATCATATTCTCGGCCGTCTCCAAGAGAAACGCGCATGCCTTTTGTAGCAAAAGTAAAAAATAATAAAAAATGAAGTGGCATGACACAAAATAAAACAAAAGCAAGCAACATGACATAAATAAATGAGAACACGTAAAAATACAGGAAGGAAACTGGCACGATGCGCTTTATGAGATATCAGAGTCAGAACTGCAAATCGTCTCATCACTCTTGCTTGTTAAGGTTAATGACGTTTAGAAAATGGAAATCAGATATGACACACAATGGAAGGAGTGAATTTCATTGTTTAATTTCTGCACAGGGTTTCCGCAAGTTGATTGGTTAGTCGAGAGCATCGCTGTGGCTGGGACGACATCCCGACCACCAAGCGGTCAGTTTTTGGCCGTAGTTTGGCAACGCTTGCTTCATGAGTCAAGCGACAAGAAATCAGCCCCAACGCAGTTCGCCACAGACCCCGCCGTTGACAATGACTAAGAGCGTGCGTGCCCCCGTTGCAGGCGAGAAGCCGTACCTGTGTTCCTGGGAGAGCTGCAACTGGAGCTTCGCCCGCTCCGACGAGCTGACGCGCCACATCCGCAAGCACACGGGCGCCAAGCCGTTCGTCTGCAAGACCTGCCACCGGGCGTTCGGTCGCTCCGACCACCTGGCGCTGCACAGAAAACGCCACGAGCCCAAGGCGAAAAAGTGAGGCGGCCGGTGCTGGCGGCGGGGCCCGCCCGCTGGCGGGCGGCGGCCTCCCGCGCGAGGAGGCGCGAGGCGCGGCTCCGCTCGCGCCCCGGCCTCGGCCCGGCCGGACTCTGGCCCGGCGACGACGCCGTCGCCGCGCGCGACGAAGAGACTGAGTGCTTAGGTTTAGCCGGTGGAAGCTTCGCGGTATTTATGAGGCCGTGGCTGAAGCTCGGCGGGCAGCGGGCCTCCCGGCGGCGCCGGTCGACGCCTCGGGAGGGCTCGCGTCGCCTCGCCTCGCCTCGCCCGAGGGAAGCTCGGATCGTCTCGCCTCGCCTCTGGACGGCGACCGCCGCCGCCCTGGGCGTGCCGAACTCACGGCCGCCCGCCGACTGCGAACGTCATCGTCTCCAAGTGCCATACGAGTGCCATTCTATCACTGTCAGTGCCATGGATGTCGCCCATTTTCATCTCGCTGCCAGCCGGCGGATATCAAGAGCGAGATCGCGAAATGTTTACGCTTGCGATGCAGAACGCGGCGGCCCGCGGGGCTCACGAGGGCAGGCGGGTCCGCTGGGCCGGTCCGGCTCTGGTCCGGTCGCCCGGCGCGGCGGCAGGCCGGAGCCAGACGTCCAATCCGTTACGCGGCACCAGGGGACAGGCGAGACCTGGGGTCGGGACCGACGGCGCGGGGCCCCCGGACAACCCGGAGTCCCGGCCGCGACCCGGGCCAGGCCGCCACTCGTGCCGGCGTCGTCTTCGCGTGTCCGCCGTGTGCGGAGGCTGGCGAGCGGGCGCAGCGTCGCGACGCCGCCGGCTGAAGCCGTGGCTCACAGCCATCTCGGAACGTGTGCCAAACCCTCTCACGCAGGGAGATCAAACGCATCCGTCCAGTTATTCGCGTCGCGGGTGCCGCGTAAACGTTTGTAAAGGCCTAGTGTGTGAGAAACGCATTTTGGCACCGTTTTTGGCGTGTACAAACCTGATTTGTGTTACGGCTGCGACGCTTTTCCGAGCACTGCGCGCTCTCGGAAAGCGTTCGCCTCGTTTTGCGCACGAGACTAGTTAAGTCGCTTCTGCCCGATGCATTTTGGAGCCATCGGCTGCCACATGCTGGTTCATTGGCGCTACGCTACCTGGTACAAGCTTTATCCACGCGATAGTCGGGCCCACTAACCCTGAGTCGCGGCACGTGCGGGCGTGGTTGTCGGCGCCAATGCTTAGCGTAAAGGCGGGAGGGCCTTCGGAGCGGGAAAGCACGAGTCGTTCGCCCCTGTCGGCCGTTCGTCTGGCGAGCCGCCGTCCGCGGCGTTTACGGCGTCATTTCTGTCAGCTTAACGCTGCCGACGCCCGGCCTCCAGCGCCGAACTGCGCCACTGTCGCCGCGAACTGCGCCACTGTCGCCGCGTGCCTTTATCGCCGCGGTGCTTCCCACGTACCCATTTCTAGGAACGAGCCGGACGCCGGTGCGGTCGCCGTATCTTGATTGTTGTCCGCCGGCGCCCGTCTGCCGTACGTTTGGCGCGGCGCACGCCGGTCTGGCGGCAGTCCTTCCTGTCAGCCCTCCCGGTCAGTCCCCTTTGTCATGCCTCCTTGCCAGTCCTCTTCCACGGCCCCAGGTCATCAGTCCTCCCTGGCAGTCCTGCCGGGCAGCGTCAGATTAGCGGTCCTCCCCGGGAGTCCCAGTACGGCGTCAGGTGCTCACCCTGGCAGCCCCAGTCCCCGGCCAGCCGTTCAGCTCACACCACTCGTTCACGACAGGTTCCTCTCAGTTCACCAGCCCGCAGCGCTGGTCGCAGTCCGCCCCAGCAGTCTTTCACGAGAGCCCGGGCCCCGGCCCCCGCTCGTCCCAGTAATCCCAGTGCACGCGTCTCGTGCCGGCAGCAGTCGCCGGCCCCGGTGGTCATGACAGAAGCATTACATCCAGTGCACATTTCGGAGCGCCAAGCGGCCCGGCGGGAACGCGGACGTCGCTCATTAACCGTCATCGGGCGCGCCATCGCTCAGTCATCAATCACGCTCCCGGCCCGGCCGCGAGATGACGTCCGATACCTCGGTGCCGGATCCTGGCGCCGGGCGCCGTCACGACCCGAGCCCTGCCGGCGCTGCTGGCGGCGCCCGGCCGCTCAGCCCTCAGCGCGGGCGCTCCACCGCGCTGGCCGCGGCGGAGGCCGGCTGTCGGCGCGCGGGCTGGTCCCAGCTCGGCCGGCCGTCAGGACGGCCGGCGGGCCGAATCGGAGTCGGCGGCGGCCACCCGGCGACGGGGTGTCGCGGGCGACCCCGAGCCGACCGCCGCCGGCCGCCAGTCCACTACCAGTTCAGTTCGCGCCAGTTCGTGCGCGGTGCAGTTGGCGTCGCCGGCGCGCTGCGACCGAGACGTCTGGTCGCCCGGTCGTTACGCTCCGTGTTTCACGTCGCGGAGGTCCGGACCGGTGCCGGCCATCGGGTCCGTCCCTCCTCGGCTCGGGTCCGGCTCAGGTCCTCGGCTGTCGTGACGTCCCTGAATCCCGGCTGACGCTGACCTGGGCACCCGTGCCTGCCTCCGCCACTCCCGGGTCCAGACGGGCAGGTCAGAGAGGGTCAGAGAGACAGGTACCTGCAGGTCATTCCCTCCCTCCCTCTCCGGCCAGGACACTCCCGCGGAAGGCACACTTGTCACCAGGCGTTCCATCCCGACCGCTCCCGCGGGGAGCCTCTCTCCATAGTTCACCGGGCATTCCGACTCGTCCTGTTCCGTTCCTAAGTGGCCGCATCAGACAACCACCCTGGCTCTTCGGGATGGGCGGCGCACAGTGGCAAATTCGCAACCCGTTTCTGCGAAAAAGACACAAATTTCTCAACGTTTCGCGCCAAGGCGACGTTCGGAACCACCAGTTCGGCTCGACGTAAAACGGGGTCATTCACAGGGGCGAACCGAACGTGTTTTTCGCTGCGAACGCGCCCACTTCGCACTTGTTGACGTGCTTAGTTTAAGCTAGAGTGTGCTGGGCCACTGGCTGGTCCACGTGGTTCCCGTCCGAACCGATTCCGTTCTAGGTTAAGTTGCGTTTCACCACTGGCTGGTCCACGTGGCTGTTTCTGACTCCGTTTTAGGTTAAGCCGTGTTTCACCACTGGCTGGTCCATGTGGCTGTTAGTTCGGAGTGGGGTTTAATAGACGTCATTTCGCGTTCGTGTTCATGCGTGCAACGTCGATCACACCGGCCAGCGTTCCCGCTGTCTGCTGCAGCCTTTGCGAGTTGCCAGTCTTTGACGTTGATTGTTGTCATCACATCTTCCGCGTATGTTTTTGATGGTTATTTTTGGTCGGCGGTCTCGCGAAGTCGGTGCGGTCTGTCTCTCGGTTCTAGGCCCGGCCGTGCCGCTAGCTGGAGAGCCGACACGTAAAGGTTTGATATCATTCTTCTACAAATGGAATTGCTCTCGTATTCTTTTGCATTTCGCCTTACAAGCATAGTTACTGGGTGCGTCACTTCTCAGCCTGGTTCAACACCAACCATGATCAAAGCCTGGGTTACCTTGCGGCTGCAAGGTGAGAAGATGAGGTGGCTGTTTGTGACCCTGGTGGCGTGACGCCTGTAACTATCCGTCCATGGTCTCTCAACCGAGCTAATTAGACCCAATGGCAATAAGTCTGGCGGCCTTGGCGTGCATGTCTACAATTCCGAAACGCTTGACAGTCATGCTAATTGGTCCCTCAAAGACGAAAAATGCATTTGGTGGCCTTGTGTGCTTTTCCGGAAACTATTTTTGATGCCTTCAATAAACGTACGAAAGAATGCTGTCTGCACACAACAGGACTGGCTGAGCAAAAACCAAGCATACAAGATACAAATAGCAGACTAGCTAAACCATCTATCAAAACAGGAAAAGCTGAACAAACTTCTGCAAACGCTGGGGCATTGCAGGGCTAATCGATCAGTCAATATGACAGTTTGAAACCCTCATTTCTCCGATTGCTGGTTTAAATTGGTTGGTAAATTGGTAAAAATTCTAGGAGTTATCTTGGACGTCAAACATGACTGTTCGAATTTCATGCCCATCACACTTACAAAGTCCGCAATATTACCGGTAAAACGCCTTAAAGGATGAAAAGTAGTATAACTGACACCCTTTACAGAGCATAATTGCAAGCAGATGACAATATTCAGCTCTGTATAGCCCGAAGTCTTACGAGCTACTCATCATTGTCACGTTTTATTGTGAAGAAAATGCCTTCTATCCGAGCGTAATAATGCAACTCAGAGTGATGCAATCGATAGGAAGTTCCCTTACCCTCCTGTCCAATACATTTGTTAAGAGCAGCGGTGACAACACAGGCAGTACACTTTCAACACCCGGTCTACCTTTTATCACAGCTGCTCTATGTTTGGCATCAGCTTACTGGGAAAACGTCCGCCTTTCTTGTTAGAATGTACCTTGAGTTCTACTTCGCTACTGTCTGCGTGATGTTTTGTATTGCTAAATTCTAAATCATTTCCTTTCGCTGTCAACCTTATGCCTCGCTCGTAATAAGCAGAGACCACACATCACGCCGGGCAAAAGAAGTAATTTCTCTGGACAACAAGACAGTATCATTATCATCATCGTCATCAGGAGCAATAACGTGTTTGCCGTTTAATTACACCACAATCATACAATGCGAATTGTGATAAGAGCGGAACTGGTACAAAGGGCTCAGCCTAGTTCCATGTACGTATCTCGCTCACGCTAATAAACGATTAGGAAATAAAAACGGACGGAGAAAAAGAATGAACAAAAGGTGCTGCCTATTAGACGCACCTTCTGTCATCTTGCAACAAGCGGACGACGATAAGGTAACTTTCACTGCTAAATTCCTATGCTAATGATAAATAGAGGCTATAAACGTCGTTACGGCCCAATTTCGTACAACCAAAACTGCACCATCTCACCCTCCAGCTCACGTCCTAGTTAAAACTGAGCTGTTACGCTTACGAAATTACAACACTATGAAGGCAAAATAAACGGCAAACATCTAAAAACGATGAATGTGGTACTTAGGACTGGGCATGGGGATAGAGGATGAAGATACGACAGCAAGTGCTCAACTGAACACTCCGGTAAGACGTTACGCTCTAGCGTGGGGCATTTGCTCAAAGGAAGATAAGGACAAGGATACGGCATAAAGCCCATTGTGGATCGCTGCAGCCGTTCCGGGACGACGTTCGATGCAAGTGTAAGGGGTGAAACAAGTACCGTTCGGGATGTGTTGTTGGGTAAAAAATGCGCAGGGCACAAGATGGAAAGAATGTCCGACAGTCAGGGCAAAATTTTAAGGGTCGCGAAGGGGTCATTTAAACGTTGTACGTCATCTTGCAACGTTCGTGGTCAGGGTTTAAAAACGCTGAAGGAAATATGGACACGAGGTCAAGGTCAAACGGTGCAAACGCTAGCCTCTGTCGGCTCAAGACCCTCGCGTAAATGGTGTGCGAATGTGTTCAGCCACACGACCGCTTGCCAGCACCTGCAGGCCGTGCCAGTTGTGATATCGGAGGCTCGCCGATACGGGCTGGAGGCAAAAATCGGCGCCTCACGAAACCGGTTTCCGCAGATCTGCCCACTAGCAACAGGACTTACGGTTGAAAGGATTTGGGTAAAACTCTGCCATGGCGAAAACTAGCTGCAACCTGCTTATGGTTCAGCGGCGATTTTTCACACGAGTTCGCCGCGCGATACAATACCGTCTCTCCCCCCCCCCCTCTCTCTCTCTCGTAACTGAAGGCAACGAAACATTATGGAAGACTCCGGACAATAATGTAAACGTCCATTAAATTCGCGCGAAACCGGAGTTCACCAGTATCCTTTACCGACACCCTGAATATCTTCCCTCACCCTCCTTTTCGCCCTAACTTCTTTCTCTTTCCACCCACCTCGCATTAAACGGCATTCCTTCAGACTGAAAATGTCTTACAGTTCACGGACGGCACCGGTTCGCCTCGAAGCCCTGCCGGTTCTCCTGCAGCAGTGCCGTTCAAAAATGACAATGGGGCGACTGAATTCCTCAGTCGAGGAGCCTGCCTGGACGCGGCAGACCCAGGCAAGGTTAATGGAAGTTTGCGCCATCTGCTTACAAGAGATACCTTCTTTCTTTAACTGGGTGCGGTCAGTTCATTGCGAGGACGGATAGGAACTTGCCGTCTTTTGCGCTGCATTATCCAGTCTCTCCGTGGCCGATGCCTCTTCACAAAGTATAGGGCACTCGTGCAAATTCAGGACTCCACGAGTGGTCACTTCCTATGTACGCAACGCCTAAACGTCCTGCCCTCGGAGGCGTCGAAAAACACCACGTCTCGGCGCGCGAGTCATCATGGCGGAGGACATCGATCACGCTGCGCCCTTTGTACTACGACGCAGATGCTCGCACCACGTCACTCTTCCAGTACGCGCAGCTCTCACATACTGAACACTTCTACATCCGGAGAGGTGGAGTTCTCGCCTCGAACACACCGTTCCCCGCGTGGTTCGAAACGACTTGAGCGCCGGTCCTGGACGCGTCCACGGCCGGCGCCCTGGTTTCGCAGCGGCTGCCCGCGGCGACATCGCCCGAGTCCGCCTGACGTCAGCGTCTGGTGGGCGCTGTTGGGTGTTTGCGCTGCACGAGGCGGTATATCACGCCACCGGCCGACCGGCCGCGATCGCCGCGCAGCCGAGCGCGCCGCTGTTTATAAAAACGGCCGAGATTGTTGACACCAGGTGCCGGCTGGTTCTGGGCACTGCGGCCACAGCAGGCGGCAGAGGGAAAGATTTTTGTCGGTTGAAGCGATTACTGACGCGACGTTTACTACCCATCAATCGCCCGTTTTTGTTTCATTTCCTAAATCTCCTTTTATTAGCGGTATTCAATCACCAGCAGGCGACGAAACGGTCTGCTAGAAAAACGCCAACGATTCTCCGCGCCAGAGCAAGTGTTTTCCTGTCGAACTCTCTCATTTCGACTTTGGTTCCTCATAATCTCCTAGCTTCGAACAGCCTTCGTGATGTCCAGACAGAACAGGTGTGGCTATTGCAACATAGTACGCATTAAATACGGATTTACAAGAATTACTGAACACTGAATCAAACACCATCTGCGAAGGACGTCTTAGTATGGACAGAAAGCTTGATCTTAAAGTATCGACAGTAATACTGCCAGAAATAAACACTGGGAATGATGCGACACATGTAGGCAGGGGCCAATAAGTAATCTCAGCCGGCGACTAGCAGGAAGTATGTTGGCAATACGCGTGACGACAGTACTTAAAGTAATCGGCATGCTCACAACTATGGTACTTCCCTGAACAAGTGTTCCAAGTTCTGTCACGGCTGAGGAGCAGTTCTCACTCTGACCGTGTCAGCTCAACGACGATCATCATCCCCCGTATCTGCACGAACAAACAGCTGACTATCAGCCATATTAATCCCATGTTTGAATCGGCCGATATGTAACACTTTGAAAAACCGATCCCTTGGCTTCCATGTTACAGCCAAAAAGCACTGCGTGATACACGCCTAAACTGCATGAAGTCATAAGCGAGATGGGGAAAACGCCATGGTACAAAGGACACAGAAACCGTTTTTGGTGTTTTGGCAATACGTTTGTGAGAACTCTCAGACATTGCCGGGAAAAGGAAAGCAGTCTTACGACAGAACAAAACTCAGTATGCAGTACGAAACACTGCCACGGCTTTTCCTATATGTAACCATTGCATTCTGTCCTGGGCTGCAAGACAGTCTTTCGTCACCTCCGTACCATACAGCTGAAGCACAAAGTAACTGCGAACACTGGGAGAAAAGAAAAAAGGCATATCCTTGAGGAATATCAAGACGCTCATAATTTTCCCCGCGAATTTGACAAAAAATCCAGTTGAAAGACAAAAAACATACTATTCATATTCAAGCTAAGTATTAAATCTTTAATTGCAAAGCAATGACTCTTTCCAACATTACGTCCACACCACCAGTGTGCCCGTAGGTGTCATAGCGCTTATATACACAAAGAGGCCACCATCGTTTCAAGGCATGTAACAGGACCAAATGAACCTGAATGGTAAACACTTTATACGTATATTGAAGCTTAGTGTTTGGACTTTCATTAAACGGGAACGGCTTGTGGTAAGATTAACCTGAAGCTACGAAATTTAGTCCCCAAATACATCGTATGCTGGACAAATCCACGGTATTTGACAGTCACTGCCAAAATGACAAGACTAAACCAATTTAAATCGCAAAATGTTGGTGTCCGTGTCAGGCTTAATATGAAGCCCATAATCAGGCTTAATATGAAGCCCATAAGCTTGATGTGATTTTGGGGCGTTTCCCTGAAATTAGGGAAACCTTGCAGCAATGTTTTCTAGTTCAATTTGCGACCGATAGATGGCACTACAGCTTTGTGGAAGAACTCGGACAGTCTTAACCCTCGCCCGGAGGGGGTCGTTGTAGGACCCCTCTGCAGTTCTTCTTGGATTACTTTTTCGTGACTGAAGATAAACCGCTGATTTTTTCGTAGCCGAGTTTTCAACATTTATATGCCTTGAGTACCGTTTTCGATCTCTTTAATGCCATAGATCAAACTTGTGACCTTTTTGTCAAGGCCATGTCAGTCGTGTTTTTAACCAAGTCGAGCAATACATTCCATTTGCTTGAAACTGGGTATAGCAATGTTGTGTTACATGTCCCTTTTATAATGCTGGTGTCAATGACCTGACTTTAGTGTATAGGAATGGTCAGGCCATCAGAGGTCAATCTAGGTCATACGTGACTCTCAAACATTTGCGTCAAACACCATTGTAGTTTTGTATACGGGGTACGTGATACCTACACTTCCAAAAATGCTTTATTATGATCCACCACGTCAAAATTATTTTGATTTCTATCGTCTAACGTAATGTAAAGTCTGTTTCTAGGTAAAGGTCACATTGGGCCAGAAAAACTCGAAAACTGAAAATCCGAAATTCGACTGCGCCCTTAGCATTAACAATGAAAAACCGTCTCAGCCACCACAACGATATGCTAGAAAAGCCTGTGTGCCCGCCTACTTGCACGTCAATTTTGGTGGATCTGACTCGAATGATTTTCGACAAGGAGCGATTTCTAAAGAACGATATGAGCGCCCCTTGTGGTGAAATTCGGAGCTAAGGAGGCCGTGACCCCAAGTTGGCGACCCCTCCCAAGCCGAAGAGAACCGGTGTACCAAGTTTGGCACGCTTGTCGCAGGAGCGGTGGAACCTCTTTGGATATGGGAGGGGGGGCAAATATGATTTTTACCTCACTTCTTTCGAAGCAACGCCATAGGCTTAACCCGGCACCGCCTGGTATGTTTTTGTACCCGTTTCCATGTCAAAAAAGGGCACCCCTGTTATCTCAAGATCTTACTGTCGGATTTGAACCGGTCTACAGCCAATCGATACCCATGAGTCTCGCGATTCAGAAAATGCTACGTATAGTCCTGGTCACGTGACTGACGGCGTCACAGCAGGGCCTATTTTAAGGAAAAATAACTGCGGGGGCAATTTTGCGAAAAAGGCGCATTGGCCGAAACCACCCTCTCCCCCGGCATTTGCGTGGCAAGGTCAGTCTAGGTCAGGAGAAATATTCATCTGACTTTACCTGCCAAAGATTGATACTCACTCGCAGCTTTTTTGACCTACGTGGCAAAAAAGAATGACAATGGAACCTTTTTATGATCGGTTTTGTATTATCTGCGTTTCGTCTAGTCAAGGTCAGTCTAGGTCAGGTCTGATAAGGTTGATTTACTCTAGCAAACATTACTCGCTGCGATTTTTAACTGCGCCAAGTACGTAACTGACATTACATCTCGTGATAATTCAATATGCTCTGTCTTCTCTTTAGCGGGTCAAGGCCAAGCCAGGTCAGGACCAAAAGCCACCTTTCTTTTTCTGACCAGGAATAATAATTGTTCTCTGCTGCTGCTGAACGATCTTCCACATACAATGTTGTATTTCACGTCGTTTTGACGTCTACCTATGACGTGACTTCGCCTAACGTTGCATTTGGTAAACTCTGTTAAGAAGCGCATATGGATTTCCTTAACTGACTTCAGCGATGGGGAAAGTCAGCGGCAACAACTTCTATTAATCACAATGCAAATTAGTCCAATTGCTATCATGTATGTGACCTAGCATGACTTCTAATGTTGACAGGTCACGATTGTATATCCGTTTGGGGATCCCTTCCTATGCAAATCGAAATAACTCATACATTTTACTCACAGATGTAATAAAAAACGGAGCATGTTCGCGCCATCGCCTGAACAGGCAAAAACAAGCATGAATGAAGCATGAAACAGGCAAGAACAAGCAAGCAAGCAAGCAAGGGTTCACTTATGACGTCATATGTGTATGTGGCCTAGCATAGAAATGGTTTGATGTCAAAATATGTAGAATTGATTGCTGAACAGGTACAAAAATTTGGTTGGGCTCACTCTAACCGTTCAAAAGTTATTCAAGAAAAACTGAGGGAGTGCCGTGTTTGACACCCCCAGCCGGTGCCAGGTTAAATGTTGCCCAAAGTGGGGAGGGTGGCTGCCACCCCCTGTTCTGCCCCGGTTCCAACGCCCTGTCGTCACTCATTTGACCTGTTATCCGGCAAAACTGTGGTGGGACCATCATACCTCCCATTGCAAATTCCTTATGATGACATTTTCGTGACCTGAGAGGTCGCCCAGTGATCTACATCCAAAACCCTGTACACTTTCTGATAGCTAACTACCAACACACTGGCACTTATGGAGTCGATTTATTTTCATACCTTTGGAAACCATGTTGACAAGAAAACTTCGAACTATTTTGGCAGGACTGGTGTGGGGTTATTACCGTGACCTGGAAGGCCAACTGTTGTTCTGAAGCCAAAAATCTGATGTCGTTGAGTTGCTTTCGTGAAGAGCAACACACCAGTTTTTACCGCGCTACTCTATCTCTCTTCGTTCAAAGGTTAGAAGAGAGTCGTTTTAGGATCCCCGGGCGACGGTAAAAAAAAATCGGGTCCGCCGGACGAGGGTCAACTTGGAGCTTGGAGCACCTTCACGCTCCGTTCATGTTTTATGAACGCACTTCACGGTAAGGAAGGAAAAGAGCAAAATATTAGATATGTTTACAATTTCACAGGGACTGCAACACATGGGACAGAATCCAAAGGACCAGTTTACCTAATATCTGCTTCCCGTACACACAAAACAGAGAGTCTTGACTCTGTGGCACGATGAGGTTACTTTACGAGCCAGGAGGGAATTGTTTCTTTGTCAGAACAGGTGGCATCGAGGCCGGGTGAGAATAAACCAAAATAATGTTTAATTCGCCCTTTGGCCTGGCGGCATGCAGGACATCTCTTCCGAACTTTAAACGCTAAGCAAATTTCAAAACCTCTGCCGTCAAACGGGGTAGGCACGATCCCAAAAGGCGACGGTGGTGTTTTTTTTCATTTTTCCCCTTCGTTTAAACATTTCCTTTCCGCGTCCAAAATCAGTTACGTGTTCTTACATCTCGGAGGAAAAAACTTCTGAGATGTAGCACGCGGAATCAAAATTTCAAGCCAATTGTGAAAAGACGGGTACCTCTTTTCCCTCAACTTCCCTAGACATTTCAGATCGTTTGTAGTTTTGGAAACTGCTATACAAACCGTCCTAGATGTAGTAAAATCGGATTTCATTTAGATTTCTTCCCCTTCTTCACCGCATCACGTCTTCAGAGAACCTCCGCTGTGCATCTTCATATTTACTTCTGGAAATATGCTGTATTGAGACAGATTTGGCGTCTTACATTAGCTTTTAGCTTCATAGAACCTGAGTCTCCACTGTCTGCTGAACCACCGACACAGACAACTTAGTCAGCGCCCACAGCATAATCAGTCCACCTGGAGCACCTTTCCCACAAATAAACGAATGTAAACACCATACCATCCGTTTCACTGTCCTTAGGTTAACGATCATAAAGCGCCAGCTTTATAATCACTAAAGTAAGGGTGGTATGTGGGATCACTAAAGTTGGTTGCATTGAATCAATGATTTCGCCCCACCGAAGGCACGAGCGAACGAGCCGCAGCTAGCTAGTACGTTCAAGCTAAAATAAAAAACTTTGGACCTAAGCAACTCAAGAAATCGGATCCTGCACTGTTTTCCGTCGTTTCTGCGTTGCTCAGTCATGCGCTTCGCTTTCCAGTTTTTTCCTCGATTTTGAAACTTTCGTGGCATTGCATGGAAATAACCACCTCGAAATGGAGCATTAGCGCACCCACTTTTTTATTTGTTCACATATTTGGACATGAGGATCCGGAAACGGCGCGAAAACAGGCACGCGACTAAAAATCCAGGACAGATAATACCCATGCAATCGCTGTCGCCGTTCGCCAGGAACACACGGCGCTCGTGAAGCCAACGTGTTTGCTTTCCGAGCCTCCACAAGTCTCGCGTTTTGGGATCATAGTTTCTTGTGCAGGTTTGAGAAACTTAGCCCCGGTGTTTAGACTTTATGTTAACCTCTGCTGACAAGGCAGAAGATTATCGTGTTTCTGTGAGGAAGGTCTGGGTCTGTGGTGCGTCCACCACTGCGAAAGAACGGACAAAATGGACGTGATTATCGTGAATAGTGCACGAAACAAACTCAGTGCCTTCGTATTTATAACGTCCTCATTACTGAACGCCGATGCATGCAACAACGTAAGATTTCACGACTCTTGCCGGACATAAAGATTTTCAACTACGCCCCAGACGAAGGACGGTTGCCCCCAGACCATTTCTTTATCGAGATAGAGCAACGAAACAGAAATGAGCGTGTAGAACGATTTTTGCTGATGACCGTGATACCTAGTTTAGTCAAACCAGTTCAATCGATCACCTCTCATATCATAGCGAAGGAGAGCAACACGTGATTTGCCGTCTCCGCAGTCTTCCTAGTATTTGTATAGAATTCTGACACGCAAACCATGCGTTTGTAGTGAGTTGGTTCCAAAACTTCCTTTCATTATTGTCAATCATTTTTTTTTTCCTCCTGAGAACAATGTCAGGTAAATGGTCACTGTCGGCTTGTGTTACAATGATTTGCCAAAAAATAATACCGAATTGCCACATATTAGGAATCTCATCAATGCTGGGGAAAGAAATCGTCGCCGTCACTGACACCAGCAAGGCAAATTATCCTACGACCGATTCATCTGGCTCTCAAAGCAAGCCGTTCGACGGCAAAAATTGACGGAGAAGGCACCCCGTCGTGCGGCCAAGGTTAAGGCCGATCCACGCTACAAGCCTCACGGTCCAGGTGCCTGCGCGGGCGAGCGTGCGCGTCTGCCCACATTCGTCTGCAGCTGGCTACCATGGAATGGTTTCGATATAGCAATGACACATTGAAGACGAGCACATATTTGACAATGGTAGCATGGACAGCAGGTCAGTAACGAAATGGGTGCCAGCGCGAGAGAAAAAGTGACTTGCAGCTGGACATCTGGAGGAGACACAGATAAAAGATGAAGACGGTGGATACGACTGGTTGTTTAGCGGAAGACACCGCCGAGGAGTTCCACGAATTTGTGGAGGACCTCAGGAATCAAAATCACTAGGGCCATCTCAAGTACTTCCAGATGTTTTCGGGAGATCTGACTTCATCTTGCCAAGCAATGAACGCCGAAATGAAAAGCAGAACTATCATACCAGTACCCCGATCCCTCCGGTGGAAAGACTGGCAGCTGCATAGTACGGATTTCACTGTTGAAGATTTCTGCTTGGAAATATCATCTGAAATTACAGAAGTTGCACAGCTGCCGCCAGTTTTTCCGCCTGGGAGGTACAGGCTTATAGGAAAACAAATGAAATTAATACAACGGTCAGTGATAATGCAGAAAGTTACCTGCAGGGGTCAGGGCGGTCGCTCCGCTCTCCATTTTCGTCTCCGCGCGTACTACGTCCGCACTCGTCTGCAACGTGAAATTCGACTTCATCTGCCTGATTCTGCAGACCTCCGCTTTTGTCTGCTGGAGGTGCGCGCAGATGCAGCTGTGGACTCGCGCGCCCCACAGAACCAATGCTTTTTGTCCGCAAACACGGCCGTGTTTTCGCACAAAACGTACCGAGCTTCACACTGCCGCCATGGAAGGAAAATTTGCGGCATTTCATTCTGAGCATGCACGACGTATGGAATGATTTTTACATGAGTATAAATAATATTTCATAGTCATTTCGAGGGCTATGACAACCACTAAGATAGCCTAATGTGTTTGTTGAAGAATACAATGTTGCAGCAAAAGGAGCGCATTCTGCACATTGCACAGGCAAGGACATTAGGTATGGGTAAAACCTGAATCCGACATTGACAGACAGGGGCTTCACATCATGCTGTAATATGATGAATACATTCATAAATGACTGCTCCGACATTGGTCTGAAGACTGTGATAACAATACTAGTCACCGTCAGTTGTCTGGCAATGCGATGAGTTCTGGTGTCATCGCCGTAATTTCTCTTGAACGCTCGCTTTGTGAGTTTAACCTCAATGACCCCGTGCAACATAACAGGGGGCCATGTAAAGCAATAACTTTAGAAGCCATCTTCGCGAATGAATTTTTTAGGCGACAAACTGGGGTCAGTAGCTGCCAAACTGACTGAACCTCAAGATCTGGCGATAAGAAGTTACGTTACGTCAACATCACATCTGCTGTAAAAAATCCTATGTTCAGCAACACCAAAATCCCATCGCCATTACATCACATGGTAATACCCTTTACCAGAAGCTCTGCCTACATGCCTCTAAGCTCAAGAAAGCTGCAGAGTTATGAGGGACATCCCTCTGGGAGATTAAACATGACATCTGCAAAAGAATTCACCTAAAAGTGAAGAAATTATATCTTTGCAACGATGCCGTGCCAAAGCTGATTCAGCACATAGTTTTCTCATCACAGAAGCGAGCAGGGCAAGACGGACTCAGAACTACAAGAAAACAGGGTATCAATCCCAGAGATGGCACGTTTTAAATTTGCAATATACGAGTAAGGCGGTATTTCACACCGTTGCTCCCACCGCGACCTGAATGTTCTCTGGGACCAGAGACGGGCGATGTCTGGCTGTTGCCAGCAAGATCACGGGCTGTGCTTCCCTAGCAACGGCAAAGGTCGGCCTGCCGAGTGGCAAGACTGTGACGTCATTTGTATATGCTCCGGGTGCCGACTGTGACGCGTGACCAAACGGACATTGCACTTGAACCCACTCCTGTAAGCTCGAACAGAGCATATATCTCTACCAGGTGGTCAACAAACCTGTCAGCAAACAAGTTCGTTTTCATTACAGACGAAAAAATAGAGGTAGCTTTTGGCGGACAATGCTGGCTAAGACGCACCGACGAAATCACATAAAAATCGCATATCATTATTATTCATCGTGAACTCAGCATTTTGTTGCGTGCTTAAGATCACTTCGAGGAGATCTCAGGCTAATTTTGCTTCGATACAGCAAAAACTAAACTTTGATTCTCACGTGCCACTCCGACTACGAACGTCTGCCGCCTGGTTTAGGTTCTCCATTTACGCCGGAGAGGCCAAGTCGGCCGGAAACTTAGAGCGCTATTGCGGACTTCCTCTGCACTGGCGAACAGACAACAGTGCGAGAACCGAGACAACGGTAGAGCAAAGCAAGCAAGACGCCAGCACATCAAGCAGCAACAGAGTACAGGCAGCCTTCGCATCTGATGCATCGGTTCATAATAATGACGACGGGCCATAACGGGTGTGGCAAACACGTGACACTGTCTCTGTCCAGCGCGGTCATGAGACACCCACGCGCGAACTCGCAGCTCACCAAGCGGGCACGAAATAGGTCGCGGTTACTAAATACATCGAGCATGCACGTACACAGGACCGTAATGATGATCAGTATTGATAACATGGTCACGACTGAGATCGTATGCCGAGCGAGTCTGTCTTAAGCTAGCAGAAAAATTATGCTGAGTGGTCGGCCCTGCCCACCCCGACCGTAACACTTTCTGCAGGCTGGTAACTTTGCAAGCCCTGGGCACTGAATTGTGGAGGTCTTATTAGACAATAGATCCGTTCATAAACTTTCTGCACCCGTATTCGCAGTGAGTTATGTCATAAGCCCAAATTGCTTTTTCGGGAGCATTGCTTTTGCGTTTGGACCTTTTTTCTGCTGTGCTTTTGAAGATCACCAGACAAAATATGGTATCGCAGAATATCGAACGGAAAAATATCAAAAGCAAACTATCGAATGAACAAAATTGGGAGGGATGAATATGAACGGAGATAAAGATTGATGAGGAAAAACGTTGAAGGACGAAATGCCAAACATGGATAAACTTCGAATACGGATATTTATCGTGATGGGAAAAGACCGTGAGACAAAATACCGAACAGTAAAACAACAAACGTAAAATGTCACATTACACAATAATGACCAACATAGAGATATTACGTATCCAATGACATTATTTTCAAGCTTCCAAAAGGCGTGGTACAGGAACCGGCATCAAAGCCAAATTTTTATGTTGCAGACTATGGAGAGAGAGAATCAAAAGAACAAGACTTCCATCTGACAGGATAACTTAAGGGGTTCAAGTCCTTGTCAAAAGTTTCTCTCCCTCTTCTTCTCGAATAATCCGCTGGGGGCGAGCTCTGACTACTGTTGGTAGCTCATGCGGTCATAAGTACGGCTGCGGTCAAGAAGCGACGATTTATTACATGAAATTACATGAATATGGTCTCTGAGGCGTCTGCCAGAACATTTCTAGCTCATTGTCATGCATCGTAACAGGTGGGAGGGCTCCAACAACGACGGCCAAAGCTTACACAATAGACTACTGGGAAATGAGTGAAAAGGAAAGCAGCAAGGCTTTGGGCACCCAGAGATCAAACCCCATGCAAACTACCACAAAATTCATTGCTTTAGCAGCAATACGATTAAGTCTAATGGGCACCCGGAAATTTCCTCTGGATCCCCGTATCCCCCAGTCCCCATAATCCCTCATCAGCCGCCCCTTGAAACACCAAGTACCCCGGGATCATTCATCTCCAAGGCACTAGCGGTTAGCAGTAAGCGGTTAGCAGAGGAGAAGACTATTGAGAAATTTCGTCCGAATGGAAAAGCTTTAGCCACGTACTGTCTATACTGCCCAACATACTTCCCGGAACGGTTCCAACCGGCAATGGGCTCTTTTGCTGCATCCCTATCCTCCTCCAGGTCTCGCTGGCACGTTCCATATTCAGCTAGGGCTGTCTCAGCCTCATTGTTGAGCTGCAGCGTGCCACTTGTTAAAGAGCCTTTTTACCCGCAATATTCAAGCCTACTGGGGGGGCACCTGCTGCTCCTATCCATATACGGTTGGTCCCGCATAAAAATAGCCCTTGGCCTCAATCCGTGTTTGACCTTCACCGTGCTCAGGCTTGTCTAAAGGGCTGTGACTAATAACGCATAGGAAAAGGCCCCAGGCAAAAAGAAAATTTCCCGGAAGCCAAAAAAAAAAAAAATTTTAAAAAAATTTTTTAATATATGCGCCGAAACGTTGAGTTAAAGACACCGTAATTCTCCCGTCAGGCGTCACTGTGCGCCGCTGCCGTATGCGGTACCAAATTGACGGGAACTAATTTTAGCGTTCCTTTATTTTTGCGAAAAAAGACAATCTATGTAAATTTTATTGATCTTTGTGGTTCTTGTGATGGTTTTTCATGCTTAAATTTTGGAAAAATTGATTAGTTGTCAATCTACAAAGTTGGCGGAGCTTTATTCGCGACAGCCTGTTTATTTCCAAAATATGCTACTTTTTCAAACTTTTTGAGATTCCTGGTATTACTTACGTCTGTGCAAGCTAGTTCTGCCATTTTCTACCCATTCTGAGTAATTCATCGTCGATTTTGACGGTGGTACATTTTGGCCCACTTCAGTTATTCGTGACCTGACCTCAGGTCAATGGCTGGAAGTCACTGATACCTTGCCCAATGACGGTAACTAGATGTCTGCTTCACTCCACACTAAAAATGTGATGAAATATTCCGTCAATTTCAGAAAAAAACGGCAATATATCTTAAAAATGGACTTGACCTTAGGTCAATGACCCGGAAAATTCCGAAAAATCCGAGATAGCAGATTTGTTGCATCTATCACGATCACTAATCCCTGAAAGTATTATTGAGATATCTTGTTTTGTGAAAAAGTTACAGGGCGCTAAACTTTTTTGGACTTAGGTCTATTTGACCTGGTCTAGGTCAGGCACCTGACCTGACCTGGGGTCAAAATTTTGACAAGAGACGTAAAATTGATGAAGCAAAAGCTATACAAAGTTTCGTGACTCTGTGTTTGTTGGTTCTCTCGCAATCCCAGAAAAACCTCAGGGGGGGCAGTCAACTGCCCCCCCCCCAGTCGGGGACGGGTTAAAGACTTTGTCATGTACGGTACAGCCTCAGTGCAATGAGCATGCGCATGTGGATGTGCAATACAGTGCATAATCCTCCGGACAATTTTAAGGGGAAGAAAGTGCCCAGTCATGCTGTGTTTTGCTACTGTTTGCCTTGCAACATTTTTCCCTTCCGTGATTATCCGGTGCATTTCTTTCACGATAAGTCGTCACTTGATATTTTGTTTGGCGATATTTTCGATATTTCATCCCTAAATAATATTTGCCATTCCATGCTTTTCTCGCCCCATGTTTACCATAGTGCATAACTATCCTGATCGATAGTTTGCATTTGATATCTTGTTCTTCATATTTTTCCATTCGATACTCCGCCATAGGATGTTTCGCCTTGCAGTCGTTCTTGAGCCGCTCAATAATGACGGCGAACGATATCTAAGGCCCGCGTAACGTTCCATTCGCGAATATGCGTGGAGTTCGCAGCAATTTGGAATTCCCCTGAAACAATGAAACAGACCGGCCAGTATCCGTGAGCATTGCTACGACTCACCACGACTCATGTTCACACCAGAGAATATGAGCAGATGAAACACTAGAAGTGGAGAGTGAAGAACACTAGGTGCACAAAGAAGAAATTACTGTGCCAAAAACATTCCAAAGTGTTTTTCGGTTTTGGAGACAACCCAGAAGGCCTTGTTCGTCATGCGTTCTAGGACGCGTTCACTGGCTACAGTGCATCCATGATGCAACAAAGCGAATTACAACGCTATAGTTCTTAATACGGACCAGCGGCAGTTAATAGCACAAAACACCGCAGCAAGATGCGTGCGTCCAGCGTTCCCCAGGCAGCGAGACCGTGCTGTGTAGCGGCGGAGAGGTGGCGAACGGTACCGGCCAGTTCACAGAGAGCGGCGGCCGCGGCCGGCGCCGCCGCCGGTCACCGCCAGCCTTGAGTGGCTCTCAGGCGGCGTCTCCGCGCCGTATTCATGAACAACCGGTCTGGCGGCTTAGCGCGCCGGCAGGAGCGCGGCAGGGGCGGGCCGAGGCCCCGCCGGGGCCGCGCGGGGCCGCGCCAGGGGCCACCGCCTCAGGCGTCGCACGGAGCTGCGCAGGACAGGAACAGTGCGGGCAGTGAGGCCGCGCCAGGGGCCACCGCCACAGGTGTCGCGCAGACCTGCGCACGGCAGGAACACGGCGGGGGAGGGGTCCGCGTGTGGGGACGGGTGCATGTACACGACTGTCTGACTGAGGCGTGAGGTTTTAACGTTGCAGATATGGACAGGCTGTCTGGTATAATACTTTGACTATTCGGTCGTATATTTTTGTTTCTTCGATAATTTTTTGGACATTATATTATGCGTTTTGGTAACACTGCTTCGTCAATAAAGAAGGAGGAATGGGCTACAGGAACACGAGTCGTGGTGTGACAGCAATAAAGATGCCTTGCTTGTTCTGGGTGGAGCGTGTCTAGAAGGACGACATCATGTGCATGTTCTTCATTTTGGCGCTTCGATCATGATTTTCGTTGTTGTCATCCCGATCCTCTAAAAACGAACAGAACACTCTTTTGGACTAGACACTACATTTCCCAGTAGACAGGCAAGTGCAACGCGGAACTAATTAACAACTACATCCCGTGTAGAAACAAAGGAATGGCATCGCGTGGATATCCCTTCATCCATGTCAATAACATGTATGCATGCCATGACACATGAGAAAAATGCGCTAGCACACACAGGCCATCACTTGACAAAAGATTGATTCCTGCGGACCCCATCCCTCGTCATCATCGTGAGAGAGGTTTTCTGTTTTTTGCAACCAAACTCTCAGAAACCAGAGACACAAATCGTTGTACGGCAGCCTAGAACTCTGCTTTACAACGCCAATCCTCTGCTTTTTCCTGCACCCATCACGAGCGACAGGGAAGTCGTCCTCCAAAATGTTGACGGGTGCTGGAACGTGGTCATCAAATTCAAACAGGGAAGCACCGCGACTAATCCACTGCACCCTTCGCTGCCAGGCACGTCAGCGCACCCACATTCCCCCGTCACCACCTGTTGTCAGGGCGCCAGGGACCACACGTCTCGGAGCCGGCCGCGCTCTTAATTTCATCAGCGGACGTTTCGGCCGACGTTCATGTTGGTAATCTCGCGGCGAGCCGGGTGATTTTTGCGTCGACCCCGGCCGCGCTCCGACCGTATCTCTTCCGACTGGCCGGCCCAGGTCTCCGACAAACAGCGCCCGGCACGTCAGACCGGTTGTCAGCGAGCGCTCGTACAGGTGCGCTGTGATTCGCCGACAAAAACCCAATCTGGCGCATTTTTCTATCCTGGGGACCCTGGACGGCGATGGGGGCCGCGATAAGGCCGACCAATCCCTGGATTTAGCCGGGATGGAAGATTTCAGAGTGCTATAACCTCCCGGCTTCCAGGAACGCCACCGTACAAACAATGCATGCATATGGGGATGAGCGCTACCGCAGAATATCTCGGCCATGATCCGTTAAGCCAGGAAACAACGATTAAACCAGATGTACGCTGGAGACCTCCAAATCCGCACCGGAAAACGGCCCATAAAACGACACAACGACGAATCTGCAATGCCCGAGTCTCGCAGAGATTTATGAGGAAAAGCCCATCGCGCAAATTGTCCGGTTATTCGTCCGTGTTCGGCACACAAGACTTTAGATCTTTGCATCATTCCTAAGACAGGAATGCGGCACATACGCGACTGCCCTTGCGCACAACACACAGTTACTCCGCGTCGACGAACTCCACCCATTTGGGACACATCAGGGACTTTTGGTGGCTGTCCATCGCGTTCTGGTCCGCGAACCCAGCCACCGCTCAGTCAACGAGGATTTGCTCGCGCTGTTGCGCTGAATGTAAGCGCGCCCGCACCCAGTACGGCGCCGCGCCGTCTGCCGCTAAAACCGCTGAGACCGCGTCATTCGACTCCACGCGGTCTGCCTCCGACCGCGAGAGACCACACCCTCTGCCGCCTCTGACGCCACAGACCTCACCCTCCGGCGCCACGCCGTCTGCCGCCTCCGACCGGCAGACACCACGCCCCCCGGCGCCGCCTCGTCTGCTTAAAACGCCCATCAGAGACCCCGTCCGCTGGCGCCACGCCGTCTGCGGCCTCCGACCGGCACGGACCACGCCCCCGGCGCCGCCTCTCTCGCCAGGAGACGCGAGCGGGCACCGCGGTGGCGCCGCGCCGGGCCCGGCAGCCTCACCGGACCGGTCACACCGCCGGCGGGAGCCGCGGCCGGCCGGTAATCGCCGGTTATGTAACGCCGCGCCGAGTGGCCGAGTCCTTCGCCGGGTTTCCCCGGCGTGGCGCGGCGCAGTAGCGCAAGGGAGTGCCACCCGCAGAGCCTGGGCCCCCGCCAGCCGGGCTGCGGCGCGGAGAGCACCGGCCGGCCGAGGACGGACGGCGCCGGCCTGCCGCCAGCGGAGGACACTGAGGAGGCCGCGCCGGCCGGCGGCGGATCATCGGAGACCCGGCCCGGCATTTCCGCCCGCCGTTTGCGGTCCGGTCTTTCGCAGCCGGCTCGGTTCGGAGACAGGTTCGCGCCGGTCCTAGAAGGCGGAGAGTGACGGCTCCGCGAAGAGCGGTAACGGGACAACATCGCCAGCTTATCAACACATTCCGGACGGCTGAGCCCAGGTCTATGCAAATCCTCGGCTGCTGTCGCTGCCTGGAAGCGCTGACGCGGCCCGGGACGGGCGGCTCCGGGAAGAGGCTGACGCGGATGGACGAGACGGGCGCCTTTTGCGTCTAGGTGATGCAATGCTGCAGCTTCTCCCTCGCGTCAATTTATGGCTGCGGCTGTTAAAGTAGAAGGCGTCTGTGATCAAGTCACCACGTGCAGCCTTCATTCGCTATATTATTCTTATATTTATTTAGACTGTCACAGGAAAAACAGCGGATTACGCCGTGTAAAAGCAGCCAACATGTGCAAGGTGCTGAATTCGAGTGCCAGAACGACGCTTCGTATCTGACCAAGGCTAAGGGTTCAGTCACTTAGTGTGGCCGTGGCATGGTCACACGCCGCGCGGTTCGACAAACATCACTCTTAGCTTCCTGATCGGCGACGACGCAAATTTACCAGTCAATGAAAGCAGTGGAAGGGAGGGACACGATCCATTGAAGAAACGTTGCTAGGTATTGATTGCAGTCTAGCACTTTTTGCGTAGGGCCTTGAACGTCAAAACAGTGTCTAGGTTTTGCAGTTCGAATGATGTCATTATTCGATATACTGAGACCCGGAAACTGCCATGTTGTATCTCAAAGCCAGTTTTGCAAGTCCGATCATGGACCAAGGAGGTCTGCAGCATGATCGGAGATTCAGACAGACAGTGGCAAGGACATCGAATGCAATAAACCGGGGCCCCTAAAACGGTCCTTTCCGTGACTAAAAGCCCTAGAAAAGGCTCCCAGTAGTCGGGGAGTGGTTAAAGATGGACACCTGCATCCAGAGCTGACCAGTGGATACCACCAAACGCAACTAGAAGGACCGCTAAGGCCGAAAAGAAACTGCAAAAAGCATCAGAGCATCAGACTGCATCAGGAGCGCACCCACAGAAAGGGCTTAGGGGGATGGAGACGTTCCCTTAGCACGGATGAGGCCCCCTCCGGTCCAAATCCAGGAATTTCCAGACTACTCTGTTTGAGTGTCCTGCGAGCAAGGGACACTACTATTAGCGGCTCTTTCTACCTACTAGTTAAGGCTACTTTACTAGGTACAGAGTTGCTGGCGTGTAAAGATGGCACATTCTGGCCATCGAAGAGGGCCCCTGCCGGCTTGCAGAGGGCCCTGCCGTCATGTGAAGGGCCCACTGACGGGCCTATAGATAGGCCTCCTGCCGACATGTTAAAGGTCCTCCGGTCGCTTGTAAAGGAGTTCTAAGTCGCCTTGCAGATGGCCCCTGCGGACCAGTAAAGGGCCCTTTAAAGGGGCCCCATGCCAATGTGTAAAAGGTCCACTGCTGGCCCATCGTGGGTCCCCTGTTGACCTGTAAACAGCCTGACTTCGGCCCCTGCATGTAAAGGATGGCATGTAAAGCAGCCTGCAGGCCTGCAGAGGGTGGCTGGTTAGCTTATAAAGGGCCCGTGCTAGCCTGCAAAGGGCGCGCCTGCAGAACTTCAAATGGCATGCTGGCATAAGGGCCACTGCTGCTAGTTCTACAGGCCAAAGTATGCTTTGTTGAC
This sequence comes from Capitulum mitella, assembly GCA_030062745.1. NCBI lineage: Eukaryota > Metazoa > Arthropoda > Thecostraca > Pollicipedomorpha > Pollicipedidae > Capitulum > Capitulum mitella. The sequence continues at coordinate 27,394,706 of CP099843.1, forward strand.
CTTTAGAGCCAGCCCGTAAAGGGACGCTCTGCTGAACATATACGTACATATATATATATATATATACATATACAGGCATGTAGCCACAATTTCCGGGGGGGGGATCAAAGCTCATATTTTGTCATATGCCACTGGCACATGTCGAAATTCATAGGAAAAAGCAACAATTTTACGTAATTTACCTCATATGTAACGCAACAGGAAAAACACATAATGTTTGCTTATGTAGCATATATATGATCCACTACTCCGTATTATGCGAAATCGTCAAATATCTAGTGTGAACTGCTTGGGTCAGGGGGGTCATGGCCCCCATGTCAGGACCTGGACTACGTGAATAAATGGATAAATGAATATATATATATATATATATATATATATATATATATATATATATATATATATATATATGCATTACCTCTTTGAAAACAAACCAAATGGCCCCCTAAAATCGGAGGCCACCCAGTCAGCACCCCCTCCCCCATAAGGAAAATCCTGGGTGTGCCGCTGCTTCCGATGTAGCTGACGCCGCAGTTTTATAACATTTTCAGTTTGCTACATTTTGCAATCTCTGAACGAAACCTAGGCGGGCATTTGAAGCACTTGGAGGCTCATAACAGCACTCGTTTTGTAAATCCTCCGATACAACAGTCGCCTGCATATGCCGCGGACCCAAAACGTCTAGCAGTCTCCAACCTCTCATCAGTTCCCAACCTGAACAGCATGCTTCAGACGACCTGCGTCAGACACTGGGGGGTCGCAGCCCCTGCCGACGATCGGGCCGCCCCCGCCACCCGGCGGAGGTAACGGAGGGGGACGTATATGGCGCGCGCGCCGGCCGCGCCGCGGTGCCAGGCGCGGTCTGCTCTGCCTCCGCGCCGGTACCGCCGCCGCCGCGCCGGCGGCCGGCCGGCCGGCGCTCGTCGCTCGCCGCTGCTTCCAGCCGATCCGGCTTACCGTTGCATGACCAGTAAGCCGTAACAGGCTGGAAAGGGGCCGCACCGGACCCGCCACGTGTTTGGAGCCAGCGGGCCACGTAATCGGCTCGCGCCGCCCACTCGCGCCGACAGGCAGCTGCGCTGGCGGTCTGAGACCGGTGTCTGGGTCAGTGTCTTCACTGGATCGACAGCAAATACCGGGACTCTTGGATCAGAACGCGAGCTGGAAGTCGGTTTTCATCGGCACTCGTAGGTCTGAGTCTGCTTGATGGCTGCTGAGAATCGCATGGGCAGACGTGCTTTTTCATCATCGACGACATCTGATCGCCTTCAGCAGCACTGGCACAGCTCCCCTATTCTGCACCACCTGTGCACCGAACAGGATAAAACATTTTATACACCGAGCCATGCAGTAACATAGCCAACGTCCTCACACTCAACAACAGCTACAATGGCCATGGTGGCACGGAACTGGGAACGGTGAACCGTTAACGCTTGATCACGTCCTTCCCACCCGCCACACGTCACGGCACCAGAGCGCCGTTTTTTGCCACGGCTTCAAGCTACGTGCACGGAGCGTGCGCCACACCCGCATCCTGGGCGCAAAGGTCACGTGACGAGCCAAGTGTCAGAGGGTACATTTGGTTTTCCGCTGGGAAAGCTCCGCTGAGACGATGTTATCCGCATGCGGAGAACGTCCATTAAAGGTCGCAAGGCACGATGAAACACGTCACGGCGTGCATCTGCGACTGGACTGTGTCAGTAAGACGCGCTTCCTGCTTCCGCTAATCCGTGCCTTCGCAGGAACAGATTGAAACATGAAACCAGTCAGACAGAATAGCTTAAGTTAAACCCAGTGCTGAGCCATGAAATCACCCAAACAAAGTAGCTTAAAATCGAGATGACATTATTATTTGATCCCAAACTTCAAGAAGACGGCGGTGGAATCACGGTGCATATGAAGCATGTAGAATCCTTGAACGGACTGCCTGTGGTCTTTCCTGGCCGCTTCCTGGGAGTTCACCACGTGTCCGGGTCTCTGCAGAACACGGTGACGGTGACCGGTCACGTCCCGTGTGCAGGGGACGTGAGATCAAAGGACGACCCGCTATCTCCGTGGTAATCGGCGCATTTGTCCCCCACACGTGCCACGAGGCACCACCAGCACGACGGTGCCCTTCCAGAGAAGGCTTTGTCTTATCCCTTACGGTCTGATATCATGCCGTAGCGCACGAAGTGTGCCATATGTCACTTCTCGAAGTCATGTACCAGTACACCGCGCAGAGCGTACTGTCCGTGCCCTGGCACTTCGCCCCACTGGCACCAACCCGGACTCAAGTTGTTCTGGTCAGGGACAGTTCCAGGATTTCCCCAAATGTGTGGGGTGGAGGACTCGCCAAGAACAGTCAGAGCCGGTTACTTTCTTGGCCGGAGCCCCCATTTTTTTCTGGTCAGTTGCGGAAAAAGCGTGGATCTGCGCGGGTCCAGGGGGAAATGTCTGACATAATTTTGCGCCTTTTAACATGTAAGGTAACCGAAAACTTTCAAGTGTGTCGCCTTACATCAAAAGATTTTACGTTTTCTTGCTGTACCAAGTTCCCGAAAAATGATCTGAAACGGCATAAATGTCCTTAAACGGCATAAAAGGCGGGATTTTGGACGGCTGCGTCCCTTCCTTTTCGAAATCCCGTGCCGTATCTGACAATTTTTTGATACCTAGTCAAAGGCGGTCCAGGAACCTCTCTGCTCTCCGTAGTTTCTGAAGACTTTTTTGGCAGCCTAGGTTAGCTTATGTTAGGTTCCCTCTGGCAATTACAGGGACATTTTTTGGTGGTCTTGGGCCGGCTGCCTTGTCGGGGCCCTCTAGTGGTCTCAGGTTTGTTTCACAATTTCACGTGTCCCTTGGGACGTCGCAGGCGCTCGTTTGTCAGTTTCAGGAGAATCTCGGACCATTTCAGGGACCCGTCTGGCAATATCAGGGACGCTTTGGCCATCTCCGTGATCCTTCTTGTTATACGTTGGATATTTATGTCGTTTAAGGAGTCCCTCAAGCAGTAACAAGGGCCATCTATAAGTATTTCTCTGCCGTGACAGAGGCGCTTCTGGCAGTCCTTAGCTCCTTTGGCCGTTTTAGGATCTGTCTGTACGTCTCAGGATTCAGTAGTTTTAAAAACCTTTCTGGTCGTCTCATGGGCCCTTATTGCCAGAGACTGCTAGTTAGCAGTTTCAGTGGTCCCCCTGTTGTCTTAGGTGCCCCTCCAGTCGTCTATGGGGGACATTTTTGCCGTCTTAGAGGTCCTCTGGCAGCTACAAAAGACCTTTTAGGGATCTCAGGACCACTATGCAGTATGGGCCCTCTGAAAGTCCCCAGTAGTTCCCATGGCTGTATCAGGGGTTTTCCTCGACTGGCCGTTCTAGCCATATCAGGGAGGTTTGTGGGCAGTTCAGGGGCCTCACTGGCAGTTCCGGGGGAACTTTTTCCTTGCCAAGGAGCTCTGCCTAACACACTTGGGGGCTCTCTAGCCGTGGAGGGTCCCCATTATGTCTTGGAGGTCCTCTAATCGTCTTTGCCTCGCAGGCGCCCCTGACATTTTTTTGGCGGCCTTAGAGGTCCTCTGCCGTGTAGGAGCTCATCTTGCCGTCTCAGGACCCACCTGACCCTCCAGGGACCTCATGACTGCATCAAGAACCACTCAGGTCTTCAAAAAACAGTGTAGCCTATTTGGGGCCCCTTTTGAAGTTGAGAAAGTCGCCGCTGAATTCCAGTTGAGGAGGCTACTCTGGCTGGCCATGGGCTCCTTATGCCATCCTAAGCACCCCTTAAAGGTTTCGTTGTTTCATGATCCCCTCTGGCACTTTTAGATGTCTCATGGACCCTTTGCCGAGTTGGAGGCCCTCTTGCGGTCTCAGGACCCTTCTATCCATCATCGGGGCCATCTTGCCGTCTCGGGGTCTCAATGACCCTCCCCGGAGACATTCCAGGGACTTCTAAGTCACCCCAGGGGCCCAGGCTTCATCCCTGCCGTCTCAGAGGCCCTATGACCATTCTGGCTACCTCAGGGTCACTCTGCCATGCTGGGGCCCTAATGCGGTCCCAGTGGCTCTTTAGGAATTTCAGGGGCTCTTCTATCTCTCAGAGGCCATCTAATCCCCCCGGAGGTCCCCTGACTGCATGAAAAACCCGTCCGGTTTTCACAGGGACCCTATGAAGCTATTACGGGGCCCCTTCGGGGCCTTTCTGAGTCTTTCAGGGGACAGGGGAGGACGGGTTGGCGATCACGCCCATCGCCCTCCCCCCTTGGATCCGCCCTTGATCCTGTCACAGAACCAGGCGGCTCTGCGGGGTATCAGTTGCAACTCAGATGTTTGATAACGAACAGTAAAAAGAAAGATAAGTGGTTTAATGTCCTAACCAGACAAAGATGCCAACCTTGCATCCAGCAATTTCATCGCAATAATTTTTTACGGCACGTTTTTATAACTCAAACGCGGCACACCTTTGAAGTCCTCATGTAATAACTTCATGGTAACAGACGTTGGACGGACGCCACTTTATCTGGTTTTGTTCAGCTTTACAGGCGGAAGGAAACATGGTCATGGAGTAAAGCTCCCCTAAGTGATAGCTAAGAACGCTTTTAGGGATCAGAGCAGCACGCCCTATGCGTGACCAAACAGGTCAGTACGGTGAACTGGGTAAGCAGCACTTATAGTCTAAATATTTGCGACATAAAATTCAACATGAGCCCAGCTCGCCCAAAAAAACGCTCCGGAACGAAAGCAAGATGAAATACGGTGGATGCCATGACCGCATCATAAAACCATGATGCTCCATAATTTGTGTGCGGAGGTACCAAATCGCCAAAAATCGAACCTCGAGGAAAAAAAATGCTCACTACGTGATTCCTTCCCTCGCCAAATCCCGGAGCCGACACCACGCAGTGCCAGGAGGACGAGCAGCAGACACCGCTGACCGTTTCCCCTGAACACCCCGGGCGAGGGCTCCCCAGTGACGTAACCGCCGCCCAGGCGATGCACCTGCTGAGGCCGCGCCGCCACGTCGGCTCGCGGCCGGCCATTGCTGTCGCCGTCGGTCAGAGGATGAGGCGTCGGACGGCGATAACCGGGGGTTAGCTCGTGACGGTGCGGCGCAGTCTCCGTCCCGGCGCATACCGAGACGGCCCGCCGGCCGGGCGCAGACGCTGTTAATATTCATGAGCTCCTCCCAGACTCCCGGATCTGCGAATTGGGGCCCGGCGGCAGTGCGGCGACAGGGCGAGTCCACTGCAGTGCGTGAGGGGAGGCTTTCCGGCGGTTCTGCGCGTCTTGGCCAAAACCGAACGTCGTGCGTTCCCTTTGTCTGATGTCGCGAATACTGAATTCCGTCAGATGTGACTGTTAGTTTGCTGTGGGGGATTAACAATATACACAGTGTCCAATAAGTCAACCTTTATTTCAAATGATAGTTTGTGTTCTTTGACGTCGTTGTCCTGGGCCAAGCATCGAAATTCTCGTGATCCGCGATTTGTAAGCATGGCAATCTTTATCTCAACCCAAAATGAGCACCACATGTAAATGCTCGCCCCAGATCGTCTCTGCATGGTAATTAGGCGAAAATGGGATGGGATATGGTGACAGTCATCCCTCGGCTGGGTAAACATTCTCACGTCCGCGGAGTTAAAAATTTTAGTCAGTGAGGATGGTCTCACCATGTTTCACTCACTGGTGACTCAGGCCGTCAACGAGACAGGGTTTCTGGGAATGCTCCCAGAAATTCTGACAAGACTATATGAACTGTGACTGGCCGGTTTCATGCAGAGTTTCTAGGGGCCTTCATTAACATGCACCTGCATCATTTCGACTCCCTTTCCTCCCCCTCTCTCTTCCTCTTCCCTTCCCATGTCTCTCCTCCGTTTTCTCCCTTTTCTTTCGGTCGCGATTCAGTTCAAGGAGAGGTCGGCGGTGGTAAGGCGGCCCACTAACGCCTGACCCGCTGCTGCTGTCATTAGCGCCAGTTCCTCATTCATACGTGCCATTAATGGCAGCGATGACCCTGCACAGCAATCGAGATCAAGGCCGAGCCGACGGCCAGCAAAGCAGCAGGCAGTCGGAGCGTTTCTCGGCGCAATGTACGGCAGCTGCAGTCAGCGGGCCGATGAATGCAGATTGGTCGCCCGCGACGTCGCGGGAGTCGTGAGTATCATGTCTTGCTGACTTTATTTATGGACGGTGACGTCAATCCAATCGGTCGGCAAACATGCACGGCTGTTCTGCACACAGTCACGGATTGCATCAAGAGGCCAGCGCCCAATCAGAACGGCGGAAGCAAACTATGTTCCATGGTTACTAAAGGCACGACAACCTGTGGCTAACTTTGAACGATTGAGTGCCTGTTAGGGCGGCCCAGTAATTCGGACTCCGCGCGAATTCTTAAATACGGGTACGCCATGAAAACGAAAGGTACGCTTTGATAAAACTACAGGGTAGAGGGTATCTGGCAAGCGAATGGATGTGACAGAAGACATTACATGAGAAATCGTCTTTCTTCACGACGAGCCGCTTCTGAGCCCCAAATTTCGCCATCTCAAGCAAATAAGAGGGTAATAAAACCAGTGCGCAACCAGACAAAGTTGCAATCGTGTATATTTCCCTTTTTAATAGGTTTGATCCGAGTAGTTGCTGGGGTGATATTTAGGGATCAAAGTCCCAGCTAAACATATTGTTGTTGCTGCATGTTGCATGAACTCCGATGCCTACACCCGATCGAGCGATTCCAGGTAACGGTTGATTTTGCGGCGAAAGTTGAAAGTGCCGCGAAAGGTGAGGCACGACTGCGTGGTAGTCAGATTGACCTTATCTTGGCCAGTTGCCAGTTGACCCGAAGGCCAAATATCGAGCCCCGAAGTGGCTCGAATTTGCCGGGAACGGCGGTGGTAAGGCCGCCCACTAACGTCTGTCCTGACAGGACGGCGAGGACAGTACTCTAATCAGCTGAGCCACCGGTCGCGGTGGCCGAATTCGAGGTTCCCAATGGCAGGAGTCCTGGGAAGCATCGTCACGATGGTCTTACTAGATCCGACAGCGGGCTTCATGACTAGTTTTCTACGAATTGTTACAGCCATCAGAGACCCTATCTTCGATGAACAAGGAAACCCCATTAAAACGTTGCTGCGTAGGAAGAAAGCGCAGTCGCTGTTTCGGGCTTTTCTCGCCAATGGGCATGTTCGTATAACAATGGACTGCAAAAATATCGACAATGCTACACATAATTGATTTATCTCGGATACAGCGCGGACAATGGGAAAAAGAACTAGTTCACTGCGGGGATGCCAGGCATCATTTTAGAAGTGGATACCGGTTTGCTTGCTAGGCAAAGCAAAGCAAATACAAAAGACGACGCTGTTTGCTTCGCCGCCACTAAATACCAGATGCGCATCTAGCGCAGACAGTTTTGCCGCAGTTACCACACCGAATGCGTTTACAGCCCCCTAATGTAGATTTACCGATCAACGTGCAAACCGCAAATGGAGCACTTATTCGTTACCGCGGACGCCAATGGGAGCATCTCCGCGTGCTGGAAATAACTTGAACCGCGTATTATGGTCCTTTACTCACCACAGTTAGCCTGCCACCATTGTTGGCCTCGCAGGCACGCCGACGTGTTAACATCGAAGTGAGTGATGGCGCCACTACGGTAATCTGTTGGATACATCAAGCGATTTGTTGTCCCGCAACTCCGGCTCCAACGCCGGCCGCCGAGCGGAGGGCGTGAAAGGTCACGGCCGGGTGACGACAGATTCCCGAATCTCAAGGTTTGTCGGGTCCCTCTGGCGGCCATCTCCGGACTGAAAAAAGCGAATCGCATGGAGAACCGTGGCTTTATTTTCACAGGAATTTTCCGGTTTTGGCGTGGAAAAACACGAAGTCCTGCTTACAGGGAGGCGCAGGACCTGACCGTATGAAACGAGACGTCCGTCAAGGACAGGTGGGGATTCATGCTTTCCGTTTCTTTTTTCAATATTTCTGACTCTTCTGGTAGAACACTTGCAAAAGTTTTGCAGTGGACCCTATGGAATGACATCACGATGTTCGTCATTGTCCACCAAAGTTTGACAAATCATCGCACACCAAGCGCCAAGGGCACAACTCACGGCGACCAGGTGCGACCAGTGTCAGGAAAATGACCTGAGCGGGAGGCGGGAAAACCACAGCTCTTCGTATCTGCAACACCTCAGTCCAGACTGTCGGTCTCCAACATCGCCAGAGGTACACGCTATGCACGCTCGGGGATAGTTTGTGGCGTTCGCTTCACAGCTGGTCGCCTCACGGTCGTGGGACGTCCAGCCGCAGCCGACGACGCCGCCCAACAGCGGGTGCAGCTGAGAAGCGCCGTCCCTGTAGGAGCGTCAGCAGAGGCGAGCCAAAGGCCGACGGAGCTCCGCGGCACGAAGGGCCGGCCGATCGGAGCCGAAGCGGCACACGGACGCGCGCCATCGCCTCAGGCTCGGCGGACCTGGCACCCCCGAGACGGTGGTCAGAGACCTGCAGCGGGAGGGTGTTTCACGCCATTCAGCATGATAATTCCCTGGAGGCGGCAGTCGGCAAAATCGTGTTCAGCACCGTGACGCAGACCAAACAGAGAAGGCACGTCTCGAATGCCGCATTTCTTCGACCATAATGTCATGACTGCACTGAAACACAGATTTCCGGGCGGTCATATGAGCCAGCTTCAGAACGTCTTGATGCCAGACCGATTGACTGTGATGACGACCATATGTGGCGGTCCTATCTCACTTGCAAGGTAGGGCAGGGATAATGGACGATCCTGCCGCCTTTCTGACGTCAGGTAGCTCCAGCCGTCACCGCGGAAAACCCGACCGAGATAGCGAACAGAGCTTCCGTCCAGCTGTCAGCGCGCAGGCCAGGCAGACATCTCAAAGCATTCCGAGTTTTGACCATAATTTATGAGTGCTCGCCGCGACCCGGACATAGCAGGACAATCGCTAATGCAAGGAAGTTCTTTGTCATTCCGGCGACGGTTTGAATAATGTACAACGTCAGATACTTGCGGGTGTTTTGAGATCAGTTTTAAAGTCGTTATTCATTGTTTAAGAGGATCAGCGCAATTTATGAAAGCAAACTAAGTCATCAAATAGGCCCAATGCCATAATGTCATCTTTACGTGTCAGGCAGAAAAAGTAAAACATCCGCATCGCTATTACATCCGTTCTGATGCGACGAAGTTCGTTACCTAATTCTTCAACGGTGATATCTGGATTGCCCCTTTTCGCTCCTCTAGATGCGCTGCTGTCAACGTAAAATGTAACAAGCATTTAATACGGCATGCCACCAATATGTGCATTCGAAACATGGTTATCTGACTCCTATAACATCGAATAAAGTAAATCGGGAGCGCAGCCCTCAGAGTTACGAAAAACGGGACTATCAAGCACCCAAAACGGGGACTAACAAGTCTCCCAAAAAAAACTCCTCGACTCGCCGCTGATAAATAAAAACGCAATTGTTCCCAGTGTAGGCGAAAAAGGCGAGGAAGTTGGATAAAGTCACTAAGCTTGAGGTCTGCCTCAAGCCGATCAAAAATCCTTCAAGGCAGTCGTTAAGCCATTATCTCAATTTAACCTCACCTCCTGAGCCAAATAGAATTATGAACTACGTACGTTGTAACTCAAAGACTTTCAGACGATGAAGTCGAAGACAAGGCCGACTGGTGTATGACTGGTGACGACTGCTGATGACGGCTACGAGTGATCCAAGCCAAACTGATCCCCGTGGCATGACTATTCAGATGCGTGGATACTCAAACAGATCCAAAATGGAAATATTCCAGGAAAACAAATGCCTAATATTTTAATTCGGTCTGTCAGAGAATTGCAATCTTGGGATGGCGGCGACCGAAATAACTCCAAATGCTGCCTTTCCAGAACTTATGCGAAGCAAGTGTATCTTGGCATTCACGTCTGATCGTAATTTCGCGGAAGGTATGGTTGGCTATACCACGAAACCATACATAATGTGACGCAGTGCAAAGCTAATCCTCGGAGGCCATGACGTCATTGCAATCATGGGTTGCTATCACGCTGCAGCTCTACTGGAAATCTTTTGATAATTAAGGCAATTTAAAGGTACTTGATAATTAAAGCAATTTAATCGTCCGGACTTCTGGTCACAGTGCACCTCAGCAGAGTAAAAGGGGAGGATATATGATATCCTCATGGACCATCCAAACACCATCTTGTTAATCGCGGTATGCTGCTTTGAAGAACCATCCAAAACACGCTGCAGGATGAAACCGATAATCCGCTTTTTACGATTTTCAAAACTGTTGTCATTACCTTCTTCGCGTTGCCCCGAGCCGGAGAATCTCATGATGGAACTGCAACTGCATTCCCCGAAGCTTACCGAAGCTCCTCGCTAACTGCACTCCGTCTTCCACTGTCACCTAATCCCCGACGGCCACTTCACGGCAATCGGTCACAGCTGTCGCCTCCCGTCCACGTCCCGCTCGTCCGGAGCGGACCTCGCCTGTGGACGTCTCACGGAGGCATTCATCTTGGCCCTGTCATCCCGTCGCGCGCCCGACTCGCCAGCGCAGAACGCCGGCCGTCCCGGAGTCGTCTCGGGCAAAAGCCGTTCGTCGGACGAGGCGGATAGAGCGCCCGGCCCGTTACTTGTCGGCCGAGTCGATTGTTTTCGGCCCGGAATAGCTCTCGTTCGTCAGCTGCCGATACCTGACGCCGACGTTAATACGCCGGCCGCTGCGCGCGCGCCGGAAGCGGCGCCGCGTGGCACCGTCACGGCGCCGCGTGACGCCCGAGAGCGGCCGGCGTATCGGCGCGTCGGATCGCGTCGCCCGCCGCGCGGCGCGCGCGTAACTCACTGGACGGCCGAGGGCGCGCCGCCGGGCCGGCGCGGGGCACTGCTGTCCGGGACACGCGGGTGCTCTGCGGGCTCTCTGTGATGTTTTGGCCTCACGTCTGGCTATCGGACGCCCCAGGCGGTGCGGCTGTGAGGCGAGCTTCACCTCGTCCCGGCCTGCTCGGCTGTGACGTTCGGCCCACAGCTGACGCTCAGAGGTCCCGGGCCGTGCGTCCGTGACGCGAGCCTCGCCGTCGGTCACGAGTGCCCCCGTGTAGCCCGGCTGGGCCGCTCCGGCCTCACGACCACCAGTCTAAGGCCTAAGACTTCCTGTGTCACGACTCGCGCGACGCTTGCTGCCGATCGATCCCATATAGACGAACACTTCCGCGGCAGCACGCACGAACCCGGAACATGTTCACCAGCATCGTCAACGCCGGCATGACGATAATCATAGTCATCCCCGTAATCTTCATCGTCCGAAGCACTTCACGCAAGTACGTTATGACTCCCGTGAAAACGTTCCCCTGTTCATTTCAAGGCTGGCCCAATGTGCTATTTGATGTAAACAAAGTTCTTTTCCCCATTACGAATCGTTTTGGTGCGCAAAACCATTCTGACCCTCCTCGAAAAGACGGCATAATGTTAAGTTCAGGGAACATGGTACGTCCGAAATCCACGGTAGAGGGGAAAAACTGGTCCAGGTATTCTGGACCCGTATACCAGCTAAAAGAGGGCAACAGCAACTTCCGTAAACCGAAACGAAAATCCATGCATTTTTTATGGTCTCCTTAACGGAACAATGCAGAACCGGGCATTTTAGGGCTCGGAGCAAATTGGGACAAAACCGGTTCCTAAAAACTCTGCATTTAGAAAAAGAGACTTTGGCAATGAGTAGGTATTACTTTGGATACCTTGCACACAAAACTGAATGATCTGCGCACAAAAGCACGCTCTATATAAGTAAGTACTGGAATTAACAAGTGAATATACACGCAATAACATACACGCAATACAAAAACAAACTCATTACATTTTGGAAAATGGTATGAAGACAACGTCAAACGTTCGGCTCAGTGGTGCCGCCAACAAAAACAAAGCGTTTTCCTACGGAATCTCATTACATTCTGGTTACTCCATTACGTCTGATGTTGTCACGTAAGACGGTTTCACAAATGGCTCTGATTAGCTGTTTGGGGCTCGATTCGGATCTTGGGACAGAACCTCCAGAATCTCAGCATTGTTCGTTCATTTTTAATGAACAGGACTTCGAGTAAACATGTTCAATGTAGCCCTCCGCATGGCAACAGGCCAGCAGGTTTCGGGCTTCGATTGGTGAATTATGTAATGTAATGGGAAAGCTAGTTTCTAACTGGAAAAACAAAAATCCGATGCTGTCCTCCGCATGCCATCGAGGTGGATTTTCAGATAGCATCACTACGAAGTATCAAATGTCCCAATGGTAATAAAACTACGCGGAGAGTAAACCTGTGCAAGTGGAATCGTTCTGCGGTGACATTATGGGTACCACAGCCACCAAAATGCGGTTAGACCAAACTATCGCAAGGGCGTCTGCTTGGGCATTGTGGCCTGTCATGGACCTCTTCATGTCTACGGCCTTTTTACCTTATTTCATTATACAAGTGAAGCAGCGTTTTAACCCGGCAGCTGCTCAAACAATGCACCGATCTGGCTGATTCAAATGGCAATCGATTTTCCGGGATGACGTGGCCTTGACTACGTCAACATTTCTTGGACCTTACGTTTATATCTCAAGTTACAGTTCACTTCAAAGGCCAATGTTGGGCCGATTTAGTAGTGCCGTTCTTTGTTTGTACAAAGAGGGCATTACAGACACCATGCGGCCAAATTACGTGGCAAGGTATGCCAATACAGACCTCTTTCAGAAACATGACGACACAGTTCCGCCCAGTTAATGCGGTGCCAAGAAGCCAATTACATGGCAACTTTACGTGTCTCATATGGCGCGTAACAGTCTGTAAGCATCTTAAAACTCCATCAAGTTCCCCTAAGCATTCGTGCTTGCGCTGCTTGCGCCAGAAAACATCCAAATGTCTGTCGCAGCTGGTTAACGACGTAAACTGATCGCCTATTTGAAAATCGTAATCGTACAAATTTGGCCTCTGATGACCTGGGAGAGACCATGGATAGTCTGTATTGACCTCTCATATTATACCACGTGCTGCGCACCATCGGTCATGATTTACCTGCTACTACTACACAACAGAACGCACTGTCAGATTTTGTTTATGTTCAAGTGTATTACAACCATGAGTCGTTTTAAATATTGAGCACTGAAACCGGCTTCAGAAACATACCAATATGATATTGCTAGTGCGCAGCTTTCCATTTGTCTTTTACTTGAAAGGTAAGCTTTTCGCTTTGGTGTAAACTGAAAATACAGGTAATTATGTAACACAGATAAACACCAATTTTGATCTCACACTTCAGCAAGAACATACGATGCCGCATCGTTTATTTAAAAGATAACTAGGGGGTCTTCTCTTTTGATATGAACACAAAGAGCCGCAGAAACACAGAATGAGCCTGTGTTTAATCCGTTATCGAGTGCTACCAAAGTGCTCCCGATTAGGAGGGAACAGCTTTATCATCGATCAGATGAGTTCGAACAAGAAAACTACCCATGCAATAAGCATTTCACGCCAAGGCAACATATCGCAGCGTACAAGAGACACTGACCATCGGCCCTGTGCGCATCCCGAGATTTCACACGAACGTGCGCAGACCTCCGCAGAGCGAGCGAAGGCGCGCGCCGCGTGCATCGCGGGCCGGCGACGTCCACCTGTTGTGACACCTGACGTCACCCGTAATTAGACAGTTGGCCGCGGGTTGGCGTTCTCTCTTCTGACCGGATCACGTCCGCGGGCTGGGCTGGGCTTCCTGTGCCCGCCTCGCCGACGGAAACGTGACTCGTTTCTGGCGCACTGAGTCACCGCGACGTTTTTGGCGCCGTCGGGTGCATATCAGCTGAATCCGTAAAACCGCCGCGATTTGAGCCCTTTAAGGCGCGACGTTCTGGGTAGGGCTTGAAGAGATGCACCAGTGCGCAGTGCATCGGTTTTTGGCTTCTATTTTGAGGAACTTCATGTAATTTCATAGTATTTTGTCTTTTAAGCGATTCCGTAACTTACTCGTACTAGAACACACACCTACGTCATCCTTATCCCGAAACATACCAATAACAAAGTGGTCAAATAGACTCTGAAACATTACAGGTTGGATATGGCGCATGAAATACCACCAACAACACAAATGTACAGTTTTGTCAATTTTGGGCATGCGCAAGTCCCCCCAAATATACACAACAAAAACTAACTAAATGCCTCCTGAGCCAAAGGTACCACGGCTACGACAGTAATGGCCATCCTGTCCGCAGGTGGCGCCTAAGCGTACAAGACAGCTATGTTGCGGGAATGGTATTTGTCTTGTTTATTGGTTGCGCAAGCAGTCTCCGATATTACGCAGTCACGGCCAGTCACATGCCGCCGGGGCACGGACATGATTTTCGTAAGGGGGAGGGGGCGGAGCTCAGTGTGCACTGAAATCATACGAAAACTACCTGGGAGGACGATATGCAATGGTTTTCACAAAAACGCGGGCCTTAGGGTGACCCGGCCTCCCCTTTGGTTGCGCCGGTGCATGCGGCCTCCTCTCCTCTTTGGCTTTCCTTTCGTGGCAATTACCGCATCCTTAGACGAGGGGTTTGTTGTCCCTATCCCCGGAAATCCACTGCAGGGATAAATTGGCCAGCACTGACTTAACATCAAATGCTCCCGTGTATTGCACGCTGTGTATCTTTGTTTATTGTGTCTCGTTCATTCAGGAAGGTCTGGTGGTTCCAAAAGCTTTACGAATCTTTGAGATCTCTTGAGGTTTTTCTCTTCGGCTTTTACCTTTGCTTCACACGCCAGAAGTCTATGAGCTGGTTTCAAGTAACTCTTTTCTTGATAAAGTACCTTGGTACCTTTTCCTCTGGGCATTTGGCTAGCCCGATGTTGGGTTTCCGAAACATAGCGTGTTTCGGCGAGTGCATTGAATCAGGCTTCAGGAATCAAAAATCGGAACTATTTACAGTAAACTTATCTTCTTGTTTCATCACAAACCCAACCTAATGTTGTTTTATTCACATTACGCCTGATATGATATGCCGTATGATCATCAATATATCCCCCATTTGCATATTTAACAAAATCGATTCGTAGGCATAATAAAAATCTTGCGTTTCTACTGGGCGCTACATCCATTATGCTGTTTCATTATCCTGACATGTTTAACTCATAACGCAAGCTGCACTTTTGCGGATTTTTACAAGCGCAGTCGCGCATGTTGTGTATGGGACGTAATTAGCGGCCACGCAGTTGGCGACGCATTCGTCTTCGTATCTGAATTCACGTTCCAGTTTCAAGGACTACTTTATTCCGAAGTTTCAACTCCGGTAAGCAATGGGCCATTTAACCTTCATGTGTAAGAAACTAAGAAGACAAACACATGCGATGAGCGGTAAGGCTACTGTGACTAAACTCATCATATGACTTTTGATCCCAGAGGTCAAATCTGAGGTAAAAATGCTACTGACACATTAGCGTTCTCCGTATTTGGACAGCTTCGCTATTTTACTCTTGAGCAATGTTTGCCGGTTTTGAATGATGTCTTGCAGTGGTATTCGCCGGTCCACCATGTTGTTATTCTTGCATGCCGCTGCGGATTTATTGCTCAAATAGCTCGTTAAAACTCAATCTGCAGCACATCTCACCACGGCTCCTCAACGGGGCGGTAGCATAGCGAGCAATCATGTACGAAGGTCCTGGGCTGAACTGACAAAGGGCGATTAGACTAAATTCAGTGACGTATGCAAGTTACTAGCAATATGTTTTCTTTGATCACGTCACTTAGAAGTTGATCAAAAGTGGCAACACATGAAAGCCATGCAATGTCGAGGACCTCAGATTCACCAGCTTGACAGTCAACCGACAGGACACTTGAGGATTAAAGCAAGACCGTTTCATCGGCAGGAGAGAAATAAATTATACTGCCGACCGTTATTTCATCGCACAGCACACGAATGGTAGTTGCGCAAGCGTTCCGGTAGATCCATTCGGCTTCGCCTATGCTTCATGCTGTAAGATCTACTTTAAGAAGCCCCACTTATCCTCCTCGCATTCTTGCCTTCCATAACACGACGGTGCACCGTGCACTCTGTTTATATAATGAGAAACAATGGCTATCATTTTGCGCAGGATGGCCAGGTGCTTATTTTCCTTTCCGATCTATCTGCAAAACTACGTAAACCAGTTTCAACTTTCATTTTTTCTTTCTTTTGTAGTCGACCATCACAGAACAAGATGACCATGAGATTTGAATAAATCCGTGACGGCGCCAATTCCTTTCATGTGGCCCGTCCAAATAGGATTCTGGCTCGACAATGGTAAGAAGGATGCATGCCATTGAGTTTGTAGCTATCGCGTTCATGTCTCACTTTGGATGACTGTGTCAGTGCTGCAGCCTCCGCTTTAGATGCACGTGGGTTGCCATTTAGTCACGGTCTGGTGACTAAATGGGAACACAGTTGGCGGGCATCAGGAGCGTCGTCTGCACGGTCAAAGACAGCGGCGTACATCTCGACAAATCAACGTTAAGCCAGGCCCATGCACTCACGTGAGCCTTATTCGACAGCAAGATGGGTGTAACAGGTCTTGTGATATTTGACCCGACTTCGTGACCTTCTTTACCTGTCCGAAAACGCAAAAGTTAATGATGGCTTAGAAGAAGGACACTTGGGTTTCTTTTGAATGTAACTGAGCTGCCGCCGGGCGGCCAGCGCCTTAGATCTTCTCTTAGATCGTCTTAGATCCAGCGCCTTAGATGATCTTAGAATCGGAAAAACAGGCAGTCGCAAATGATTAGGCGGCAGTTGGCTCGATAAGCCGATTCTCATCGTTGATACCATCGGGTCAAACGTCCACCGTTGAAAGCGCAGATACATAAAGGTCCAAAATGACGTCGAATGCACGCCGGGATGCAACGCCGAGTGAGACGTCAGACGCAGCGCGAACCTCCATCCCTTCAGACCAAGTAAAAATACGCCGAGCTGACAGCTATGGAGCGGAACACCTTTCTGAGGTCCCAGATCGACATGTGGCGGACTAGAACGGACGACCGTCCTCCAAACAGCGACAACGGGCCGACAGCTCTTCCGACACACCTCGGCGAATCCTGGGGAAGGCTCTCCAAGCCGAGGTCCCCTCTTCCCTCGCCGCTCTCGTTGTCTCAGGAGTTCCGGTGGCCGCTGAGCAGCGTACGTTCGGCGCGCTGTCTCGCAGCCAAACCGTTACACCACCAGACATCAGCGTCCCTTTTCGGCGCCGTCCGTTTGGAGCCACGGCATAAATTGGCGCGTGGGGGGTCAGGTCGCATCAATTATACCGAAAGCGGTCGCATGTTTAATTCAGTTGCCAGACCAGAGCCGCTGGTAGCGCGGACCGACTCACACCTCGTACAGACGCAAACACCTGCTGATCGCACCGGCTGGCAGCGCGGACCGACTCACACCTCGTACGGACGCAAACACCTGCTGATCGCACCGGCTGGCAGCGCGGACCGACTCACACCTCGTACAGACGCAAACACCTGCTGATCACACCGGCTGGCAGCGCGGACCGACTCACACCTCGTACAGACGCAAACACCTGCTGATCACACTGGCTGGCAGCGCGGACGGGCTGGCATGTATTCCCATTAACACCAGATCACACCGCCTATGAAGTGGCTGGTCATATGTCTGAGAACTGATCACCAGAGTGGCCGGCCGGATGTCGGAGAACCGACCCGCGGAGTGGCCGGTCAGATGACTGAGAACTGACCAGCAGTTACAGGTGCAGCTCAGCAGCAGCGAAGCAGAACCGCGGGCGGCCTCCTGCCAGCCCGTGACGGGCACCTGACAACGGGACATCGGCGCCGGAAACGCCGGCATCCTTTGACGGGCACCTGACAACGGGGCATCGGCGCCGGAAACCCCGGCATCCTGTGGCGGGCACCTGACAATAGGACGTGCCGGAAGCCCGACTTCCGGCTGATCCGGGATCCCATCTGTTTCGTGGCACCGTTGCAGCGGCTGGTCTCGTGATTTGAATGTTGTGCAGGCACTTCCATATGTATGGTATGATCGCGTGATGCTCCGTCCGTCTTGTTATTCAGCACTAAAGCATGGCCATGAGGGAAGTGCCTACACCGCTGACCGGATGGTACAAAGGTTACGTGTATGCAACCCGGCTACTTACGTTGAAAGTAAGGGTACTTGTAACGGTTAAACTGTCTCTCCTTTTTTTCTTGCGTCTAATCTTCACTATACAATGAAATATCATTTTAAACGTTTGTTCATAATGCGTCTGATACGTTCTGTGTTTCTGATTGTTGTTGGCAGCCATACTGCTGTTGCGCTTTCGCTTTTCCGCAAAACTGTTTCTGACAGTGATATTGGGGCAGTGCATTTGCGTTTCCACAAGAGTATGCCACACTCCGAAATCCGTGGCGGCGTCTGGGCTGAGTCTGTCCCAACACACGGACGACAAGCCTGTCGGTCACGCGCCCACACCGCGCCGACGTGGGAGCCGTGCTGTCGGCGGCGGGCCGCAGCAGGCCGCCCGCTCTCCGCCCGCCGAGTCGGTGATTTACTCCGCCGATCGACGATTCCGGCGCGATCGGAGGGATCTGTCGACAAACAGCGCCGGGCGTGGCCAGCAGGGGGCCGGGCCGTAGCTCGTCCCCCGCGGAGAACGCCGCCGTGCGCCGCCGCGAGGTGCCTCGTCCGCGGCCGCGCCGGGTCCGTCTCACCGACAACAGCGCGCCGCCGGCCCGGAGAGCTTCACCACTCGGCGGCGCTCCGGGTCGCCTGCGAGGCGGAGGCGGGAGGGGGTCCTCGCCGTCGGCGCCCTCTTATTCACGGGACCTTGGCTGCGAGGTGCCCCGGGCCGCGTGGGCCGGACCGATCGGCACGCGGCGGGGTAACACCGATCGCCGCGGCCGCGCCGGTCCCGCGCGGCACGGCACGGCACGGCACGGCCAGGTCGGTCGTCACGCGTGGCGGCCACGCCAGCTGGGGACGACCCGTTCAGTCGGATCTGGCTCGAGTTTCCCGTCAGACCTGCCGGATTACGATGCCGCCTTTTCGACGCCAACGATCCCGTGACCGGCCGTGACGTCAGGCGACTCGGGGCACGAACCGGTGCGAAAGGAACTGCGGATGACGAGCTTAACTTGCGAACAGCCGGCCGTTGAGTCATGGACGGATTCGTTCATGCGCATGAGAATCCCCAGAGTGATATCGTCAAATCCTTCCCATGAACTGCATTCCCATTTCTTGATAAGAACCTGTCACATCTAGATTTACGTCCAGAATAATGGAACCACTTGCCTGTTATCATTCTTCACAGCTGTATTCAATATACGCTGGAATGTTCTCCGTTTTTTATAGCTTTAAGAATTTAAGAAAAAATAATGATCTTCTACATCTATAACGCAGTGGCCTCGTCCAATAAAACCCAGTGAAATTAATGCAGGAACTATAAATTTAACCATGGACGATTTACTGATGTAGCACTGAGCAAAATATTCGCAAAACAGAAATGTTTCGTTACCAATTTTTCGTCAACTACATGTGTTATATAATTCGTGCAAAGGCGTTGCTACATTAATTTCCTCCTCCCTCCCTCTGCTGCAGATTGCAGACCCCGTTACGGACGGAGCCGTTCACCTTGAAGTGAAAACCATCGCGCCAGAGGTGATGTGACATTGCCAGATAAATCAGCCAGCGCTGCGAGCAAGTCGCCGGCCTCCTAATGAATTTCGAGTCATTACCCTCATTTATCACGCAAAAACAAATGAAATTCCTGTCAGTGCCAGCTCGGCGCGGCTGGAGGGCGCGCGCCGGTAAAAAGCGTGCGGCGCATGCGCGTGGCGCCCGGACCGGCGCCGATCGGTTCCGGCGCGGCCGCCCGCCTCCAGCCGCTCATGAATTCACAAATGGAGCTCGCCGCCAAGGACGGCCAACGGGAGAGCCGAGGCGCGAGGAGCTCGCCAGGGAGCCTTCGCATGGTGCCAGCCGGTGGGCATACTCAGTGGGTGCTGAGCACAGGTGCCGTTGCCCGGACTGCCTGTTCAGGCGGCGGCGCCCCGATGCCGGGGCAGGTCCGCTGATGACATCACGTGGTGATTACAAGGCGGCGACGCTCCGCTCCTCGCCGGCTCGCCCCCCCACGGCATCACGTCCGGCTATGGTGGTGGTGACCCCCTCAGCACGCCGTGCCCGCGTCCATATCGATCCGGCTCAGCGGTGGCTTACAGAGTAATATTTGGGCGCCATTAGGAGGTAATATTCCGTGAGATTAGCATGTCCGACGAGGCGTTATAAATATCCACCACACATTTCAGTTACCCTGACATCAGCCATCAAGGAACAACATCCCCTGCACCCATCTGCGCACTTACTTCCATTATTTTTTTATTGTAAATTTCCGGCGTCAATGTGCTGCTTATGACGTCGTTTAACCTGCGCAGTGGAAGGGGGTTTCGCGCTAACGCGCACTAGGAGGTGGCACAAAAATGTTTCCCTCCGATCTTGGAAACGGAAAGGGCTAGAGGCATGGAATTCTGTGGAAAGGGTGGGCCTATAACGATTTACATTGTGTGCAATTTTCATGACCCTAGGTCAATATCTTCTAGGTCAAATGGGGTCGAAAAGGCCAATTTTGGACACTTTCTCGGCCCGTAAAGGCCATTCCTCACGACTTCTCGAAAGAAACGGGAAAAGGGTGTTTGTTTGGGCGTTAAAACGTGGAATAGTCAACTTCCATTCATCAAGCGTCTTGACTGAGGATTTCGAGTCGAGGTCATGTCAGGTCTATGACATGACCTCGTCCATATGACGTCATAGGTCATTGTCCTATGACGTCATTTTCATTTTTTGAAGATCAGATTCCGAGCAACAAGGGATAGCTTGGGTGTAAATAAGAGCTCTTCACGCATCTTTTGGCGTATTGTCAGTGAAGGTAGCCAACATCGGTACATTTAGTCATTTCCCACGTTTATATTTATGTATGTATGTACATGTATATATGTATGTACATGTAAGTATCAATGTGCCAAACGTGTTTTTAGTAGGATCTTTGAATGCATATTTCATACAAACCGACATGTTGCAAAGCAAGTCTGGATCAAATCACAAACCGGTTGGCCTTGACCTTTGATGACCTTGACCCTTATTGACCCTGACTTTGGTCTTGGTACATCCACCACTTATGCCCAAATTGCGTCGCGTGGTTGTGTTCAAATGGTAATCTTAGGTAGAACGCTTGTTCTTTCACCAAGTCCCCATTTGTCAGCGACAACCGTCGTTTTCGTTATGTATGCTTGACTTCAAATGCTTAAAACTTCAAAAATTTCTGGCCGATTTCCGATTGTTCTGCGTCAATCGACGATTTATTCACTTGTCATAAATGCCACCACGTAGCAGCAATCAGTCCCGATCCGTCCTCGAGATATTCAAGAAAAACAGGTGGGGGGGGGGACACAAAAAAACACCCCTTCCAGTGCGCGTATTAAAGGTTCGTTAGCGGTGTTTGGGATGCGGGTTCAGCACATCCACAGAGGGAGTCATAAATATTCCCAAGAAAATTGCGGAACCATTCGATTTAACGTCTACTGGGATACCTTATATTTGGAAAAGTAACGAGCTGGTCGCAGGGGTGTGGTTTCCCATCTCTTTGTGAGTGCCCTGGTACCCACAATATGGAGATGAGCACCCTCAATACGACTTAGGCACCCACAACTTAAAGTATGCTTAAATACTGAAATACAGTTATATTCTCAGACCCAAGACGTTAACCACCTGAAATCAGCTTTGTCAGCAATAATCGTAACATATTTACTCCATTTTCACCCACCAATTGCTTTTCCCACCACCTTTCAGATAACATTGCGTCAAACTGTGCCCCGGACCAAGATCCTTCATTCAAGAGAGCTTATGTACCCAAATGGTGATTTTAACTGTACTAGTACCACTGAAGAGGACATTTCTGTGAATCGAACCATAGGTACCATTAAATCTTGCCAACCCGCTCTCGTTTGCTCATATTTTACGGGGGTAAATACGCTGGTTGTCAGCCCGAGTTCACTCAATTTACCCCATTTTTTTTTCAACACTAAAATCGCCGAAAAAACGTTTTAGCGTTTCGTTAGCCTCAGCGATGTCGAAGTTGACGCCAATGCGCGAATAGCGAAATTATGAAGGCGGCTCTCATGGATCCAGACAAGTACCGCTGCAGTCCGACGAACCCCCCCCCCCCGCAGGTGCGCGTTATGTGAATAGGTCGAAGCAAGTTAGTATTGTTTGTCAAAACAACCGTCGCTGCCGTTAGTAACTGCGTCTGGTACAGCAAGGCAGAGTGCTGAGCAAGCATCGGGTGCGTCCAAGGTTGACCTACGCATTGTTCGTTCGCCGATTGGCTCCTTTCTCAAATATTGTGTATTTTATTTTGCCTACCGAAATCACGGTCGATAGATACAATAATCAAAATGCATGAATTACTGGTCTAAGACGACCAAAATGCATTTTTCATTTACATGATAATCCATAACCAATCGTAAATATTCCTGGAAGTGCGTTTTTGGGATACTGGAAGAACCTGATGTATTTCCTTTAAGGATGTCACCGCCATAAAGCCATCTATGATTTAGGATGTCATCGGAGGTCATCGGAGGTCATCCTTCCGTAATTTACCTTCCGTAATACCTTTTAAACTCATTTCTCTGAACTTTAGGCATAAACGCCTGTCGCGACCCTCCCCCCGATACGCAGTGTCTGGATGTTTCCATATGTAAAACGACAAGCAAGTCGAAACCCGGCTCTCCGTCATACCAGAACATCTCTGAAGCAAAAGAATTAATGATGCAGTTGAAGCAAATAATCTCTGAGAGCTCGCCTGCGACTTCAACGATGCGGATCTGTGAATGCTTGCACAACCAGTTACATTCAAAGCCGCGATGAAGAGCGTGCCGGGGACGGCCAGGGAACACAAGAAAGGGAGAACTGTGACGTGGTTAGCTTCGGATCGGGCTTTGACTGCCGGTACACGTAAATCCGCGCTCACCGCACCAACGAAAGCCGGCGACTGAAATGGCGTTCACAGCGAATGCGTGAAGTGATCAGGTCGGGGGTCCAGCGGAGGTTAGCCAGCCTAAAGTGATTCTGCTTCTGAACAGTGGGATCCACAACCCACCAAGCGAATCGTGTGTCCCGGGAAGAACTGCATGGACCTCGCGAACACCAGCCAAACAGGAGGCCGAGGGTCCCCAGTAGTAGGGCCCTGTAATCGGTCTAATAATATATAATATAATATATATATTTTATACATATATTATATATATATGCATATATATATATATATATATATATATATATTACATATATATATATATATATATATTACTATATATAATAATATATAATAATAAAGCTAATCGGTCGCTAATCGGGCCCTGTAGGGCCCGATTAGCGACCGATTAGCGACCGTGTGAGAAAACAAATGCCGCTCATGATCACACTGTGAGTTCATGGGAGTTGTTAGGATCATTCCTAGTAAATCTAAGCTTTACTTTTAAAAAACTGAACAACAAAACAATGTCACAGACCTTCGTTGCTGCGAAATTGGAGCACAGGCAGACCCTTTTAAAATTTCATTTGCGACTTTTTTCCCTTTTTGCGACCCTAGGAACAGCTGATTGACGTGGAGGTTCAATACCTACCGGAGGCCGAGATCCAGCGCAGGGCTTCGTTCAAAGCGCTATCTGGGGGTCCGAGCCACGTCCCTATGCACACACTAACCACCAAAAGTGGATCCAGAAACTGACATATGGAGGAGACCATGCTGTTTGTGCCCACTACAAACAAGTGCAGTCCCTCCCCCCAGCTGTCTTCAGAAGTGTTCGGATTTCGGCCGTCTATTTAAGGAGCTACGAAGATGAACTGGAAATTTTCGAGATTAAAACACGTGACAATTCTTTTCAGAAGCGCCGTGGGTTCAAAAACAGGGCGCGGATAGGAAATGGCGGGTACGCCACATCAACGCCAGTCAGTACAAACCCGGTACACCAAGGGAACAATCAAGGACGGAGTTAGATGAAACATATGTTGTAAGTCACATAACAGTATTTCCGAGTACACTTTCGCCCATCGTTGAAAAAAACAAGAATTAACACACTTGAATCTTGTAACAAGCCATCATTTTCGTTCAAACTGACCTAGCATCCTAGCAGCTTGCAGCCGGTAGTCAGGAAGGATGGAAATTCTACGGTTCTGACTGAAGCATCATTTTAACGCTATATGTGCAGATATTCTTCCAGTTCCTTTTTTCGTGTAGCAGGGACGGACGCACTTATGGGATGGTCATTAATCGGGACCCTTACCATAATCTACGATCTGCATAACCTCAGTATGCTATTTATTGCGTACTATTTAGTTTCTGGAATATTTGTATGGCACCCAACTAACATTCGATTTTGTTTCTCGTCCATAGGTAATTAAACTTTCGCGCCATTTTACGCAACCAGGTAACACCTTTGGCTGCTGACGTTACTCTTTTAGAATGGCCTTGCAACCGCAAAAACGGAACTTATCTCATGCTTAAATTGTGACGTATATCTTCGGGACGATGCCACTCAGTTAACTGGTTAGGTATCTTTGGAACGACAAACAGACTAATCTCCTGGGTGAAGCTTCTCCGTGCACGAAGTAAATGTATGCATAATTCAAGTCAGCTAAACGCTGGCTTGTACGATTTCAACAGTAAGGTACACATAAACCGCCCGGCATCCCGGATATCGTGCAGTCACTGCCCAGCCCTAACAGCAGCGCGCCTCAACGTTCGAATAATGCCGGTCAATGTCCAAACCTAAGGTTTGGTAAATGGACAATAGGTGGCGGTGGGATGTTTCCCATCAAAGCGACCATAATGCGGCACGGGCATGGTCGTAGGGGGTGGATGTCTCTTATGCTCATTTCCTAATCGCAACTTTGGCGAATTAGTCCGCGTTTTATCAACGTGACTTGACAGCTAATCTACGTGGAGCTGAAGGCTGAGAACGCCACGGTTTCTACCCGAAACAGCAGAGCTCGGTGCGAAGGTTCCAAGATACCGCTTACCCGTTTTACACGACTGGGTCGGTCTCTTAACAAGAAGAGCTGTCTGAAAGACCGAGGGTCTGATCAGGAATCATATGAAAGGTGTGCCCACTTCCCGCAAACATACTACTTATACATCTACAGCAGTGGCAGATGTATTTATTTAAGAGGACAGAGCCTCTTAAAAATATGTATCAAGAATGGACCGTGTGAACGATATTCCACATCGCAAAGGGTATAACGGACATATAACTGACACATTATAACGAACACATTAACGGACACTTGCTCCCAAATTTTGGGGAATACCTGACCTAGTGCTGCTTGATGGTGGCACTCATGCGAAGACGATCCTTCCCGCGTTTTCCTTATCGTTTTTGATGATTTTCCACGATACTTAAACCAAATATTCCCCATACACAATAATCAAGTCAGGTTTGTTTTGCCTGTTCGACTGTTCGTGATCATTCAATGTCCCCAAAGCACTTTGAGAAGCAATGCATCGATTATGCACAATGTCGAGCGGTCCGCCGTACCAAACTTCACACCGAGTGTCACGTGCCGAATGGCACTCATGTCTTCAAAGTCAAAGGTAGGCAAATCTGCATGGACGAGACAAGGCAAAAAGTGCATGCAAGAAAACGCCCTTGCACCGGTCAGTCATACCTTTCTTGTTGTGGCTGCATGGAAAGTCGGATGTCTGAGCGGTAATTGCTCCTTTAACCCTATTCCCAGAGAGCTAGACGGTATGGCCGATTCCCAGCAGGGGGGTGGGTGGATTCGGCCCCCTGAGATCTCGAGAACTACATCCGGTTTCATCGCGACAAACGGCAATCGATTTGCCATGACGTAAATTACGTTTTTATGGAAAGAAGTTCTCAGAATTTTTAAAAAGGATGGATGCAGGAAAGAATCAAAAGTGGGGACATTTTTGGACTTCTTATAACTTCGTTGTTTACGTCGAGAGATTATGGATGGGACTTATGCCATCGATCCATACAGCTGAAATTTTGAGAAGATTCATAGGCGTTCACAAGGTTTCAAAAATCAGAAGAATAAGTTTTTCAAAAACTGGATTAACAAAAAAGTTAAAAGTACTTTTTTGGCTTGTACCAGTCATGTTATGCTGAAGAAGTGCAAATGGTATTACAATGTTTAAATAATGTTAACACAGGCGGTGTCAGGGACATGAAAAAGGGGAACTGTCATGATCACATGCCCTTCAGACCAGCTTACGACCTTTGACCTTAAATGACCTCGACTGGCCTTAGAGTCACTTGGAATGGTCTCGTGTGCACTGAATACTATTCGAAAACGTTTCCAATCATTTGAATTCACTCTATTTCTGAAATTCCATTTTGCGGTTGTTGTGATGTAGGGCACGCGCACTGACATTCTAGGCCATAGCTCCGTGACCCGACCTGATATTAATATTCCGGGTTTTGCATTTGAAAAAATAGCGCCAGAATTTTTGCTATGACACCAAACTTTGACTTTTGACCTTGACCTGGCTTTGTGAAGTGACCTCAGATGGACAAAATTGTATTTTTCTGTTATCCAACTATTTATCTATGCATCCATATAAGGATTTAAGTTCTATCTTAAAAACGCCATATTTGGGAGTCATTTACCTTTTACCCTCAACAGGGAGAAAAATGGCCTGTTGAGGCCGGTGCCTCCCAAAAACGCTGCCTGACTCCAACCCTGAGCAAAACAGCATCACGAAATTTTGTCACAGTACGTAGGAAGAACAGCTAGGAGAATTCACCAAGTTTCGTGAAGCTGCATCAAAAATCCTGGAATTGGCAAGTAAAAAACCTGAAGGGGCTGATTGCGCCTCCCTGCCGGGAATAGGGTTATGGCACAAGTGCATTCCTCTCCGCAAAACTGCAGATGAGCCCCGCCAGGCTTTAGTGTTCAGTGATCTCATCGGCGGAAGCTTCCAATGTATTTACCGAAACCTGCTGAGGACGGGCGGTTGCCCATCCCACTTGTTCTTTGCCGTGTAATTTCGTGATCAAACGACGCAGCATTGTGAAAATTTCCGCAACCATCGACGCATCATTGGCGCATATTGAAGCGATGCTTTACGAGTTCATCCAAAGCCATATCAGCATAACATGACAAGGGCGACGAAGGTTAACGCCTCTGCTGTTCTTCACATACGCTTGATCTTTATTGATACTGGTATCCTTTGGTCGTGCGAGAAGGCCTCTTGTATCACTAAGTGTCATAATATCATAGATTAATGTAGACCACTCGTGACATCTCTCACAAGTCCATCCCACGTTAGATTCATATGCTTCTGATTTTTCGAATATTGCGCTACTTTAACCCTATTCCCGGCAGGGGAGGCGAAATCCGCCCCCCTCGGGTTTTTTGCTTGCCAATTCCAGGCTTTTTAACGCAGCCTCACGAAACTTGGTCACTTTTCCTAGCTATCCTTTCTACGTGCCGTGACAAAGTTTCAAAATTCTATTTTGCTCAGGGGCGGAGCCAGGCAACGTTTTTGGGAGGCACCTCATGCCATTTTTGGCCATGTTGAGGGTAAAATGAAAATGTCTGCCAAAAACAGAGTTTTTAAGATAGAACTTAAAACTTTATATGGATGTATAGCTAAATAGTTGGGCAATGTGCAGATATAATTTTGTTTATCTGAGGTCATTTTACAAGGTCAGGTCAAGGTCAAAATTAAAAATTTGTTTTTTCGCTACAATTTCGGCGCCATTTTTTCAAATGCCAAACCCGGAATACATATGACGTAAAAGGGTGCCCTCTACTTGTGTACTAAGTTTCAGCTTGATATCAGGTTGGGTCACGGAGCTATGACCTAAAATATCAGTGCACGTACCCTATATCGCAATAACCATAAAATGAAATTTTCGAAATAGAGTGAATTCAAATGATTGAAAACATTTACAGATAATATTAAATGCACACGAAAGCATTCCAAGTGACCCCAAGGTCACTGGAGGTCATTTAAGGTCAAAGGTCACAAGTTGATCTGAGAAACGTGTAACCATGACAGTTCCCCCTTTTTCATGTCCCTGGCACCGCCTATGCTAACATTACGACTATACAAACATTGTAGTGCGATTTTTGCTTCTTTAGTATAACATGACTAGCAGAAGCCAAAAAAGGGTGTTTGCCTATTTTGTTCATTCAGTTGTTAGAAAACTAATCCTCCCATTTTTGAAACCCTGTGAACGCCCATGAATTTTCTCAAAATTTCAAATTTGTGGACCCATGGTAAAAGCCCTATCCATAACCTCTCGATTCATGCCAGTGTCATCGAAATCGGTCCATAAACGACGGAGTTATAAGAGGTCCAAAAGTACCCCCCATTTTGACATTTTTGCCCCCCTGTATCCACAAATTTCAAAATTTTGAAAATTTCTTTTTATAAAAATGTAGTTCACGTGACGGCAAATCGATTGCCGTCTGTTGCTATGAAATCGAACGAGTAGTTCTCGAGATCTCGGGGGGGGGCCGAATCCGCCCCCCCCTTCCGGGAATCGACCATACCGTCTAGCCCTCCGGGAATAGGGTTAAGTCCTAAAACAAGTCGCGAAAACCATCTACGGATCTTTTAATGCAAACACAAGTATTTAAAGGAATTTTCACCAAGTTGTATGGTGCTAATAAAATCCTTTGCTCCATTTTAGGCATACTAATCTCTAAGCTATACCAATAACGCATTGTTTAGGTTGACCTGTGTCACCATATTCCAGAGATAGGCATATATTGGTATTTAATGCATACCCATAGGTATTTCGATCCAAAGATGTCTGTGATCTTTTATTTGTATGCAAAAAAAAAAAACGGGACACCCTAAATCGGTGAAATATCGAAATATAAAGGTGAACGGAGTAGTAATGTATATAATGGTGAAATATGAAATGCATAAAAACAACACTTTGGCCTGGCATGTAGGTTTACGTGTGAGGTGCAAAACGCGACCTCCTCGGGGTCGCATCATCAAGGACGATCGACTGCTGTCGGAATCACTCGAATCGGTCCATTGGCTACAGACTTACTGAGTGGAGGCGTCTGACACCCAACCCCCAGAAGGTGGAAGGCGGCGAAATACTGCAGCAAGTGCCGAATTAAAATTCGTCCGACGATATCAGGACTTCTGAAGACACAGGTGAACTGTGAATGGGATGACGATTTCCAAATTCAAAAGCACACGAACAAACCTGTGCACCGTGAATATTGGAATTCCAATATTTATCCCAGCTATCATCCCACCAAGCGCAAAATCTAGATGTTTGGACAATACGGGCTGTATTCACACGAAACAAAAGCCGAATTTGTTTTAACCATTTCTTTGTTATTTTTCCCAGCAATAAAGCCTGATAACTGGAAGTCAAATGGCGCTATGAAAACAACGCACACAAAATCATACGTTCGGTTAGGATCGTCATGGCGAAGCACACCAGATTCCTCGTCTCCTCAACAGCCAAGCAGTCCACCTTCCATCGTCTGAATCAACGCTTCCTTCAGAAGCCCTGCTTCCGACATTAATTAACGTGTCGCTCCTCGCGACTGGGCCTCTCTTAATTTCATGACCCTTCGACGCCTCGCAGGGCCTCAGCCGCGCTCGACGCCCCTGCCCGCCGGGGACTCAGGGTCCGGAGATCCGGGCGGACGTGTCCCCGACCGCCCGCTGCGAGCGGCGCCGCGCCGAATGAACCGGCTAATTGCCGGCCGTAATTTGGCCGTGCCGGACGCCGCCGCTGTCGACTGCAGCCTCCCTGGAAGGCGCCGTGACGAACGGAGCGCCGTCCCGTTCCGGGCGGAGGGCTCTCTCCGCCTCCGCTGCCTCTGTTTGTGATGTTCAGATATGGCGTCATTTTTCTCGGCCCGCTCGGATCTGGCTCGTCGGCTGCAGCTACCAGATCTCACATGTTCACCTTCCTCGTCCTGGATGCCTCATAACTTTGCAACAAGTGGTGGCCATTCTGGCTGAAACGAGTGATCAGGTTTTACGGTATGACTGTCCCAAAAATCACGCCTCAAAATCCCACAGGACTAGTGTATACGCCGGTTGACGCACAATGGGCGGACATAAAGCAGGGGCCGCCCAACCAACGGCAGCATTTAGAAAATTCGTTGACATGTATTGGAGGTCTTACTGCTGGCAGCGCATGCCATGTGACCCGAACTCATCCCTCAATCATTTGACTGTTGTGTGATCTGGACTTGTCTCTCATCCCTTCCCCTCGCATCACCGCACGACACTGTCTCTCTGTGGCCCTCGTGTGGCCGGGACCTGCTCATTCTCAGTCCGCGTCTGACCTCTGCACGACCTCTGACCTTCCCCCTGTACCCCTTTGACTGAGCCTCCCGACCTGGACAAGTTCTGCGGTGTTCGCGTTTCTGACCTCTGCGTGACCGCGATCTGTCCCTCCGAGACACTCCCCTATGACTGGCTGTGTGACCTGGGCCGGGATTGCCGTCCAGGACCAGGGACGGAAATTTGGTTTTTGATTTTGGTGTCGGGGTATAATTTTTGTTTTGGAGTACAAAAATTTTGGAAGCAGTAATGCTGGTTTAAGAAGGCATTCTTGGTGTAAGTCAGTTATGACAACGTATCCGCTTCTTACTGAAAGGAGACAGAGTCATTTGCTTGCAGAGTTAGAAATTTGTCAACATGGTTATAATGTAGCTTTCTGATGTAGGCACATCAAACTTTTGTGGTATAGGCTGTTTTTGAACACATTTTTGTGCTCTTCAGCACCAAAAAAAAAACACCTTTTCCAGCCTTGTCCAGGACCGCCCGGTACCATTCCTGACTACCGCCGCCTCCGCCCGCTACCGATCACATCAGCCCAATGACGCAGCCGAGGCTCTAAATCAGCCGACCGATAACATTACGGATCGAACGAGAACAGGATAACTTCGGCCTCGGAGGAACGGCTCGTTCTCACGCGACAGCTATGACTGCGAACACCGAAACTCATCCTGGGAACGTTCGCGCGGACTTCGGGCCCATCTGCTGAAAATCAAGTCCATGCTCAGCGCGTGCATCGCCAGAGAAATGGAAATTACGACAATATCCTATTTCCCGCAAGAAAAAAATAGGAGTCAAACTCCCAAAGGAGTAAAATTCCTCTCCGATCGACACCATATTTTATATTTATGAGCATGAAGAGCGGATTTAGGACCTTTGCCAAGGACTTTTTAATATCACTGTGTTCAATCTCAAGTATTGAATCAATCAATACGGTGTCTATTAGCCTGTTCTGACCTCACCCACATATGGCGAAAAAACTTTATTTTGTGCTAAAACTATCTGAAATCTACCACAGTTTTCAGCCGTTCCCAGCTACGATACCTACATCGTTTCCAGTGAAGGAACAACCCCACCAATGTTCCCGTCCACGCCTTTGAGCTCAATCTGACTTGATTCTGCGGTTGTCAGTCGTTCCGTATTTTGTCCTGAACGTCATTTATGCGAGGCCGCTTTCACTTGCACTAAGTGCATTTTGACACCAAAAACTCTCAAACCGCACTGCGCCATTCAGAGCGTGCTATTTTCTTCTAGTGCTACTAATTTTTTTGACCATGCAAGTGCAACCAGATTCTTAACAAATCCTTGACAAAGAGGACCATTTAAGGCGCGTAGGTAACGTGAAATCCTCCTAGCAATTTAACTTCAGATCTAAATAAAACACAAAACAACAGCATGATTTTTGTTCGAGATGCTAGTAAGGTAATACCCTAACCTGAAAAGTTTAAAAAAAGGACCTGACCACTGCCGAGTGACTCCTTGCGGCCGCCCACATTGCGTTTGGGACCGTGAGAGGACAACAGCTGATTGCCATTGGCGCTGAAACTCTGCCGTGATTTTCCGGCGGGCTGACCTAATCCTCCTCTTGCCGTGCGAACGGCCAGGTGCCGTCGCGTCGCCGCCCGGCCGGCCTGCAACTGAAGAGCCAAGGTCAAGGTCAAGCGCCCCTGGATCGTTGGCGAAGAATTCAGCGCTAATGTCAGGTGTAAACGAGAGCGGGCACGACCGGCGAGCTTCGGCGAGGGCTGGCGGCGGCTTTCTCGGAGGGCTTAGCGCCGGAGTGGCTGCGCCGAGCGGGCAGGAGAGGTACAGCCTTTTCTGGAGAGCAAGCCTCGCGAGGTAATGAACGACGCAGACGACCGGGCTGGCTTCCTGAACTTCTGCAGCCTCCGACCGCCAGACGGGCCGCCAACGGGAAAATCTGGCCGCAGCCGCCGACTCTACCGCGAAACAGCTGCGTCTCAGGAAGTGTAGGATATCTGCTCTGTGTTCAGAACGAGAACTCGAACGTCGCCAACGCGCCACAGTCACGATAATGCAACTTAAATTCAGACAACCTAGCCGCTTGCGGATAGCACTGACCGAGTAATTCAAGAAGATGTTACTCTTGTTAGATGTTAGATGTTAAAGCACTCCAGGCCGAGTAAAGGGTCATTTGCCGAAAGTCCCTCAACACATTCATTTGTTTTTGTTGGCCCTTTATGCATACGCTTGAGGTGACAAGATTAATGATCTAGGATTCAATATGCATTCAGAATGGATGGAACAAACGGCAAAAAAGGACGGAGGGGCATTTTTTTTTACTCGAACCACCTTTATGGAGAGGGGTTGGAGAAACTGGAAAACAGATAAGGGCCAAGAACTTTTTCCATCATGCCAGCGGTTTATGCAATATCAGCAAGAAACCCTCCTGCACGCATAGAGAATAAAACATTTGTAGTACCACCATGACGTGGAAATAACGCACAAAACTCCAGCATTTAAATAGACCGGGGCAAGAAGGCTGGTATTTACTATGCTCTTCATAAGTGATTTGTGCAAATGCAACCGCTGCGAAAGTAAGCCTTTTCTCACTCATGCCTCTACGTTAATAAGAGCATTATTAGGCCAGCACATTTTGCACATCGCACGGATTTTACTAAAGCAATGCCAATTCATATTTACGCCATATGATGGTCGGAGCGTTTCTTTGGAGTGAGCTAAGTGACTGTCGCATGCTCCAGGAGTAGTCTTATCTCAAAATGGCAGCCCAGAAGGGCATCTCCTCCTAAGCATCCGCCGCCCCCAACTTCGCCAAAACACGCATATTTCATCCTCTCGGGTTTCCCTTCAATGAATTCTGCATGTTATCACCATTCATCACGCCGGCTCGAGAGGTGTGAGAGCCACGTCCGTTACATGCCGAGCTGTCTCGAGAAACTGTTCTCCCGTCCGCCAATCTGCGGCTAATGCAGCCGTCCGGGAGACCGGGAGGGCCGGCCGGTGGCCACGGCAACCCCGTGCGGCCCGGCGCTGGCCGCGGAACAGCCACAACTTGTCGCATCAATCGCCGCCGTCGCCGGCCGAGTCGGCGTCCAGCCGGCGGTGGCCCGGTTAATATCTGGCAGCGGCCAGCGGCCGGGACGCGCCGGCAATAACCAGCGCTGTTTGTCGCGGCGCGAAATGACCGCCATCAGCAGCAGGCCGCCGATGGCGCCGACGCCGCCGCCGCGTCTCCGGCCGGCGCTGGAGGCGGTGCTCGGACCGTGCCGCTCTCGGCGAACGCTCGCCGCGGCAGCTGACGCAGCGCGCTGTCGATGTGAGGCAGTTTCACTGTTTCACACGAAGCGTGGTTTGCGGTTTTCCTCGACCAAGAAGAGAGACGAGCACTGCTCCCGGCTGACCATTGATACAATCTGGAATTTTCTGAAAGGCGAAAAACTGCCTCTCCACGTGCTTGTTATTCCACTCACGTCAGCCTAATCAGCAGAATTAGGCAGATGGCTTTTCATTTTCCGTCCGTTCGCTAATCCATCTACATCACCAAAATCAGCAAAATCAGATGAAAATCTCCTTTTCTCTCCGTCGTTCATCATTCCCCTCGCATCGCTCAAATAAAAGAAAACATCACCAAAGAGTTTACTTTCTTCCACGAGAAGACGTTGCAGTATTCTTACCTTCATGATAGACGAATACTGGACAAAATATCATATGGCGGAATATCAAATGAGAAAACCAGAAGTATAATAGACATTGCGAAATACCGGCTTTATCGAGAAGTAAAATGACGATCATGCATGAACATCAAAATGGAAAAATATCGCTGAACAAAATAGCGAATGGCAAAACATCAGACGTGCAATATCGAACAGGAATATCAAGGTGGATAAATATGCTCTACACCAATTTGGCAAAATATTAAACAGTAAAATTTAGTGAAAATCTCAATAACAAACCACCTAATTAATGTAACGTCGCAAATGTGGCAACGTAAATAGTAGCACGACACAATGGGTACAGGCACTGGCTCCTCCTGGAAGTAGTACCGGAGCACTCTGGCAGGCATGCTGCCAAGTCTTTTCGGGGAATAAAACAAAATCCTCAAATCTTCTTTAACCCTATTCCCGGCAGGGGGGGGCGGAATCCGCCCCCCCCTCGGGTTTTTTGCTTGCCAATTCCAGGCTTTTTGACGCAGCTTCACGAAACTTGGTCACTTTTCCTAGCTATTCCTTCTACGCGCCGTGACAAAATTTCGAAATTCTATTTTGCTCAGGGGCGGAGCCAGGCAACGTTTTTGGGAGGCACCTCAGGTCATTTTTGGCCATGTTGAGGGTAAAAGGAAAATGTCTGCCAAAAACAGAGTTTTTAAGATAGAACTTAAATCTTTATATGAATATATAGCTAAATAGTTGGGCAATGTGCATATGTAATTTTGTTGATCTGAGGTCACTTTACAAGGTCAGGTCAAGGTCAAAAGTCAAAATTTGTTTTTTCGCAATAATTTCGGCGCCGTTTTTTCAAATGCCAAACCCGGAATATATATGACGTAAAAAAATGCTCTCTACTTGTGTACCAAGTTTCAGCTTGATATCAGGTCAGGTCACGGAGCTATGACCTAAAATGTCAGTGCACGTACCCTGTATCGCAAAAGCCAAAAAATAATTTTTTTGGAATAGAGTGAATTTCATCGATTAAAAACGTTTACAGATAATATTGAATGCACACGACATCATTCCAAGTGATCCCAAGGTCACTGGAGGTCATTTAAGGTCAAAGGTCACAAGTTGATCTGAGAAACGTGTGACCATGACATTTCCCCCTTTTTTATGTCCCTGGCACCGCCTATGCTAACATTATACAAACATTGTAATGCGATTTGTACTTCTTTAGCATAATATGACTAGCAGAAGCTAAAAAAGTGTTTTGGCCTCTTTTGTTCATTCCGTTATTGGAAAACTAATCCCCCTATTTTTGAAACCCTGTGAACGCCCATGAATTTTCTCAAAATTTCAAATTTGCGTACCCATGGTAAAAGCCCTATCCATAATCTCTCGATTGATGCCAGTTTCATCGAAATCGGTCCATAAACAACGGAGTTATAAGAAGTCAAAAAGTACCCCCCTTATAAAATTTAAAATTTAAATTTTTTTAAAAATAAAAAAGGGGGGGTTAATTGCCTCAAATTCGTCAGAAATCCATATGACGAACTCCATAGCGTTTAAAGGGGTTGCTAAGCGTAAACACGAGAAAAAAATTCTGGATGCGCCACTGGACCTAACGGTGTGGCCGCCAACATACTGACATTTTCTGCCATAGGATGTGGGGTCGAGCCCGCGATGTCCAAACTTTCCCCTTCCTCCTTTCTCAGAGGCGCATGTTCCCAAAGTCTCGGAGACAATATCCATACACTATATCGTCGCTCTCTGGCTACGACCTGCGCTTATGACCACATCAACTGCTAGAAACGGTCGGAGCTCGCCCCAAACGGGTCACTGGTAAGGAAGAACGGGAAAACTTTAAACAAGCGGGACTTGAACTCAGCCCATGATCTTGACTTCATCATCTTTGAAGTGGTCTTTTGACTTTCGCGCTCCATATTTTGTCATGCTGAAGACAGTTGATTGGTCAAGTCTCTACCATACCTTCCGGACACTTGGCAATATTTTGGCATTTGATATTTTACCATTTCCACGTTGGTCTACGTCAGTCCTTTTCTAGCTCGATATTTTGCTTCTGACCACGACATTTTTCCATCTCGATAAGTAAACCCATTTCGTATTTACCCATGTCCGATGTTTTGTTTCTTCTATAACCTTCCTGTCCGAACTGTATCCCATCGACGTATCTTGCTCGACATTTTACGTTCGGTGCTTTGCTTACGCCTTTTTCCTTTTCAGTATCTCGCCATACGGTGTTCTGTCTGGTAACCATCACGGAACGTTACTTCAGCGTCGCGCAACGAAATAAAAAATATCGGTGTAATTTCTTGGGAACGTCACGTGACGAACTTATCTCGCCGCTCCATCGGCGCGCTGTCTGACCTTTCCCACTCCGACATCACATCCCTGGTCGTGCCATCGAAACGCTTGTGACAGCCTTAGTCTTGTCTCAGATCCGGTATTTTACTTCGGTATTTGGAAACGGATCGAGGAAGAACATGGTGCCAAAATCAAAAAAAAATCGTTAACTTTGATGTCAGGGTCATTCTTGGTCGTTCCAAATTCGAACGTGGGTCGGACCTGAAACGGAGGCGTGGCTCGATGTCATCTAATGCACTATGCAAAACCATACACTCTGCCTGGTACGTAGGTGCTACAGAGTGGTGAGCCTGAGGCCTTAGCGAGTGTTTTTCATACGAACTGTTCACTGCGCGAACGTAGCGCGAGACAGGACCACCAGCTGCACGCGCCAGGTTCTCGCACGAATGCAGGAAAGATATTTTCTGCAGACGTGCCCGAGCGCTGAACAATTCGCTGCCATCGGATATGACCCGCCTGCCAGCGGAATAGGTTTGCTCGCGCGTTACGGAAATATCTTGTGACTCATTGACTGAACTGCTTCAATTAACATCGGTGTTTGATTGCGTATGTACGGTGTGTGCTTGACGAACTTACCTGACTTTTTATCTATATCACGCTGGGCATCATAGCCACTCTGTTGGTGTGGATCACCCTAAGGCGTAAATACAATACAACACAAGACTCCTTGCCCACGGATGGAGCGTGATCGGCTATCTTCAGATGACTCTGGTAGGGGCGGCCGACCGGCGGCGCGGCCAGCGCCCTGCTCCGTGCGGCCACGCTGCGACAGCATGTCGCACGGCAGTGGGTCTGACCCCGCCCGAGCGGGCCGCGACCCCTGACCTCGACGGGCTGCCGCGGCCGCGGCGGTCCACCGGGGCGGGGGGGGGGGCTGGGCCGGGTCTCCGCCAGCTGATCAAGTCAGGTCGTCAGCTGGGCCCGGCCCGGCCCGGACACGCTACCTAGTCGCAAATGGCCAGACCGGCCGTCCGGGATGGCTGAAAGATATCCCCTTCAGCGGGTAATGACCTAATCTTAACGTTTATGCGGCACAGTAAAAGCGCGATCTCATCTGGCAGTCTGTAAAATGACCTCCGGCGCCGGCGTCGGCGATTCGCTGCCGCAGCGCCGGCGGCAAGACGAAGTTCCTGTCCCTCAGCACTATGACGCTATGACCCGGCGTGGGGTCGCCGCAGAGGAACACCGCCCGGCCCTGCGGGTAGTGCGGTGGGGCGACGTTCCTCCTTTCTCTGCACCAGACCGTTGTGACCGGGCGAGGCACGGCCGCGAAGGGAGTTCGCTCAACCTCCCGGTCCGGCGCGGGTGACGTGAACGAATGGTCCCAAGATCGCAGCCATTTGTGGCTGAAGTCTGAGGGCCTTGGACGTCTGGTGCGCCGGTTTTGCTCTACGCCGTCATTTTAAAGAACGACACTTTTGAAAAATAATTCACATGGTACCCCTTCGTGGTTTTCTGGTCCTGTTGGGACGCCTGGCCGCGAGGGCAATCTTAAAAAAAAAAAAAAAAAAAAAAAAAACTTTTTTATCTTTTTTTTTGTGGGGAAAAAAAAAAAACCCCCCCCCCCAAAAAAAAAAAAAAAAAAAAAAAAAAAAAAAAAAAAAAAAAAAAAAAAAAAAAAAAAAAAAAAAAAAAAAAAAAAAAAAAAAAAAAAAAAAAAAAAAAAAAAAAAAAAAAAAAAAAAAAAAAAAAAAAAAAAAAAAAAATTTAAAAAAAAAAAAAAAAAAAAAAAAAAAAAAAAAAAATAAAAATCATCAAAATGCCTGCCACAAAAGTATTTGGTCTGAAAAAAAACATCGATTCATCAGATGAAGACCGATTCCCAGCAACGTTCTGCAGCGGTACCACTGCGTGAAAAGACCACTTTTCCTTGGCTCATTTCAAGGAACATGCTGGTTTCTGGTAGGTCACACTACATCCTTCCCAGCTCTGCGTAGCATTTGCTCTGCTGCCTCAAGGGTCCTCATAATGCCTTGACACTCTGTTAAACTGACAGTGGCATTTAGCGCCATCCGGTTAGCATTAATTATGACCCGGGACAAACAACAGCAGTGGTGTTACTGGCACAGTTACCATCATAGTTTTACCGGAGGATTGTGACGAGGACGCCAAAACGCAGTCGGCATGATCGCACCAACTATCGCTCCCATCAAACGTGCTATTAAGAGAGATGCAAAAAGTCTCCACTGCGCTGCATAATTATGTTCGGTGGCCAAAAGAGCTAAGCACAATGTCGCATACTACTCAGGCAGCGATCGTAATCGAGGCATGGTAAAGAGGCTTTTCCGTCCATTCCAGTCTTAAAAAAGCCGCCAAACTGATGCAGAAACCAGGTTAATTTCCTTTCCAAAAAGCACCCAGGGCAGTCATAAGAAAGCTCATATTATCAACAGGAGCCTGCGATTCACGGCGATACGCGGAAGAAACCATCATAAAGATACGCTAAAGAGCACACGTTAAAGATCACGCGCATGGCGCCTCCAGAAAAGGGATGTGGCAACTAAATACAGTTATGCTTGTATTTTGGTGTTGGCTTTGTCGTATGCCCTGCAGTGTTACCGAATTTTCTTGCTTGTAGAAAGTACACCTTAGATTAATTGTTTTTGGCTTTAATTCGGCGACAAAAAAGGAAAATGGTGGAATGGTCCCACACTAGTCATACAACCGTCCGAACGTTGCTGTGCTACATTCTAAGCCCGAAACAGCATTCCGTTTGCGTTACATATTATGTATGGTGAATATGCGACTTTCTGCACCTCTGGCTATTAACACAGCTATTTTGATACCAGACCTTCGTCGGGTGTTCGTGGATTCTGCGAGGAGCTGATCCCGACTGAACTAATGATCCGAAAAGTTCAGGTGAACTCTGGCCTTTCCGTCCTGAACAGGCTGTTTAATGGGAACGTTTCACCTCAACAAGTGTTCTAAACTAAGGAAGCAAAGTCGTAGCCGGTACCCTTCAGAGGCCAATCTGTCATATACTTGACGTCTCAAAATTCTACATTTACGGAAGTTCAAAACGATTTCCCCCGGCGTTCCCGTGTACCGCATTCGGCCGTGTCCTATTCATATCTGTTGCGGGAAAGCGGTATCGCAAAAGTAAGCAGGCGCCGGCCGACGAATGCCTGCATTCATTGCCCGACGCCGGCCCGTGCTGCGCGATATCGGCGGATGGCTACGGAATAGAATTTCGATTTATTATATTTTCTGAACGTTTTACATATTCTTCAGAAAAATGAGCGCTATTTGCCGTCGGGTCAGCGGGTCATCTACCGATGAACAACAGCGGGTCATGCTTTCACGCGATCATGTCTCCTGCCTGAAGGGGCGATCAGATCTGCCACGAGATCTGCCGTCTGCTGGAATTTCACGCTCCTGTGTAAGAGGTTCAGAGCCTATGCAGACAACACTGTCACCGGTTACCCAGGAATCAACATTGAAACAAATAAATCGGATCAGCTGAAAGGAAAATGACACTACACATGGAAAGGCGAGTCCTGTAAAAACAGAATAAAACATTGCGAGTGGCAGAAGATTCAGCTTATCGCAGATTTAAAAGATCCGTTCATTTAACGCGAGTACCAGCAGACGTTTTCACAAAGCTTTCAGAAGAAATACGTGGCGGCGGAACGCACCAATGCCAGAGGCAGGCGGCACCCCGAGTCGACCCCGGCCTTGCCTCATGACGTCACGGTCGGGCCGGGGGCAGACCGGCGGATCCGCCATCCGGAGAACACTCGTTCCCATGGCGGTCCGGATCTGCGCACCAATAAACCCCGCCGGCTACACGCTGCCACGGTCGCCTGATGCCGGGCCGTCTCCACCTCAAGGGCCGGCGGTTAGGGCGGAATAGCCGGGCCATGGGCTGTTTCAATTTGGCGGCGAGAGATCGCTCGCCAAAGTGACCTCATCTGTTACGCGCTGCGCGGAATTAAGCGCCGCGTCAGATACAAAATGTGCGCCGAATATTGCCAATCGTGCCGGGATAATAAAGAGATTAAAATAGACTGTTTGCAGTGGCGATGCTCTAACTTATTATGATTATGGCTCGTAAAACTCAACATGAGCTGTTCTTTGAAAACAGATGCGAGGACGAAAATGTTCTTTGGACAAGAGAATTAGACTCGTTTGAAAGATAGCGTTGCAAAATACGCCAAGCCAAAACTTCTCATGAAACACATGGAACATGGATTCAGTGAAATAAATCTTTGTGGTCCCCCCCCAAAAAAAACATTAACTAATAAGTCATAGGAATCTGAATAAAAGTAGATGCGCGGCTAAGAAGTTTTAAACATTGTGGTGAAAACTGAAACGTTCTTCTTTTAAGATAGTAATGTAATAAGTAATAAGTAACGTGCCAAAGATATGGTCCTGCTAAATCATCTTTTTTGCACATGAATGAATACTGGGTTATATCCTGTCATCTGAATTTTGGTCATATCTTATCAGATCGCTTTATAGCAAATTCATGCAGCCATTGGGACTATCCTGCCACCCAACAAAAAAAATTCCAATCAGCCAACAAACGCCTGGTCAGCTCGGGTCACCCGCAACACTTACTGCAATTCCCCCAAAAAGAGTGTGCGTGACAGTTGGCTTTGTATTTGTCACAAATCCCGTCAATCGACGAATGACAGTGTGTTCGAAAAGCGAGAAAATTAAACAATGCATGAATGAATAAATCCACTGATTTTTAATCTCGTGATTCTCTTCTGATATACAGTCTCGCGTACAAACATCTCCAGAACCGCTGTAATGACTGGTCATCACCTCCCGAGGCCTCCGAACCGCCTGACGACCTGACTGAGGAATCACCGTCAATCTGAGTCGCACACAAGATGCACGTGCTCCCTCTGCCAGCTGCCGATGGCTGGGGAAGGCCAGTTGATGGGGTTTTGTGTCGTTTCTCTGAATGCAGCGTTCGCTGGCCGGATGTTTTTTTTCGGACAGCTTGTGGCGAGTACCACCCCACCCGCGAGCCGCCGGCGTCGGAACCCGCGCACAGTGTCGCTCTCAGACCTGCCTGTCACCG
Organism: Capitulum mitella; assembly: GCA_030062745.1. NCBI lineage: Eukaryota > Metazoa > Arthropoda > Thecostraca > Pollicipedomorpha > Pollicipedidae > Capitulum > Capitulum mitella. The sequence continues at coordinate 27,436,077 of CP099843.1, forward strand.
GCCCTCCACCTGCCTCGGGCCCGGAACACCGGCGGAGTCCACCGAGTGCGGACCGTCCCGACGACGAGGCGCCGTCCGCCTATCGATCCGATCATCAGAGGCGACCCTCGCCCTGATCAGCGCCCCGACACGTCCCAGACTCGCTGTCGGCAGCCGGAAGCCCGGCGCTCCGTCGATGTCTAAACTGCCGCGACGCTTCAACCGCCGTAAACAAACACCGACACTGCCATCGAAAAACACCGAGATAGGCCGACAACGAACCAAGGACGCACACCCTATAAACATACACTGCAGGTAAAACTGCAGTTGTGCCATCAAGTCACGGACGAACGCGGCGCCCACAAGTGGGATGTGATCTTCGGAGCTTCGCCTCACGCGCCCTGGAGAGTTTCAGCTTCGGCTTGTCCGTGACGTAGTCGGGCGGCGTGCTCCGCGACATTCACAGAAAACCAGCCTCATGACGTCACGTTAATTTCGTTTGAAAGCACTGCGCCGTCGATGTAGTCGGCTTTTTATGACAGCTCCACTCTTACTGCGAAAAATGGGTTCTAAACACAACAAAGCACACATCTCTGGGTATGGTGTAATCGCCAACCGATCTTCGAACAACCGAACGTTAAATACGCCGACTATTTGTTCAGGACAAACACCACTAACTGTGCTCTCAAAGAACGCAGATCTGAGCATTGGTTGTAAACATATAGTACAGTGAAATCGGCGACGGACGAAGCTGCCATGCCTCGGGTCGGCCCTGTCCAGGGACGTTCAGGAACGACAGACGGATTAAACTGGAAAATTCCAGACTCATGCAATGTCGGCAAGGTAGTCAGCCGCATTGTTGTGCAGGTGTATCGAAATAAACCTCTACACAATTTCGGTTGTGCAGAGACTTATTTCTTAGTATTACGTGTAGAGGATTCTAGTTCGATAGGTGGAACTCGGTAAAACGTTACCAGCTGACATATCGAAAGCCACTGGGACGCAGAAACCACGAACAACTAAAAAAATCTGGGTCTGTGGCAAAACCACCTGCAAATTCCGCCACATTCCGTGCGTAAGGAGGAACAAATCACTCCGATACAAGGGTGGGGTACTTAACGATGACACTGCAGTACAGGTTACCGGCCAAGAACACTGGTCTGAAACTAGACCAGTCGTTGACCGTAAATACAGGCCTATGAGCGGTTCAAACAACGAGCAAAGTGAAAAACAACAGATTTAGAAAATGACTTTGGAAATTATGGGTCTTTTACGCTTAAACAGACTGACGCAGTTCAATAAAGGATGTTGCTGTCATAAGAAAATCCCTGGCCAGTACTCAGGCCTGACTGTGCGGCGCGTACCGTACTACCGAAGAACTGAGTGGTACAGCCGTGATCTGGCGGTACCGACCCTGCCTTTTCTCCGAATCTGAAAGGCCAAGGAAGGAGATCGGCAAACTACAGCCAAAGCTACTCCTCCTCGTAAACAGACGAATGCAGACAGAGTGGTTCAGCCTAGCAACGGCGTTTATGTTCGTCTTGCGTAAAGAGAAAATTAGTTCCTCTTTATGCAAGCCATAGTTCAGACTATGCAGTCGCGATTGTGTCGTGTGCAGGTTCCGGGATTGACTTTTATTTTTGTTTATTATTATTTTTAATTTGAGCTCTTTGCGAAGGTTCTTTCTGTTGCGATAACTTGCGAAAGGCCTGTTTGGTCTTATACTCATTAATCCCATGTAGGCAAGATATTGAGAATTTGCCGAAATTCTAATTCCATATATAACTATGTCAAAAAATAAATGAAATGGAAACACAACAACAAACGGAAAAATGTGATTAGTCTCGTATTTAGTCGACCCCCCACCACCAATACAGACAGATCCCAAGGCCATTGTTTGGTGTCGCACAAACATGCTTGCAAACTTGTGCTTGTTGTGGAACGGTATGGTTCGTTCCCAAATTCGTGCGCGAAAATGTTCAGAATATCTGAATGGAAAGATTCATTGTGGACGAAAATATGACGAAATGCGTCGGCTTAAACGCTACCGACAAACACATTCATCTAACCTCCAAAAGGCGTGCATAATCATTAAGGATCGTATCATCAATCAAGGTTTGAAAACCAGATTAACAACAAAAACAACTCATTTCCTCCGAAAACTAGGGAAAATTTGATTGATTGTTGAGATCATTGGTCTTTTTGCACGCTTTAATGACCGATGTAGGCAAAGTTCGATACTAACTGCGTGAAACGTTATTTGGAGTTACGGACGGCATGCTTTGATGTCATAACATAAAACCGAACGGGTGGATACGATTAGAAATCAGAGTTGTTTTAGGAGTCGGAAATGACGAAAGCCTCTCTGCTTTTGGACGTTGGACACTTCCATTTTCTAAATTTAATTTCTGTTGGACTGTGTCCGCCACGCGCCCCACATCCTACTTGATTATGTCGTAAGCAGAACTTACTGTTACCGAGGAACAAATTTTAACTGTTTTTCTTTTGTTTAAAATTACCAATCAAAAGTGAGACCACGAATTGCGAGGACTTCAAAATTACGTGGTATCTCCGTTTTCTTCGCATTATTGGCTATCCAAAGCCTTGATTTTACCAAAATCGAACTGCATGACGCCTGTGCAGAACATGTCAGCTCCGCTGCCGCAGACGTTGAGCAGTGTTGTTCACGACCAGCCGTCGCAGAAATAAGGAAACGGCTTTACTGCTGGCTTCAGAATAACATCCACGCCAGTGCTGAGAGCGGACAAGGAAGATCGTGTCCCGTGTCTTGACCTGTCAGTTGACCAGTTGTGATCACGGGTTGGTTTGCGGATTTTTTCTGTCATTAAAAGAGGGTGGGAACCATAGCCTATTTCCTAACCGAGAGGCCAGAGAGGAAATCGACGGATGGTCAGGACACCAGATCCATCTCGAACAACGGACCAGACTCTGTCTGGTGGTAGAAGCTGTGAAGGGGGACCGGGACAATCACAGACAGGCGAATAACAAGTCGTTGCTCATTTACAGACGGGCACATCGTGAACTTCCAACAAAGGGACATCTGCTTGCTGTGTTGACAAACAGAGCTAATTGTGCTGTGTGGCTGTTGCGTTGTGTTGTGTTGTGACTGAAAAGACCTGTGCTGTACAACCAAGTAGTTTCCATTTCTGCTCATAGGGCAACGTGATCCCATTGCATGTGCAGTCATAAAATCCATCCAGGCGTAGGCACTTATGATCATCAGACATTTAGTGATGTATATAAGTCGGTATGATTATCGTGAGACAGGGCAAGTATTTGGCAGCGCTCCCATGTGTTGGCAGCGGCGTTGACAACCACTTTCATGGTGCGATGTAGATTAATTAGATTAATCCATCAAGACGTTCCCAGCATTGTATGGTCTTCCCAATGTGCTTATTTTTCGATGGAATTATGGGAAATGGGATCGACACACTGTAAGATCGATACACCCCAAACACCCTCAAGCCACCGATTTTAATGAAGATGATTCCAGGGGGTTATCTGGGGCGCAGAAGCCGAATCTGACAATTTCAGCCCGATCAGGTTAAGGGGTCAAAAGTTATAGCTTGCGGCAATCTGAACTTTCCTTTTGACAGGAGTTGTTAAAAGTGCGTTTTTTCCACCATCAAAAGTCGTAAACTAATAAACCCATACATTTTCTGACTCCTTATGAAACGGGTAATCCAGTTCAGGTACTTGTATGACCTTAGGTCGCGATTCCAGAAAATGGCCCCGTTGCCTTAGGTCAGAGGTCACAAGATGACCTTCGACGGGGGCGAAAGTATTTTGAGTATTATTATTAGTACTTATTTTTATTTCGTCAATACAAAGCCTCAGGTATCTTCTCCACATCCCATTCGTAAAAACTTCGGGTACGAATCATCTTCAACCTCAAATCTTGCATGTTAATATGCCGTGTTTGGGCTAAAATCAGCTCATTTTATGACTATGGAGTGTTAACGGAGATAAAAACGGAGGGTAACAGGAGTGATGACGCACTGAATAGAATAAATCGCATAGTATTTGATGACAAACGGAACATATACCGAGGTTTCAGCATACACTGTAGCACTGGAAAGGGGCTAAAAGCGCTAAGTACCATAACTAAGACCTCTCCAGTTCCCGCGCGCGAAACGGTAAAGTTCTTCGGAGCCTCTATGTACATGTTGAAGAAAAGCAGCAAACTGAAGCAAATGTATGGCATCCTCCCTACGGTACCCCTGATAAGCAAAGGTAAAGTAATAAGAGAGAAGGAAAAGCAGAAAGTAGGAGCATTCGATGAACAAGACGACATCAGTCGCGTCTGCCCAGGCACGCGAGACTGTGTGTCATTTAGAAACAGTGAACGCGTGATGGTAAAGAGTCAAAAACGTTTGATCCTAGGCAGCCTGCGAGAGATCTACTTGGTGTTCGAAGACGACTCCTCGAATCCCCGGGCCGATTTTTTAACGTTTGCGGAAACTGCGTCCCAGAAACTGCGTGCTCGCTGAAAGCACTGGAACTCACTGTGTTTGCTTATGCACCCGCCATCACAACCCCAAGCTCCAGCTGGCTGCGCTCGGGGGAAAGAGGTCTGACCAACAAAGATCTGATGCGGCGCGATGTCTCTGACATCAGCGCCAGAGCGTGCATGATGGGCATGTGTAATTGGTGTCCAGGAGAGCAGGGGGCTCATGAGTATCTCGAGTCTCTGGAGAGTGTTCAGGCTGCACCTGATGAGATCAGTTACCAGCAGTGGGTTTCAACGGACCGCTGCATCCTGGAAACAAAAGTAGAACTGCTGGACGTATACCTCACCTCACTAAGCCGCAGTATTGTCTCCCTGACTACCCATGATTATGTGGCTGATCGTCAAGCTGCATATTTCAAGAAACTTAGCTCTATATATAGTCTCTGAGCAAGAGGCTGTGCTGGTTGGAGGCTCTTCTGAAAAGTATTCCTTTATAGTCCAGGACTCAGCCCTCGGATTTCATTGCGATAGTTCACAGTGCACGGTATACCCCTTCGTCCTCTACTGCTCACAAAAACCGGAGACCTTCCGCTTCATATCAGACTGTCTTAAGCACTCAGATGCAAGTGTTCATATCTCATCTTCTTCCCTTAATCATCTCAGAACGCCCTCGCCTTCGCAAAATACACTACTGTTAAGATGGATGCGCAAGGCGATGCAAAAACAAATACAACTTCATCAACTCGTGCAATCATCAGGACTATGCCATCGCAGGCGAGTGGAGCTTTTTTGCCACATCTCACAGTAAAAACGCCTGCGATGGTATAGATGACACAGTGAAACGTGCCACGGGGCGTGCCAGCCTGACGCGATTGACTTTTGGTCAGATTCTGACGAGCGCTCACATGTACCAGTACTCCGTAGAGAACATCAGTGAATACATCAGATTCTTCCATGTCACCCTTCCTGACGTTCAGAAGGTGGATTAAAGGTTTAGAGGGGGACCAGACAAATCTAGGGCCGTCCAGGACACCAAAAAATACCACAGGTTTGTACCAGTAGATGATAGCAACGTACAGGTCTACTGTATGTCCGAGGACAAAGTAGACAAAGTAGAACCAGACGAAATGTGTGGTAAAGAAGTAAGCATTCTTTAAAGGGCACAGATACGCTCAAGTGAGCGCATTTGCTTGCATCGCGAGAGCATGGTGCACCTTGTATGTACATAGTGCTTTGTTCGCCACTGGCCGCGCTGTCTTGTGTGTTTCGATGTCGTAAAGAAAACGGAACGTACCCAATGTCCGTCGGTGGCACAAAGACCCTCAAATGCTTGTCTGCGAAAAGCAGTTAAAATTTTCGCTAGGTGTGCGCGCCGGTACACTGTCCTAAGAAAAAAATATATTGTAAACGACCAAAGGCTTTGTTTTCCTGCATTTTTTGACACGGTATATCAGTCTTGCATTCATACCTGTATTCCTGTAGTTTTTGGCAAGACGTATCAGTTGTGGGAAGGAATTAAACGTTACAACCATTTTTCCTCACCACAGAAGGTGTTCAACCTACGGCTTAGGCTCTGTATTTATTGAAAACTATACAATTTATTCCACAAAAGATGTCCGTCCCGTTATTACCGTCCGCTTCTATCTCGTTATCGGTATACGCTCACTAGTCATGAAATGAGCCGATTTTAGCCCAAACACGGCATATTAACATGCAAGATTTGAGGTTGAAGATGATTCGTACCCAAAGTTTTTATAAATGGGACATGGAGAAGGTACTTGAGGCTTTCTACTGACGAAATAAAAATAACCACCTTCACCCCCGTCAAAGGTCATCTTGTGACCTCTGACCTAAGGTCACGGGGCCATTTTTCTGGAATCGTGACCTAAGACCGTACAAGTACCTGAATCGGATTGCCCGCTTTATAAGGAGTCAGAAAATATATGGGTTTATTACTTAATGACTTTTGATAGTGGAGAAAAACGCACTTTTAACAACCCCTGTCAAAAGCAAAGTTCAGATTGCCACAGGCTATAACTTTTGACCCCTTAACCTGATCGGGCTGAAATTTTCAGATTCGGTTTCCGCGCCTCAGATAACCTGGTACAGCAGTTTTGAACAAAATCCGTGGTTTGAGGGTGTTCAAATTGACCCTGGGTGTATCGATTTTACAGAGAATTGCCCAAATGTTTGTCGGCGAACGTCAGATGTCATTCTACCAAGACAAACAATTAAGGCGAACATGAACGCCGTTGCCAGGCCGAACCACTTGGCCTGCATTCGTCTGTTTACGAGGAGTAACTTTTGCTGTCGTTCTCCGATCTCCCTCCCTTTCAGCTTCGGAGAGGAGGCAGTATCGGTACTGCCTGATCACGGCTGTACCACGCAGTTCTTGGTAGTACGGTACACGACACATATTTGGCTTGATTATTGGCTGGGGATTCAGTATTGACAACACTACCCTTTACTGAACTGCGTCAATCTGTTTAAGCTTAAGAGACCCATAATTTCCGAAGCCGTTTTCTAAATCTGCTGTTTTTCACATTGTTCATCGTTTGAATCGCTCATATGTAGGCTTGTATTTACGGTCATCGACTGGTCTGGTTTCAGACCAGTGTTCTTGAGCCGGTTTTCTGTACTACAGTGTTATCGTTAAATACCTCACCCTTGTATCGGAGTGATTTGTTCATCCTACGCACGGAAAGTGGTGGAATCTGCAGGTGGTTTTGCCACAGGCCCAAATATTTTTAGTTGTTTGTGGCTTCTGCGTCCAAATAACTTTTGATGTAGCAGTTGGTAACGTTTTACCGAATTCCCCAACCGTACTAGGTAGGCCTGTTGTGCAGAGGCTTATTTCGATGTGCCCGCACAACGCTGCAACCAGCCAACTTGCTGACGTTGAATGAATCCCAAATTCTCCAGTTTAATCTGTCTGTCGTTCCCGAGCGTCCCTGGACAGGGCCGACCCCAGGCATAATAGCTTCGTGTGTGTTTGCCACTGATTTCATTGCATTGTTATCTTTGCAACCAGTGCTCAAATTTGCGCTCTTTAAAGAGCACCGGCAGCGGTGCTCGTCCTGAACAAATAGCCGGCGTATTTGACGTTCGGTTGTTCGCAGATCGGTAGGCAATTCCAACATGCCCAGAGGTTCCTGCTTTGTTATGTTTACAACCCAATTTTTTTCTTACTCAGAATGGAGCTGTCATAAAAAGCCAACGACATCGACGGCGCAGTGCTTTCGGAAGAAACTGGCTGACGTCATGAGACTGGTTTTCTGTGAATGTCGCAGAGTTTGCCTCCCCCCTTTAGGTCACGGACAAGCCCAAACTGAAACTCTACAGGGCGCGTGAGGCGAAGCTCTGGACGTTATATCCCAGATGCGGGCGCCATATTCTTCCGTGACTTGACGGTAAAACTGTCGTTCCACCAGTATGGTTATAGAATGTTCGTCCCTGGTTCGTTGTCAGGAGATCTCGGCGTTTTCGATGGCAGTGTTGGTGTTTGTTTATGGCGGTTGAAGCGTCGCGGCAGTTTTGATATCGACGGAGCGCCGGGCTTCCGGCTGCCGACAGCGAGTCTGGGACGTGTCGGGGCGCTACTCTGCTCTGCTTTGCTCTGCAGCTAGAATTGCGGCAAATTTTTAATGTTTTCTCTACACGCCATTAACGAGTACAAGACCAAACAGACCTTTCGCAAGTTATCGCAACAGGAAAAACCTTCGCGAAGAGGTAAAATTAAAAATCATAACAAACAAAACTAAGCCAATCCGGGCACCTGCACTCGACACAACCGTGACTACGTAGTCTGAAATACGGCTTGCGTAGAGAAAACATTTTCATTTCGTTCCACTTTGTCGCAAGCATTTCGATGCAACGACAGTTGCATACCTGTGAAAGGCATACAGCTCCCGTCTTCCGATGCCTCGAGACTCGCAGTTCTTCAGTCTGCAGCCGATATCGCTACTCAGTACTGAGCGACGAGCAACAGCTGCGCTGGCACATGACGCCTACGGCTAAATTAATATCTGCCTGATTTGGCCAATCGTATTTTTAGGCTTACAAAGCCCATGGATTCTGCGACCCAGGATTCGCCAGAATAGGTAGCGCAAAGCTGTCTAGCGGAGACACTGGACGTAGTTGAAAAAGTTGACGAGCGTTTTTTTTTGCGAAAAAAAACGACAGCCCGTCTTTACAACACTGCCGTCACACCACACGTGGCCCGATACATATGTACAGGCAGATTTTACGACACTTTATTTTTTTACAGTTAAACAACCAAAAACATTTCATTCAAGTCAATTGGATTATTACTGGCACTGTATGAAATCATTGTTATGTTACGAAACCTTGCAGCGAAAGGATCCAAAACATTGATTAATTGATTGACACGCAGTGTCCTATAGACAGGACGGCCAGAAATCGTTTTGAGTGGCTGCGCGGTTCTGTGAAGCCGAAACGCTGCCAGAGCGCGGTGAAGGGGCAGCGGTTATTGGCTGAACTCTGATGTTTCGGAATGGCCAAAGGAATGCTGGACTTAAACGGCATTAAACTTTGGAGGCGACCATAAATGTCATGTGTCATCCGAATTCCGTTTTTATATCCGTTTTTATGTCTGGGCATTCATGGGTTAAGAGGACCTATTTTCATTTTTGATTAGGATATGCGTCTTTAGTCCTCATTTTTCTGACAGTTCCCGCCAATAACAGTACAATGCGATATAGCAAAGCCTCACGAGGCTACCGATGAAGAAAGAGTTATTCCATCGTACGTGAGGTCGAAAGCCCCCTGTATGCGCTGGTTTGAGAAAGCCTTATGAACACTCAGGAATCAATTCAATTACGCGTGCCACAGTTGTACTTAAACCATCTGGTGATGTTAACAGCTGGTTTTCGTCCCGAAACTAACTGATCTAGCTGACTCGGCTACCAATTCATTTTAAACTGCCTTCACTAACAATAGTTTTGCTCACATGAAAACAGCCATGCTCTTTAATGGTACTTTGCAGCCATGGGGAACTGAGCAAGTCCGTTTCTGAATATGGCCCGGACGTCATCCTGTTGATTATCCGAACTGCGTAGTCGATTTGATTAAACCCACCGAGCCGAAGAATAAAAAAACTTGGCAGCAAAAAGAAACACACAAGAAATTCCCAAACTCAAATAACAATTTAATCAGCGTGGTTTGTGGTGCTCAAATCTTCCACGTTTTCAAATAAATGTAAAATTTGGGGGTTACACTGGGTCGCATGTGGGTTAACCCAACATCTCCAAACACACCGTTGTGAAATCTATGGCTCGAAATCCTGAGGGATAGAAGAGATCTCGACTCCTACCTTTTAGAGATGCTGATATCAGGCATGTGACAATGGCTGGACAGTCCCCATTCTCTTCAAACCCCATATTTTTTCGAAAGCTTCCAGCCAGTATGAAAACAATAAGAGCCTCGCGTTCTTAATCCGCCATTGACAGGGAGAACGTTTAACGCCCTCCCCCCTAGCGCGTGTCTTAGATATCTTCCAAACAAATAGACGCAGGGGCCTGGAACTTTGAGTACCTTTTCTTACATCAGTTCTACACACAATGACAAAAATTTGGAAACGAGGTCATCTTAGGTCACGTCACGCCACGTAATGACGTCATAAAGACAACCTTGTTTCGCGATTTGACGTTCAGTTTTACTTCGCCGCGGTATTGTCGGTGCTTTTTAAATGAATAGTGGCAAAGGCTTTAAATGCATATCAGCATCATCTGAGTTTTCAATATGGAGCTTCTGGGACCTTATGCTAGGTCATCCTAGGTCAAGTATGTGATTTTCATTTTCCGCGTCCATTGACAATACATTTTAGAAAAGGAATTGAATAAACCTATTCTTGATTACGAACAGACAGATTATCGAACTTTATTGTAACAAACTGTACGCACGATATACACAGTAGTTTCTTGCTACACTGCTATATTTTTTCCTAGTCTGACCTTTGACGATTTTATGCAGATTTCAGCCTAGCGAGTAAACTGGTGGCGTCTGTTTGACGTTCTGGATGACCGCTGTGGCCTCTTCAATGTTGCGTAACATTCCGTGGAAATGTGCAACATGGACAAACTGAGATGCAGGGTCGTCCAGAACGTCAGATGGACGTCATTGATTTTCTCCGTGGTATTCCGAGTATGGAACCACAGATCGTTGCAATGTTGCATGTGCACGATCATGGGGACATTTCAAGTTTTTTTTGTGCCCGAGGCTCTTTGAAAGTGTCTTTTGAGAATCCTCGCGTCACATGGACCAAAAAATATGCATCGCATTACTTCTTATAATGGAGGTAAAATTTGGCCCCGACCTGTGACCCTGACCTTGCATGACCTTGGGTCAGGTGGCACTAAGAATACGAGACTGAGCTGCCATGAACATATTGCCGCGCAAACTGCAGTATCGTTCTGCATTTCATGGTGATCAGACGACTCTGGAAAACTGTCACCTTTTCACGTTTGACCTGACCTCTGACGTCATCCAGTGGCCTCAAAGTCAAAATATGTATAAGTCGCAGGACTACAAGGTTTGACACTATCGATCAACCTTTGAATCAGCCAAATCGAACGATTGGTTCTTGAGACGGACAGCGGGGACGTTAAACGCCCCCCCCGTCACTGGAAGGTGGCGAAATACCCCCGTCAATGCCGGGTTAAAAGCTCATCGTCAACATGGCCACTGCTCACAGACATTCGTCCATTTCCAGGCGATTTCTTTCCAAATCGCCCCACAGCATGAAGAACCCTGAGACACAGCCTAATAACTTGCTGGCCGCAGAAAACTGTTTTCCGCCCGCCACCACCACCGGCACCGGCCATCGTGAGTTACACGACGGCTCGACAGAGGGCAGTGCTGCACAATACAAACGAGCCCATTCCTTGGGGCCGCGACAGTCCACGGACAGGCTGTCGTAACTCTGCGCCGCGCCTGCCCCCCCTAGACCGAGCGGTTCGGCTCGAAGACGGCGGCCACTCGCGTTCAGCACTGGCGGAAGCTCGTCATCGTGTATACGTGATCGGACGGGGGTTCGGCTCCTCTGGGGCCCGGCCACGAGCGGGCGGGGCCCGGACGGTGGCCGCCGGCCGGGCCGCTGATGCCTGCCGGAAGGCCGCCGCCAGATCGGCCCTCATAATCGACAAACTTGGCGCGGAATTTGCATCCTATTGAGGCGGCCGCCTACGGAGCCGCGGGCCGGCGGCCGCGGACGGGTCAATGGCGGGCCAGGTGCGGCCCGGCCGGCGAACGCCGCCACTCGGCGGCGAAGCGGCGGCCGACGGGCCCAGGCGGGGGGGGGGGAGGGGAGGTACTGGAGTACTTTTGGAAAGTGCGTGCTAGTATGATGAGTTTGGCCGTTTCGTGGCAGAGCATGACGTGGTTTTGTTTCGTCTTTTAGTCTCTATCGCAGCTACGTGATAAAATTTCTCGTTTATTCCCCGCATATGGCAAGCACCGAGGCTTGGCACACACAAGAAATCTGCGCCATTTCACTGGGGAAAAGACAATGGGCTACCCAGATCATGGGGCGGCTGTCTTATGACCGTGACGGCAAGCAGAAGATCCCTCAGCGAGAACTACTTCAGAGAGCGAGAATAAATTACTCCGGCTTTGGATTTGCTACAACGAATCCTGGAACCAAAGTCGCCTACTTCAAACGTTCGGATTAGTCGTTTATAACGCGTAGAATATTAATAGATATGTGAAAATAATCCAGACCCTCCGACTGCACAGTCCTGTTTCAGTTCTGAAATGGCAAACCAGTACTAGCAGTTGTTTCTTTCAAACGCCTGACAAAAAAAGTCGGCCTGGTCTGAGTCTGATTCGATACTCATTGGTGCAAAATATAAACTCGAGAGCCATGGTGTACGGTGCATTGCGAAGTATCGCCATGATTCGAAATCAAACTGGTTAATTACAGGAGGTTCGCCAAAAATTTTTACTAATGGCAGGCAAACGTGACCCGCCGTTCAGTTCAGGTAAAATCGCAAATGATCGCCAGCTTTAGATCTTGTACCGACCTAGAAGAAATATCATGGAGCCGGCAAACGACAAACAGGCAATATAATTCGCAGCTTGAGCAGTGTGGATAACCACGCACGCACAGCGATTCAAGCGCTCTGTCACGTCGGCCTATAACAAAGGATCAACATCGGGTTTGCCCACAAAGCCAGCGCCGTATCAGCAGTGACTGCAGCGTCGGTTTCAGAATCTGGCGAGTGCCTGGTGCCATCCGGGTGCGCTGACGGCCGCGCTCGCTCTGAAGGACCTCTGGAGGATCTTAGGGCTGGAGTCAAAGGACGTCTCCTCCGGGTAAGTTCCCTATAAGTAACTATTAGTCGGCCATGGTGGCCGCGCCGAACCGTGAAACGAAGTTTTGTTTTCCTTCAAAAATGCTGAGGCTTCACAGAACCTCAGTAACCCGGACTCCATCAGTGCCGTTTAAATTTAGATCAGGCCCCGGACACAGTCCGCAGCACGTCTACAGCTCGACAAGTTTGCTGTTCAGGACACAGTCCACGAACTCTTCGGGTGCGCCCTATTCTATTTTGGTATGTCCCACCACATGGCTGACAGAATTCGCTTTCATCAGCAGGCACCGCTCGCCCATTAGCGTCCGGCATCTCGCAAAGAATGGTCCCTTGCTGCTTCCGTTGAATTGCTAGAATGCGGCGTCTGATATTTTGGCCTCTGGGTTAAAGCAGGAAGCACCTTCAGCCCTCAAGTCGAACAGTTTACGACCCATATATCAAGCTTTCCACTGGTCGTTTCATTTTAATTTTTACCAAAACACGGGTTCTCATTGGCTTGCTACCACTATGAATAACGTCATAACCTCCTGAGTAGCAGTTGCTAAATAAGTAAAACTGCAACTGAATGCCTAAAGTTTGCATTGTGCAGTAATACTTCTGTGTATCTACCAGTTGCTAGATACGCCGAACTGTCACTGCATGCTTAAAGTCCGTATTGTGCTGATCAATAGGGTGTTGACGTGAGAATGGCCCTTTGAGTATAAGTAGCCTAGAAAATAGTGAAAGATGGCGACTAAACCGGACAGATCAGACAGGATCGCCACTAGTTATAACAATCGCATCATTGGTATTTGGGGAGCCTTGGGACCTTCATCTAACATTGGTTCTGGTCACAACCAAATATAGTTTGTCATACAATTCGCGACTGCGTAGCCACTACAACGGCGTATTTGCAGACGCTACCATTTATGTTGTTTGATCTACCGAGGTGTCTATTTTTGACGGGACCCCCACGTACCAACTGCGGTGACGCACCGGCGCCCTGTCGCTTTTATGGGCACTGTGAGTGGAACGTCAGTTGACACCAAACACACTTTTCCCTCACTGGCTTTCGTTAAGGAAATTACCATTAGACACGTAATGAAACAGATACTGATCTTGCAAAACATGGTAATGACTGTGGATTTAGTTGAGTCGGGCAATAATGTAGAAATGTCCACAGTTTTACAGACTAAGTTGAATGGATCTCAGTTCTGGAACTGCACGCCATTCACTGAATACACAATCGTACAAAACGTTGCAAATTATACATTATATAGTTTGTAATGTTTTTTATTTATGCCATTTAACACAAGATACTTTATAATACTTTGCTGTGACATCGAATGTTGTATACTACACAACACATTACAACTATGCGAATCGAAAGTTGTATGCTACACATCATTCCATCCGTCACGAACGCTGTCACAAATGTTCGATTCGAATCGAATGCTGTATACTACACGACATTCGATTCGTCACTAAACTGTCATTTTGCTGTTTTTGGGCATTTATTATTGCTATATCTGATTGCATTTACCTAAACTGCACAGCTTCTGCGAGGAACAAATGATGCCCACGCCGGCGCCCAGTCGGCTGACAGCACAGTAATTTTACGGCAATGAACACCGAAATTCTCAACTCCCTGCAAACAAAAGGTATCATCACCAGGCAAGGCAAGTACTCGTAGTAAAAATTTGGTACGCTTCACGCAAGCCATTTTCCCGTACATACCAACGGGAAAACAGAAATGAAGTTCCTTGAACCGTCTCTCCCCACCACTAAGTAAGCTATCATAGCATGTAAAAATATCGCTACAGGGAATTGCACTGGCTTAATGTGTTCCGCGACGCGAAGCCGCCATAGTGACGCAAAGCAAACTGCAGCTCGTCTGAAACAGTGAAAAAATTTGTCCCGCTCGTTATTTCTCTAATTTGGTTATTTCAGTGGACTTCCATTTTCCTTCCATATACTTCATTATCAGGTGGGGGTTCCTCCATCGAAGCTGGCTTTCTTGAAATATTCAAGCGCTCCTTACTGATATAAAATTTGCTTTTTGAAAGACAGTGAACTCAAGGCATTTTTTTATGCTTATCAACAGTCTTCTCGACACCGAAGCTGTCACCATGGACAAAAGAGACAGTGCGAACCAGCAGTCCAAGAACCCTCTTGTTCTGGACCGGCTGCTGGTAAGAAATAAATACATTCTTATACAGAAACTTTAACGGCAAGCAAGCGGAATGTAACGCTCGTATCTTTTAATGAGAAGTTCAAAATCTTCAAACGAGAGGTCGAAGGTCTCGAGTTTAAAGATTTGAATTTCGAATGAAAAGATTTCACGTTCGCAGGATGGCAAGTTAAAATTTTATTCCTTTCATGTCTATGAGAACGCTGTTGAGCTATTGATTTTCCGTTTCAAAAGCACGAGCATGATGGACAGCACACCTATGGAAAATCACATCAGTTATCTTTTCACTAGTGATAAAATATCTTGGCACCTCGGTTTAGTGGGTCTTTTGCGTCAATCAAGAAAGACACACTATCCATTTAAAAAAAGTTCAGCATCGGATAGAGAAAAGCTGCCACAAAAAATCAAACTGTCTTGTGGAAAAACGCACGCTTCAATGGCATCGCTCACAGGCATAGCGGTACATGAAACGCTCATTAAGTTATCGGTGATGTCAAAGGTCTATAAAAAAACTTAACATTTCATACCATCCGCATTTATGACACAAGGCATACATGACACACCGAGGCTTTAGGTGCTGTGTAGGTGCTTATATGGGCTCTCAGTGTTGTAGTTATATTATCAGGTGGGTGTGAATCATGCGCTTATTCATTCTGCTGGTTCCCATGAACGAATCGAATTCCGATGCCCTCGAAGGGCGCCCATATCTACAATGACACGGTGTACGCATTAAGGTGATCATTTATAACAATGATCAGTTAATAAACGTCATTTCATGAACAATTTCCGGTGCACATAAACAAAAGCATTCGCATGGAACATCAGGTCTGACCCTGATAAATTGCTCAGCTGGGGAAAGGTGGCTGATCTGACCATCCTGATATGGTGAGTCCTGGGCACTTCAGTACACGATATGTGGTGCGCACCACAGCTCGAAACTGACCATCAGGGGGTCATACCGGCTACCAATTCGATATTACACGGTCGGATGGAGGTTGGGAATGCATGCAAGAAGTTGTACAGCTAGCTGTACCTCTTACACGAAATATTAACTTAACGAAACGTATTATCAGTTTTACGTAGCTTTTCCTCATTCCGGTAGTTGTGAGGATTTTTCACAACAAAAGAAAATTTAAAAACCATTTCTTTACCGTCAACAGACGGCTAACGTTAAAGTACAACACACTTAGGGGAGGGCATCCCTCCCCTCCTTTCTTCGCTTCTGCTGTACGTACCTCCCACAGGCTGGAAACGCCAAAATGCCAAGTAAAGTGAAAGACAAAACTTTAAGCAGTGTGCATTATCTTTTACGCGACTCGCACGTTTCCTTTAACGCATTTTTCTCCAAAAAAACGAATTTTTCACAAGACTGCGTGAAGACGAAGCATTTACATGACGATAGGACATCCCAATGTCCTCCCAATTTTAAGCGCGACAATAAATACGCGGCAATCCTCGTTGTGCGAGGTCGGACTTGTTTACGAAGGCTAAAAGAAGTCTTTTATAGACGATTCGAGTATGCCACCACATGTGCTGAATGTTTAAAGTGAACCTTCAATCTTCAGTGCGGGTTTTGAGCTAGGATAGCCAAGTTGCAGCTCCTGCAGTCTTAAGTCAGTCTGAAATATACATCATTAAAGTATTACATCAAAAGTTCCACATCTGTAGGCCTTCATAGTGATTTGCCTAAGTTTTATCCGTGTTCTTTTGAGCCGCGTCCTATTTCCAGCTGCTGCGTGACGTCACGCGCGGCCTGTTGGTAGGCCCATAGTGATGTAATACGACAAAATAAGGGGTGCGTTTTTTCTAAGGCGCATTTTTACGATATTATGTGCAGGATGCAATCCACAGAGACAGCTACTGCTGGTACGGTTAGTGGATACGGTGTCCGTTGCATATGGACGTCAAATTGACAGCCACGTGCCTGGGATTTACTCGTATGCTGAGCCACTGTGCTCGACAGTCCTCCGATTGCGGGGATTTTTCGACGGATCTTCTTTCATCGATGGCTCAGGAAGCTGGATGAAAGATAATTAAGCGCGGCGAGAGCCTGAGCGTGAATCATTTCAGCCGACTTCAGCGTACAGGCGGCTCCGGGATGGCTCAGACGTTCCGGATGTCATTTACCACCGTCGGAGAGTGGCAGAGATTTTCTCTAATAGAAACTACCGGGCATCAGAAATTGAAATCGGGAATTGGAAATTTTGCGGAGGCAGCGAGTTATTAGAGATATCATGGCATATTATGCCGTCGCGTTTCATGTGAGCCTGCCGCCGCCCTCTCATAAACTCGTTTGGGTATTATTGGTGTGGCAGGAGAAATTGTGCGCCGCCAGTAGAAGATGGAAAGAAGATAGGTTTAATTCAATATGGAAGACCACTTCCTTTCTGGATGTGAAGTTCCGATTTATTGTTCCGTTTCAGTTCGAGCGAAAATACAACAAAAATGAGGACAAAATGCATCAAATACTTAGCGCACGCGCCACGACGGAAAACAACAAATCTGGATGGATGGTATGACCCCAAACCCAGAGTTTTATCTTACCCTCTGCTGTTGCTGAAATGCTCAGTGTCGGAAGTTCCCCGCAGCAAGACAGCGCCATCTTTGAGCCATCAAATTTCAGACCGGAACACATGCCTTTAACGCTCGAGCATAACGACACGAGATTAAAATGCTGTCCACCCCCAATGAAGACAAACTGCATCAAAGAACGTAGCGTGCCCGAAAAAAACGGAATGTGGCGCGGCTCGGCCGCGATGCCACGTGCACTACGCTGAACAGTGTGCATTAAACTTTCCACTGACTTGTCTAATTATGTTCTGCTTGTATTATTTTGGCACAATTGCGACGGGAAAATAGATAATTTAACATATAAGCGGGTAGCGGAGAATCCAACGCCCCAGGCGACTTCGCGGGCCGCCAATAAGCTTTGGACCATATGGTTTAAACGTGACCCGCGCCCAAGATTTTGTTCGCCTTTATTTCTGGCTGGCTCTAAAACAACTGTACAAAAATGCATATTAGCAAAAACAACTCCCGTTATAGCACGAGGACAAAACAGCCTATAAGCCAGCGCACTGGGATTCCGGCCGCAAAATCTGTAAGCAGTAAGGATATCTTAGGCTATGGCTGGAGGTCCGAGGGGGGTCGGGGAGAGATCAGGGATTTTAAAATTAGGCCTATGGCAATGACTGGAAAGAAACGGTCTGAAATCCAATGTTGACCCCCCAAGAATTTTTGGAAATCCCCAGCCATGTTTTAGGCAATGGGCAACAAGTCCGACTTAGCGCCGACTCCGATTCCAAGGGTACTCACTTGAACACCTTCGAGCTAAATTTGTTAACACAAGGTATATAAATCTTCTGGGGAAAGCTTTGACCATTAGACCGCGAAGATATGTTATGACCAGGCAGGGACGCAGCCAAGGGGGACCATGGGGGCCATGCCCCCCCCCCGAGCCAAATGGTCCTCACTACATATATGGCGATTTCGCACAAATACGCAATAGTGATCATAAATATATTGCCAAAACAAACATTGTGTTTTCCTGTGAGCTAAATATGACGTAAATTACGCAAAATTTGCTGCTTTTTCGTACAAATTTCGTCATATGCCAGTGACATATGACAAAATCTGACATTTGCCCCCCCCCGAAGAAAATCCTGTCTACGTGCCTGTGATCGTGCTCGGCCGGCCCACTCAGTTTGATTTTTGTTGTGCGTGCTGACTTTTAATAACTGAGTCTTCCTCTCACTTTGCTGCTAGTTGAAGTAATTCGCTAGGCCTATGGCTCAGCTCGTAATATCTTAGTCACATTCTGCTCACCTTTCATAACAATTAGCAATGTATTTCAAATCTGGCTTTTTTACGAAGTGGTACCGAAATAACGCCAGTCCACAAATTAAAGCAGCTCTGTCTGGACACCACGGCCGTGTTCCCCTCCACTGACCTTTCTTGGCACGGTCGGTGTCCGGCACCAGTTGGCGCCGTCCCTCTCGCCGCAACAACGCAGGAAAAACAGCGCCGCCGTTCTTTTCGTTGCGATGTGACTCCTGCCGGCCGCAGTGGTCCGCCTGCTGCGGTCTCGCGGTTCTGGAGCCGCGTGCACCACACCTGCCGCCCAGATACCGACCGACTTCGACTCTGCTCCGACGCGCCGCGCTGCCCGCTGGGGACGTGTTCTTAGGGCTCGCAACGGCCGCTGGCCTCGGGGCGTCCAACGGCGACAGAGGCGTGGATATATATATATGTATATATATATATATATATATATATATATATATATATATATGTGTGTGTGTGTGTGTGTGTGTGTGTGTGTGTGTATCAATTGCGCTCCAAACGTATAAACACCTCTTTTAAAGGCGCGCGGACGAGAAGAAGTAACGTTTCAGGCATCACTCGAAATTAGCCCATGCGCACGGAAAACCGAGGACGTCGCGTGCCCTGGTGACGCCCGTGGTTTTGTCGTGCCTCGGGCGATTCTGCTTGCCGCGGGCGGAGTCGGGAGTCGGATCTCGCTGCTGGGTGGCGGCTGGCGGCCGGCCGGCGTTATGGAGGGTTGGCGGTCGGGCGTGGGCAGCGGTACCGTAACAGTCGGTATGGCCTGACGACAGCGGAAACCTGTTGGGGGCGCTCTGGCTTACCGTCAGGATGGCTTGGGATGACATATGCGTGCGGTGGCATTATGCCAGTTGACAGCTGGATAGGTGGGATCTAATTAGCCGTTCACCAAGTTCAGCAGGACCTAGAACTGAAAATTCAGATTCGCAGAATTCGGATAGATTGGAATAGATTCGCATCTCGCGAATACTCGAATCCCGAAAACGAGGATTTCTGGAAATGATTTCTGATTCCGTGAAAATCAGAATTCGAATCCTAAAAACCACAACCGAATCCCGAAAACCACCTGTTAAATATGCGAATAAATGCATTGGAATGTGTTCTAGGCTCAAATTTTCTTCAGATAAACTAAATGTAGGACGTGTATATTGGTGCTGATTGAGTCGTACTTCCAGCGTTGTGTAACCCTTAGTTTTTGTTCGACCCAACTGCTGTGGTTACTGGTTTTGCTACACCACCACCATGTTTCGCTGGCTTACTGTGGGAAAGAAATCAAGAAAGCCTTTGTAGCTACTCAGAAGTAACCCTTCAGGCGGCGCTGTTCCATGCCAAGGTCGCGGTAGTATGCCCACTTGTCATACACTTTCCCCATACCTCGCTAAAAACAGACATTTCGACACCTACACAGACTGGTCCACCAACCCTTCCCTCCCACCCCAGCGCTGAGAGCAATCTGCCAGAGACCGATGAAATCGGTTTAAAAGTAGAACGCTTCACGACGTTACTATCAAGATTTCAATGCGGAAATTCGCATTTATTCGAACGTATTAGAATCTCAAAACCGAATCCGAGTCCAAATCCGCCTACCCTGGGACCGAATTCCAAAATGCATGCGTATCCTCAGCTCCAGCAGAAACATAATTAGAACCATCAAAAACTCTCAGTTGAAGTCATGGTCAAGGCAAGCATGTGTGAGCAAGTGGATGATTTTGCGAGAGCAAAATGGATATCCAAAAGTCGAGTAGTTACTTGTCATCGTATTACCGCCATCGTGTTGCTTTCTTACTGCATACCTCTCATGGAAACTTAGATTTTCAGGCGGTTCCGATCATGCTTTTGATTTGGCCCAGATGGCGGTCAAAGGTGTTCGGGTGCTGGCCATGATCAATCGGCGCATGGCACTCGATATTTTGGCCTCCTGGCCACTTCCAAACTGGAGAGAATCGCGTTATTGCGTGCGCCTTACAGATACTTTTGTCAAGAGACATATAACGTTGCTGGCCGAGTAGGAGGCGGAGCAACTATTTGTCAGATGAAGGGGACTTCAGATACAATTTATATTTGCAAACATGTCACCCATAACCCATTGGCAGCTGACACTGGATGCATTGGCTTCTTAGTCATTTCTAGAGAGGGGAGGTCCCGTTATTGCGAGCACGTTACAAAGACATCTCAGTCAAGAGACTAATACAGCAGCATTGGCCCAGTAGGACGTGGAACAAAATTTCGTCGGATGAAGCTTATTTCACAGTGTAGGTTATAATGGCTTGTAGACTAACACGAGTCATTGTGGTCAGCACTGATCCCATCAGAAACAGTCTGCGTTGCATTACAACACCACCCTCGTTTAATTTTGTGGCAAAAAATACGGCATCACCAATTGCCACTGGTAACCTTCCATTCTGCGCTCAAATGTTTAATTTGTAAGGTCAGGTTGGGCGCAACAATACGTTTCCGAGAAATTGAGCCGGTTCGTTTTAGGTCGTTATTCAGTGTAAAGAATGCCACGGTCTTGGGTAATGACAGAAACAAATACGAATACGGGCACTGATATTATCACAAGCATGCTCTCCGTGACGGAAAATGGGAGTTACCTGCAGGTGCATCGGGTCCGCTCATAAGGAAATCCACCCTTCCAAATGTTATTGTTGGACCTAATATCGCTGCAGATAATTCCAGCCGGCGTTCAGTTAACAATTTCAATCAGGACGCCCTGTACGGGAATTACGGCAGCGAAGCAGCTCTCGCTATCAACACAGGGCACCAACTGTTCGCTCATTTGTAAGCGGGGTTTCCTAAGTATGCGCAGCTCCCGGACATGTCAACAATGTAGAGGGTATGTGTGTTTGCGCTGCGCGAAGTACCAGTGGTATTATTAAGAATGGTGGCACTAGTGCGTTAGTGCCGATACTGTGGCGTTGGGGCGCATACACGTATTGCTGAACACGTCGGAAAGTCGTTTGTGCAAAAACGACAAAACATCCTCTCCTGCTCCGTCATCACAGTTCTAATGGCTTATAAGTTCTCAGGCAGCTATACTCAGTGTCATATACATGCTTGTATTTCAAGCAAAATCCACTGCGTGGCAAAAAAAAGCAAAATGCATTTTGAAAACTGGAAGAATAGCTTAGAAAGTAAAATCCACGGCATACACCAATTTATGGTTTCAGAACAATTGGAACATGTGCTTGACTTAGATACGTATGTTCGTCCAATGCACTTAGGCACTTCGAAACTTATGACCAGCCTTTTCTACGCTATTTCATTTTTGATTTTTCTGCGCTTCGATCATGTTATTTTTAAGTCACTGGAGCACGCGCGGGGTATAAATCAATCTGGTGGTAAAAATACAAAAAGTACCTCTAAAACTAGAAGTTGGCTGATCTACAATGAAGACGCTATGGAGGTATGATACTATGACAGTTTGTTATAATGCCATTTCCTTGCAACAGCAACAACTCGGTGCAGCGGAGCAACTACACACAGAGAAAAGTTCAGCACGCAATGGGTACTAGACCAGCTGCAGGAAACCACACCACACAAGATACTACTTAAATATCCTTTTATGTACTTATTGACGATCTGCCCTCTCTTAGGCACTTTGCGAAGCCTTCAAAAACACCCCGAGGGTTAGCGGCGAGAGTACTAACTGTGCACCCCAGGTTCTACACGAAAGTAAATTGGGTGCTAATGCAAAAGTACCAATAAAGGTGTCTGCAGGAAACCACACCCCGCAACGTACTAAATGAAGATGGGACTTTTCGTAGTACCGAAAAAGTACCTGGATACCCCCGCAGGAGGTTGGTTTACAACACCAGATGCTTTTCGTAGTACCGCATAAGTACTCAGTTACCTGCGTGGAGGGCTGGCCTACACCATAATAACCTTCACCTGCATGGTAGATTGGGCACCAATTGCAGCCACTAAATGCACAGTAAATACGTCGATCAATGCAACGAATCGTATATTATAGTCCGCATCATACATATCACGCACACAGGACTTAGTGATTTTGTTCAGATATGTATCACTCCTCTGTAGAGGAGTCCAACACTCATTTGCATTAAGTAAAAACATTCGAAGCTACAAGTATGCCGGTTTCATGCACAAAAGGAAAAGACTTCTTCGGAAAAACATTACAACACGAACTAAAAACGCTATGCATCTGCACACCGCACGAAAAAAGATCAAATATCCGGAACTCACAGTATTCCGGGTATGCTTGTATATACGGCCACCGAACCAGGTTTTCCATTTATTTCCAACCTGTTATGTTTCACAGCTTGGAAATGAATGACAAGACCTTGTTCGGTGGCTTGGACCCATCTATGCCCATCACGTATTTCTGGAGATAGTATAGCACGTTTCGTGTCTTCGTACTAAATTGTGCATTGTACACTGAATGAACGAGCACCCGAGCTGTCAGAGCCTCTGTTTCGCTGGAGGCCTGATAAAGCGTCCGGTGGCTCTTGGCCACTATCAGGCCGTAGATACCTGGCAATGGTCCCCGCTCGGCCGCGACATTCTGAAACAGGTCTCCTTTGCTGCAGCCCAACAGGTGCGAGACTTGACGAAAGGTGCCTTCTGGAAGAACGAACGCATAAATTAACAAAAGATTGACCTTTCACGGTGAAGATAATCAAAGATACATCCACAGGCAAACGCGCGCAATCGCCAAAACGCCCACACGCACACGCAAACACAAACGTACACGCATATGCATAAACATACGCACACCCACACGCACACCCACACACACATAGCCATTTGATTTATTACCACTTGTGAACATCATACCCAACAGAAAAGGGTTCTGACGGACGTAGTCCTTGTTGCTGTAAAAGTTGTACAAATGAACGCCAAATACACAAATAAGACAACCTAAATATTTGCAAAATACTTAATATGAATTATATAAAAAATACACATAAACTACAAAAATAAAAGAAATATACGCATAAGCATACGAGACCCACACGCACTCCACACACACATAATCACTTGATTTATTACCACTTGTGAACATCATACCCAACAGAAAAGGGTTCTGACGGACGTAGTCCTTATTGCTGTAAAAGTTGTACAAATGAACGCCAGATACACAAATAAGACAACCTCAATATTTGCAAAACGCGACGATACCACTGTAGCCAGCACTGACAAAACATGTTTGACGTTACACAGCAGCATGACATGTTTTGATACCTAACCGCTGTGCTTGGCTGCCGGAAAAGCTACCTGGTGGGCTTTTCAGCAGCTCCTGAAACTCTGACATTTTCTTTTCGATGGCATACTGAGAGTTTCGAAACAACTGGTCCTTGTTCTCCCCTGCCAACCTCATGATCTCACGTTGGAACTGCAACAAATGAGAAATCGTCATGACCTGTATATGGAATTCTAACTCGTCGGCAGTGTATTGGCGTTGGTGAATCACAC
This sequence comes from Capitulum mitella, assembly GCA_030062745.1. NCBI lineage: Eukaryota > Metazoa > Arthropoda > Thecostraca > Pollicipedomorpha > Pollicipedidae > Capitulum > Capitulum mitella. The sequence goes on from CP099843.1 coordinate 27,460,306, forward strand.
GAGTTTACATTACTAGACACAAAAATATGCATACTTTACTGTACCGTGACTGTCAAGGTTCAATATATAAAGATACATGAAATGACAATAGATAACTCCAATGGGTGACATGTTCCCTTTTTAAATAACTGGATATGCAATGAGTTATCGAACAAATTAAAACAGTCTAGCGCCAGCTAACCTCTTGGTTTGAGAACAGCCTGGGGTAATCCCTTTCCATTACTGCAAAGGCATCTTCATCCCTCCCAGGCTTTAGGACTTTCTGCCTTCAGTCTTGGAACGTTCCATTCATCAGCCTCACTATATCTTCGTCGGTGAGGTCAGGGTTTTTCAGCTCGTTGATTTTTCTCTGCATGTCGATCTCGTTCAGCTTCGACACCGGTGGAACGTACATGGGGAGTCCAACAACGCGTGGACGCTTACAATCTGACGCAGCGGGCGGTAGAGATCGCTCCTGGGAGTCTTCACGAAGGCGTTTTGCCCGGCGCCGGTTTTTGAATTTATCACGCAGCTTTCGCTTGGCCAGCCGCTGAAATGCCAAAGCAAAATATGAGAAATCCATACATTGCGAGATAAAAGAAAGGAAGTCGTTAGACATGGGACAAGGGGCGAAGGTGTTTTTTATGCAGAACGCGGCATTGTGTGCAATGCCGAAATTCGTGATTATTATTATCGAAATTATTCAGAACAAGCGATAAGTCCAAGCTTACGAATAAGTCGTTCATTCATTCTTGATATCTAGCACTGACACTGGAAACAAATGAACCATTGCTTGCACTCTTACTAAAATGCGTGCACCGGCGCCCCACTGCGTGATGTTTACTGGAACTTAAATGCATTACGTCGAATTACCGAAATCAGTCAATTTATTACTGAAATGCGTGCTTGGAAGATTATTTTAATTTTTGTTTTTATTTTCGTCTTATGTTTTAAATAAAAATAGTTATTTTCAATTTAATATTTTAATTTTGCGTATATATATATATATATATATATATATATATATATATATAAATGTTCATATATCTATATGTAATATATACATATAGATATATATTTCACATTGGTGTAAGCTGGGAGAGGCTTTCTTTAATACAGGTTTTGTTGAAAAGAAAGGTATGTTCTGTTTTTACGATATTTCTGGTGTATCTTTCGATCAGTCGGACATGCCTCTTTAAGTCATAGCTTACTCTTGAAACAAGTGGTACATGATTGTTCATACATTAACGTTTCAGAAATATAATTTTCAATCTTCAGCATAATCTGCTTCACAGTGTAGTACAGCGTTTTTTTTTAATACGCATACACAGAACGATCGTTATTACAGAATGCACTTTCGAAATGGAGTTCACAATTAGTTACCATACATTAAAAGGTTACTAATTTATGAAATATCTTAATTTCGCAAGACGCTCAAAAGCGACAGTGTTATACAGTATTCCATTCGTCTGTTTGAGTCGAACCTTAAACAATGTATGATCAGCGCCTCGGTGATTAGGAGGCGCTTGTGATCATGGCATTTTTAAGTCTAGTCGTGTTGTCCGTCAAAACTTGTCGAGTAAATCGTTCGTCATGGCCTAATATGTGTTGGGCGGGTGCCCCAGCTCGTAAATGCATCGTCAGTCCTCTAGATAAAGTCGTCATTGTGGCACCAATGTAGTGTATGGGACGAAGCCTACAGTCTTAGTGTGGACAAGTAAACTGGTACACTACATTGGTGCTTTTTTACGTTATTGGTCTCGTCAGAAAGGTTATTCTTCATCAGAAGGTTCGCAACTGTTTTGCTTTCGTAATAAACGATTGGCTGTATTTCGATTAACTATATTGGATTTTGTCAAGTAAGTCGTTCGTCGTGTTCTAACATGCTTTAGGTGGGTGCCTCATCGCGTAAATGCATCATCAGTCGCCTAGATGAAGTCGTCATCGTGGCACCAATGTAGTGTGCGGGTATGTACACTTTTTGATCTTGTAAATTTTGTAAATCTTGTACTCTCGTGAATGCCGTATAACACTTTATATACATATAGATCAAAAAGTATATATATATATATATATATATATATGCATATTGTCAATTTGCAAAGATATATTATGTATATATTTTTAACACTTCATTCCAACAAAAAAGTTAAGAAAGAAATGAGTTATAAATGAAGTTATTTCAATTTATAACCCAACATCTTAATTTGCATTATATTTCTGATGTTGGACATACAAAGGTGGAATAATCACTTTAACATCAACGACGTTGTGGACTTAAAAAATGGGCTTTTATCTATGCATAGAATTTATTAAACATATATCAACACAACTTTAAGTAAATTGTGCTGCTTATTGCTGGAAGCTGCATGAACGTGCGGTCACTGGCTTACAAAAAGCGTCAAAGTGGGGGCGGACCACTCAAGTGGAATACTGCATCACAGTTCAAGCTAGACTTTCTCAAAGTATGGCACAGCCCATAACCAGACCGAATTATGGCTTGAACGATCCACACACAGCGTGCTTTTCCTGACACGAGGTTAAGATACCTGAGATCACCGTAACATAATAACATTCCTAACGCTGGATGAACAGCGGTCTTCGCAACTGACGACTTAGGTTAGGATCCCGTGATAAGCACGAATTAGCTTATCATTATTATATGTGAAATCGAGTACTGTAAAAATCCTCATAACCACCGAGCCGTTAGGCGAGTTGGTTATGAAAATCACTGCAGCACGAGAACATAAATAAATTTATCGCTGACGCTCACGTGACCTAAATCAAAATTTTCAAGTGAATTCTGTCATGCATGTCAAGGCCGTATATATACTAGTATGTATCATATATATTCTGAGAAAAAAATGAACGCTAAACACATTCTAATCTACTATTGAAACGACTGGAAAAACAGAGTTATTAAGAACCGGCACAGTTCCAACAAACACAAAAAATATGATCCCAGCTTCTAAAAGTTTGCGGCATTTTTGGGGACGAAAGATGTTTGCACCACATCACTCAAATCCAGCAATACTGGCAATGCCACGCCAACTACTTGCCAGCGCTTCATTCCACGTCATTTTCCCTCGAACGGACGGGAACACATCAAAGACAGCCGACTTCATACTGCTCAGATGTTGGTTCCATGCTGCGAAGAATACGCACATATTAGCCAGCCAGCCTGAGTATTCGTTAGCTGGGGGCGTCGAATGGCGAAACAACAATAAGTGCTCACTTTTGATCAAAAACCAGTAGCAACTATCATGTAGTCTTCATTTCTAAAACTCTGACATGAAGCGATTAGGTTATTTTTGTGCATGAAAGAAATCAACGAGAAATGTGCACTGATTTCGCCGCAAGAAGCAGCATTACAGAACTGGACACTAGCACAATGTGGTACCACTGAACCGAACCCTATTCCAGTGCAAGACGAAAGCGGGAGATGACAATGAAAGACAGTAACGGCAGACGCAGTAACAGACGATGCTGGGAGACGAGAGCGAAAGACTGCGACAGAAAACGACAGAAAAACACAGTAGTGGCAGACTTCAGAGGAGGACGGCAACAGGAGACAACAGTAAGAAATAACAACAAACACAGCGGGGGACTACAGAGCAAAACGGCAACTGGATATATCAACAGGAGACAACAGTAGGATGAAACAGCAGGAGACAGCAATCTGAGACGATACAGGAAGACGGCAGCACGAACAAAAGAGGAATAAGGCAGCAGCAGAAAACAGCGGGAGACGACCGCGGGAGGTAGTAGCAGAAGACGCCAGCAAGAGGACTGATGACGGAAAGAGTGGCAGCAGAAGGCAACAGCGGAGCACGGCAGAGACAGGCAAAAGAGGGTGACAAACACAGGATGCGGCAGCATTAGGGCCACCGTAATCCTTCCGAAAACTGTGGCCTCCGCGATGAGTGCAGCCAGATGCGAAACATCTGAACATGATACCAATGAAATTTGATATGATTTCTTTTCTACGGTAAGGCGCCAATAAACACCACAAGACGTAGCTTCACACATACACAAACACATCTGCTTGGTGCGTTCAACGCCCAATGACAAAATACGCACCGATAACGACACAAACGTGTCACGTCCAATTCGACTGGCGTCATGCCAGGCGACAGGGAATGAGGAGCTTTCGCCGCACATCTCCCATTGATCCTGAGACACTGCACATGACTTCTGCCGTTTCAGAAAGTAGAGCAGGGGAAAAAGGAGCATCATAAAGTTGAACATAGCCCACACGGGATGCCGCTTTCCCCACGCCCCAGTCGGTCGATTTTTCTATGATGTCGACTGTACCATTATGGCTAATTACGGTCCGCACAGCCATTTGAACCGACATGAATACATGAGCACATACACACAGATAATCGTTATTCCAAAAATTAGAGTCAGCAAGGATTTGGCACAACAAACAGCATACGCTAGTCTGATCTGATGCGTCCCCGATGCCTGATCTGATACGTATATCATTACAAAACGCAGCACACAGAGACAATTTATGTGATATGTTTCATGACTGCCTATACATGTGTTTTTACCTGACTAATATGTGATAAAATGAAATGGTATCCGAATGATTTCTTGGTAAGACCCATCTGAAAAATGAAAGTTTCACGTATAAGGACAAATCGTGTAGGAATGGTGAGGTAGATAACGAAACGTCACACGAGTACGCTGCTATTTGTCCCGGAGCACGATTTAAGTTAGCAGGGAAATATCGCGGAAAATGCACTCCTTCGCCCCGATGCGTTTTGTGAATATAATCGGAGGTGCAGATGAGGGTTCATCCTCATGGCTGAACACGTGTATCAAGAACCAGTGCTCCCCAAAAAGACAGCCACCGCAACTCAACGGATGTGTACGCTCACACGACTTGCCCTTACCACATCGTTTGAGTAGTGAATGATGCAAATATTACATCCATGATCTGAGACCAATCTGACGTCTTCAGCTTAGAAGAGCCGTCTTCGAGCTGATTCCGTAGGCTCTTTGTAAGGTGATTCGGATCCAAGTACCTGCGTGAAAAAGACTCGGATTTAGAAGTAGGCCATGTCAAGTGACAACCATCTCATGTCTTTTCAAAACACATCCGATGATTCAAAACTCTGATTTTTTCGAAAGCGACGAAAGCAAAAAAATGCAAACACAAAACACAATGTTTATTTCGGTTTCTCACCTGGTACACCCAGATGTCTTCAATCGTTTGCTTCCAGATGCCGCTAGATGAGCTGGCGCTGTCCGCTCAGAAGGTCTGTCTTCTCCACAAGAGAAAACGGAGCCAGAATGCCCGTCACTAACAGTGCTGTAAAGAATGGTTGGATAAACTTACCATCCGAATACTTAAAAGTGATCTGAGCCGGTGAGCGACAAATGAAACTGCAGAGCGTAAATACATGAAAGAAAACTGGTTCCACCAGTCATTCATCTTAAACCAGTAGCATACGGAAGGATGCAACCTCTTAAAGTAACGCATAATGAAGATTACTGTTGGAGTTAAAACCCCTTGCTAAGTCTTTTCGAAGGGATAGAGTCGTGTCGTATGTAGAGTCGCTACTTTCCCACTAATCAGATTACTGTCTCGCTAGTCAGACCCCCAAGTGGTCATTGGTCCGAGGGCTCCAACGTCACCTTTGGTTTCAGTTGTATCCCGCAATGCACTGAATACAGTCTATGTTGAGGAACCCCATGACCCGGGTCTCGCGTGCAACACTCCGACCGCGGATATGACGGACGCTACATGTAGTTCCTGAAGTTTCTTTTAATGTCCGATCAAAATCGGACCCTAAGTTGTTATTTCTATACTACAGCAGGACGCGGGACCAGGCCGCTCTGTTGCGTGAAAAATCAAGTATCAATCAGTTGGATATGAGCGTATTTCTACGGGGCCGTTTGCACCAGCGCTATTGTGGTCAAAATGCATACAGAAAAGATGCAAAAGATGAAAGATGCCAAGACGCATTTGTGTAGAAAGTATGCGTATGACGGTCGGACGAGCGTCGTAAGACGGGGTTTTGGAATGGGGTTTGTCTTAATGAGGCCTTTTTAATGACCTAATGATTTGGAAAACTTAATGAGGTTTGTCGGTCGGGGACAGTCGACAACGTTCAATCAGGGGCGGTCAGACAGTCAGACTGCGACTAGTTGAAGGACAGACACACGAGAAATGGGACGACACACAGACCAAGGCATTTAATACATAATCTGTATGCTAACAAACAGCAAAAATTAGCACAAACAACCATTAAAAATATAACAGTTTTACCAATACATCTGGTACCTGGCATCCAGAGCTGTTTTCAGTCCTCCTCCTCCTTTCTTAGAGAGCGTTGGCGAAGCGCTGAGACCAGCGTTGTCGAACTGACACCATTCAAAGCCAGTGCTGTGGATCAAAGAACACCGAGTAGCCAAACCACACAAGATCATCGTACCTTGGCGTGGGATTTACGTAGTGCCTTTGGACCCTCGGACGAAACCAACTATTCGTGGGCTGGAAATCTACCCATGACGATTTTTCGCTGCCGTAGTCTGCACGTAGCAAGTCGGCAGCAAAAACTGCATGCGAGAATTCCACATGAGAACCAAAACGCGCTGAAGGTGTGGAGGAAGAGTTGGCAGAGGAGTGGAAGCCCCAGCCACAGGTACAGAAACTAGAAAGGTCTGAAAAATTGTTTGTGAGGAGGACCTCGCCGTATTTTCTACCTCGTTTCTTGTCATGCAACGTCGTTGGCTAGTGCTAGATTTTGACGAAGCTGGAGGGGGGGGGAGCAGCTGTCTCCACTGCATGACGGGAAAGCTTGGTTCGGGCTGGAGTGGGCGGGGAGGGAGGGTTCCAAAGCCCTTTCGGGTCCCAGACATCTCGTGTATGCCATTGGTCAAATTGTTAAATTTAGGCAATCACTGTGGGTTTGGGCAAGACATGCCAGTTTTCAACTCGGTTTATCCGCACCACGGATTGGCTCGTATTCTCTTTACTGGATTGCTGACCAGATATGCTGTCTTTTGTTGGCTTGCGTTTAACCCTATTCCCGTCAGGGGGGGGGGCTGAACCCGCCCCCCCCTCGGGTTTTTTGCTTGCCAACTCCAGGCTTTTTAACGCAGCTTCACGAAACTTGGTCACTTTTCCTAGCTATTTTTTCTACGCGTTGTGAAAAAACTTCACAATTCTACTTTGCTCAGGAGCGGAGCCAGGCAACGTTTTTGGAGGCACCTCAGGTCATTTTTGGCCATGTTGAGGGTAAAAGAAAAATGTCTGCCAAAAATAGGGTTTTTAAGATAGAACTTAAAACTTTATATGGATGTATAGCTAAATAGTTGCGCAATGTGCACACCAAATTTTCTTTATCTGAGGTCATTTTGCAAGGTCAGGTCAAGGTCAAATTTATTTCTTTTGCAATAATTTCGGCGCCGTTTTTTCAAATGCCAAACCCAGAATATTTATGACATAGACGGGTGCCCTCTACTTGTGTACCAAATTTCAGTTTGATATCAGGTCGGGTCACGGAGCTATGACCTAAAATATCAGTGCGCGTACCCTATATCGCAATAGCCATAAAATGAAATTTTTGAAATAGAGTGAATTCAAATGATTGAGAACGTTTACAGATAATATTAAATGCACACAAGATCATTCCAAGTGATCCCAAGGTCACTGGAGGTCATTTAAGGTCAAAGGTCACAAGTTGATCTGAAGAACGTGTGACCATGGCAGTTCCCCCTTTTTCATATCCCTGGCACCGCCTATGCTAATATTATACAAACATTGTAATGTGATTTTTATTTCTTTAGCATAGCATGACTAGCAGAAGCCAAAAAAGCGTTTTTACCTTTTTTGTTCATTCAGTTATTAGAAAACTAATCCTCCTATTTTTGAAACCCTGTGAACGCCCATGAATTTTCTCAAAATTTCAGATTTGTGAACCCATGGTAAAAGCCCTATTCATAATCTCTCGATTCATACCAGTTTCATTAAAATCGGTCCATAAACAACGGAGTTATAGGAAGTCCAAAAGCACCCCCATTTTGACATTTTTGCCCCCCGGCATCCACAAATTTCGAAATTTTGAAAATTTCTTTGTATAAAAATGTAGTTCACGTCACGGTAAATCGATTGCCGTTTGTTGCCATGAAATCGGATGTGTAGTTCTCGAGATCTCAGGGGCGGCCGAATCCGCCCCCCCTGCCGGGAATCGACCATACCGTCTAGCCCTCCGGGAACAGGATTAAAGCAATGTGTTGCAAGATCAATAGGGCAGCATGAGTGTAGAACTGGGACAAAGGTTGGTATGGAAAAATAAAATCATCGGCGCTAAAACGCGACATGGATAACAGATTTATATCACTCTTTTTAATAAAACATGGAAATATATCAATGGGTCAAAATACTGGTATGGAATTTCATACCAACAAGGCCCTTCGGTATGGAAAACTCCACACCAAAGTTACGCCCCTCTAGGGTAATATGTTGAACTGAATCACAATCTGACTGGGTCGGGAGGGCTGGACTTCAAAAATGTACTCCTATTTCGGACATCCATTCTAGAGATGCGTAAAATATTGAAATATCAGCTAAAGGTAAGTTTCTGCCCGACGAAAGCGCAATCGATCCTTTGTATAATTGCCACCAATGTAAAGAATGTATCATTCTGTTTCTAACCATACATTCCACTACTTGATTTTCTAAAAAATAACGACAAAATCGCCACGATAACGTACCACACAGGGATACCGTGCTGCAGTCGACTGGCGGAGAACAACATTATTCCGCGGCGGAAAATGTAGTGTCGACAAGGTTAAGGTTATTGAAATCAAGGACGTGTACACCCTGCATGCATCTTCCAGCGATTAATGACGTCATATATACGAAAATTCTATTCTGTTGCTACAAACTGAACTTGAAGGAACTACTGAATTATTACGCCGTTATATTATTGTATAAGATAATTGCTGGGATATCTGACATCAGTATTATTACATTATGACATTTAATACTCGTTAGATTACATTAGGTTGCTAGGTTGGGTTGCGCTGGGCTAGGTTAGATAAGGTTAGGTTAGGTTAGGTTAGGTTAGGTTAGGCTAGGCTAGGCTAGGCTAGGCTAGGCTAGGTTAGGTTAGGTTAGCTTAGGTTAGGTTAGGTTAGGTTAGGCTACGTTACTATGTTAGGTTAGGGTAAATTTTTATTTGTTGTTTTATTTTTCAGATATTTTATTTCACTGCTTTTTTGTATTTTTCAAATTGCAACTTTACTTTTCCATCTTTGTAATATTTTTACTTTTTTATTATTATTGTTGTTTGTACTATTTTATTAGTATTTTATTAGTATTTTATTAGTATTTTATTATTATTATTATTATTATTATTATTATTATTATTATTATTATTATTATTATTACAACGACTAACTTTTTTATTTTAAAGATAATTAATATCGCATTTGTTATTTCCCAAACCTTTTTTATTACTCTTGATTGGACCTTGAGTCCGACCGACGACCAATCAGCGTCGAGATCTCACGTAAACAAACTATTTAACTCAGAAACCTCAAAAATCCCACGCGAGCGTTTGGCGGTTAGCATACCCGTGACGACGCAATCTGCTTCGGGGGGAATAATGTGTGTTTCGGGTTTTTTCGACTGAAATCGTGAGTAGTACTTATCAATATTGCATTTGAAGCGCCATGCAACTACTACTTTGATTATTTTCCCTCGAAGTAAGCGCTCGGTCAAAATCTTACTGTTGACCGAAATATCTGATACAGACAGAGGCGTCGATTTGTATTTTTTGGCGAGAGTCCTGCCCCCCGCACCTAATGTTGATTTGGGCCTCCCAAGTTGGTTTGGGCCCCCATTATTTTATGCCAGTTTTAAAAGGAAATTGTCATGAATAACGAAAGGAACGCCGCAATAGATAAAAGGTAGGCACAAATTATAGAAAAAAACATAAGCGGTCTATTTGTCTATCGACCTTTCTATCGTCTATCTATATATTCCTGTATACATGGGATATATGAAATTTTTAGCTTATAAATAGTAACAGAGAAACGTATAAATTTCAACCGGCAAATATAACGTGGGCGAAATCCATTGAAAAACTCACATTTGGGGGAGGTAGGTTGTCAGGCCCTCGGGTAAGCCTCTAATCATTTACATAAATCGACGCCCCTGGCTACCGGCACCATACCGCACCACTAGAGACATGATATTCCGGCTTGGAGCCGGCAGCGTTTGGATGGTACCGGCACTGGAAGCAGCTTTCAGTCTACTTGAGAATGACGTTTATTATAATTTCTGAGGATCCGAAGTAACGCTAACCACCGCATGTCATGTGTACGTAAGTTATGAATTTTGATTAACGGATGCTATGCGCTATAACGGGTCGTCATATTGCACATAAAACCGGTCCCTTATTCCTGATGCTACCAACCGAACTAACCAAAATGAAATAAATTTCACAGCCGTGACGCAGGCTAAATAAAAGCAAAAGGTCAACAGATGCACGATCATCACATAAAAAGATAACGCAAAGCCCTAGTTATTCTAAACAGACCGATGTGTTACAAATAAAATGACGATATTGAATCAGCATACGCTGAAAATATAAGACAATATATATCTGTACAGCATAGTGCTGGCTTCAGAAGCATTCAGCGATGAGGCAGGTGGTGCGTTACTGTTAGGCCCAACAGGCATCTTTCCGGAGAGGCGTCTTACCTCGTTTTACCCTTCCTGTTGTCAAAAAATGATCATTGTTTTGAGCCCCGAGGCCTGCGGACTGCGGGGGTCGGGCTGAAAATACCCGCAAAGCAAAAAGGTTTTCTGCTGTTTTGTGTACCAACTTTCATGGTATACGGTTAAAAGTGCGAAGCCCGGTACAGAGAAATATATGTGAGATGAAAAGTTTATCGGATCCTGATCTATCTTTCTACCACATCATATAGCATACGGTATATCCTTCATCACAGTTGAATTATTAATTAAATAAATTACCACAGTTTGTTCCTATTTCAATCACGAGCATTGCGTTTTTAGGCACACCTTCCGACCTACCCAACAATTTACTCGTTGGCATAGGGAAAAAGAGGTCAAGTACCTTGGGATGCTACTCCAAAACCAATCATTGCACGTGACTGCATCACAACAATCAAACCATTACAAAACAATTTTCTTAAGGCGTAATTCGTGTTCATACAAGCTGTCGTTAAATGAAACGGCATTCACATTTGGGGCTGGCCTGTGAGTGCCCCAAAATATCTACCCAATTACGTTCTTGCCAACTTGCAGGCTACGAAAATCTTAAGGCGCGTATGCTATGTTTCTTATCTACCAGAATGCATAAGTTCACACAATATAAGACAACACTCACCAAACAGTTATACACACACAGCTGAACCACCTCACCTTCATCAGAAATCATCCTCAGGATGCGTCGTCAGTGTTCCAGACCACGCACTGCACGAAAATGGCGTCTTGTCCGCGTCTGCGCGCGCAGAAAATGCGGCACTTCACACCGATAAGTACCCGACTGAGGTTTACGTTACCCTGCAGGGGTTAATTAAACTTTATTTAGCAGTTAATCGTGGAGAAGTTTGCGCAACCTCCCTCTACCTCACGCGCGGGCGTATTCCGAACGGCTGACGTGGGGTGCTTGCGGGGTGCTAACAGAATACTGGACTACTTGAGGAGTAATTTTAGCACCCGTATCATACTCAAGGGCGATTGAGTAGTATCACTGGCTCTAAATAGGTTGAAATTTTGCCACTTTTACGGCAAAGGTACTTCTAGCATCGCCGTATTGGCACTAATTAAAAAAATTAGCACCAGGGGTGCTGAATTTTTCTCTGTGTGTAAAGTTGCCTTCTTTTTTCCTGTCTGGAGTCAGATTGGAATCAGTCGACTAGTGTTTCATTGTCCCTTGTTGTTTTACCTATCTGACACCCAAGCCGATTCTATTGATATCCAATGCGTGTGGTAATGGGACGTTGAGGAATTGGAATTCCCGCACTTGGAGCGTGACGAGGTCACGCGAGCTCATCTTCCAACATGAACCGATATTTCTCAAATGACCTCTGCCACGGTTGAAATGAGGATGCCAACGTTGCGATATTGGGCACCAAAAAACTTCCGATCAGTCTGTTTGAAGCAGCTCTGGATTAACGACCTTCATTGATTTGAAGCCAGATTTCTTTTTGGGTCTTGAATGCATGTGAAAAACTTGGTTTTTATATGACTAGCCGTTTTGCAGAGACCATCCCCGTATATTTAAACCCAGTGCTGGTCTCCAACTGAGTAAACGCCACATGTTTTTAAGCCATGAATTGCACCTGATGATGAAACCTTGTTAACATATGACGACGTTTCCAGCGGAAACCGCCTGTTAAAGTTGTCGAAATTCGACTCTACCGCCATCTTTTGGCAGGGCGCATCCAAAACATGCCAAGCACGCTTTCTCTAAAACATACGCTGCCGGACGTATTAAACACTCATTACAGTATCGTCGAACAGTCTGACACGGCTGACTCAGTATCGCGGCGCCCTCAAACCAGCACGGACAGGGGCTGCGGGCACCACTTGGCCGGCCGTCTGCACAGCCGCCGGCCAGGCCGGCAACACAGGCGCGGCCGCGCGGCAGACGCCGGCTGTGAGCCAGGCAACGTCGGCAGGACACGCGGACCTCTCAGAGATGCGGGCCCGGCTCTTTACTCCGGCGCGGGGTCACGGCAGATGGACTCCGGCACAGCGGGGCACGCGCACCGAGCGACTCCGACTCTGACTCAGGTGCTGTGGGCTCTTCGGCAGGGATGCCGGCTGCCAAAGCTCGTCTGCCGTGCGCCGCGTTGCGGTGGCTTGGATGACGCTGGTTTCGCCGGGCCGTGGCGACCTGGATGACGCTGCATCAGCTGAGGATCGGATGCAAGCGGGCTGAAACTCAGCCGTGAACAGAACTTGACTCGCGCTTCGCATAAACTGGCTCGAATGAGAACGGGCACGCAGGGTGAGGTGCTGGCTGCCCTTCTGTCAAAGTTCTGGCGGAGTTGGCTGCTGGGACGCTGCTGCTGCCGTGGCGCGGCGCACCTTGGCGCATGCAGCCGCTCGGAGTCAGAGTGAGGTCATTTCCTCCACTGACATCAGTCAGGTGTGGCCGCGTGAGCGTCCTGATGGGGGCGGGCTGGTGGCTGGCCCGGTTCAGGTCAGCATTGGCGGGGAACCGGTGTAAAAGTGTGCGGGAGCTTGTTTCCGTTGCCACTGATTGGTGCTTTGGGCTATTCTTTCGTTCCATCATTCGTGCATTTCAATTGCCAGCCATAGAAACGGCGGTTTAGGACGCCTTTCTCAATTACAGCGAGACATGCGAAAAACATGAACATGCAACATTCTCATCATAACACACAACACGACATAAAGTCACACACGTCATTAACTCATCTTTCATCTGCCGTAGTAGCGTTGCCAGAGGGCGGGAGGGTGGAGGGGTCAGTTGTCCCCCCCCCATGGTCAGAGTTTCCAAAAATCGACCACTGTTACAAATTATGCGTTGAAAATACAGTAATATTCCAAAATTCTAAACCACTGCATGTCTTATTTCAAAATTTTTCAGATGTGCTATTTGAAAACGTAAATTTATCTATGTTTGGAATAAAATGGTGAACATAATAACTTTAAGGCCTTTTCATTCCAGCCTCGACCCTCGCCCGTCTTACGAAAACACTGACTACGCTGCTGATCGACTGCCTTCAGGACACTGAGCGTTGCTGATATATCAATGCGACTTTTAAGGACTGCACTCGACACCGGGTAGCGTTTGATGCTGCGCTCAAAGTCTCCTGTCTAGCCTAGTCTGCTCTGAGGACTGCCGCCCACGGCGCCGACACCGCTTCAGCGCCACTGGTCCGGGCGGCGACGACTGGTGACCTTTACCTGCCGGAGACGGGAGTCAGGCGGCGGCCGACCCAGCGCCGGTGAAGCTCGGCAGCCACAGGCGCCCGGCGAGAGCCCGGCAGCTGGTAACAGCGCCCGGCGACTGCCAGCCCGGCAAACCGGAGCTGACAGCTGTGCGAAGCCGGCTTTTCCTGTAGGCCTGGCCTGGGAAGTTGCCTTTGAAACGGTCTCCATGTGTGTCTGTATTTTTGTTATGCTGATAGCTACGTAGAACTGACTGTTGATTAAATGAATAGCCAACTTTGCTCTGAGCATGCTTTCAGTTACCTCTTGCGATACGGAGCCCGGCATATTCGACTTTTCTTCGTATTTCCTCTGGTCCTCTGCACCCGAAGCTCCCAAAGCTTTGTCGTTTCCCGTCCTGTCCGGATGCGAACGTGTCGCTGGTGTGAAGTGCCCGTCTGTCGCCGATGCTGGCTATCACTCCCCCGTCCCGCCCCGAGACTGGGCACAAGCGGCCGCTGCCGACGCCGTCCCCCTCGACCAATCAACCCCCCCCCCCCACCCCACCGCCCTGACGTCACCGACGCCGGCCCGCGCCATGGAACACGGCCCGCTGATTGCATCTGATTGCCGGCCACGTAACGCGCCGGGCCCGGCGCCTCGGCAGGGGCCGGGGACGGGCGGCGATCGCCGGCCGGCGCTTGGTAGTCTGCGCGCGGCGCCCGCTGTCAATTGGCCCCAGTCGGCCGACTCCGGAGACAGCCGGAGATGCGCGCTGATTGTGAGTCCGCTGTCCCGCTGGCGGCCGCCGGCGGCCGACGCGGGTCGGGGAGAATGGCACACGGGCTGTTTGGATACGTTTGCTGGAGCACTCGGACACGGACAGATGGGTTTCCTGAATGAACGAACACGAGATGCGGCGCAAAAAAAGTTGCTCTTTCTTCGGTTACCGGGAATAAAGCGCAGCAAGATCATTTTCGAAAAGGGCTGTGTCTTGCAGAGGACCCGTGCCGATACGAACATGGCCACTGGTCAACGATTTGACGCATGCCACCAGCGCTTCGCAGCATACCGCTGTCTTCAGTATTCGACTTGTGTGGACCTAAATAACACGCTTATGATCTTGTCCGCTGATCGTTGTGCCATCAGTGCTTTGTGATACATGTCATTCAACATATGCGCCATCAATAACTCCTTTAATCAGCCGCCATTGATAACTCTCCTTCAATCGGCCGTCATCAATTACTCTCCTTCAGTCAGTCTTTTCACGGCTGTCGGACGAAGCATTCACCTGTGATGCCATCTCCCAGGTCAGAGACGGGCGCCGAAAAGAGACCAACACACCAGCCAGACGGACCGATCGGCCGCTGACCCACATTGGGATAAGCTTCTCCGGTGCTGAGCTGGTCCACGGACGGCGCTCCCGGAGACAGCCGTGACGGGTCAGCTGTAGTGCGTGGCGGCGCCGGCGCCGGCCGTCCCTCCTGTTACACACGCACACCGTCTCGGTCCGCGCCGAGGTCGGGAATCCCGTCATGGAGGGGCAGGATGGTTTAGATGAAGACAGCACGAGCGGCGCTCTGTGCACCGGACCGCCTGGCTTTATCGCCGCTCCGCTTGTCCTACGTTACTGCTTCATGTGCCGGAACATCGCTTCATTTGGGACACATAGTGAGCCATTGCTCTGAAGCGGGATAGGCCGACCGGGCCCACCCATATTGAGCACGATTTACGCCTGCGTCCGGGAGACACATCAGCTCGTTTCGAGCGTCCGCCGACTGCCAAATGCCTGCTGAAGCGATGGGGTCGTCGTGCGCCGGCTGTCTTCAAGGACCGAGCCGCGACGCATAACCGTTTGCGCCGCGACTCGCCGACGTTCAGCAGCTATTGCGGCCATTACGCGGGCTTCCGGACGACAATAACCGCGCCGCTTCCCGGGGCGGAAGTGAACCGTTTCCGTCCCGAGCCGAGACTGCCGGCCGCGCCACCCTTCCGCCGGCAGGCGGCGTTCGGTCGCGGGTAAACAGCGGCGCATGGATTGATTAACGCTGATTGATCGCTTTAAATTCGGGCCGCTCTCCCGGTCGCCGGCCGACGTTTGTTATGCCCTCCCCTTGTCGTTTACGCGCCGGTCGTAAACCAGCGAAACGCGGCGGGACAATGGGCCGTGATTGGACGCTTTTATGAACGACCTGCTGCCCCGGGCGACGGCGGCACGCGCGGAATACGCGGCCGATCGCCGGCCCGCGCCCGGGATCGGGGAGCCACCCGTGCGTGGCGCCCTGCGGCCAGGCTGGTAACCAATACCCGTGGGACGGTCCGCGCGGGGACGGCCCGCAGACGGAGCCCGAGGCGGGCGTCAGAGCGCGACTGCCGTCACGCCGATTGGTTACAGGGCCTGGAGTAGGGGAATGACGATATGTTTAAATCGCCATTTTCGGCTCACTTATTTGTATCGTCCAACGGCGTTTCTACCTTCTCGAATGAGAGTTCTTTTTTGGGTCTGTCGTCAGGCTAAGACTGCTAAGATATCCAAACCCAGTCCAGTTCTGGTTGCTGAATAAAACTGCAATCAGCAAGTCTACAGCACAGTCGCCGAAGTCGAGTCAGAGTACTTGCAGAGATAGAACTGATGTTTTGTCGTTCGTAATGACGTGGTGTTTCAACCGTATCTTATTACGCATGTAGGTTTTTAAGACAAACTGTTTACCAAGAAACAAGGTTGACTGTTTTCAAGGTAGACACACGTGTAATGCAGATACCGACTAATGCGCTCTTGCAGAGCACATAAACAAAGGTTCTTTTTTCGAAAGTCATATTCTGCCTTTGCCATATGGAATAGCGTCTGACGGCAGGTGCCATCGGAGTCATAGTGCTGTCGTAATATACAGAGCTGGCTGTTGAGCGAAGAGAAACGACGAAAGAGCGTGACTCCAACGTCGTCCTGCAACACCTCAGGCGCCTCCCACGGGTGAGCTCAATAACCGCGGGGCATCCACCACGAATGACCAACCCCTGCTGCTGGCGGCGTCGGAGCCCGCTGCGCCCCCACCCCGCCGGCCGGCCGGGCAGGAGCGGCAGCCGACTTACGGGCTGTAAAACCAGCCGGCGGCGGCCGGCCGCTAATGCCCTCGAGCGCCCGGCGCCGTTAATCGCGGCGTGGCGGCCGCCGGCGCCCCGGCGGCAAAAAGCCAATCGATTCGGCGCGATTCGGCGGCGGCGGAGTCGGCACCGGGTCGGGCCGCCGCTGGGCCGCGTGACGGCGCCGCGCCGGGCTGTTTTCCAAGAGAGACGGCGGCAGCTGTGGCTCCCGCGGGCGTCTTCCATTTATCGAGGCGACCGATTTCGTCCCAGAGAGGCAAAACATGGCTGCCGTATTCCAGTGGAGACGGGCCTGTCCGGGAATCAAGGGCTGTTCGAGATTCAAAATTCGCTTCAGAATTCAGAACGTTGCCGGACGCTTTCATTCGGGACGACTGACCTGAGCTCCGCTGTGATTTGCTTTGAGTAAATGTCTGTTCTTCACGTTTCACGTTATCCCTCGTCCACGAATTATGTATTAGACTGATGAGGCTGCAGATAAAACTTTGTGGTTTCTGAAAACCCCACTATATCTTTATCTTTGTTCTAACTTGGTACCATACTGTCTGGAAATAAAACAATATCTCAAAGGTCACTATATAAAAATCGGCGTGAATTAATTTCCCGCATCTTGTAGGGAGATAAACGCACAAAAAAGCCGAAAAACCTTGACTGGACAGTCAAACGTTTCGAGTTTGGTTTGCGTGCATGCCGATCCGGTCGCTGGATACGTATAAACAGCGCTAAATGGTTCGGCAGCGGTCCTTGTTAAAAGCACCGCCTTACGATAACATGCACTTCTGGCTTATCTCGGAAGCTGTAGGGGACGTTCAATACATATTTTGCATGCAATCGTAGTGCATGAGGTCGGCGGCATCACCACTCAATGGACCCCACTGCTCACCGTCTGCCCGGACGGCCGTCTGTGTGCGTCGGTCCTGACGACGGCCAATTTACGGCGACTTGTCACGCGCCTCTCTTATTTGACACGCGCCCCTCTCGTAACTGTCTGGGGACTTTGCCATGGAACATCGCTCAGAGCATGGCCAGGGTAAGAGGGAGCTCCCTGTGTCGCGAATTTATCATCGCATGGCCTGATGGAAATGCGTACGGGCTGGTGGACTTGAATACCGCCTTGGAGGCAGGTCGCATTGTCCGATAGCACTGAGATGACGAATTAGATGGAATATGCCCGCTCGCCCATAGACAAGTTCAATACGTCGCCGGTTGACGTCACAGTCAAATCTCATTGCGCGAGCGGCAAAAGAATCAATCCGATCGTGAACTGGCGGTGCGTGACTCGAATTCGCTGCCGTCTCGCTCGCGCCAAGTTGACTTTATTTCAGACGCGTCGGCCTTTAAGAGCACTTCCCTCCCCGCCGGCGGATCGCCGACTTAAAATACTGTTAGTTTTACCCCGTCGCGCAAAGGCGAGGTTTGTATTCTGAGTAAACAGTGGGTTTTCGGGCCCGGAGAAGTTCGGCGGACGACGGTCGGCGGCGAGAGAGGGGCGGGCAGGCTCGCAGCCGTCTGAGAAAGATCTGTGGCCTCTGCTCTCCGGCCCCGAATGCTTTTTAGCCAAATTCCGGCCTGCGTTTGCGGTGGGACCGCGAACATGGGTGCTTCCGCATGTTTGAACTTGTAAAAAACGTTTCGCGTACATTATTTGTCGTGCGTTTTAAAGTTGATTGCATTTGCATATGAATGGGTGTGGAAATTACAAAAGATGGTGATAGCACAAGTTTCCAAACAAAGATCAAAAAGGGCATCAAAACAATTTATATTACAACGTTCGCCGATTGACGTGTACTGACTGTTAAGAAAGAAGGCTAGATTGTTAAGCACCTGAGATGCCAGAACTGCGACTTGGGCCACCAGTTCTGAGTGACCTGGACCAGTTCGTCTGTATGACTTACGCCAGCTCCTGTGGTTAACCTGGGCCAGCTCTTGTGTGTGACCTGGACCGGCTCCTGTGTGCCCTGAGGTGGCTGCTGTGTGAACTGGGCCGGCTCCTGTGTGCCCTGGGCCGGCTCCTGTGTGGACTGGGCCAGTTCCTGTGTGCCCTGAGCCGGCTGTGTGAACTGGGCCGGCTCCTGTGTGCCCTGAGGCGGCCCCTGTGTGAACTGGGCCGGCTCCTGTGTGCCCTGAGGTGGCTGCTGTGTGCCCTGGGCCGGCTCCTGTGTGAACTGGACCGGCTGTGGGAACTGCGCCGGCTCCTGTGTGCCCTGAGGTGGCTGCTGTGTGAACTGGGCCGGCTCCTGTGTGCCCTGAGGTGGCTGCTGTGTGAACTGGGCCGGCTCCTGTGTGCCCTGAGGTGGCTGCTGTGTGAACTGGGCCGGCTCCTGTGTGCCCTGAGCCGGCTGTGTGAACTGGGCCGGCTCCTGTGTGCCCTGAGGTGGCTGCTGTGTGAACTGGGCCGGCTCCTGTGTGCCCTGAGGCGGCCCCTGTGTGAACTGGGCCGGCTCCTGTGTGCCCTGAGGTGGCTGCTGTGTGAACTGGGCCGGCTCCTGTGTGCCCTGAGGTGGCGGCTGTGTGAACTGGGCCGGCTCCTGTGTGCCCTGAGGCGGCCCCTGTGTGAACTGGGCCGGCTCGTATGCGCGACCGGGGCCAGCTCTCCTGTGTGACCTGTGCTGACTCTTGTATGTTACTTAGGTCGTCTCCGGTGTGATTTGTAACGGCTCTTGCATGTTACTTATGCTGGCTCTTCCTTGTGACCTGGGTCGGCTCCTGTGTATGACCTAGGTCTGTTCCTATATGTGACCCGGGCCGGCTCCTGCATGTGACCAGAGCCGGCTTCTCCGTGTGACCCGGGACCTTGACCTTTGCCCTGGGACCGTGTCGGCCAGGTCAGCCCGATCGGCGACTCCGCCGCCCCTCTGCCGGCACCGGCCGCCCGGCCGTGGGACATCCGGTCTCGTTATCTGATCCAGATCATTAGCTCCACGTCTCTGCCGCGCCGCGGCGACGCACCGCCCGCGGGCAATTACGCTCCGGCGCGGTGGCGAAGTAGCGCCACTTTTGCGTCCGCCGCGGCCGGATCGTCTGAGGTCGAGTCTACCAAGTGACTGGAGGAAATTCGCCATTGACTTCGCCGTTTTTTTTTGTTTTTTTTTTACAACGCCCGAGTTTTCTTTGATGTCGGCTCGGATCGACTGGCGTAACACCTGGCCTGGGTCAGGGTTGGTTCAGGCATTACCGCAGTTATTCTTCCCTTCAGTTCAGGCATCATCGCGGAAAGCTCTGTTCTATAGAGTTGAGAATTTGGATTCAGATGATTCCAATGTTGAAATGTTTACCGAATATTCCAATGCTCGCCGATCACTCGCATTTTATGAGTCCGTAATGGCATTTATATTCGGTACGTGATGATTAAATTGTTTCGGGGTGTAAGTGAGCATGAACGGCGCCACCTTTGGGTACGTGGGGTACCAGTACCCCACAGTCATTTGATTGTGGGGTCCTACTGCCTATACCCAGTAGCACACAATAATTGTAACCCGTGAGGTGAAATACTGTGGTGAGATATACAATTTGTTCTTAGATTTTCGGGACAGTCATTTTAGGCTGACAAGCGACAAGTTTTTATTACAAAGATAGTAAATGGTAAAATGGAGCGGCCCAAATCCGGGGAGAAACCCACTTTTGAGGGGATCTCCTCTCTAGAGTACATCGTCTTGGCTGCGTCCCTGGAGTACCCTACAGTCAAAAAAGCGTGCCGGCACCTCTGTACGTGAGCATAGGGGTTTGATCTTATAAAAAACCCAAATATTTCGGCACGGTTTGAGATGCCTGCGTCAGTGGGATCAGTGAGTGGCAAACATAAAGGACGCCAGTTATAAAAATAAGAGCGGGAATGATGATACTTGCGTATAAATAATAAAGTCTCTTTATGGTTTTTTCGCTTTTATGTATTTCCCTATCAAAAGATGTTAATGACTTTTTGGTTTCCATTTTAATGTTCGTTTGATTTTGATCTTTCTCCATCAAGACTTGAATAATGGTACGCGCGTGCCATCATTCAGATGCGTATTTGTATAACTGGCGCATTTTTATCCTCTCCAGTCACGGATCCCACTGACGAAGACATATCAAATCGCGCAGATATATTTGGGCTTTTCTGAGTTCAAACATTTATACCTACTCGCGCATACTCCTAAACAACTTGATCGTTTGAATCCCCTTTTGCATTATGTTACACATTCTGAAGATCTATGTGAGTCAGATCTTACATGATGCTAACTAGGACATTGCCAAAGTTTTTTTAGATTCTGCACATCAGTATGGCTGAGAGCAATGCGCGGTAATGACGCTGAGACGTCTTTCCCCTGTGAAAATGATTTGCTACTCAAGTTTCGTGGACCATGCTTAATCCTGCGAATAATCTGACGCCTGTAATGTGACGCCATGACTAGCAGAAGGTCAGGCGGAGATTAGTCATTGAGTGGAGCTGGGTGCTACCGGGGAAATTCCAGCCTGGTCACGTCGTGTCTCCTGCTGAAAATAAGGAAAAGACCGGTCTCTCTGTGAATAAAGTGGCATTGTACATGCAAGGAGGTTTTGCATCCATACTGATTTCCCATGCTAAAAATATATTGCATTGAAGTGGAATGCGTTGGTACGATATCGGACCGGAACATTGCGGCACTGCAAGTCTCACAGTACTACCGCTGACTTATGAAATTCGAGTAGTCCTTACGAACACATGGACATAAGAGGTTATATACAGCACGAACTTCAACACGTTTTCTGCTTACGTTTGCACAAAAGCCATAAACAGTATGCGTATACCGGTCACGGAAATGACGTTTTGCTGCCGCCGCTGCAAATAACTTGTTACAATGACCACGAGTGACACCGATGACCGAGTGGAATCGTGTCGTCCTTTGTCTTGTCTAAGGATGCGGCAGCGAAGAACAAGAGGGAAGACTCATGATCTTTTCAGTACTTGGATGGACATTAAGCCATATTTAGTTGATTTATTTGACTTGTCCTTCTCGTTTTAACTATTCCGAAGCAACTCAGTCGTAAGACGTTGACGATTTCCTCCTCTGTTTACACAGAAGTGTGGCCCAATGAGAACGTTCTCTGTCTGACGTCATGTCCCTTCCTGCCTCGGCAGCGCTCTGAAAACAGAGCATCTCATTTGGTCAAAGAGCCGCTGAAGTCAGTTCTGTCATGAGTTCGCTATTGACCATGCCAGGATCGTTTCTCAGAGCCACCCACATTCTCTTTCGCGCCCGCTGTGTGGTGTCGAAGGTTTACGATTTTTTTCTTTTCCTTTTCTTGTACACCGACGTTTATTTTAGGGTTCGAAGGCCTTGACGTTTTTATGCACGTATTGCAAAACTCCGTGACGGAATTCCAGACGTTTCGCATGGCAAAGGTCCCACGGTACAAGATCTTTTCTAACAGAGATCCAAATGCTTTTTGTTTCCACAGAGGCCTTCAACTGACAGATGACAAGCAGTCCTTTAGGCCATAGCACCCTGCAAAGATCTAATACAAGACTTGAGGTCAGGCTCCTACAATATCGGGGGTTCAACCAGCATTAACAACGGGGGCTCCGCCACGTCATTTTGATTGGGGGGTATAGCAGGTGTTACCCCAGAAGCCAATATAGCAAACTAGAAAAGTACAGATTTTTGGCTAAAACTGATCCGATTTGTATTTTTACAGGTACCAGGTGTTTCTTTTAGTATTGCATGGATAAAATGCGCTTATATTTTGATAAAGATGCAATGTAATTTCCCTTTTGCCTGAAATCATACAGTGCGGGCGAAGGTCAGGACTTGATGTGTATATATATACACACACATATATATATATATATATGCATATATATATATATATATGCATAGATATACCAAATATGCAGATATGAAGTGGAGTGATTTTGGATCAGGCTCCGAACCAGATGGCACTAGTGGATTTTTACCGTGTCGTGCAATCCTATGACACGGCCGGCCCGTTCCTGGCTGACCCTTTCGGTCTCGGGCCAAATGCAGGTGCCCGTTCTGGGTCTCGAACCCAAGTCCCGTCATGCACCGAATCCATCGTCCAGGTCCTCATCCGTCAGACTACTACAGCGCTTGACCCGATCCGACACCAAAGTATAATTGCATTCGGAAGTTACACCGACACGTTATGAGCTCCCCTTTTCGATTTCGGAAGTTACAGATTCAACGAGTTTGCTAATGGCATGCATGTATTCGACCTGCATCATCTGCATAACAAAAACGACACAAGATCACACAATTCCATTTCATTCCAAAACGTCAAGAACTGTCTCCAGATCTTGAACGTCCGTTCTAAGCTGCTGACCCTTCCCATCATTGTCCCAACTAGATCTCACCCAAATCTGCCATAGTTGGAGTCGGTGGAGATAAAAACTAATTTTCAGCTCATTATTCATTTTTCAGTGTCATACAGGATTCATGCTAGAATTCTTGAACTGTCTGGAGACAAAATCACCGAAGCCAGTATTATACGAGTAAGCTTCATCTCACAAAAGGAAAAAGTCGCCTAACCGTGGCGCTACCAACGGCAGCTAAGCAAACCACCACTCGCTAGCCGGATTACATACAACCTGTGTCTGTTGACAGTTTTTAAATGAATATAGCCCAAAATTTCTTGCCTGGCCAACCTAACCTGCTCTTCACCTACTACCACACCTATTCCTGTCCTTACGTTTAAGTTTTCCGACAACTAAGCTTTCGTTTTGGAAAATGACGAAGGTTTGGCCGCCAAAAGGAATTGCTGTAGTTCTGTAATATTGGTTCCACCATCGCTACTTGTGGTACTGCTGTCACGGATAATGATCTTGAATGGTGAAGTGATGCCAACTCGCAGATTACCTGCCCACATGGTTTCGCCAGTGCCTTTTTGTTCCATCTTTGACAAACGGTATAAAAATGAGAACACAAGTTTCCGTATGTTCCAGCATTTTTATTTATTAGTATTCGGTAACATACAAAATACCAATACGTTTTTGTTGAAGACATCTCTGACATCCATCCTGATCCTGAAGCCGTTGCACAAACGCTAGTATTCAGGCGCTCATGCATGGTCCTGCCTGGGATGGCATCATTTTTGAATATCAATATAGTTGCCATTTACGGCCAGACTAACAGCAGGAAGCGAAAACGCCAAATAAAGTACATCCCTTTCTTGTAATATCCAGCAGGGGGGTCGATCTGCGTTCTTTTGAGAGGGCACTGGCCTACCCAATGTTACTTTAGGTCCCCCAATGTTGGTTTGGGTCCCCAATATTTTCTGCCGGTTTTAGGGGGAAAAAATAATGCTTACGGAAAGAACGGCTGCAGTAGATAAGAAATAGGTAGAAAATGAAGCATCAAGTCTAAAGCTATGTGTCTATGTACTTTCCTATCTTTTTCTATATATATATATATGGAGATCAATGCAATTTTCCAACCGATAAATAGCAACAAAAAACTTATAGGTTTTCGTTGGTCAAAATAAAATGGGCTAAGTCCGCTGAGAAACCCACATTTGGGGGAAGTCAGGTTATCGGGCCCTCGGATCGGCCCCGCAATCATTTACAGAAATCGACACCCCTGATGTCCAGTAACTGCAGCATAGATTTTTGGGGTCTACACTCAACAATTATTGGGTGATATAATCCCCCCAACCAAATGCTTGGAAGAGACGCAACCCCCGTACCTTCCCTCTGGCGGGGCCCGTGATTAGCATTCGCACAAGGTCAAATATAACGTTCTCGGGAGCGGATGGCATTACTTTGACCCCCTAAGATCCCAAAATTAACGAAGCCAGAGCCACCAAATTTACAGAATTGATAAAGCTCTTGAGGAACTCTCTTGCATACGAGCCTGATGTTTCTAGAGCGTGACTTTCAAGGTCAGAGGAAGTCAAAGAGGATGAAAAGTTGGTGCGACCCGCTAGACTTTTGTTTATTCCGCGAAAACTACGTTAAAATATGTAAACCACTTTCGTACAGCCACAGAACTGCAACAGAAGGTATATAATCTGGGATGCTCGGCCCTGTACTTATGCTTAAATTTGTACTGCAGCTTAACTTAAGCGATATGGCTATAATTTCACGTAAACGATATGGCTATAATTTCACGAAGTGTCATACGCCTTGTGTTGTGGTCTGTCGGTGTAAATTTAACGCCGAATTCGAACTTAGCACCCAAAATTACCTTACATGTCTCATTTCGGCCAAATAGGTCTCACAAGATTATTTGAGGCCAACCTAGGTCGCCAACTTTAAGTGACGTAAAAAAGCGAAAATGGGGAATAGGTGCTCAAGAGAGCCAATTACCGTCATCCGATACAATTTTGCCGCTAAATCATCTATTTAGCACCAGCAGAAACAAACTTCATTGTGTTCTCTAGCCTCCGCAGAGTAGCACGCGGGCATGGCACGGAATGTTAGACTGCAGGCAAAACCCATCTGATCCATTTCTCTTCGAAACCTATTTCGTCCAACGTGCGCCGTGCCTAGATAATTTTGGTTGCTGAATTCGAAATCAGCGTAAAAAAATACACTAGAGGGCAAGTTCTTGCAGAAAAGGGTGTACCAGGGTCAATAATATTCATCTTAGGTCAGCGACCTCAGATAACCTAGGAAGAGACCAAACTCATAGGAATGTTTGTTCGGTTATCCCCGAAATTGTTTTGTGACATTTTAGCTTGAATTTGATGAATTAGATTGAATTTGGCATTGAACAAGACATTGGCTGCGTTTCATTATGCACCATCTTAACCCTATTCCCGTCAGGGGGGGCTGAATCCGCCCCCCCTCGGGTTTTTTGCTTGCCAATTCCAGGCTTTTTAACGCAGCTTCACGAAACTTGGTGGCTTTTCCTAGCTATTCCTTCGACGTGCTGTGACAAAATTTCAAAATTCCATTTTGCTCAAGGGCTGAGCCAGGCAACGTTTTTGAGAGGCACCTCAGGCCATTTTTGGCCATGTTGAGGGTAAAAGGAAAATGGCCGCCAAAAACACAGTTTTAGAGATAGAACTTAAAACTTTATATGGATGTATAGCTAAATAGTTGGGCAATGCGCAGATGTAATTTTGTTTATCTGAGGTCATTTTACAAGGTCAGGTCAAGGTCAAAATTCAAAATTTGTTTTTTTGCTATAATTTCGGCGCCGTTTTTTCAAATGTCAAACTCGCAATATATATGACTTAGAAGGGTGCCTTCTACTTGTGTATCAAGTTTCAGCTTGATATCAGGTCGGGTCACGGAGCTATGACCTAAAATGTCAGTGCGCATACCCTATATCCCAATGGCCATAAAATGAAATTTTTGAAATAGAGTGAATTTAAATGATTGAAAACGTTCATAGATAATATTAAATGCACACGAGATCATTCCAGGTGACCCCAAGATCACTTGAGGTCATTTAAGGTCAAAGGTCACAAGATGATCTGAGAAACGTGTGACCATGACAGTTCCCCCTTTTTCATGTCCCTGGCACCGCCTATGCTAATATTATACAAACATTGTAATGCGATTTGTACTTCTTTAGTATAACATGACTAGCAGAAGCCAAAAAAGGATGTTTGCCTCTTTTGTTCATCCAGTTGTTAGAAAACTAATTCTCCTATTTTTAAAACCCTGTGAACACCCATGAATTTTCTCAAAATTTCAGATTTGCGGACCCGTGGTAAAAGCCCTATCCATAATCTCTCGATTGATGCCAGTTTCATTGAAATTGGTCGATAAACAAGGGAGTTAAAAGAAGTCGAAAAGTACCCCCATTTTGACGTTTTTGCCCCCCTGTTTCCACAAATTTCAAAATTTTGAAAATTTCTCTTCATAAAAATAAAGTTCACGTCACGGCAAATCGATTGCCGTTTGTTGCGATGAAATCAGACAAGTAGTTCTCGAGATCTCAGGGGGGGCCGAATCCGCCCCTCCTGCCGGGAATCGACCATACCGTCTAGCCCTCCGGGAATAGGGTTAAGAAAAGGGGTACGCGTAAGCATAGTTTTGGTCATCTGTCCGTGACCTGGTCTGACATGGACTTGTAACCAGGCACGCCAGTAGAAGATAACGTATCCTGTTACATACGTCCAGGTTTATTGGCTGAGATGATTATAATACAAGTCTAGTGTTCGGAAAAAATGTTTGTCTTTTGACCTTGACCTGACGTCGTGGCATGGTCTCAGATCACCCGATGTATTTTTGTATTTTTTTAGGCAGTTACATGTGAATCCATAACAGGTTATAAAGCCTGTCTTGAAAATTCTAT
Organism: Capitulum mitella; assembly: GCA_030062745.1. NCBI lineage: Eukaryota > Metazoa > Arthropoda > Thecostraca > Pollicipedomorpha > Pollicipedidae > Capitulum > Capitulum mitella. Next base: position 27,487,504 of record CP099843.1, read on the forward strand.
TCGTGATAGCAGTTTGAAGTTTATCCTAAAACTGACCATTTCTGACAACCATGACCTGACTTTGACCCGCTCTAGCTCAGAGATCTTGAATGACCTTGACAAATTTTAACACTGAATGAATTGCCATTCAGTTTTTTTGGTGCGGCTGCGCCGCACCGTTTGAAACCCATTCCGGAAAACCTCAGGAGAGATCAAATTGACCCCCTACCAGGGCGCGTGTTAAAGAGATAGAAACGGCTTGTTCTAGATATCAACAGGCAACTCTCAGTATCTACTACCTATCAGTATATACCTGCTATATCAGTATATAACTATCAGTATATACCTGCACATCGGTGTAATAAGGATTTTCGTTAATGGCATGAGTGTTGAATTTGTCTTGGTGTTCTCAGAAATATTACAATTATACCTTTCTCATAGTTTCCCGCCGGAAACACGTAAAATAATAACAATGAGCCTTCGCTCAATGTGAGGCACCCGCCACCTTTTGCGATAGGCTTAGTCACATCTTACGAAACTTATTCGACTCTCATGAACAAAGATTCCATGTTACGTAAATATCAACGGAATTAATGCTGTCCAGCCTAGTTAGCATCATATTCAGTCCGTCGCTGGAGGCTCGACAGTTTGAAATGGTCCCGGTTTTCGGTCGGAGAGGACTAAAATTTAGAATTAAATGCGAAACCGAGCACTCAGAAATGTTGCTATTTAACCCTCTCACGACCGTCACTCCGTTACGATCATGCACGATTGGCGAGGCTGTTGGCCGCCCCCCCCCCTCTAACTCGCGAATGGTTGGTCGCACAATAAAAATAAGCATACCGTTGGAAAGCTTGTGACGAGTAGAGCTCGAAAATGGTCTCATTTTTAGTTTTAGATAACATGTAAGCAATTTACGCCCTATATATGTTTTCTCGTAGCCGACTGCATGACATCGAAAAATGGCCTGAATCTCAAGGGCTATGACTAAAAACGCACAAATAAAAGCACCAGCGCACAAGTAAAGGTCTGCAAATGCCGATACACATCCTATTTCTCAGATTTGTAAAATATATACGCCGAAACCTCGAGTTAAAGACACGGCAATTCTCGTGCCGGCTGTCGGCGTGCACCGCAGCCGTATGCAGTAACAAATTGGTGGGAACTAATATTAGCGTTCCTTTAGTTTCACGAAAAAAGGCTATCCTTGTAAACCTTTATTGATTTTACTGGTTCTTGTGATGGTTTTTCATGCTTATATTTTGGGAAAATTCATTAGTTACCAATCTACACAATTGGCGGAGCTTTATTCGCGACAGCCTGTGTATTTCCAAAATATGCTACTTTTTCAAACTTTTTGAGGTTTCCGGTATTACTTCCATCTGTGCAAGCTAGTTCTGTCATTTTCCACTCATTCTGAGTAATTCATCGCCGATTTTGACGGTGGTACATTTTGGCTCACTGCAGTTATTCGTGACCTGACCTCAGGTCAATGGCTGAAAGTCATTGATACTTTGCCCAGTGACGGTAACTAGATGTCTGCTTCACTCCACACTAAAAATGGTAAAAAATATTCCGTCAATTTCCGAAAAAACGACGACATGTCTTAAAAATGGGCTTGGCCTTAGGTCAATGACCCGGAAAATTCCGAAAAATCTGAGATAAGAGATTTGTTGCACTTATCAGGATCACTAATCCCTGATAGTATTATTGAGATATCTTGTTTTCCAAAAAGTTACAAGGCGCTAAACTTTTTTGACATAGGTCCGTTTGACCTGACCTAGGTCAGGCACCTGACCTAACCTGAGGCCAAATTTTGACACAAGATGTAAAAATGATGAAGCAAAAGGTACAGAAAGTCTCGTGACTCTGTGTTTGTTCGTTTTCTCGCAATCCCGGAAAAACCTCAGGGGGGTTGTCAACAGCCCCCCCCCAGTCGGGGGCGGGTTAAAGAATGTTAGCAGAAATACCTGAAATTGACGTCCCTGAAGGCGTCGAGTACCTAAACCAGACTCTTGCTAGACCAGAACCTTGTTTGCCAAGCGGCGAAGATCTCGTACGTTGAAATTTCGGACCTGCGCTGCAATGATAGGCGACGCCTACGGTGTCGCGCCGAAGCAATGTCGTCTTTTACTGACGACAAAAAAAAAAAAAGACATAACATGCAGAGATCCGGAGAGATAGGAATTGGCAGTCAAATGCCAGCAAAATCGTCTTTTACAGATGACACAAAAAACACAGCATGCAGAGATCCGAAGAGATAGGAGAGGACAATCCTTATCAGAAGACAGGAGGGAACGCTCCCCCTCTGCCCCCGTCCTCTCCCCTCTTCCTCCGTCTTCCCCTTCCTCCGGTGGCACCGCCCGTTAGTACGTGAAGCAGAAAATCACTCAACATTGGCTTTTTTTGGATCAACACAAAGCGTACAGTTCTGTTTGTATCACAAATCTTCTTATCTCTTGTTTTTCATGGAAGCTGAAGATGACTGTAGAAAATGAAAACGAAGAACGCACAAAATGCGCACTAAATGGCGCACTTAAAAAATGACGGTTCGTCAATATGCACAACAAAATGGAAGGGCTGCATGAAATTTGATCCGAGCAGGAAACCATGGATTTCAGAGCAGAAAGGCGAAAGACAAAGTTTCTAAGACACCAGTCTGTGATCGGCATAGTAAATCGGCACAGATGATGTTCATGTCGTTTGACAATTTCCGGCATGTCGTCCGGCGCCAACTATAACGGTTTTAGTTCGAGATTTTAAAACGGTTTTTATGTTCATTCCTTTGTGCTTATAATGGTTGTGATGATTTAACGATCATATTTCATGCTGACTGGGGACTTCTCGGATGAATTACCCAAGTGCATAGACTTATGGCTAATGCACATTACTGTTATGATAAATTGCAAACATATGACATATGGTTATGACGGAATATCTTAATTTAATTTATCAATATAAACTCAGATGGATTTAACGATGGAAAATTAAAACGATGGGCTTAATTCGTTTTGGTCCTAAAATGATGCAACAATACATTATTAACATGGACTTTTGCACTGCATTGCGGCATAATAACAATCATCTTTCCAAAAATCATCTGCATAAACACACACGTGATCTTATTTGCTGTTAATTACGCCTAATACTGATTTGATATATGACTTATTTCTTTGGTTTTTCACAATGCTCATGTTGAGATTTCTTCAAATGAATTGGTGCTAGCTCAACCAAAAAGGCGGAAAAAGAGGAGTGTAGTCAATACGTAGATTAGTATATGTAATTGCGTCATCCTTTGACAGGTATATTGGTCATAAGTACGAGATTGGAAAAACACAGTGCTTCTCATTTCCTACAGCATTGTCCTCATTACGACGTCGTTGTCATATTATGATACTGGTGAAACCAGGCCCCAGTTGGTCGCAGGTAGCGTAACTTCTTGGCCTGTAGCTTGGTTCAGCCTGATCGATTGTGATGGAATCAGGTCACCGGTAGCTGTCTGCAGGTATCAGCTTGTCTGCCTGCAGCTCATTGTTGCAGTCAGGCCAGATCTCACTTCGCTCTGACCCAAGATGTATCGTGCAGAATCTACAGTATGCAGTCGACAGTTCGTCGAGGTTATTTATTTTGTTGTCGCAATGCGCATGAAGCCATTTCATTCCGTATAATACAGGCGCTTCAAAAATAGCAGAGGCTGCACGACGATGTGATTATCTCACATTTACCATCAGTGGATTGTCGACAGTTAAACAATTAACTTCTCAACCGTTTCCGCGTCGGTTTCCTTCAAGCCAATTCCGTCGCGGTGTTCTGGATTAGAATCATTCTAGCCTAAATCGCGATTATTTCGCAGAAAAATCGCAGAGGTGATTCCCTGTGCCAACAGATACCATTGATGCTGGTTCGCTTGCAGTCAAATCACTTCTGGGACGGATCCGGCCGGACCCAAGACTCGGATGCCGGATCTGCGACTGATGCCTGAGCAATTATCCTGCCTTGCTCCATGCAGAGGAGGAACACTGCCTATCAAACGATGATCCACTCGCCCCTTAAGAAGACGGCCCTGGAACCGCTTTATCGTGTGCGGGTATTCCCATTCATCACAGTAAGCGGCGGCCAGGCCTCCGCCGTCAGACTGGCTGCGTGTCGGTGGCGCTCGTCCCTGCTGCCAGATTTCAGTTGTTCTTTTCTGCCACCGCCCGGCGAATTCTGCCACGGCGCGCTGCCGAGCACGGCTCTCCAAAGGCGCGGCGGCCGGACCCGGCGGACGCAGCGCCGCGCTCATGGACAGCGCTGGCCGCCGCCGGCACGTGTTTTCTTTGGAGCACGTGCCGTGCCGCACCAATCACGATTCAGGGCCCGGGGATCGCGCTGCGTTTGCCGTATTTCGAAGGCTGATTTCAGTCGTCGGGGAAGTAGGCGAACAGAGGCCTCTTCGTGGTCATCTGAAATGTCATTCAGCCTATGGTGCGGAGGTATTGTATTTTGTTTGCGTTTGGAGGGCTGTAGCCACTGGTGCTTTGATTTGATGTACCTTTCATTTGGATAGCATACGCTATTGATAACGCGATGCGGCAAAGCATTACGACACAGCCACATGACAAAACGCATCCTGGTTTGCGAGGGTAACAAACCGCCGTATCCTAGCGGTTGCGTATCCCAGTTCCGTCTGCGGGTTTAATTCGTACGCGAAACATGCCAGACCGTGCGATAGGCCCGTTTCCAGCGGGGCCAATGCCGGCTGGTGTTTTCTCGGCGCAGTCCGAGGCCGCGTAATTAGCAACCTCCGACCACAGGGGAACGGGAAACGGGCCCAGGTAAAGGAAAGCTGTCCGTTCGAAAGCACGGACGGCCTGTTTTGTCCGCCGGAGCGTGCCTGTAATTAGAGTCGCCTGTTTTCTCTCGGGACCAGCGCTGTCGTCGAAACACTGCGGCCGTCGGCCGGCTCCGCGTCTTTCCGGAGGTCTGACGACCAAGATGCCCTTTGGCTGCTTGCAGTAGACGTCCTTTAGTAGTGTTCGTGGTTTTTGACGACATCCACTCATTTACAGCTCATGCCACTTTTTCGACAGCTGTTGAAGCAAATATTTGGACCGCTTCGATCTCATGTTCTGGGTCCTTTGCGTTTAGGGTTTTTGAGAAGTGGTTTTGCCTTTTACTTGATCATGAAATATCACCAGTCTGCAGCACGTAATTTACCGCAAATATACTTCATGGGGTACATAGTTTTTTAGGTAAATAGGATAAATAGATGAATTTTGTATACGTGTCGTTGTAACTAAGATAAAATAATACATGCATATATGTATGCATAGACTTCTCCAGCCTAGAGAAGTCTATGATACACATTATCAATAAATCAAAAGTCTTGTCAGAAAAGATTCTGATCAGTATAACAAGTAGCAGCCCCCATGAGGGGAAACAGTCAGAAAATCATTAACCCTAATCGTACGCCACGCACTCCAAATAGTCCGATCAAAATGGTCGAAAAAAATGCCGTAAAAAATTGCCGTAGCCGCAAGTAGCGCACAGAGGCACCAGGTGGTGGGCATGGGCTAATACAATCGACGTGGGCTAATACAGTGGAGTAGAATTCTGGGAAACAGTCTTTTTTCGAGCATGGTATTTTTTGTGAAGAAAGCTTGATAAATCTGAAGAAGGAGGAATAAGGCAGTCAAGTGGTACCTTTTAGTTGCAGCTCTTTGGGCATTTCAGAAAATCTTCCTCACGTCTCCTCTGCATAGGTTCGTAACATTGTGCGCTGGCTAACTGCCTCCACATCAGTCATGGTAAGAACAAAAGTTGTTACCGGCTACAGCACTGAACGCCTGGATCATCCCTTCATGATGCAGCCCTGTCGTGAAAACCCCAGGGCTGGAAGTTTCACTCAAAAACCTGCGCCCGAAGAGATCCGGATTAGTTAGCGCCGTGACACGACACAGCTGTCTTCGTCCTGTGGTTGGGCAATGCCTAATCTCATCACGAAACGACAAGTATTAGGTTGAATAAACGTAATTATTTGTACATTTGGATAGAAGGCACATGTTACCAGTCATGGGCTTTGAACTGAACTCGATGGCAGACAGTTTTTGGTTCATGCAGGTGTCATTGAGACAACGACCTCCAGTTTACCCTGCAAGTGAAACAAAGTATCCAATTTCAGTCCATCAGCATCGTCAGGCTCAACCAACTTTGCTCGTGGTCAAGACCGGACCTGCAATTTGTACACAAGGAACCGGACAGGGAAACAGTTCGGCTCTTTGCGGTCCACGCTGCAGACAGGATCGCCGTCGCTCTGGGTCCGGAGGGCGCTCACAGCGTCCCCGTCGGGCGGACCGGCGGCACACAGGCTCGACACGGCGCAGATAAATTGGACGATGGTCGAGGACCGAGCGGTCCCATCAGTCACGCCGACGTCTGAAGCGAAATACGCGACATCATCTTCGTTCCCGGGTGCGGGCCGGCTCCTCCCGGCCCGGCAGGGGGCCGCCGAGCGGCTCAGGTGAATGAACTGCGCATCGCAGCCGGCGGATCTCCGGACTTTGTTCGTTGAGGTGATTGATTTGCCAATCCCAGGGAGATGATAGGTTGCGCTTTGGGAGCTTGAAATTGTGGAATACTTTGATTGGACGCCCGTATGAGCCGTTTTCATCGCGCTGAATTTGGAAGTGTTACCTCACATGTAACCCGATATGGCCCCTGAAAACGTCTAGTTCTTTGGAATTTAGGGCACGCCAACAGCATTTTCAGATTGATCGTATGATTGAAGTATGCCAGGTTACTATTTTTGCTGCTAAGTTCGAAATTCCAATTAAACCCAATGACGACATTTCTAGGATTTTTTTCTTTTTTCTTTTACGCAAAATTTGATGACAGTGCAAGGGTTTCAGACAATGAGTCAAAACTGAAGATGTAATGGAACGCCTTATTTTTTTTTTGATGCCTCATACGTAAAACAATGTTATGCGACATTCTTGACTCGCAGGAAAATCAAACGAAACGATTTAATTTTTTTCATGATTTATACTTAAACAAAATCGGGCGTTATTCTCGACTCAAAGGTAGGTCAAACCGAACACGTGCGATTGAATTTAGAGTCAAGTCAAAAAAGAACTTAAAAACTCACGACCCTTAAATTTCAGCGACCATATCGTGTGATATGTGAGGAAGCATTCGTCATTTGTGAAACCGGCAACAGCCGTTTAACGAGAATTTAAGGAGGTACCAGAGAATGGAATCAATCCGAAATCGGTGTTCGTGTGTTTCAACTTCAAAGTTGTGAGGTCGAGAGGGTTCTTTAGGTCGCATTTGGTGAGGTCATATTTGCAGATTGATCTTTGCCAAAACAGTGCCTTTGTGCCTTTGCTTAAGCGTTCATCGTGTTGAAATATGCAGAGCGGCAATAGCTTAAGTTACTAAAGAAGAACTAAACAGTCAATGAAGTAGCATTGAAGGTCGACGGAGGTGGAACAAGGCAAAGACGTTTTGTTTTTATATTACCGAGCCAAGTCGGTATGGGAGACCCGATGAATAGTATAATTTCGTGGTTTCCAAAATTTTCGATCTTCCACTGGCATTGCTGTCTTAAACTTGATTGCGTTTCATGACATACGACATAAATTTTTTTTCTGCCTGGATGCCTGGATGCCAAATTCTCGTAAAGACTCGGCTGAATAAAAAACAAGTCAAAGAGAAAACATGTAGCACGCGCACCGCCTGGACGTCAACAAAATACGGATATATGGAACCTGTAACGGCCGGCATGTGAAATGACATCTTTTTGCAATGAGTTCAAAGTCTTCGAACGATTGGTCGACGACCTCGAGTTTGAAGAGTTGAGTTTTGGATGAAAAGATTTTTCATAAGCAGATTGACAAGCTAAATATTGCATTCTTTCATATGGGAAACGGCTACTGAAGCTCGCTGCTAATGGATTAATAACCAAGCCAATAATTTATCCTCCAGTCTTGTCCTCTGTATTTGCGCCATTAACATTCAAACTTGGACATGAATGATTTTATTTCGTATTCTGATATCGAACGCAGTTTGCTCTGTTCCGCCAGCCAGTAGCTATATCTAGTGATCAAGTAGCCTATGTTGATCGTGACATTTCCGCTGAAGACGATGCTAAAGGACAAAATAGACACCGTGAGTATGCCGTGAGCGCTGATGTTCAGTCTGTTGTGATGCTGCGTCGGGCCTGGGTGAGCAGTAGCTGTTGATGCATTAGCAGTCGTTGCCTCTCCTGCCTTTAACATATCACTTATTCTCTCGAGTTGGTTTTCGTCCAGGTGCGAGTAGTTAAGAATGCTTTGGACATTCTTGTGTCCTGCAACTTGCATTGTTTCTGTTGGTGCAATCCTAGCTTCCGTCAATCTCTTCAGTGTGTTTTCAAGTGTTCTATGATTCGTGATTGAACGGCATATACCAGCGCCATTGCGCATCTTGAGCATTGCTGTCAGTGTGTTTACACCAGTGGAGCGTCATTTCATCATTTGTTGTTGGCGGTGTTGTCCAGATTTCGGTTAATAGCGAGATAGAACGCCGTCTCCTTCAGCGAGTTTGGTTCTTTTTTCCGTGTGCAACTTGAAAATTTTTTACCGGACTGCTTGAATCGCACGTTGCCCATGTCCATCGCTCAGCTTTCCTTGCATTCTTGGTATTATCTCCCTGACGAGTTTTGGTAGTCCTCTCTGTGACCGTTATGCATTCTTTTCCCTCACGGTTTCTTTGAAGATGGACGTCGTCCCAGTGCAGACTTCTCTGCTCCTTGCCAGGTCGCATGCCGAAATTTAAAACATTGTTTAGCCACACCGTGTTTAGCACCGTCTGGGGATTTCGGTGACCCATCGTCCCGTTATCATGCGACGTGCTGATCTCACCTGGTGCCAAAATGTTCGACGTCAGTGACCTATTGCCTTTACTAGTTTCTTCTGGCAAGCAGCAAGGAAAGCTCCTGCGTCCCTGAAGCTGTCGCCCATCATTGGTTAGCCTTACGAATTCCCATGGATATACCGATCGAGACTCCCGAGAGTATCCGCTGTGAGGACGGCTCGTAATCATCTTTACTGCGCTTTTTGATGTTGGTAAAGAACTGGAGGTGTTAGTCCGGTTGTTTCCCTGCGATTACTTTCAACGGTCTGTTTTCCTGTCGGTTTTTGGCCAGTCACGCTCGGACGAATCTTAAATTGTTTTCAGTCTTCAGTCTCGTTACTTTATTTTCTTGTTCTTATGAGAGCTCATGTGGGGATATATCCGGGTTCGCGTTTTCGCTTTCTGGATCTGAAAGTAAACCGGATACTTCCTTTCCATCCTGTCCTTCCTCTGCCCGCCTCTAATTAAAATAATGCGGATAGTATTTTGTGCTCGCACATAAGAATAACATAATTTTTCGTTTCGAAAGCACAAACGTTATGGATAGCACACCAATGAATTACAACATTAGCCATCTCTTCATTTGTGATAGGACATCTCAGCACCTCAGTTTAATGGTATTTCCGTAAATCATGAAAGAAAAATAATTCTTGAAACGAATAATCACCAATGAATTGGCGTCGTACTCGACAGTATTCAGTAAATCCGTGGAGAAACGCAGGCCAAGGCGAACTAAAAACAGATTCTGGAATCAGAACCGGCGTCATTTCATAAGGAGAAGTGTCGTCGTTACTAGTCATGTCTTGACGACCTACTGACAACAGCGTAAACAGCAGGTTCGTGTTTTTAGACAGATCGTGAACGGTCCATGGCACATTCCAGACACACGCAGGATCAAGGGTGACACACCTCTGCATGTTTTCGTCTACAAATTCATCTGCACGTATATGTATGTATGTATGTATGTATGTATGTATGTATTACATCTTGGAGATACTCCACGCTAGGTGGTTATAATTGTCTCTATCAGTTCATATACGTGCAGTTGCATACAAAAAACGTATACAGTCACACAGCCTCAGTATGCAATAGCGCACATCTCTGCTATTAATTACATATATACGATATCCAAGCAATGCTTGATGTACTGTTTCCAAGACATATTTCATGTCAGTGTGGAGTAATATCTAATATCGTCCGACTACGTAGGGCACGTCTTTAAAGGTTATGTATCTTTCTTTATATCTTATATATTTTATATATTAGTGATATATATATATATATATATATATATATATATATATTCCAGTAATCATATTCTCCACTTTGGTTTTGAATTTCGGCAAGGTAGACGAGTTTCCCACATTCCCTCGAATGGCGTCCCACTTCTTCGCGCTCTAAATAATATAGCTCTCTTCCCATTTTCAGTGTATACTTGTGGCAAATGTAGCCACTCATTCTGTCCTGTGTTCAGACCGCGTATGCTGCTGTTAGACAAAAACATCCTTCCCAGACTCTCAGGGGTTTTGCGAATGACATAATGTCACCTTCATTATGCTCTATTAGTTCTTCAATATTCAGCCAACCCAGTTTTGCTCTTGCCTCTGAAACGTGATCATGTCTCCGCAAGCCAGAAATTACTCGAGCCGCGGATTTAAAAATCCTTTCTAACCTTTTTTTCCGGATCGGTCCCACAGGAGCTGTGACAGTAGGGCAATAGGTAATGTGGGACAATAAGCCAATAGGTAATAGTGATTCTACGACTTATCCCATGGTGGCATCGGGTAGAAGATGGAGGTGGTTGATGAGTGCTATGAGAATCCCGGTGCACTTCCCTGCTACATCTTCAATATGCTTAGCCCAAGATAGATGGTAGTTGAGAGTGAGTCATTTCCAGACTCTTGACGTTCTGAGCAGTAGTCACCGTTTTTCCATTCACATTCAAGCTGACTGACGGTACTTGTACGCGATGCCTTCCATCAATGAAGATCAGCTGGGTCTTTTCTGCTTTCATTTGGAGGCCATTTGAACTGATTCATGTGTTGCACGTCTTGAGTTCTTCCTCCACGTTTGCGGTTAGGCTGTTCATATCAGCTGGGCTGCCGGTAATGAGTAACTGGCAGTCATCAGCATACTGAACGAGCTGTGCTGTCTTTGTGTCGTTGACTAGATCGTTAGCATATATGGAAAGCAAAAGCGGGTTGAAGCAGGACCCTGAACAACGCCATGACCCACAAGCTGAGGTGCTGTGGTGGTTTTCCGACCACAGATGACTTGCATGCGGTCCTTCAAGTGATTTCCAACCGATGGAGATGACACGCCATAGCATTCCAGACGGTTCAGCATCCTGATGTGTTTCACATAGTCGAAGGCCCTGGAGAGATCAGGCAGGCACAGCAGTGGCACCTGGCCAGCATCCATTGTAGATTTAATCAGCGATGCTTAGCAGAGCAGTCTCCGTCGAAAAACGACGTCAGAAGCCATGCTGTGCTGACGACAGAAGATGGTTGGCTGAGAAATACGTCGTCAGCTGATCCGCCACCAGCTTCTCCGAGATTTTTGCGAGGACTGATAACAGTGATATTGACCCGTAGTTTGATGGAACGCCGAAACCTGTGTTAAATATCGACTTCACGTACGTCATCTTCCATTGCGAGGTTACTTTGCCGGAGGTAATACTGGAATTTGTGATGTGCAGGAATACGGACATGGGCATTGGGAGGCACAGCTCGAAAAGATCAAGTGTCATCCCATCGTTTCCTGCACACGAACTGTTCTTCATTTAGAACTCCGCCTGCCAAATTTCATCTAGCAATACTGGTTGGAGATTGAATGAAGAGGAACACACTGGTATCATTCTGCATCCAAGCTGTTTGTCTTCATCTGCATCTCCTTTGAAGACCGTGTCTGAGGTTTGTCTCTCTGCATTTGCAGAACAAATATTAGCTTCCTCCATCAAGTTGCCGGGGAGTCCTGTACTGTTCCTTCTCTTCCTGCCAGTTATGTTTCTAATGACGCAATACATACATATAAGACGGACCTACTGTCTCCAGTTTCCTTTGCACATCTTGCCGGCTGTCGCTTCGGACTGTAGCCCTCATTCGACGGTTCAGCCCTTTGTTTCGTAGATCGGACCGTGGGGCGGCACGGCGTTTGTCATCAGTTGCTTTGTCTCCTCCGAAACCGGTGGTGTGTATGGGTTCAGTGTTTTAATCCTGCGCTGGGGTGCGTATTTGTCCGGAGGAGTAATAAATATATAAGGAAACTCGTCCCGCTGATCGCTTGGTGATTCCGACTGGATTATATTTGCCCAGTCAACTCCTGCTAAGTCCTGCAGAAACGACTTTCTGTCCATTTGATGAAAGGGTCGGCTCCTTCTGACATCTGGTTCAGGTCTACGGTTTTGCACCGAGACTGACTGCAGGACCAGTTCGTGGTCGCTGCAGTGCCTTGGTACTGCACAGGCGTTCTTAACAAAATATTGTCGGTTTATTATGCTTGCATCTAAAAGTGATTGTGATTTTGCGATCTCCCCAAATGCTGGCTCAATTACCATCTGTGTGAGCTGAAATCGGTTCATCATCTGAATCAGTCTTTCAGACGAGAGATCGCGTGGCTTCATCAGGTCTCTGAGAAACAGGACATGTACGTTGCGCAGTCAGAAAATATGCCCCAACTCGTCTCCTATATGTTCTTAGTCTGCACTTTGGGGTGCCCCACCTGATGGCCTTTATAGGGCACCATTTACTATAATTTGGTTATTGCAGACCTGACGGTTAATCCAAATATTTTCATCGTTTAACGCCGCTGGAAGATCATGAGTAGAGATTTCCATTGTCGTATACTCGTCTCGCAATGCGATTAGAACGCACCCTCCTATTTTATCACACTCATCTTTTCGGTCGATGTGGTAGCCAGGCATCATCACCATTCTTTCGGGCGTGCTTGTTCTTAACTCCGCTTCATTCGAACACACTTTGTTCACATTATGTGTTTCCAAGACGTCGCAGACGTCGACCAGCTTGAGAAGCAGGGAATGAACGTTAAAAGATGCCCCCGTTATCTGGCCACGCCCAGCACTGAAAGCAGCCTGGTCCAGTGCAAGGCAGGCCAGGGCCGACGGCGGAATCCCAACGCACTTCCTGTTCGTTATGTTTTGTACATCTTGATTTATAATTTTTCTTTTAGCCTAAAAACCTTCTGTTTTGCTGAGAATGAGCTGTGACACATTCCTGGTACCCTTCCTTGTGAACAGGATCTCAGTCTTGTTGATGCCCTCCTGGTCATATTGTCCCAACGTGTGCCCGAGGTCAATGAACCGTGCGCCATACGTTGAGCAAAGCAACTCAAGCTCATCATTGATTATCTTCGCCTTCTCCTACACCCTGGCCAGCATCACGTCTCTGCTCCACTGAGCATACGACCACTTGTCTGGTGATCCCGATGCTATTGGCCTGTTCGACAGCATGGGCAAAACTCTCCTGTGTGTAGTCTGCACTTCTGCTTAATGTGTCGTTTGCTCTCATGAGTATTACAACATCAGCCTCTCATACCTTTGTTCTTTTCCTAATGAACGGTAGTCTTTGCACGATGTCTTTACATGTTGCGTCCTGGACCGGTTCAAAGATAACACCTTCATCAAAGTTAAACTCTTCCCTGGCAGCTGCTTCGATGCGGCTTACATTCAGACAGCACAGCATTCATTCATTTTGCGTTTGGACCGTTCTCCTAGCGCCAGCGTCCATCCTTCATCACTGTCTTCAGCGCTCTCCGCACAGATTTCCTTTGTGTCTTCTACTGCCTCTCTTCCTGTAGTTCTTCGTTCGTCTTCCTTCTTAAATGCTAGGGTAATTGGCTGTTTGGTCCTTTTTCGGTTCTCTTTCTTTTCTCAACCGATTTCCGTTGTTCCTGTTGCGATGGCGGCTTCGTATATATATATTGCATTCTTACATCTATATTGCATCCTTTTTCCACTTTTAAGCAAGGCTAGGCCCATTTCTTGAATTTCTAAGTCGTAAGTCCCATTCTATCAGCGAGGGAACCAACCAGAATTACTTATCTATAGATACCTTAGCTTATATGTTTCTTCATCATTTTCATTGAACATTTTTTTCCTCAGCCTCAGGGACGCACTCCTACTTGGTCGCATCGCATACGCATCGCTCATCGGGGACAGCGAGTCGTGTCGGGAGGCCAGGCGGCCTTGATAACAAAAATATGGCTGGATGCAGGGGCACAGCCAGGATTTCCTTAATGGAGGGGGGCGGAGCTCAGTGTGAACTAAATGTGACATACGGTGCAAATTGGCAGCGCGATTTATCGTAGAACGCCTGCGTAACGTCATGGAGTAGAGTTGGCAGCATTAGCAGAGTTGGTTGTTGCGGCGCGGGCGCGGCGATGTCGGTCGGGTGCGTGGTAAGAACGCTTTTGGAGCAGCAGGCCGTGGCGGGAACGGAACGTTGGTAACGAGGTGTGAGCGTGGTCGGCGTTTGTGAGTCGCGAGGCGCGGTGAAGTGGAGCCGAGATTACTTTTCCGTTCATTTCGGGGCGTATTTTCGTCTGTTTCCAATTCGTGTCAAATACAACCTACACTGAGGCCACACGAAAACCGTCTGATGAGAAGACGACGTGCAATGATTTTCGCAAAAAAGTGCTGGTCTATAGTTGAGAACTGGCCCCCTAACCCCTTCCTTTGGCTGAGTCGGTAGTTGGACGCCTGCTTGTAGTTTATTTTAAAGACGACCAAATAACAATTACTAATGGCATCACCACATTTGTTGCATTCGTCATGAATAACACTCAGAAAAATTACCATACCAACCCACGGTGCTGTGTAGAAGATGAGATGGGTGGGATGTCCTCTCTTGGGTGCATTTCTATGGGCACTTCAATTTTTGCGAAGGCTCGGTTCGGGGCTCATCAATCACGCAAAAACCAGCAGAATGGGTGGCATCTGCAGGATGTTTGACAAGATTGAAACTAATGACTCTTCCACACTGGAACAAATAACGACAGGCATCGTTAATATGTTCTCAGCCCTGGGAACATTACTTGGCAGTAAGACCCGGATGCTGTCCATATTTCCAACATCGTATATCTAAAAATATGGTGCCTGCTGAGACGAAAATGCTTTAAATACAATCTCACAATCTTCATTTTAACTAAATGAGGACCAAAACAAAAAACATGCGTCGTGCAGTTTGCACCTCGACCTTTTAGGCATCTTTTTCCGAGATCCAGTTCTGTGTCATATACACCCTTCCAAGACTGGGATCGTAAATGCCGCACCACCCCGACACCGGCGCTCCAGTTCGCCTTGGCGTATTTTATGAATTGTCGATATTAACGCTATTGTATTAAACCCTACGTGCAAAATCTTTACGCCAATCGGGGCACTCTTGGCCTCCATTGTCCACGCCTCCAGGCCCGGTCTCAGTATGCACCTGCATGGAGCTGTGTTATTATAAAGATGGTACCAATCAAAGGAAGTGACAAAAACATGCCGTGATGTAAGTGCTATAAATTGTATGCCTCCGTATTTCTAAGTGCAGTTCGACAACAGCGACAATCTGCTATCAGATCCTCCTCAAAGAGTTGCAGTTCAACTTGCTTTACCCTATTTCGTACCCATAACGTTAGTGCGGGTTCCCGTATGGGGATTCCCGTATTCCACTCTGAGATCTCAAGAACTACCCGTCCGATTTCACTGCAACAAAAGGCAACGTTTCGCATTGATTTAAACTATAGTTTTACAAAACGAAGTTTCGGAAATATTGTGCGAGGTAGATACATGGCGGAAAAACGGAAAGAAGGGTATTATTTGACTTGTTATAACTCTGAGGTTTACTGATAATTTTCATGAAATTGGCACGACTCCAGAGTTAATCAATGGGCCTTTCCCTTCATCTCACATATTTAGAATTTTGAGAAAATTCATAGCGTTCACAAGGATTGGAAAACGAGAGGAATATCTTTCTGAAAACTGAATTAACATTAAAGCTGAAAATATTTTTAAAGCTCTTGCTAGTCATTCTACGCTTCAGAAGTACAAATAATATTACATCGTTCGTATAATGTTTGCATAAGTGGCGCGAGGGCATGAGAAATGTAAACTGTCATGGTCGCATGCTCATCAAGTCAGCTGACGGCCTTTGACCCTAGATAACCTTATATGACCTCAGTCTCATGGAGTGCCCTTGGACTCGTTTAATAGTGTCTGAAAAACGTTTTCAGTCATTCAAATGGGATATGTTCCTAGATATCCTGTTTATGGTCAATGCGATATAAGGTACCTACGAAAATTTTGCGTAATAGCTCCTTGACCTGACCTGATAATGATCTGAAGCTAGAGAGGCAAGTAGAGAACACTGTGCTGGGCTACCATTGTTTTGGATTTCCATTTCCAAAATGAGATTAAAAAAAAAGACATAAAAGCAGCTTCTGAAGCTTGACCTTGACCTGATCTTTCGATTTGACCTCAGATCAGTCAAAATATCTTTGACATGTTTTGCAGTCATTTGCGTACACACTCGTGTAAAACTTTAAGTTCCATTCCATATACTCTATTTTTGGCAGTTATTTTTCTTTCACCTTACACAATGCAAAAGCGGCCTGATATGCTGTCCAAAACGAAGCCTGTCTGCGCCCCTGAGCGTGAGATAGAATTATTTAACTTTGACATAACGCGTAGGAACAACAGATCAGCAGTGTCCAAGTTTCGTGACGCTGCTTAAAAACCCTGGAAATGACCAGCAAAAAAAAAAAAAAAACAGGAGAGGGTGAACTCTGAAGCCTCGATACGGTCATGCGGTTAATGATATAGAAAAAACATTACGCCATCTTAGCACCCACCGACGATCACAAAATCCAGGAACGACGCGTGTGTACCGTGCCATCTTCAAAACATGAGAGATGACTCATTTCACAATCCGTCATCATTTCATGGCATCAACATGCCTCCGCGAGGAGGACAAAGCAAATCGCCACTGAATCCCGTATCTGCCACAGGAGGCCATGAGGACAGCGCACACGTTGTCAGAGGCAGATCGTGGCTGTCTCCGCGCCCAGATGTGCACGGTTAAGGCCCAGCTCGACGATCGAGCAAAGCCAGATGGCGCCACCGACTTCCCGCCCGGGCAGCTGCGACGGAACAGTAACCCGGTAACGCGTTACGTTACAGTAACGCGCCGCCCGGGAGCCTGTTGACGCTCCGCGCATCCAGCGCTGACGACAGGGCCCGAACAGGTGGCCGCGCCGGGCCGCCCGCCGAACCAGCCGTCCCGACGGCGACTCATCGACCCGGCTAGATTGGCTTTTAAAGAAGGACATAAATCGGCCGGAATGTGATATAACATCTCAATCGTACGACGTAAATCAGAGGCGGCCGCGGCCGGCGCGGCTCGGCACCGGGCCGCCATCCCCCGGGATATTAGCCCCATTATGGGCAGGTGCTCTGCGCCGGCTCCCGGCGCCCGCGCAAACCAGAGCCGACCAATAAATGTTCAATTTCGCCGGGCCGCGCGCGCTGAATTAGATTCGGGCGGCGGGAAAACAGGTCTATTCAGGCAGTCCTCAAGTAGGATTACTGGCGCGCTTTTATCCGGAGATTGGCAGGAAAACACGGACGATGCTCGCCGCCGGTTCTGGGGACGATTTCTGCGGCGGACGGGATCTGGCGGCCTGCGGAACTTGCCGCGGTGGAGGGGGTCCGGAGATTGTCGGTACTTTCCGTCGTGGATGCGGGATCCGGCGACTGGCAGGACTTTCCGCCGTCAGTGGGATCCGGTGACTGACGGGACTGGCGGCGATCGGGATCCTGAGACTGGCGGAACTTTCCGCCGCGGATGGGATCCAGTGACTGGCGGAGCTCTCCGCTTGGGATTTGATCCGGCGACTGGTGTGATTTCCACCGCGGACGGGATCCGGGCGCTTGCGGGCCCTCCTGCCGCGGACGGCATCCGGCAACTAGCGGCACTGTCCGCAGCGGCGGGAACCGCAGACTGGCCGAACTCTCCGCAGCGGACGGGATACCGCAGACTGGCCGAACTCTCCGCAGCGGACGGAAGGGTGGATCCGGTCACCGCCTCGGCACCTCCAGCAAGAGCCCCGGGTAGGAGCGGAACGGCGACATCCGCACGCGGCGGTCCGCCTCCCCTCGCCTGGAGGCGGGCCGCAGCTGTTACTCCGCCACAATGGGGTGCCGCGACAAAAACACAAATGCGGCCTGCCTGTGTGCTTAGGCTTTGGCCGTTCAGGGTTATGACGCTGAAGAGCTCTTCAGCGTGAAAGGCCGCCGTTGCAAAAACATGAAAAGAGGCAAGGGGAGACGCAGTCGATGTATTGGATCAGCGCAATGTCAGTCGGTGCCAAATCTAAACGATTTATGTACATGTGGAATCTACGAATATATGTAGGGATATGAAAGCTCCAAGTCTTGATCGTACTTCCCGCTGACAGGCATTTCTCTTTACACCATTCTGAATGCAATGCAATTCAATGCAATATTTGACCAAACTGAAATCAATTGAGTAGAATATTAGCAACGACTGGGAAACTCCTGCGTGGTGACAAGACATAACCAACCTTCTTTACAGCAAGGAAAATTGATTCTAGGATGATACTGTCCACTTAGCAACGCAGTAGTGTAGTAGTGTAGTTCACTCAATGGTGCCGAGACTAAGACGTCCTAAAGAATAAATGAAAGTACGCCCATAAAATCAGAACATCACAATCGGCATCCAAAGAGATCATAAAGGTCTCAAGTTCATTCTTCGTATTTCTGTTATATGATTTAAAGCCTGACATTTTCAGTTTGAGGCAACCTCTTAATATGTCGCCCGTCATTGCCATTTGATTTTCGTGAAATCCCTGTTCAGTGGTCCCAGAGGATTGCTGGCAGTTGAGTGAACTGACATTTGCTTTTTCGAAAGCTTCTCGCGCATTGCTTTCTTAAATAAGTTTCGCCTGGTGCTGGGCGGCGAAACTAAAATTTGTCTGACTGGGCATTGTAAGCTCATGACAGACCTGGATTCAGTCCAAAACTGCGAGTCCGATTCTGAGTGTATGTTCGGATGCCTGAATTCCGACCCCAAGTCCGAGTCATGCCTGAAAATACATTTTACTCTGAAACCGAGTCCGAGTCCGAGTGACGTATAAAGAAATTGATTCAGAGTCTTCTTTCCCGACGAAAAGGCCTGAGGCTGAGGCCGAGGCTGAGTTAGCTCTGAAAAGGCAACGATAACAGAAGTTTTTCGAGTGGTTTTTTTATCACTGTAGTGAAATGTTATGCGAGTTTCCAGCTGAAGAATGGCGACCGGTCAGTTCAGTGAGATATAGCGTGACGTTTATGGAGCCACGCCCTACCGATCAGGAAGACCACAAAGGAAACAGGCGACACCGCAAAGGACCAACCACCGCGCCTTTCCTCCGGAGAAAAGAAATACAGCGGGTGCCCGGACGGCTGTCCCTGTTTAGGCCAATGGCGGGAGTGGCTCTGTCATCCTCCGGACCGCTTGCGCCGTTGTCCGGCGCGCCTGCTCCGTTGTCGGGAACGCCTGCGCTATCGTCCGGACGGCCTGCGCTATCTTACAGGACGGCCTGCGCCATTGTCCGGAACGCCTGCGCGGTCGTGCGGACCGCGGCAGCGGCTGTCGCTCCGACCGCCGCTGCCAGCTGGGCCGCCGTCTCCACCGCGCCCACAGCACTTCGCGTCGACACGCTGTGCGGAGCAGTGGACGTGGGTTTGGCTTTCAAGTTTGCTTGAGATCTCATGATAACTGCTTAAACCTGTCGATGCGATTTCCTAAGGGAAGGGGAAATGAAAGGGCATTCTTTTAGCCACGTAGCGGCAGATAACGGAGGTAGGGTGTTATCATGACACATAGATGGCAGTAGTGTATCGGTGCCCTAGTCAAGGGTAGCGCCCAATAACGAGTCCTCAGCGTTGCCTCAATTCGGCGTGTAGGTGCGCCGGGCGGACACCGAACAGACCGAAACAGCTAGTCTTCCCACGGCTCTTGTGATTTTAGTGTGGCGTCAGCGAATATCGCTATGTTCAGGCATCAGCGAATATTGTTATGTTTGATAATGCTTAGACTGCTTTATAAACAAAACTAAAAGTGAAAGCAATTCATTCTTCTGTCTCGAATATCACGATTGACGTCATAGATGTCTATGGGATTGCTAGGGTTGATATCAGCACATCAGTCAGGCTGCTTATATTCTTGCCTTTTTCTCAACGAGTTAAATGAAGAAATGTTTCAAGTCGTAAACCAACGGAAATCCTTGATGATTACTAGGACCAGATATCATTACTAGTCAGATGTCGATGTATATCGTTGTCAGAGTTCATGTATCAACGATACCAGTAAAAAAACTTGACCTGTGCCCTTTTGTTCTTTTTTGTAAATGGGCTTGGGTGTTATGAACCCGAGTTCAGAGTTTTAAAATTTGGTGACTCGGAGTCTGATTTCGAGTCCAGTGTTCTGCTAATTCATAAGTCGGAGTCGGATTTATCTGTGTGAGATTTCGGACCGATTCTCATGAGTTTAGAGTAAAAAAGCCTGTGAGTTCGGACCCGAGACTGAGTCGGCTCGGACTCAAAGCCAGGTCGGGCTTTGACGTTATGGGTTTTACATCGAAAATTAGCGATATTAAACTTGACTGCGCCAGCAATTATTACCAGATCTCTTCTTCTTCACACTTGCGAAACATTGCCACAAAGGCTGCACATACGGAATGTATAAAACGCTAAAAAGGTCGTATATACCGAACGACATAAGGCTTGCTGATGAATGACTAAGCGACACAGCCTCAGCTACTGCTGATCTCAACCCTCCACCGCCTTCCTTTGGCAGAGAGTGCACAGCTAATAGAGGAACATCTAGAGCGGCGAAATAGGAAAACATTCTGCCGGACAGCGAAATGCAAGACTAATATTCAAATCTTTCTCTCTCTCTCCCTCTCTCCCTCGCTTTCACCCTCTCTCCACTTAAACGTTCATGACAGGCGCACTAAAGCGAATGGCATAATCTGTTAGCGTGGCATAATTAGATATGACTGTCACACGGATCAATAGCTTTGAGCTCTTCCTCAGAGCTCCTGCCTCGTTGGGAAACAATCCGGACTCAGAGCTCTGGAGTGAGTCGGCTGAAATGGTGAGTCTTTTGCATAATCTGATGCGCGAGCCTTTTCATTTATTTATTCATCGGCCTTTTCGTCCGTGTCGTAAATTTGCCGTCCATTTAAGTCGACGGCTGTTTTTGGTCAACAAAGCATGCGTACGGTCCCACAGGTCCCTAGTGTTTTGCCAGGCCAGTGACCCTTGCTTCACTGGTCGATACAGGTCCAGGGGCCTCTGAATCTTATGCCTCAATGTAGCTGCTTATTGCATTCATCAGAGTTTCCGGTTCAACTGTGAATCCTGCCACTTGTTCGGCTGGTCTTGCCCCTTTCCTTTGTGAAAATCATAAGAGATTTTTTCTGTCGCTCTGCTACAACCGAGGGAACCTTTCTGCGCAAGAGCTACATTTAGAGCTCAGGTCCTCGCAATGTTCGCCACAGCTGCTGACCTCAGACGCGACAGGCGACTGGCGTCAAGGTGACCACAGCGTCAATGCAAACGACCAGTAATAACACTGCGAAGGTGCTACCGCAGCACGACCACATCATCCCGACCGGACGCGAGGCATGCGCAATTTCCGCGCTCCTCCGCCCGTTCCTTCGGCCAGGGTCCACGCTCTGTCGGCTCTCACATTCAGCGCACACGTGCCGCTAATCCGGCGGCCGGCGGGGCGGCGCTCGCCGCGCGCCCGGCGCCCACCATTTGTCTCGTTCCGGCCCGCGGCGGCGGACAATAAAAGCGCACCTCGGCCGGCGCGGCCCGATCTGCAGGCCTCTGTACGAGGCCGGCCGCAGCCCCGGATCGCCCGGGGCGAGTTACGGTCGGCACGCGGCCGGCTCGCGCTGAGGCCCCGCCGCCGGCGGCCCCAGCCCGAGGCCTGGGTCACAACGCTGAGACTCTGCAGAGGGCGGAGAGGTGAGAACTCCACCGGGTCAGATGGTAGTGGTTCTGTTCCCTGGGGTCACGAGATCGAGACCCTGGGGAAGAGACGTGGGAAGTCCGCTGGGTCACTGGGTTCGCAGTTTCGTTTCCCGTAGGATTAAATAGCAGAGGTCAATCACTGACAGGATCATATATCAAAGACCGGTGACATTATGGTCCAAACGCAGATGCTTCACTGTCACGAGAGTGAAACGAAATTCACAGAGGAGTCGGCAACACCGAAACTCTTAAACGTGAAGATTATCGCAAAGACCTCCCCGGCTGGTTAGAAGCCTGTTAACTTCTAACCAGTCCCATTGTTAGATTACTTTTTTAGCTTTCGGACAGATCTAAACAGAAAAATATACGTTGTGTAAAAGTCTGTCAAAATTTACTCAAGATGTGACTCTAATTTAGCTCTGAGAACAAGAGCGTGGTAGCAATAAATTTTAACAATGTCAGGAATATGTACAACATGCATAGCTGCTTAACATTGGGCTCATACTGTTCCAAATTGACAATCTGACCACAGAATGATGATCATAGTCACATATATCCTGTTCTGGGACGGCACATTTAATGATGTTTGTGCAACTTCGTGGCACGTTATCTGGTGTTCGTTTCGCTTCCATAATGTAAATCGAACTGATGATTTTGATTTGACAATATGTAATGAATGTATGCATATAGCGTGTATAATGCACATCAATTTGTGTAGCGCATGTATATAATAGCGTATACATAACAAAATAATGATAATAAGTAATGCTAGATACATTTGTGTTATGAATTATATTATAATATTTGTATTTATAAACATTGCATTACATAACATGTAATATATGTTACATGTAATAATATAGTACGTAAAATATACAAATAATCAATAATAATTTATACACGTATGTAATGACTATATAAATGTATCTCAAATTATGGGTCTCCTTGAACGTGCTCCAGCGTGAATCAGGTTGCTGCTGTCTGCCTGTTTGCTTTCAAGAACACTTATCTGGCGTTCGGTCGCTTAAACATAAGTCGAAGTGATGAACTTCATATGATTGGCGATGTATATAAAATGCACGTATATGATGTGTATAATGTACATAAATTTCCATAGTGTATGTATAACATAATGATAAGGAGTAAGTTATATTAATGCGTAATATTATATTCGTATTACTCAAACCACTTAAATAATAAGCAAATAAATTTACATATATATATGCAACCCAGAGAACGTGTCCAGTGCAAATCAAGTTGTTTGTGCTCTTGATATTGGTGGCGTTGAAACTCTTGGAAAATTTGGGTTGAGTGTCACGTGCCTCTTAAGCGCTTTAGAGCACGTCAACTGCTACGTCATTCTGCGTGAAGAGATTGGTGCAAGCTTACAGATTTTGAAGTATGCATTAAAATCACCTATCTGCCTAGCAGATGACAGCGGTCGTGTGTCTAATGTATGTGCCTGATCCCGGCTCATTGTCTCACAGCTCACGCTGATTCCGCGTCTCACTGATACTGTGAGCGCCACACCCACCTCACGGCCGAAGTCGGCTCTGTGTCTCACAAGTGTCACTGGCTCTGTCTCGGCGCTGACACCAGCTCTGCATCAGTGTCACCGGCTCTGCGCCAGGACTGTCACTGGCCCTGCGTCAGGACTGTCACCGGCTCTGCGTCAGGATTGTCGCCAGCTCCGTTTCCGGCGCCGGCCCTGTCTCAGGACCGACACGGACACCGCCGCCGGCCGGGCAGCCAATTAACTCGGCCGACCCGGCGCCAGTCTAGGCCGGAGTTATCAGGCGTCGATCTCGGGCGGGCGCGTGCGGCCGCCAGCTGCGCGCCGCCTCCGTGACCTGGTGACCCGCGTCTGCCCGCGGCGCGGCGCCGGCCGGTGGCCCCGTGCGAAGGTCGCATCGACCCAGGCGCAGACAGGTGCCCCGACGATCGGCATCGAACTGGCTCGGGGGTCGGGGAGACTGCGAGGTGTGGTGGAGGGTGCTGTGAGGCACACTGTGCCGCGGGGATGCTGCCGGGGAGTCGGGTCGCGCTGCTTTCAGACTCGTGTGGTGATAAGAACTGTGCCGTAACTCGATCGGCACCCCATCCACCCTGTCGTTCTCTCTATGACCGGACCCCATCTCTCGTTATTCTGTCTTCCCACCACCAGTAATGTGCTAGTCGCGCCTTTCTCCTCAATCCCATGGCTCCGGAACGGCCAGAAACGCTCGAAGGGAGTTCTTACCGGCGCCAACACTTCTGCTCGTAACATTCAGGTACGCCCGCTTTATGGTTTACCAGGTCTCTCTTCTTGTATGCTACAAACTTTATGTAACATTTGACAATTTCCTTCCGTGCATCTATTTTGTTTGGCGTAACGTACAGATTGTACACTAGATGCTTCCGCGTTTTTTTCGGTATCATTAAAACAAAATGTGAAAAAATGCAAAAGCCAAGCTGACAATAAAATAAACAGTAGCACCAAGTCCCGACTTTCACCTGCGCCAGCACCAAGTCTTGAATCTTTATTTTCAAGTGGACCGCCTAGTGGACCCAGTGGACCCGGGATCCGGTGGTGTACTTTATGCACCCCGTGTTACAATGCCAAAACACTGGGAGACCAACACAACGTGGAGAGAACAACAGAGGACGAAGCATTATCAAACACAGGCGGATATTTTCATCTCTGAGGGAACGCCCCCGCCTAACCTGGCTCCGCAAAAATTCCTCCAAATAAATACGTTGTTACGAGTAGGCAAGTAGCACCTTAATTTTGCAACACGAAACGTGGAATGTTATCTACAGCATCAATCGATTCAGTCTGAGGCCTGACATGTCAGGATAAGTCATTGGCAGTTGCTGTTTGTTGTGCGTACCGCGAAAATTCGTTGGTGCCTCGCAGGGGCGTTGGAGCGGGGGGCCAGGGAGCAACTGCCCCTAACTTCAGGCAACAGTAAACATTAACCCTATGGCGTTGCATGAGAAGAAACGAGGTAAAAATCACGTTGTTCCCCCCATCTCCACAGAGATTCCACCGCTCCTGGCCCCCCCGTGGTTTTTTTGAAACCAAACTCTGCTAGCGGAATTACAAATTGACGCCATCTTTTATCAAACACACCAGATTGCACCAAAATAAGCTCCTTGAATAACGTCGTCCTTCTGACAGCATTGTCATTTCATCAGTATCACCGTCAGCCCGTGGCCCTGTGGGCGCAAACGTGGTTCACTCCTGGACTAAAGCTTCTGCCGGTATTAGCTTATCGTAGAAAAGCATCCGCCGATGTGCGATTATCAAAACGTCATTTGACCGGAATCAGGGAGGACCAGCCAGACCACACAGCAACCGTTCCGCGACCTGGCCGGTTTGCACAGCAGCTGAAACAGACATCAAGCGGAACACCAATTCCAGGATGACCAATGACTTTGATTCGGGAATTAATCAAGCCGGATTACCTCGGTGCTGGGTTCGTTTCGTTGCCGGGGTGAGCAGAAGCCAAAGCTCACCAAGCGCGGACTTGATCCTACTAACCTGCACCCAGTGCCCAGTACTCAGCACGTTGCCATGGTGACAGGATACTTTCGAGAAGGGGTCAGACATAATGACGCTTGGTCCGTGTGGACTCGAATGCAATGCAACGCGCAATGGCTTAGTGGGTTATGCTGCAGTGAACCCTGATCCCTTTTTTTCCTTAATCTGTTTTCATTTTTTATCCGGCATTTTACTGCTGATCATTGGACTTCCGTCTTCTCTTTGCCATCAGCACTCGGTATAACCAGGCCTGTCATTATTACCAGCTCTTTGGCTATCTTTCCGTGTCGCTGCGTTAAAATACCGGTGAAGTGTGAAAAGGAATCTTCTAAATATCTCGATGGAACTGGAGAAAATAACCGTATGGTATGTGTCCCGAGCAGCGCTACTGCAGTAGTGCAAAATCTATGACTAGGTTTAAGCACGGTTGTTCTGAAGTGCAGAAAAGTGAAGAGTCTTGAAACAAAGTGAAACTACCTTTGCATTCATTTTAGCTAAATGAAAGAAATGACATTTGAATAAATCTTAGAATCAGGCCTGTATGGAATGTCGTAATTCATGCTTAGGCATAAAGGACGACATCATGGTATTTCAATATAATATCCGGTTTCTTTGATGATGAAGATGAAAACGGACTTTTCAAGGTTTCCCGCTGTTCCATCTGACGCTTTTTAGCATGCACACATTCGACTGAATCAAAATGCTCCCTTCGGTCATTGTTTGCAGCTGTACTCCGAAAACGTTTTTATGGATACTACTTTTATGGATAATACGAAATGCCGGGGTAAAAATGACGGTATCTTGCAACGTACGAAACGGTATCATTTCAGATCAATGATGATTTAGGTGCGGGATCATCGCAAAGGTCAAAAGACGTGGGAAGCTTTGTGAGATCTCTGATTTACGTGGATATCCCGTGGTGATACGTGGGATTGGCACGAAGGAAATGATTGTTGGGATACATTTGGGCTTATGATGATCTTTCATAGCATTTGGATGCCAACCTCTTGACGCAAATGATCTCTGCATTTTTTCAGTCCAATTCCTTTTCAAAGTTTTTTAGTCCAGTTCCTTCCCAAACTGCCTTTTCTGTCTTCTTTTACATTCTTCGTAATGTCTCATTGATCTCATGAACTTTCCTGTGTATATGCAGTCCTGTACTCGCGCATGCAGGTGAACCATATTTTCATCACATGCCACGCGCCAGTCCCAGTCTCACTTTTTACCAAAGTATTGTTCAGAAAATACCGTGGTTGTCGATCAGATCATACATTTCGCCCATTGTGAGGCCATAACGACTTGATGGGGTCAGTAACAGGGCCACGTGGAATTCTCCTGTGGTGCTGTATTAAAACCAACTTTTACGAGTGCTCTGACCCGGCATTGTCCCCAAGAGGAAACTCAGTCATATTCCGGGATGCCCAGGATGTAAATCATCTTTCTTTGTGCCATTTGCAGTCTTGTTTGTTCAGTTTAAAATCCCCTTGTCCTCTACCTTTCCGATATTATGCACACCGTCTATTAATAATCCATGTCAGGTTTAAAAGAAAACAAGTGGTATGTTATCAGAATAACATCTAGTCCACATTTGCCCCTTGTCTGTTACCACGCTACACTTGGTTAAAGTGTGATAAAATATGCTATCCAGTTTTCTGATCTGATGTTTCCTATGATAACGAGGAGCCTCTGGAAGCATCAGGCAATATTCAAAGCTTCCTGCTCGCCACATACCTTCTTTATGTAAGTTTTTGATCTTCAAATGCTCTTTGCCTATATTCAGGAACAAGCATTAAGTTTTCTCGAAAGATATCGGTCGGTCATCGCAGTTTCATACAAACCACAGAACATAACTGCAAATAATTAAATATGTTCTCATTTTAATGTCTTTGTGCTGGACTCTGCAGAGCGTTATGCATTCCAGGTCACTGAAATGTGCGTGGAAAACGCCTTACCCGGACTATGGCACGATCCTAAGTATACTTTGTCAGCAATCGATCACAAATGATGATTCCCTCCAACAAGGCTGTGGACTTGACGTTGTCTGTACACACTGCAAAAGTCCGATGCAAATACATTGTTTTTGGTGTCGTAAGCCCGTTACTCTGAGTTCATTGCGACATTATCTGCTGTACGCGGCTCTCTCACTATCGCTCTTCCAATGCATCGTTTAGACGTCGTGATGCGAAAGATTTCGTTGACGTCATCCAGGAAACTATATCTTATTTATATTACATAATATATATCTTGTATATATATATATATATATATATATATATATATATATATATATATACATCTTACCATTTGGACATCTCAGAATTGCGGTGTACCGGCCGTTCCTGTAGAAGACCATACTCCTTCAGTGTTAAACTGCGCTGATTCTTCCCGAAGACATCGCCTGCCCGCCCTGCAGTTTTGTGCTTTCCTCCTCAACTGTAAAACTAAACTGATGGTGAAATATCACTGTCGAAACGGTGATGTCCAAGTGGCGCCCAGGCCCGCGATTTGACTTCTTACAGGTACGCGACCTCTTCACTACCCTCCTGTTCCGTCAGCTAAGGATGCACAAATTGTTTTTCTGTTCATCTGTTTGTGTCAGTCATCTGTCTGCTTGCGTAACCACCTGCTTACTGCAAACTTCAAGAGAAACTCCAAGCGTGCGTGATGGGGAAAAGCCATACGCATGCTCCAAGTTTCCTCTCTGAAAAGCGAAGACTCATTGACAAAAATAAGCTAGCTGCATGTGCCATTGTACATCACGGGATTTACAAATGCGTTTCATCTCACCAGTTTGCAATGTCTTCTCCGCGGCAACACTTCATGTATTACTGCTGCGTTACTGGCAGTCGCGGAAAACGAATTATTTACGATAATGCTTTTGCTGTCCCAAATGCGCTCTTTGTCTGAACCACGCAAAAGCTGATTTCTGGTAAACGTCATTGTTGATGCAGTTGCGATTCCCGTCTTTCAGTCAATGTTGTCTTTAGTCGGACGCGGCTCACTAAAAATGCATGTTTTTTGGATCTGTAAACAACTGTCGAGGGTTCACGTGCTTTCATCCCTGAGTGTGCTGTCGTAAATGTGGTTGGTTGGAGAGAAAATGATAGCAGATAGTTGATAACTGGATCCTTTGTGTGAACCACAACCGACGACTGGAGACCACGTTGTTCTGAACCAGTCTTTGAAGAGGTGGGTAAGGGCCCTTTTCCACTTGCCCCCTACCGCAGGGGGCCAATGCGCCTTAAGCCTAGCCGGGTCACGTTTCGTTACGGCGTTACACCTACCTAGCATAAGAACGTACACCTTCTGGCGTCCACTGGTCACACCACTTCCAAACACTGCTGGCGATCGTAAAATGTCTTTTTAAGATCACAAATACTGTTCTCGGAAACCTCCTTCAGCCAGTGCATTGCGTTTCCCATCAACAACAATGCACGAGTGCCCCTCAGCCGGCGTTCGGCGCGGGACGCCGTCTCGCCGCCAGCCATTCAGCACACGCCGTAGCCGAGCAGCGCTCCGCTCCTCGAGCGACGTCGGCTCGGCGCGGGCTGCCAGGCGAGCCTGACATCTCGGACGCCGCAGGCCGCCAGCTGGCCTCTCTCGGCCCGGAAGCCCTAGAATTAGCCGGAGGTCCGCCTCCGTCCGCCCGCGCCGCGAGCTCGACCCGGCAACTTCTGCCGAGATTATCGCCGCCGGTCGCCGACAGCACGCAACTTTTCCGTGTACAAAGAGATTCATTACTTAAAATATGGGGGAAGTTGGCGCGGGCCACAGCGTAGCGCGACATGATGGAATCGCTCTCAGTTCAGGTGTCTGACTAGATTGCAATACTACATCGACGCATGCGACAGGGTTCCGCTAGGGTAAACCGGCACGAATAGTCCAACAGACGATCGCTATCAAACACCGATATTGCCCCACCTCACTCCGAACACATAAATATCCGTCGGCCACCACGCACGCGCAGGCACCGGGGCCGCCGCCGACCGCCGGCCGCCGACCGCCGCGGCCAGGCGGCGCCGCTCAGACGTCCGTGCCCGCGGCGGTGCCCACGCGCGCCGCGCCGGCCGCCGGCAGCGGCGGTAACACAGGCACGCCCACCTGCCAGTGGCGCGGCCGCGGCCCGGCCTCGGCCGCCTCGAAGGCGGCGGCCAGCTCGGCGCGCGAGTCCCGCGACGAGTCGAGCGCGCCGTCCGGCTCGGGCGAGGCGGCGCGCGAGCGGGGCCGCTCGGGCCAACCGGCCGGCCGCGGCGGCCCCAGCTCGGGCATCGGCAGGCCGTAGTCGGCCGGGTAGCCCCAGGCGGCCGGGCCCGCGTCCGATGAGCCGCTCGTCGACGGCAGCTGCTGCAGCTCGTAGCTGTCGTCGGCCAGCGGGTTGCCGGCGCCGTAGGGCGGGCCGGCGGCGTAGCCGGCCGACACGCGCCCGTCCGTCCGCGGCACCAGGTCGGGCGCGCGCACGAACACGGCCGACTCGACCAGGCTGCCGTTGCTGGTGCTGTAGCGCGGCGGGTAGCCGAGCTCCGTGAGCCGCGGCGGCTTCCGCACCGGGTTCACGTCGTCGTCGTCGGGCGCCGTCTCGACGCTGACGACGACGCCGTGGCCGCCGGCCGGCGGCTTCGCCTTGGCGTCGGCGGCGTCGGCGTGGCGCGCGCGCGCCAGCGCCAGCAGCGCGAGCACCAGCACGGCGACCAGCAGCAGCAGGCCGGCCGCGATGCCGGCGATCTGGCCGGCGCTGAGCGGCGCCAGCAGCGCGCGCCGCGCGCCCACCGTCAGCGTGAAGTTGGTCTGCGCGTCGCCGGCGGCGTTGACGCCCACGCAGCGCACGTCGGCGTCGGCGTCGTCGTAGCGCACGGCCGGCACCACCAGCCGGCTGACGCGCTCGAAGCGGCCCTCCTCGACGACGCGCAGCCGGCGGCCGTCCGCCAGCCGGGTGTCGTTGTCGACGCGGCGGCCGCGCCAGAACCAGCTGACGCGCGCCTGCGGCACGGCGCCGATGTGGCACGTGAGCGTGGCGTTATCGCCGGCGACGGCGGCCACCTCGCGCGCCATCGGCAGCAGCTGCGGCCGGCAAGCCAGCTCCTCCGCCTCGAGCGCCTCGAACGAGCGGCCGGCCAGCCGCGGCGGGCCGTGGCAGCTCGGCGCCACCGGGTACGAGGTGTTGTTGCCCTGCAGCCAGGCGCGCATCGGCCGCAGCCGGCAGTCGCACTCCCACGGGTTGGCGTGCAGTTCGGCGTTGTACACCTGGTCGAGCGCCACCACGGCGCGCTTCGGCAGCTCGCGCAGCCGGTTGCCGCTGATTTTGAAGCTCTCGAGGATGCGCAGCGGGTCGAACGCAGACGCGTCGACCTCGACGATCCGGCAGTTACTCAGGTCCAGCTTGACCAGGCCCGGCACGGCCGTGAACGTGTCCTCCTCCACGCGCTCGATCGGGTTGTCGGCCGCCCTCAGCTCGCGCAGCGCGGCGACGGCGCCGAAGCTGCGCTTTGGCAGCTCCCGCAGCTCGTTGCCGGACAGCTCCAGGTAGACGAGGTTGGTGAGGCCCGAGAAGGCGGCGTCGTCGACGCGCCGCAGCTGGCAGCCGGCCAGGAAGATCTTCTGCAGGTTGACCAGGCCGGCGCGACGGAACGCGTCGGCCGGCAGCTCGTCCAGCTGGTTCTCGGACAGGTCGAGCACCTGCGTGCCCGAGTCCAGGCCGGCGGGCACGGCGCGCAGTCCTCCGGCGCGACACTCGACCGTCTGTTTGCCGTACTTCCAGCGGCAGAGGCAGACGCTCGGGCACTGGGCTGCGAGCGCCGGCAGCACCGCCGCCAGCAGCGCCAGCAACGCCAGCGCCGCGCCGCCGGCCCGGCCGCGGCCGCCGCTGACCGACGCCATCGTGCGGCGCGACTCGTTCACACGCTGCCGCCGCTCCCACGCGCGCGGCCGCTCACTTCCGGCCGGCCGGTGGCGTGGCGGCGCGCCGCCCGGACATCGGCCTGCCGCCGCCCGGCTCCTCTCCGAGCGGTGGCCGCCGGCCGGCGACGGACGGCGACGGACGGCGCCGGGTCGGCCGTCCGAAGCCGCCGCGCCTTATCGGAGCCGCTGGAGAGGCCTTTCTCCGCCAGCCGGAAGACGGTTTTTGTGGGCCGGCGGGCGCCGCCGCCGCTCGACGAGGGCCGTTTGTCTTGCTCCGACCGCGGACGGCGGCGAAGGCGACGGCCCGTCGACGCTTTCGCCGCGGCGTCGCCGGCGTCGCGTCGCGGCCGCGCGTCGGCGGCCGAGGCGCTTCGGACGAAACCGAGTCGCTCGCGCAGCGGCCGACACGCGCTTCTCTCGAGTTCACTGCCCTGCCGAGAAGCAGCGTCGCAGCTCGCGGCGTCGCAGTCCACGGTCCCGGGCCGCGTCCTCCGCGTCGAAGTCACTCGCACCCCGCGCCGCGTCGACCACCCCGCCGACGCCGCGCTCCCAGCACCAACTGCGGCCGGCGAGCAGTGCGTGCGGTACCGTCGGGTGGTTCACGTACCAGTGCGTCTCCCGCGCGCCGCGGCAGCCGGCCGACTGGCTGGCCGCGGTCTGGGCCGTGCCGTACCGCCGCGGACGGTTCACCTAGCAGTGCGCCTGCGCGCCGGCCACACACGAGCCGCCGCCGCCGCCGCCGCCGCCGCCGCCGCACGGGCCGGACGAGGGCTCACGCCACGGAGTACCTGACGCTGACTCACGCCAACACCGGCTTACTATGGGTAGCGATCCTCACGCGGATTTGCCGACAGGTTTGGACGTCGGAGGATAACATGCACGCGGTTTGAAACATGTTGAAGCATTTTCGACAGAAAAGGGGACGACGAGGAGAAGTTTTTCGAACAAAATCTACGTTGCTTTCACGAAAAAAACGGTTCTTAGAAATCTGAAAGCGTCATTTTGTCAGGTGTCCTTATTACGGCAGTCGGCTTGACACGAATAGAGCTGACGGACTTCCGTATTTGATGGTCCTGAAATTCAGAATAAGTTTTCATCCCACACCAAGAGGCAGAAAAGCTGTGGGTTTGACTACCAGGAAAGGAAGCTGCTCAGTTGGCACAGCGATGCTACTTTAAGCATTATTGTGGAATCTCCTTTTGCACAGCGAAAGTATGAATTGGTGTTTCGTTTTGTTTAGTATGTTAGCAATACGTTCCTGCCTCATGTCCTGGCTCAAGTATATTTTACAAGTCTAATGAATGGTTTACGAAGCAGCACGAATCTTGCGACGCATCAGCATCCGTGTTTCTTTCTTCATTCTCCTGACCCGCTTGCCGGCTTCGTCACCACACACATGAACGAAACGATGCTGAAATTTGATAAAATGCAGAAAAATTGCTCCATTGAGTTACTTTTGACTGTGACGCCACGTAATCGCGTCGCTCCTCCGTAAATGTATTTGGAGGATGTATATGTATGTGAAATACGGACATAACGGTCGTTGCAGCGCTTCACTGTAGAGTAAGAAATAATATTTCTTTTCTTTCGTTCCACTCACCATTGTTTCGCCAAGAACCCGCAGTCCCCACGCCGCGAAGCAGCGAGGCTGGGTCAGTACAGGCCGTGGAACCACCCCGACATTCCAGAAGCAGATCGGAATGTTAAGCCGTCATTTCTTCTCCCGAAAGAGCAGGTTATCACCTTCGGGCCGTCCGCAGGCACTCCTCGGACCAGTTCCCCGCCCGCGGGTGGGGGGGGGGGGCCGAGACAGGTGCGCCTCCCCTCCGTCCGACCGGTCGCCGCCGACCGGCCAGACCGGGGGCGCCACATTCCGTCCAGGTGTTCTGCATCGCTGGGCTTCCGGCGGCGGCGGCGGCGCGGTGCAGCGGTCAGTCTGGCCGGCCGCCGGCGACCCGGCCGGCGCGCCCCGCCGGGACCGTGCCCCTCGCCTTGACCCTGCGACCCCGGCCGGCTGCAGCGGCTCGCAGGGCTGCGGGCCGGACGCTCTGCCGGCCCGGCCGACGAACGTGAGAACGGAGCCAGTCGCCGCGGCGCGCCGTGCCCCGCCAAAGGTCAGCCGGCGCTGACGGGGCGGCCGGGGAATCCGGGGCGGCCGTTTAACGCGCCGCCAACGCCCTGGCGCGGGGAGACGCTCCAGGGCCCGACCTGACCTGGAGCAGTGTTGCCGGAGGCCTCTTCGGAGAAACAGCGTAGCTATTTTAACGCCCTGCCTCCTTGCACTGCAAATCAGCCTGTCTTACTATGCAGCCTGGTGAACTTTGCAGCTACAGTACGAATGATGCAACTAATTTCGTCCTCGTCCTCGTCAAGAGCGTTACTTGTAACAGGACGTATCTGTGACGCAAATCAGTGCACTGGAGTGACGCGTTACCCGTGTGCTAGGAGCTGCTGACGAGGACAACAGCCCGAAAATTATTTACACCGTTCACACTCAATATTTACAACTCCTTGCAGGCTATCCTCGGACCACAAATATTTCAGTGCGTAAAATGCTAGTAGAACCTCCATGACGTCGTAGATGACGAAGCTCACTTGAATTAGTTATTACCTGGTATACCTTTGCAGAAATATTACATCTTCAAACTGTAGTAGCAGATTGCTTCCCGTCATTAATTGTTGATGCCGCCACACGTCGGAGGCGTCGATGCATTGCATGATGCACCCGCGCCGTGAGGTCCGTGAGGTCCCGCTGTTGCGCGGGTCGCCGGCGGCCGACACAGCTCCGGGGCAGTGCCGCGGCTGGTACAGCTGTGGGTTCGGCGCCGGCCGGCCGCCCGGTCTGGTGGCTCGCTCCGGCCACCCTCGGGCCGGTTACCGCGCCATTAAGCGGCGGTCGGCGTTTGCGGCGCTCCTCCGGTTCTCGCGCGTTATCGGGAACGTTCAGCGGCGGCGGCAGCCTTGAGCCACGTTTGCGGTGAGCCGAGACGCCGGCTGTTTCGGCCCGCTGGCGGGCCCCTCAGACCGGCCGATCGGCGCGCCGAACCCGCGCGCCGACTGCACGCAAACAACGCCGCAATTAATGACCAGCGGCGGCCAAATTGACCCATTAAGTGGCGCGGCTCCGGCGCTTCGTGCTGGCGTGGCCGAAGAGTCGGGACGACCCCGTGAACTATAATGTAAATGCGGCCGGTGCGCGCGGCGCTCGGCCCGCGGCCGGGGGCCGGAGTCACGTCCCCGCGGCGCCATCAGGCCCGGCCCAAATACAAAACTGCCAGCGCTGACGAAGACAAATCGCTGCCTTTGATGCATTGACTGATTCGGCGGCGTCGGACGGCGCTGCAGAGGTGCCGCGGGAGACGGCTGGGAGCTGGGCTGCAGCCGCTGGAGCTGTCGGGAGCTGGGCTGTGGGCTGGAACTGTCAGGGACTGGGGTATATGCTGGGGCTGTCGGAAGCTGGGCTGTGGACTGAAGCTGAGGGAATTCACCGTTAGGCTGGAGCTTCCAGGAGCCACAGCTTGGGGCTGTCGGGAACTGATCTGGGGTTGGTGCTGCCGGGAAACTGGGATGTAGTCCAGGGCTGTTAGGGATTGGATTGCTTGTACCTGAGCTGGAGTCTGGAGCTGAAGGAACTGGGCTGCGATCGATAGTTCGACGAGCCTGATGAAAGGGAGCTGGGCTACAGTCTGGTGCCGCTGGCGCCAAACTCCAGCCGTGAGGACTGCAGCTGTGAAGTTCGGCAGCCGGGCAGCGGTCTGGTGCTGCGGGAACGAGCTCTGGCTGCCGCGTGACGCGGAAACTCTGGGGAGGAGTTCGGAGCAGCAGGGACCTGCAGCAGGACCTGCAGCAGGCTACAGATGCTGAAGTCGCGGGACGTGCGCACCAGTGACATAAGATAGTCCAAGAAGAAATACGTGGGCGGCTGTGATTCGCAGAAGCTCAAGACAGAACCCATCTTTAGCTTCTCTGATGACTGGTAATAGGGCATCTCATAAGCCGGCAGGACGCTGCTCGGCTTTCGAGGGTGCTAATGAATTTCAGGAATCGTGAGGTAGGGGAAGAACAGATTCTAAGATGCTGCACGACGCAGGAACGTCTACGGACATAATTCACTTTTTCAGACTCATCACCCAGGAAACGCAACCAAACTTCCGAAACGGATATGGGATCGTTAAAAATATATACGAACTATACGTTAGCCAATCTGAAACAGGCGCTCCACGCCAGCTGGGACCTCAGTAAAAGCGCAATCTTCGCACTTAGCAGCAGGGCTCACGGCGGAGGCGCGACCTCTGAAACATCAGGCCTCTGCAACAGTCTGTGACCTCTGTAAAAACAGCGACGGGGCCACCAAACCGGCCGAGTTTCCAGCAAGGCTGTGACCTCCAGCAGGGCCTCGCCCACTCCTCGCCCTCCGGCGGCACCCGGTCGCCTTATCCAGCGTCCCCAGGTGTGAGCGTCGCCGGAGATAAATGAAGCGTTTATTTGTCGCATTATGGCTCCCCGCGCCCACTGTCTCCGTGCGGCGTCGTCCGCCCCGCGGCCGAAACGCCGCACACGGCGCTGGCAGCGGTGGCCGGCGCGGGCCCCGACCGGAACCACGGCTTTATCCCCGCCCATTCTGGCGGGCAGAGCCAAACGGCCGGGGGCGGCGCAAATTTAACGTACGCAGACACCTATGGAAAATGTTCGAATTTATAACCCGGAGGCAGCGGCGTTTTCGGAAAACCGCGCAATGGCCCGCGGCCACTGGGCTCCAGAAACTGCGTCGGCCCACTGAGGAAGGCCGTTCAGCCGCCGGCTGGTCGAGCGGGCACAGCTCGCAGCGGCCGGACCCCGGCACGTTTCCGGCCCGGAGTGCTGATGTAACACGCCCGCGGCGGCGGCAGGAAGTGGTCGGGGAAGCTCGGTCGGCCGCCCGCCGCCACAGGGCCCAGGGGTGTGCTCGGGCCAATCAATGGTAATCGAACGGCCAGCCGGAACCGGCCCGGCCCGTGACGCCTTCGCAGCCGCCGCAGACGCCGACCCGCTGGCGGGTCCCATCTGCTGATGGGCCCCATCAGCAGATGGGGTGCCATCAGCTGACTGGGACCACCTTCTGACGGGTCCCACCTTTTGACTGGTGTTACTTACTGACGCGTCCCATGTGCTGTCGGATCCCGTCTGCTGACGGATCCGACCTGCGGATGGGTCCCACCTTCTGATGTGTCCCATTTCCTGACGGGCCCTTCATTCTGACAGGTCCCACCTGCGGGTGGGTCCCACTTTCTGACGGGTCCCATTTTCCGACGGATCCTCATCTGCTAATGGGTCCCACCTGCTAAGGGATTCCACCTTCTGACGGGTCTCACCTTCTGTCGGGTCCTATTTTCTGGCGCATCCCGTCTTCCGAAGCGTCCTGGAAGAGGAACGAATGAGGCGCGGGACCTCTTCCGGGAGCCCAATGGTCGGACAGGGAGGGTCCATCCAGTAAAAATGCATAAAAGCGCCATGACCTGGCACCGGTGATACTCGGGAAGGGACGAATTTTCTGAAAACTTTCCTGAGATTCAAGATCCTTCAAGGACTTGAATCTTACAAGCGACAAAGAAATGCTTTGGTGGGTCTTTCAGAAAGGTGCGACGAGGCAGAGACTTTCAAAATGAGGATAGCTTTAGATCAACATTGCCTGGTCAAGCGAAGGGATGCTGAAAAGCCACGATGGCGGCCACACTCCCCTTCCGTGTCCGAGTTCCGGCTCTTCTTGATCGGGCTAATGGAGGCGCGCATCGCCACTGGGACGCGGCGAAGAGGAACTCCCCAAGAGGGGAGAGAAAGGGTGTAACGCGGCACGTGACTTGGGCTCAGAAGAACTGTGGCCGGAGGAACAAAGCGCCAATAAGCCACTGACGGAAGAAAATGAGCTCAGGCAAGAGGGTAGGGATGGACGTAGTCCGAAGAGAAACGCCGGAATGTCATGGAGAGGTGCGTGGTGACAGCAGGTTGCCCTTCTGCCCTGCCCTTCACAGCGGCGAGCGGGCTGCCGCAGCGGCGTGATCTTCACGAGATTGGACGCCGCGGGAGCGATTTCGCCGTAAGGTCGGCACTTCCGCTGATGGAAAGTTGCGGCGAGTTGGAGCTGTTATGAAGGCTGTGGTCGGCGATATTGACCGGCGGCGTCCGGACGCCGGCCGGGGAGCGGCCACATGAATCATCCGCAGACAGAGGCGCCTGCCCGGCGCGGCCGACTCCGCCGCCGCCGCCCTTTGAGGTCCGGGGCAGGGCGCGGCCACCCGGTAATCGGCCGGTGACAGCCGGGCGCCGCGCCGTAAATGTATTACCCCCAGGGCGACAGCCGGGGCGAGAGGCGGCGGCGTTAAATTATCACGGCGGTTACAGCTTCGTTACCTGACGGAGCCGCCACGGGCTGCGGGAGATCAGCTCGCGAGGGCGGAACAACACCTGGGCGGGGATGACAGCAGTTGCTTCTGTTGGGGACGTCGCGAACTTTCTTGTGGGCGGCACGCTGTTTTCGCTTTACGGCTTAAAGTAATGAAAGCAGCCAGTACAAAGCTAGCCTCGCCTTAGGCCTACATTGTGAGCAAAATAGCTGATTTTCGCCCCCTATACGTCCATGTAATCGTAGCGCTCTTAAAGAAGAGAATTAAAATTTTCCCTTCTTGTGCTTAAAGCCTTTTGCTCTCCTAGAGTTCAAACAGAATATTTTAAGGGAAGCAGTTGGCAATAGACCCATCATTATTTATCGTACTCACGAATAGGTCACAAATATTGAGCCATTACCCTTTGGGGAGCACTCATGAAAATGCACC
Organism: Capitulum mitella; assembly: GCA_030062745.1. Lineage (NCBI taxonomy): Eukaryota > Metazoa > Arthropoda > Thecostraca > Pollicipedomorpha > Pollicipedidae > Capitulum > Capitulum mitella. The sequence goes on from CP099843.1 coordinate 27,525,626, forward strand.
GTTTGAGTGTTACAGTTGGATTATTTAGCAGTAAAACAGCACCGAGATAAAATGGTAAAATTCATGTTCCACGTTCAGTGAGCCAGTTTTATGGCAAAGCCACGCTTAATTAGGATTTCGTTAGTTGACAAACGGTATTACGATGTACGTACACGCGCACACACACACACACACAGATATTTACACGTCCGCATTTAAAGTAGCTAGCTTTTTCAGACAACACAGCCGTTTCGTTTCCGGCTTTTGCCGCCGGTACGTAAAGCCAATCAGCTCGTGTGTAAACATTGATGGAGCTCCCTGCACAGCCATCAGAAGCGGCCCGGACAACCAGTCTTAGCGTCAGCCACCTTAACGCAGTCTTTCTGTCAATGGTCTCGAGCTACTTCACCACACAAACACCAAACGGCTTCCGCGACCCCTATCCCGACCCGGCGGCATCTGTTTCTGCGAAGCCCCATACACCGGCCTCTGCTCGTCGTGCCCAGGCGTGACGGGATGTCGGCCGGCACATGCTACAGGGGCTGGCACTCCCCCGACGACGAGGAGCATACTACTTGGACTCCCCTGTCGAACCGACTACCGAGGCAATGTAGTGACTATGCGGACTCCCCTGTCGAACCGACTGCCGAGGCGATGTGGTGACTATGAGGACTCCCCTGTCGAACCGACTGCCGAGGCAATGTGGTGACTATGCGGACTCCCCTCTCAAACAGACTATCGAGGCAATTCAGTGAGCATTTACGAACTCCCCTATCGAACCGACTGCCGAGACAATATAGTGACTATACGCAATCCCCTGTCGAACCGATTTACCGAGGCAATGGCATGTCAATACGGCCGCCCTTCTCAGCATGGCTCTGCAGCGGAAAAGTGACGATACTGTGGGCTTCTTTTTCGACAGTCTACTGCAGCAACGAAGCCAGCAGCTTCTACCGTGTTGGATGATCTCTTGGGACAGAAGAGTGACCAAGCTAACTTCTTGGCCAGACAGTCCGTTTAGGCGCAGAAGCGCCCACTGGGCAGTCAGTCGCCAGGAGGAAGGGAAGAGCCGTGCCAGCCTTTCTGTCGTGATGGGGGGGGGGGGGGCTCAGCCGCCAGCCAGCCGATCGATTGCAGGCGGTCGCCAGGTGCGGCTATTTTGGCTAAGTGAAGAACTCGAAGATGAATGCAGTGAATTAAGTAGCCAGCTGGGGAAGGAGGGATTCATGCCATTAATCGCGCGAGCAAATGGCTCCAAAGCCCTTGAAAACGACGCAAGGTGGTCCAGCCTTCCGTCTTTTTAAGCAGAAGTTCCGAGTAGCCTGGAAAGAAGTGATTCAGAGAGGGATGGAGTTTTATATGGCAGCCAACTTCCTTCAGATGTTAAAAATGTCTTACTGTTTTTCTTCGCTCCGGAGAGTGCCCCGTCTTTTTCTGACGGTCGAAAACAACGCCCAAGACTTCCAAATCATCATTAGAAAAATACGACTGAAGTTTGCTTTACAGCTAAGCTTTACTGAAAACACCGTTTGCGACCGTGGAAGGGAAGTGTGATGAAAGACTGGAACAAAGAAAATGGCCTCTGACGGTGGAGAACGCTCTGAAGGGTCCCGAAATCTCCCTCACAGTCTGGAAGGCGGTTCATGGTGCCGTGCTCTCGATATCTGCAACAACCCGTCCTGCGAAAGGCCCTCCGAAATAAAGCAACAACCAGGGCGGTTTCGGTGAAAGAAGTATGACCATATGGCCTTGATTCTGTCGTCAGTGTGGTGAGGTCAGAGTCAAACTCCAGCAAATGCATTCGACTTCAGAAGTCAATCAATGTCTATACACTATCTTTCACGTCCCGAAGCATAGTCTGACGAAAGATGGCGATGACAACGCAGCCACGACTCTTGAAAAGTTCGTTTCAACGGAAATCCTATTTCATCGACGATAACTTCCAGTGGACGCGGAAGACCACGCTGGAAAGGCACGACATTTAAACCGCAGTAACTATTCGCACCGTCAAGAGGCGGAAAACTCGCCGTGTTTGAAGTCGGCACTTGACGCTTATAGGAGAAGACAAAAGTCAGCCGAGAACACACGTGAAGTCAACCGGTCTCGGTCTTGCGAAATCGGAGCAAAGTTCGGAGTTCGCGGCTTCACCCCCGAGTTTGCACAGCTCTCAGTCCGGAAAATCTCCGGGCACTCTGGTAAGTTAAGACAAAGAAGACCGGCGGACGATTAGGCGGTAGTTGGACGATGTTCCCGAGGGGCCTGACCTCTGCTCGGTGCGCGGGCGTTAGGTTCGACTGAGTCGCAAAGGATAGAGATTCATACACGTGGTTACAGCCCCGCAGTCCTGATGTCTATGAACCCTGCTTAGCTGCTCCGTAGTGTCGCGGAGAGAAAAGAGATTTAACCCGTCCCCGACTGGGTGGGGCAGTTGACTGCCCCCCCCCTGAGGTTTTTCTGGGATTGCGAGAGAACCAACAAACACAGAGTCACGAAACTTTGTGTACCTTTTGCTTCATCAATTTTACATCTCGCGTCAAAATTTTCACCTCAGGTCAGGTCAGGTGTCTGACCTAGGTCAGGTCAAACAGACCTATGTCCAAAAAAGTTTAGCGCTTTGTACCTTTTTTGCAAAACGAGATATCTCAATAATACTTTCAGGGATTAGTGATCGTGATAGATGCAACAAATCTGCTATCTCAGATTTTTCGGAATTTTTGGGTCATTGACCTAAGGTCAAGCCCATTCTTTAGACATTTCGCCGTTTTTTTCGTAAATTGACGGAATATTTTATAATCTTTTTAGTGTGGAGTCAAGCAGACATCTAGTTACCGTCATTGGGCAAAGTATCAATGACTTCCAGCCATTGACCTGAGGTCAGGTCACGAATGACTGTAGTGAGCCAAAATGTACCACTGTCAAAATCGACGATGAATTACTCAGAATGGGTAGAAAATAGCAGAACTAGCCTGGACAGACGTAAGTCATACCAGGAACCTCAAAAAGTTTGAAAAAGTAGCATATTTTGGACATAAACAGGCTGTCGCGAACAAAGCTCCGCCAATTTCGTACATTGGTGACGAATCAATTTTTCCAAAATTTAAGCATGGGAAACCATCACAGGAACCACAAAGATCAATAAAATATACAAAGACCGTCTTTTTTCGCGAAAATAAAGGAACGCTAGAATTAGTTCCCCGTCAATTTGGTACCGCATACGGCAGCGGCGCACACTGACGGCTGACGGGAAAATGACCGTGTCTTTAACTCAACGTTTCGGCGTATGTATTGAACAAATCTGAGGAAATTAGACGTGTATCGGCATCTGCGGACCTTTACTTGTGCGCTGGTGCCTTTACCTATGCGTTATTAGTCACAGCCCTTGAGATTCAGGCCATTTCTCGGTCTCATGCAGTCGGCTATGAGAAAACATATATAGGGCGTAAATTGGCTTACATATTATCTAAAACTAAAAATGAGACCAGTTTCGAGCTCTACTCGTTCACAGGCTTTCCAACGGTATGCTTATTTTTATCGTGCGACCAACCGTTCGCGAGTTAGAGGGGGGGCAGTCAACTGCCCCCCAGTCGCCGATGTTCGGGACGGACCGACGGTCGTGCGCGAGTTAAATATATCACTTGCACTCACTGTTCTGCGTGTGGCGCCTGTTAAGCGTGCCTAGGCGCAACCCGATACTAAGTGATTTTTTTTTGGAAGGAAACAATATACAGACGTCATAAAATGACTGAAAGGCAATGAACGTGATTCTAGAAAGAACTCTCGCCAGTGGACAGAAAGCCATATGATCTGCACCGAGCCCACGTTACAGGAGAGGCACGAGCTCCGGCCAGGATAGCAGCTAGAGCTGATCCGGATTGGTACGTTCAAACATTTCGATCGAATATTCGAATCTTTTGAAGTCTGTGCCATTTCGTCCAGAAAGGTGCGATCGGAACAACATGTAAAAATTGGACTGACTCAAGGACAAGTTACAGGACTTTAAAGCTGCGGCAGGCGCCTAGCACCGGGCGGACGGTGGCCAGGCACTGCCAAAGCAGGGGAGGGCGTGACGTCAGCAGCAGAGGGCACTCTGGCAATCACGCTGCTGCGTAAAAAGAGGTACAAACCTTCAAGCCCATATGATACAGTGCTTCTGAACGATTAGGTTGAGAAGAAGAGGTAAACATGGGAAATAATCCACCCCAGCCTTGAAACTGAATTTTTTTTTGTTGTTTCTACCTCTTGTTACTTGTCACCGACAATGCCAAAACAATGACTAGGTTTCGGTTGACCTTCGGTATTGACCCCTACCACCCCTATACTCGTATTTTCAGTGCCGGTAGCAAGACGTGTTTTTTTGTGGACGGTTTACGTACAATTTTTGTTTCTGTCCAAAAAGTAATTAAACGCAATGTGTTCAAAAATAATCACATCTTCGTACCGAAAATTTCGACCTAAAGTCACCAGGAGAGTATGTGAGGGGCTCCTCGCGTCGCACCTTCTCGCTTCGATTCCGGACTAATATATGCCCGTGATGTTAGGAAATCAGCATATGTGCAAAAGCTTGCTGCACATGCAGTACTAAATAATGAATTGAGAGACCCACCGTTTCCCTGTATTCGTCTGAATAGACTAAATAAAAAGAGGTAATATAAACAAGCACATATGTACTTTACGGCAGCGTCCGGCTTCACTGACCGACTGATACCGACCCGGCGTCCCTGCCCATCGTTGCCAGACACGGAACAAATGTCAAATTATTTTCGTGGCTACTCATTTCCCCAACGAAATATGATGGGCAGATCCGTGTCGCAGTGGGGAAGGGAGGAGCATATCTTAGCAGAGTCATTCTAAGCACTGTTATGTTTTTGTATATGTATATGTATATATACACATTCATGTATGTACAATGATGATGTACAGAAGCCAAACAAACGATGGGCAATGCCCCCGATTAGCACTGAGCTCGGTTATGCATAATCTGGCTCATATATTTCTTAAGATTCTGCAGCGGAATGCAGGGGTATTCGAAAGCACGGCCGACTTACAAATACTCACGTTCGGCTAATATGAAGCTGTGGCGAACCAAATATTCACCGAATATTTGAATCTTGAAATCAAGATTCGAGCATTCGCCGAATCTAAACATTCAGCCGAATGTCTGAATCACCCGAATCCGAATCCTCATCCATCCAGTAGCAGTATTCCTCACGGGCAGACTTTGCCGGAGACCGAGAACGCTGCGGCCGAGTACTTTCGTCGTACGTACCTGTCCTTGCCGTCGTAGATCAGCGGAGAAAGACTTGACGCTGTCAGTATACACGAGCCTGATGTCACCCCGCGATGCTGGTGAATCCCAAGTAGAAGTAACCCTGAGAACAAAACATAAAGCAAGGTATGCTTTTAATAGATATGCGCATTTCACCTTGAAAAATCCGTTGTAGGCATATCGTATTCCATGGTTAATTTTCGCCTTTAATGAATAACGTCACTTCCATTTGGCTTTCATTGTTTTTGCCGGGTGATCTCTTGACATAACTGACCGTATTTTCGGCAGGCGCCGACGGCGAGGCAGTTCGGTGACCGAGAATTGCCCCGCATCCATCCGTCGCTGGGCCGCGGTCAGGGCTCCGCGGCAGACCGGCTCGCCGCCGGTGAGGTCGCCCGACCAGCGCCCTCGCCCAGCGGAGCGTCAGGTCCGCTCCAGAATCACCACGGACATCCGGAGCCGGGCCGGCCGGCCGCCTCAGCCGCACGATCTCAGCGGCCGACCTCTGCGGATACGGGCTTGTGTCCGTCAGAGGGGTGGACCACCAGCTTAGATCAAGCCGTTTTCGCGACGGCGTTGGCTGGCGCTCGGAGTCCGAGACGGCCGACGGTCGACGGTCGCCCTGTCAGACGCGTGACCGTCCGTTCGTCGGCGCGAACGCGGCAGCCGCGGGCGGTGACGGCGACACCCAGTTTTTCAGCGGGCCGCGCCGCTCGTGGCTGCCGCCTCGTGCGGACACGGCGCTCCTAAATTAGCCGCCGCTGTCGGCGTGCGACGCCTGCTGCCCCCAGGGATCGTCCGGAGGGGCGGGGCGGCGGCTGGGAGACCGGGCCTGGACGTCACCGCCATCCAGAGTCGTATGGGACCTGTGGAGCGATGGGAGCAGGGGCGTAGATGGTTCGGGGTTTGGACAGGCTCCACCGACCGTCGGCCTGGCAACTGCTCGGCGGTTGTCGCCCTCCGCCGCTGTGAAAAATGAGGCGGCTTTCTCCTGCTGCTGGCTTTGAGTCTGCGTTCGATGAGACCAGCGAATAAGCCCGAGCGATAGTCTGAGGCAGATCTCCTCGAAGGAATCGTGATGTTGCCCAGCGGGGTTGACAGACTGCGGCACGACCGACCTGGAAAAAAGCGTGTACGTCATCTTTCTCTGGGAACGCGTGATGTCGTACTTCGTGCAGATCTTCTCGCGGACCGAGCGTCGTTATGAAATCGCCCCGCAGACGAACGCCGAGCCTTGTCCCCAGAACGTCCGCCATTCGAGGAAACATTACTTTTCGAACGTTTCGACGAAGGACTCTGTTGATGAGCGCACCGGTTGTTCGCATCCCCTCTGACTGAGGATTGTTCTGACCTGCACCGATTAGGCTCTATTACCCCGCTGAATCAGGGCACCAGTCCGCTCCGTTCCCCCGCTGAATCACGGCACCAGTCCGCTCCGTTACCCCGCTGAATCAGGGTATCAGTCCGCTCCGTCCCCCGGGAAATCAGAGCACCAGTCAGCAGGCCGAGCCGGGGTGAGGTCGCTCAGCGCTCGGTCACGCAGCTGAGTCACTCCCCGCACCAGCGGTCGGCTGCGTCTGCGAGCTGGAAACTACGGCACAGGATCTCCGAGTTCGCCTCGTGCGTCGGGCTGCGGCGTCGCGTCCGGACAGCTCACGGGGCGGTCTGTCGAGCGGCGGCAGCACGGCGCACCAGCCCGGCCGCCGCCGCCGACGGCGCGCCAAAACGGCCGCTCCCCGCCGTTACCGACACGCTCTGGCAGCGGAGCCGAGGCGGACAACTCCCGGTACGTACAGAGCGAGCCCGCCCGGACGGCGGCCAAGCAGGCGTGACGGCCGGTGTCTGGCGGCGGGAGAAAGCGCGGTTAAATGGTGACAAATCTGGCCGAGCCGTATGAGTTTAGGTTTTCCAGGCTGAGGGAAATCTGTTTCGGTCTGATAGGGATCGCTCCAACGCGGAGGCTGTTTTGAATGCCGCATTTACAGAGGAATCGGCGCATTAGAAAAATGCTTTCACCCATCAGCATCATTCAGGCTCAAAGAGAGAAGCATTTTGGTAGAATGGGCGCTCAAACGACACCTGACATGGAACGTGGCCGCCGGATATTAGGAAACTGGCTCTTGCTGTGGTTACAATGTAAAACCGCCATTTCTTCGTCTTTCTAGGGCGGCGGCGCCGACAAGACACCCTCCGCCATTTCAGCAATGGCAACATCACCGCCCCTTGCTGCTGCACCGGCCGCCTTCAGCACGTTCCCAAAGAGCCCACTCTGAGCTCCTGACGATCGCGCCACCCGCGACCTCCGCTCTCTCGAGCTCGCTCTCCTGCTGCAGTCCGGGTCTCCTGCGCAGGAGGAGGGCCGGCTGAACGGAGCGCGGACGCGGCGGCTGTTTGTTCGGGAGCCGGGCCGACACGGCTCCTCCGCGGCGCGGCCCCCGGCCATTGTGACAGTCCTCGGCCGGTCGGCAGCCATTGAGGCCGGCCGGCCGCCGGCAGCGGCACAAAGCGGCCGGACCGCCGCCGAGGAGGCCCTTGGACGCGGCGGCGCGTGATGCGATTTGTCGCCCAGCGGAGGCCGAGGAACATGCCGGGTCCGACTGAGCAGGTGGCGTGTCGGGCCCGCCGTAGATTGTGTGTCGAAGCGGGGGCGCCGCCGAGGGAGGGACGGGGTGAGGCGGTCCTGCAGTTTCTGTGCGAAATGTGTTGTTACGCCGCCAGTGCTGGCTGGCAAGAAATGCATTAAGGTCTCCCCATTCTTTGCCGCGGCAGCACCAATGTGTCTGGAAAACAGTTCTGATAATCAGCGTCGGGCCAATATGTGGCACGTAAATAGTCCGACGCATTTCGTCCCAAGCAACAACTGTGTTTACCCCGTCTCTCTCTCTCTCTCTCTCCAAACATTCGTATAGCGTAGTCTGTAATTCTTATAACCTAGAGTAGTAGTTGAACGACTGAAAACATCTTCATAAGAACTCTTGACAGCTTTCCAAAGATGCAGTGTTGAACTCTCTAATAATATGCATATATATACATAAAATTAGGTATATATTTAGATACATATTATTAGATATAGATTATTATATTTATATATCATAAGCATATTACCATCCACGGTGAAATAAATGTTACAAAGCAGAGTCTAATGACATTTTTAACCATAACCCAGCTATCACACACTGTCGCCTTCGAGCCTCCATGTGTTCATGGAGCTTTGTCTTCAGAATCCGTAGGAAGACCTGGATCACAAATTTCCGGCGATGATACCCGAATTTTATTCAAACGACCGTACGAATATTTATCATGCACATTGTGATTTTTGCAACGATTTGTCTTTTGCCACCGGAAAAGGCTATGCACACCCAAACACGTGCCTTCTGCCAACGAAATTTCGCAAACGCTGCCATTTGCGCAGTGTTCACCGACAACGTTTACAATCGGCCTTTCTGTCTCCCACGGCGCAGCTGTTTTCAGCGTCGCTGACGAGGGGGTGGCGTGCGTCCCCCGTCCATCCCCCAGCTCCCTCCGGCTCCCCTCTAGGGCGGACAGGTGGGGCGGCCGATCCACCTGCTCGGTTTAAATGTCGGACGGCCACGGCCGACGCGGCGTCCGGCGGGAGCGAGCATTAGTTCCGCCGGGGCAGCGCGTGGCCGGAAGTCTCGTCCGTCCGGGCGTGCTGCACGGCCGACAGACCGGCACGGCCCCGAGGCCGGCCGGCCGCGGCATCGGCGGAGACGGAGCGTGGTCTGAGGGAGAACGGGCCCGAGGCGAGGGCGTGGTTTAGCACCAGCTCACCACGAAATATGGTTTTTGAGTGACTTTATTTTTCAAGCTTCTAGACGTGTTACAGAAAAAGAGTGATTAAAACGTTTTCAGCCACAATTTTCAGACTAACCAAGTCTGTCTGTGACCAGCTGGCCAGGATGGAACATTCTCTTAAACAATCCCTGCCCAAACACGGAAAACGACAGCAGATGAATCGGGTCTGCCAACGACAATTGGCCAGTTCTTCGTGCCACGAGAATTACAGGGTCTGTTGATCTAACGCGAACACTTCCAAGGCTTCTCAGTCCATTACCTATGCACGAAGTTTGCGTGCTTTGACTGGGCGTCGGCTGGATGACAATGTAATGTAAAGTAAAGGCAATGTAATGTTATCTCATGGAAACGCAAACCTAAGCCGCCAATGGCCCAGCAACTCTCACGGTAGCTCTGATGAACTTTGATGCCCTTCACACAAACAGTGTCCTTTCACTGTTGTTTGCGCATTTTCTGTGGGTAACATTTTATCTTCTCAGAATTAGTTTAACCCTATTCCCGGAGGGCTAGACGGTATGGTCGATTCCCGGCAGGGGGGGCGGATTCGGCCCCCCCCTGAGATCTCGAGAACTACTCGTCCGATTTCATCGCAACAAACGGCAATCGATTTGCAGTGACGTGAACTACATTTTTATAAAAAGAAATTTTCAAAATTTTGAAATTTGTGGATACAAGGGGGCAAAAATGTCAAAATGGGGGGTACTTTTGGACTTCTTATAACTCCGTCGTTTATGGACCGATTTCAATGAAACTGGCATGAATCGAGAGATTATGGATAGGGCTTTCACCATGGGTCCACAAATCTGAAATTTCGAGAAAATTCATGGGCGTTCACAGGGTTTTAAAAATAGGAGGATTAATTTTCCAACAACTGAATGAACAAAAAAGGTAAAAACACTTTTTTGGCTTCTGCTAGCCATGCTATGTTAAAGAAGTACAAATCGTATTGCAATGTTGGTATAATGTTAGCATAGGCGGTGCCAGGGACATGAAAAAGGGGGAACTGTCATGGTCATACGTTCTTCAGATCAACTTGTGACCTTTGACCTTAAATGACCTCCAGTGACCTTGGGGTCACCTGGAATGATCTCGTGTGCATTTGATACCATCTGTAAACGTTTTCAATCATCTGAATTCACTCTATTCCAAAAATTTCACTTTATGGCTATTGCGATATAAGGTACGCGCACAGACATTTTAGATCATAGCTCCGTGACCCGACCTGATATCAATCTGAAACTTGGTACACAAGTAGAGGGTACCTTTCTACGTCATATATATTCCGGCTTTTTAATATTCTGGTTTGGCATTTAAAAAAACGGCGCCGAAATTATTGCAAAAAAATAAATTTTGACTTTTGACATTGACCTGACCTTGTAAAATGACCTCAGATAAACAAAATTTTGTGTGCACATTGCCCAACTATTTAGCTATACATCCATATAAAGTTTTAAGTTCTATCTTAAATCTCTGTTTTTGGCAGACATTTTCCTTTTACCCTCAACATGGGCAAAAATGGCCTGAGGTTCCTCCCAAAAACGTTGCCTGGCTCCGCTCCTGAGCAAAGTAGAATTGTGAAATTTTGTCACAGCACGTAGAAAGGATAGCTAGGAAAGTCACCAAGTTTCGTAAAGCTGCGTCAAAAAGCCTGGAATTGGCAAGCAAAAAACCCGAGGGGGGGGGGCGGATTCAGCCCCCCCTGCCGGGAATAGGGTTAACATGCGGAGAAGCGTGTAAGGACCAACTGCACCACGTCACCTTTGCCGTAATGAGAACTGCATACTAATTTATTTATTTATTTATTTATTTATTTATTTATTTATTTATTTATGAATTTAACAGACTTTGGATGGTTCACGTAACCGGAACGAGACTAAGTAGCCCAACGCCATATCAGAGTAAATGGTTGAAGAGGTGGAAAGGAATAAAACTGAGCGATAAATATGAACGGTAAAAAATAAAAGCAAAAACAATCAGTGGCCGGAATTCGAGGCCTGAACATCGCCTTGCGCTGTCCGAGATCCGGGAGCGACCCTGTCAGTGACGTGGCCCGTCTGCGGGGCCATTCCTTTGTGTCGGCAGACAGCGGGCTGCAACCTTCCCTCGCCCCGCTCCCGGGGGTGGCGTTCGTTTAACTTTCAGAAGGCAGCGGGATCGTCTCCCGGACTTGTTTACTTGCCACTGGGAAAAATATCGCCCGCGCCGCGTAGTATTGGGCAGCGTAGGTCAGTGGCAATAACGCTGCGACGTCTTCACTGCGGGCAACAGTGCTCGGTGAGTTCTCGCCCTCACGGGCGGCGATGCGTTCAGCGAGTCGCGCGTTGGCGCCAGGGTTTCGACTCGCTGACGGGCAGCCGTGGACTCGCTGACGGGCAGCCGTGGTCCGACTTGAAGTCGCACGACGTAATCGGAAATAGCCTTCCACACACTGGGTCAGCGAGGACCGCCTAGGCCGACCGTCCAGCACAGTCGAGCTGCTCAGAAGCGGGTTTTGCGGCTATAGTCAGCGCAGGATGCCGTGTTTTCGCAGAGGTCTGACGATCTTCCGCCGCGCCACTTTCCAGCAGCAGTCCCTCGCCGACCCCCCTCCCCTCAGCCGGCCACGCTTCCCAGGCGGGTGGATGGGGGTGCGTGAGTCGGTCACGGCAAGCAGTCGGGCGGCGGGGGCGCGGGGCGGTCACGGCCGTGAGGCCAGCTCGTGACTCACGGCGGGTGGGAGAGACGGGCGACGGAGCGCCGTCAGCGGGCGATTCGGCCGGGTCGTGCCGCTGCCATACGGCCGTTATGAGCCCGCTCATGCATGCCAAGCCGCCTCGGTGGGCCGCCAAACTGTGCCCGGCGACGCCGAGCGGCGGGAAGCGCCGTTGATCAAGCCCATGGTGATGGAATGGAGGAGTCGCGAGGGTTCATCTTCGCAAATGGGCTGGCGGTTTGTGCCAAAAATTTGTAGCATGCAGCGCTCTTGCTGGGCATGTCCACCCTGGTGGCGACAGCATAATTCGTCGGTTAGAGCAGTTCTCCACTGTGTTTTAACCGTGCTACGAGGATGGTTTCGCCGGTTTTTGCGTCATCAGACGAATCTGGATATAAGCGAGAATCGTTGTTTCTATTACAGTTAAAAACGCATTGATTCCATTTTTCCAGCAACATCTTTGCCTGTCTTAGCTTAACAATAGGCTAGGGTGTTGAATAACCATTCCCCTAGATCATCAATTTCGCTGCCATGCAATCCGAAATGGCCTAAACCGATATAGAAGTTTTTAATAGGGCTGTAAAATTACTTCCCAGCCGGAAGTCAATGCATTGTTTTGTGTGTGCCGCTAGTGGTTTCTTCCATTTCATTAAAAAAGGGTGAGTGCGACGCGGGATGGCATCAGCAATGCAAGGCAAAGTCAACATCTTCAGGCTTGATTTTTTTTTTGCCTGTCGTTTTTGCGATTTTAGCGAAAATGTTTTCTTCTTCTACTGCTCGGGCATGGTGTATGTTGAGACAAAGCAATAAAAACAGTCCTTAGCAAATAGAATAGAAGCTAAATTTTTTTGCGCACATCGGACAAAAAAAAGGCGTTTACTGTTCCTCTAGCCTGCTCTGGGCTCCAGCCAGAGCAGGCTAGAGGCCGGCTATTGGCTGGACGTCAGAACATCCGGAACACTCCCAGCTACAATACTGCGTTGCGCTTCCCCTGGCATAAATAATCGGCATAAAGAGACACACATCTGGCCACCCACCTGGTCCCAGTAGCCAAGTGCTGATGAAGTGCATGAACTAGTTCACGTGCTCCGCAAGACGCCGATTTTCCTTGTCGTTGAGTGATTTCGTAGGTGTACCAGGGGAGCTGTGACTGACATCGGCGCAGTGTGGTCATCCACAGTATTTCTGCCCGCTGTGCCGTCGATCCGCTCGTCGTTGCTGCCCCAGCCAGTGCCGTGCAGTGCGAGGACTTGATTCATTTTTGACGACGTTCCCACGTGGTCTACAACTAGGGGGACTTTCTGCCCCGACCTGACCCGATCACTCCCAGATTAGCGCTCCGGTGGCGTGATGGACCATTGTTTGATCATAATGCCCGGCTAGTGGCTGTTTGCCGTGATTTATTGGTGCCGTTAACGAAAAGTGCCGCTTGTTCCTACCGCAGATTTGATGGTCTTTATCGCCCACAGTATTAGAAGGGCTGGTGCTTACGTCTATATCGTGGTCTGACCATCGATTGGCACACTCATGTGTGCGTATGTGTGGTGCGGTCGGTGATCGTGCGTCTTCATGCAGTCGCAGTGGCGTCTGGAAGCGTCTGACACCTCCGTGGAACGACTAACCGACTACCTGGCTTGTGTAAGTGTGTGCGAGTATAATCGCTTGTAATAATCTGAATTCAATCCGAGCCCGGCGAAGGGATCATGTGTGACCAGCCTTATTGCGACTGGACTTAACCCGGTGAATTTCGTACCATTTCATCATCATCATGCCACCTCGAGAAATGTTATTGCCAAACCGTGCGAAAATGTCGCGCCTCTGGCTGTTCACGTCTCAGCGTCTTCCACGAAAATTAACCTCAAGGCTGCGCTCGCGCTCAGGTGGTTATCAAGGTGGTGAGCGGAAAGAAGCGTGACCCTTTACCACAGTCGTGACGAGACCATCGTCCCTGAACTGATGATCGTGAAGCCGATCTTCGAGAGACGTGACAATTCTTCATAACGCTGGTGCAGTAAGCCATCATGCCAGGGCTCCCAAACATGGCTGGAGCAAAAGCCTACGTAACGCATCCATTTCAGCCCAGTGCTTAATGCAAGGAAACACATCAATCATTTTTGGCGCTGTTCAGGGGTATTTCTGGAATATGTACGTGACCGTAATGTGGATTGTTGTCCAATGAAGAATCTGAAGCAAAGAGAGACTTCAGAATTGCGCCCATGTTCTTAATTTACCTGCCTCCCTCGGGTGTGCTCACTTCAATGCTTGCACATGTAAATGGCCTTTCCTCAAGAACTCTGCTGCTGAAAGCAGCCCGGGGTACTGCTCATTACGGAAACATGCGATGGGCCTGAGAAATGGCACCGTGTCACGAGAATTACAGGGTCTGTTGATCTAACGCGAACACTTCCAAGGCTTCGCAGTTCATTACTTATTCCCGAAGTTTGCGTGCTTTGATTAGGCGTTGGACGGATGACGCTTTCATTTCCTCCGTTAACTAGAAGGGAGCATCCTGTAGAGCCTGAATCATGTCGGGATTAGATAAGCTGTTTAAGGGCTTCTCGTTACTCAGATTGTAAGTGATTTCGCGTAAGCAGGGTACGCGAGTCTCGCTCTCGCATTGTTTACGAATGAAGTGCAACTTTCCGGTAGCGTAGATGTTTTAATAAATTAGGCATACCGGCACCGATCCCTATATATATATATATATATATATATATATATATATATATATATATATATATATTTATATATGTATGCATGTGTGTGTGTGTGTGTGTGTGTGTGTGTGTGTACGTCTATGTGTGTGTTTGATCCGAACTGTCTGATATGATGGTGGTAGTAGCCGTGTAAACAGAGATTGCTGCATAGACTCCGACCTCTACACCCGATGGCGTAATTCCAGGTAACGGCTGATTTTGCTGCGAAAGTTAACGTGCCGCTGAGCGTGCGGCACGACCGCGCGGTGGTCACCTCGACTCTGTGCTGGCTAACTGTCAGCTGAGCCGCGGGCACAAATATCGAGCGCCGGGGTGACTAGAGCCCGTCTTGACAAACCGGGAAGACCAGTGCTCTGCCAGCTGAGCTACCGATCGCGGTAACGTACGCATTATTGTTACATTGTGTATACTAAATGCACGCACATATACGTGTGTGTGTTCTTAGGAATATTATAGACGTTGCTCTATATGACAGATTTTCAGGCGAGGTTCCATGAAGGACTACATGAAGACGTTCAGGAATTCAACACAGTTAAGGAAGTAGGTATTGCTTCATTTTTCTCATACGGGTATCGTTGTTACAGAGACTGCAGTTACGGAAGGACACAAGGATGCAAAGACACCGAAGGCTTGCAATCAAGCCATTTTATAAATACCAACGACGCATACATTCACTGGCACGCTGCCGACCATTTCGTTTCACCGCCGCGCCTCCAGTCCACCGTCTCCTCTGATGGGTTTCGGATCATCGTGCCCCTCATAAGAGCGAGATTGCGACAAATTCCAGTCGCTGCAGCGCGCTGTCGGCGGAAACATCCACTCGCCACCATGTTCTGGCACATGGTCTCAGCCGCTCGACGAACAGTGCTCAGGGTACCGCCTGAGACCGAGCGGGCTCTTTTGGCGGCGCCGCGGCGGCCGCCTGCTGCAGCCTGCCAGATGGTCACGCTCCGCCGCGCGCCGCCGCCGCTCTTCGGCCGCCGGAAGTCTCTGGTTTCCGGTCCGCTGGCCATGCGCCGATCCGGCGCTTTAAACGGCCGCCGGCCGCCGCCCCGGCTGCTCACAGCTGCCTGCGGCTGTTCACAGCTGCCCACAGATGCCCGCACCTGCCCACCGCTGCTCACGCCTGCCCCAGCCGCTTACGCCTGCCCACGGTCGCTCACATTTGCCCACAGACTCTTACACCTGCTTCGAGTGCTCACGCTTTCTTCGTCTGTTTTCTTTTGCCGACGGCTGCTCACACCTGTCCACGACTGCTCACAACTATCGACGACCGCTGACGCCTCGCACCTTCATTGCCTGCTCACAGATAGTCCGGCTGCCACGGCTGCCCACAGCTGCCCGTATGCTCATAGCCGCCTGTTTGCTCACGGCTTCCTCAGCTGCAGGTCACAACTGCCTCGGCGGTGTGCCAACAGGTGTCACCGCGCCGCCCTCTGGCGACATTGTTCGGAACCCCTCGTCCCGCCGGAAACCTCTAATGAACGGCGACATCGTCCGACCTCATCCAGCCGACGCGTGCCGGGCCAGGTCATCACGCCCACGCTTTCCGGCGGCGCGGCGGCGCGCGGCCACAGTCCGGCCGGAGGCCAGGTGCTGCAGCTCGGCGCCACAGACCGTCCTGAGCTCGGCCGGACGGCGCGCGGCGAACGCGTCACCGCTCGGCTCGCCCGCGGCGCCCCGGCGGCCGGCGGGTCCCGCGGGACGCTGCGACAGAGCGGCAGAGCCAGCTGCCGGCTGGCCGGGACGGAATGGCGCCGGAGCCGCGGCTGGAGCCCGGGCGGGAGCCGGAGCTGCGGCCGCGGCCGGAGCCGGAGCCCGGGCGGGAGCCGGAGCCGTCTGGTGGAGCGCCGCTGCGGTCCGGGCGCGGGCCGGCGGCGGTCCCGGCCGCTCCGCAGGGTGACTGTCGGCTGCGGCCGGCAGGTGGCTGACTGGCTCACGTGCAGACCTGCTACTGGGATGGTCTCAGCGCGGCCCACGTCGGCTCGGCCGCAGTTAATCGCATCTGCGACCAGGAAAACCACCGCGGTGGGGCTCAAGGCCGGCATTCACAAGACGTACGTTCTGATAAGAAGAGCAGGCCCGCAGGTTTATTTCAACGTTGGAAAAATGAACTTTACCGCGCAAACTCCATTCCTTACACGCTTCTACTTCTTCAACAAGCAGTGAGACGCATTCAAACCATGGACGTTCTTAGTCTTCATTCCCAACCACTGTTAAGCTGTTAAGTCTAACCCCTGTCCTCAGGTGGTTGGCCAAGGTTCTGTTATTTTTTCACTTATGTTCTCCAAAATCCATGGGTTCGTTTTACGATGATGGCTTTGTGGACATCTTTTTTAATAAGGCGCTTTAAATTTTACGAACATAAGATAACCATGACTGTTGCGCCGGGTATAGAAACGCCTGCAGAGCAGAACCGCCAAGACGACGCCGAACCGAAAGAGATAACGATGAAAACAGGCAGTCGATGGCCATGCGTCTTCGGCCTTCCGACTTTTTGAACGGAAAGCTGATAGAGACCTTAGGAGAGAGGGTCGTGGAAGGAGAACCGTCTTGGCGGGTAGTTAGGCATGCATTCGAATCAACAGGTCTGTGAACGGACGGCCGAAAGCCATTTCGTACATTTTAGGGGGCGTGCGCACCCGTGGCACAAAAGACGAATATGGATACATAAAGCTCGTTTCCTCAATCCGCTGAGAATCCTGTTGAGGTGAGAAGGCGACATGAGGAAATTGTCATTGCCCACATTTTTTCCTTTCGGTAATGCGTCGTTCACAACAGAGCGCAGTAGTGTTTAAATGTCCCTTCAGATACCGACAGCTTGAAGTCAGCCGGGGCAGGGTGCTGGGACCAGGCAATGGCAAACACTCATTGGATATGCGGCCGTGATGGATGTGTTTTGATGCAACGCTCAATCATTTTAGCATTAGAGTAAACGTTTGCTGGCAGCTTAGCCTCTTGGAAGCGAGGAGGTGCTCACAACACTAAAGAAATTACACTCGGCGCATTTGTGACATTGTTTGGGAACGATTGCCTTATATTATGCCATAATGTCTTGCTCCGTAGCTTTGAAGCCCGTAAACGCACTCTGTCGGCTGCTCGGCCTTTGGCAACAGCAAACGTAATTTACTGGTCTAGAATCGAGCAACAGGTGTAACGGAGCCGCGCGTGGGATTCAAAACGTCCCTTTCCCACGTTCCCCGCCACGGGGAACTAGGCTCGGGAAGAAGCGAGGGCGTGAACGGCCTATTTCGTGTCGGCAGGACTTCCCACACACCCTACATGCGGCCGAGCGAACGCCCAATCCTTCCTGAAGCCGTACGCAGGAGGCCCAGCCCACGCCGGCCGCAAAACGTCAAAAGAAAAACTGACGACCTCTTGGACAATCTCGCCGACATTCCTCAGCCCTTCTGAAGTCTCAAAAGACACCATCACATGATTCAGAAGCACAACTGAAGCTTAGGCCATCACTTCCTTCCTATACGACGAGGCCTGGGATAGCAACGACGGTCAACGCCACACGCGGCCGTCGTCAGCACAGCGCGGCCTCGAGCGACAGAAGCTCCGCCTACGTCCCTTCACCGCCGGCCCTTTGGTCGACCGACACGGCAATCGAACAGCTCCGCGATCGAGTCGACGTTCCGCATGGAAACAAACGGTCGGCCGGGGGTGCGCGCCGCCATGATACAGGGCGTCTCCCGGCGCCAGATTCGTTTTGCCGAGGACTCCCGAGGGGCGCGGGCGGAAATCAGGCTCGGCGCTGGCCAGTGTTCCGGGAACACGGCCGCAGGCTCAACAGAGCTGCTCGTGCTCTCAGCCGCGGCCCGGTGTTCGCGTGTGGAGCGATGGCTTGTGAGAGAACGGAGCGGGCGCGGCGAATGTACCGCAAGCTGCATTCTGAGGCTCAATAAATGTGTGGGATTTTTATCGTGCAGGAACGGTTAATGTCCGCCGGGTGGTGAAATAAATCTGCAGCATGTTCAGCATCTGCAGCTTGGTGTGACTGTTAATAGTAGTCTCTGAGACTATAACCTTTGCTGAAAAACGTACGTAAAACTGCAAACTTTTCCACGACCAAAACTGAGTTCTTGTGTATCGTTTTGATTCGCAGTCACTAAACGAACTTCAGGCTACTATGTCAAAAATTTCTCAGAAAACGCCATGCCACTCCAAAACGTCAAGGCCATATCATTGATGGGAAAACGAACCATCTTTTTAAAGAATTTTCGTTAAGGCTTATTCTGTTGAAGATCATGGCAGATTGATCAAGTTAAATGCCCGTAGATGCCGCGTTCCGTGCGACAAATTTACTGAAATCACTGGCAATGTCCAAGGCCTCCACAGCCGTCACGTACCGTACCTCCCAGTCCCAAACTTCGTCGCTCGGTACCTCGACATTTCGTCGAGTTTCGTGCCGCTGTGGGTTTCCCGCGGCGGCGGCCGGCACCGGACCCGGTATCGGCGCCGTTCGCTTCATTAGTCAGCGTTACCGCCCGGCCGCCGCCGCCACCGTCGCGCCGCCCCGTTCGTCGACGTCGACGACCGACGGCGGCGTCGGTACCGACGGAGCCGCCTCGGCCCCGGACGGTGACGGTGGTACGGGGTTCGGCCAACGCAGCGAACACCGCCCCGGGAATGTGCCGCCGTTGAAGCTCTCGTCTTATCACCGCGAGAAAATGTGGCCGGTCTCCGCCGGTATTGCTTTCGGGATGGGCAAGCGGGAAATGTCGGATGCATAGAGGAGAGCTGACAATACAGATAGGCAGATAAACTGACAGATACCGGGAGTCAGAAGCTGGTGTAGAGACTAGCAATCTTAACAGGTGATAAAATGAAAAAGAAACACGTATGCGTATCGAGAGCAAAGATGGCTGCCCCGACTGTGCCGCAATGCATATACATTGTGTTCTGTCGCCTCAAGCAGAGGACGCTGCGGCCGCTCGCCAATGTGGCCGCCATTTGTCGCCCATAATACGGCCATATTCTGCTTCACACCGGACCGTGGGTCCGAGCGAACGAGCCTCTCTCCAGCAGACAGGAACGCAGAGGTCGGCACCAAGCCCGCGGAGCCGCCGGCGGGGACTTACTGCGGCCGCGGGTCCCGGAAGGCGAGAACGCTCGTCGGATATTGCACATCCGCCATTCTTGTATTTGCCACGGTAGGACGGTTTTTGCCTTGCATTTGTTCTCATTACCGCAGCATGGAAGAACAATGGGGACCATCCAGTCGTCCGCCAGCTCCCTGGGAATATGCCGTTTGTCTTGTTTCCTCGGTTATTACGCGGCCAGAAACACGGTGTTTCGTTGCTGACGAAATGGGACTCCGACAGCCTCGGGCGACAGCCACGCAGGCCTTCCTGTTGCGCGCCGATTCCGCGTCAGATGTGTGCGTGTCCGTGAAACAGGTGGACAACGGCTGCCGGACCTTTGACCGCATCAGCGCCGCATGCGTGCCGGCCCCTCGTGGCTCAAAACTTTTTACCGGGGCCCGACAGAATGGTCGAGCTCCTAAAAGGTTGCATTTTTGTCATACTCCGGCGCGGCCTGCGAGCGCGGCCACGCCCCGAAGGGCGAGCCGGCCCGTTCGCGGCATGCAAATGTCGCCTCTCGGGGTTTTCGCCGGCGGTGAATTGAAGAGAAATGGTGCCTGGGTTTGGAGGTGAGGCGGGCCGGCGCAGATCGCGCGTGGGCACGCTACTGCCGCCCGACTGCGCCTGATGGGGGACCGCCCGCGGCGCCGGCCGCGTCCGGCACTGGCGGGCAGCCTGAAACCCTGGGGGGCCGGCCAGCGGGCGGGGGCGTCTCACGTGATGTTCTCCAGGAGGGGCGTGGGCGCCGACCCGTCGCAGAGAACGGATCCCTGCGACGCCACGTTAGATGGGTAATCTTTTACCTGCCATGAAATTTGTCATCTGGAAGCACTCAGACGCGCCATGTTCGGATAAAAATAGTCTGGTATTCCTGCTCGGTGTCAAAATATTTGACTTCGTTAGCTGTCGCTACCAGCACACTGAAATTGAGTGTCCGTGGGAAGAACGTTGATATCGTTATTTTTTGTTTTAAGTGCAACTGACGCCACATAAACAGGATCAGATTCCAGATCAATATTGATTATGTGTCGCGGTAGATACAGGCGGACAACTTGGAACTCGAGCTGACTGGTCAAAACATTACTGAGGGACTGGAAAACTGAGGAACGTGCGAACGAAACCAGGTACATTTGTCTATGTCTGCACAGAACCACATAGAAAAGAACTGCGCCGAAAAGATGTCTTGGCGGCATTTGGTGAACTGCATCAGCGCTGCACTTTTTTAACCGCGCCTTTTGATTTTGATTTTGTTTTGTATTTCTGCAGCCATGGTGCCTTTATTAAACGCTGACATGTAACTGCGGCTGACCACGAAAAGCTAACTTGTTCATTAGTTTCACATGCTCTGAATAAATGAATGAATACGTTTGGTATGACAGCAGGTCAATCAAGATATGCTGTCAATTTTTTCACGCCAACGGGATATAGTACCAATCTTTGATGAGGTCCTCTCGTAAAATTAGCTTTTCGTAACTGAAAATCATCTATTCTCGGTAGCTACTCATTTTCTGGTGCTTCATCAGCCACGTTATTGCTTAACAAATTGCACCAAATGTATTCTACCAAATTTTCGCGACACCTTCTTATTGGAGTTCATAAGCCAAGGTGTTGGGAGCGAAACATTTGCGACGAAATTTTCGTAACATTTTGTGTGTATTCATCACTTATATTTTTTACTTAGAACAACCGTTCAGCGTTTAATGCAATTTTTATTTCTGACTGTGTTCATTAAACAAAAAAGAACAGCCATTGAAAATAGCTATGCCATGAAAAACAATGGCATTCAGACAACATAAAATGATTGTTTTTTCCGGAGTAAAGATGTTTTCAGTAAAATGATGGTGATATAAAGTATACAACAGTGTTTTCGCATGAATTTCTGGTTCCCGTCTTGATGTCTGGCGAAATCGACTTCCGCCAGCTGATTCAACCGCAATTTTCTTTCTTGGACAGACAGAGAACGCAGAGGGAGTCCAGACGAACATCCTTTTGTCGCGAGTCCATTGAATACAGATCCGACTCATAAAGCGTGTTCTCTTCTTGGAGCGGATCCTAATGCGGGCCGGACCGAGCCGGTTTTATTGCGGCCGCAGTCTGCGGAGGTTCGTGTGCACTTTACTGCCTCGTTCGCCGCTATGATTTATTCGGCCGCCGCGGCGTGTTTCTGTCAGATATAGGACACTTTGGAGCCCGCCAGACGAGGCGACAGAATCTGTCATCTCTCTCCCCCCTCTCTCTCTCTCTCTCTCTCTCTCTCTTCCTCTCTCCCCTCTCTCTCTCTCTCTCTCTCTCTCTCTCGTATTATTTCCATCCACCGTTTCTTCTACTTTCCGTCATTTGCTCCTTGTCCTCACCCTTGAATTTTTTATCAAGGTACGTCAATGAGACTTCGAGCCTCGAGCCAAAAACAGTAAGCTTTTCATGTTGCTTGTTTGCTTGGCCTGGGAATGCATGGAATGCAATGAATATTTGCGCTCATTTCATGCAAGAAACATGAGAAATATTTCCGGACCACACTACCTCGAAATGATGCATAATGCAGGCCCCATTACTTAACTAGAGTGCCTGTCTTGAAGGTTGCCTTTGGCATATGAATGCAAGAAGTTTTCCGAGCCTCCGTCATTGAGCTCGTGGGGCTGGTGGGTATGTTTACGTCCTTGACGCTGATACAGTATCTGCATGTGCAAAAACAGATCAGTAGTTTGACGATAAATGATTAATTTATTTTTAATGGCTGTCTTCCTCCGTTGATTCTGTTTTTTTTTCATCCTTCACACCGAATAGATCAGTGTCAGTTTCGCAACCAATGATGCATAATAATAATAATAAGAAGAAGAAGAACTTCGAGCACAGGCTCTCGTAGCGACATTCGAGAACCTGTTTCGCGAACGTGCCGCGGCAGATACAGTATCCGAGGCGGCGGCAAAGGTGGCGGCAGAAGAGGCTGTGTCCGAGGCGATAACGGAAGCAGTGGAGGCGGCGGCGGCAATGACGGCGGGGCAGGAGGCGGCCGCTGAGCCGGCGGCATCCGAGACGGCGGCGCCAGAGGCGACAGCAACGGCGCTGGCTGCCGACGCTGGGACGGAGCAGCCTCGACTGAGCGCGGGACGACAGCGACTGAGGGGGCCCCTACCCCTCAGACGACTTCCCACCTCCGGGCGGAACGGTCCCCTCAGACGACTCCTCTCCGTCGGCCGGTGCGGTGCCGCGCGGCGGGCGGCCCCGTCGCGATCGACGCTGTGTCGACGGGAGGCGGCGGTCGGTACCAACGCCGGCCGGGGGTGATTGCCGGCCTCGCCGAGCCCGGCGGCGGCCGGCCAAGGCTCACGGACCGGCTCCGGCCACGGACCGGCCGGGACACGGCCCCGCCGGCTCACGGACCGGCTCCGGCCACGGACCGGCCGGGACGCGGCCCCGCCGCGCCACCCGCTGATCACCGCAGCAAACGCGCGGCGGCGGCGGCGGCAGCTGAGAGCCCCTGGCGCCCGATCGAGCCCCGTCTGATCGACGCCGCGGCGCGGAAGCGTCCATGCGTCCCGGTATCGCCGCCGTCATGTTTGGTTTGAGATTGGCCGTCCGTCCGGAGATAGCGACAAGACGCGCCAGTGATCCGGGCTGTCATGCCGCATTAATGAGCGCCGGCAGCCGGGGGCTGTCGGCGGCGATGGTCGTTTAGCCGCTCCAATAAAGTGGCTGGCTTCGTTCAGATGACGGAGAACAGTTCTCTGGCGGCAGGTCCCGAGTCAATCGATTCCCCGCTGCAAATGATTCGGCGCGCTCCGCCGGGTCCGGCGTGAGTCCGCCGCCCGGGTTCATGAATCCGCGCAGCAGGATCTCGCGGCGGCTGTCTCGTTAGGTGGCAGTGCGAGGCTATTGAGGCAGCGGAAATTATCCGCAAATCCGGGCGCCGCATTTCAGGAATCCCATTCCGCAGATCGGTCGGCGCGATTCGGATGTGATGCTGAAGCTTCCCGAAGCGGCCGCAGGGAGCTGCGAGCCGAGCAGCGCGTCTCGGCCGCATTCGTCGAAATTGCCCGAGCTAGGAAATCATCCATCATCGTTTTTTGGCGGAGAGCTGGGCGATCCGAATGCCGCCCGAAGAGGAGTCAAGGAAAGTCGTATCAGGCACGTCCAGCGGCGTGATGGCCGTTTTTGCGGCGTCTGACGTGCATGAGATATGAGCGGTTTCCGATCGCGTGGCGTTCCCCACCGCCGGCCCATCGCCCTTCCATCACAGCTCGTTTGAAACAGGCCGGCGGCTGGTTGTGCCTTCACAATGCTGGAGGCAGCGACTCGGTGCGGCCGCTGGCAGCTGAGAGCGCCTGGGTCTTTGCCTGGCATTGGCGGGAAATGTCAAGCATACTGCAAGTTTGCATGCAGGCATGAACAGTTACGGAATTAATTGCGATTCTGAGGACTTGTTGACTCTGTTGCATTTAAAGTCAGGGCTGAGGCCTTGAACTTCAGCGAAATGCAGCATGGTCAGCCGGGACGGCATATTTCCGTAGGGGAACTAATTTTCTAGCATTCGGACTTACGAAATCCCTTGGTCGGAAGAGGATATAACTAACCCGATAGAAGAAAGAGCGTTATTGTCTAGCACTGTGACCTATATTTGAGTGATGATTCACTGATTTGTTTATCAAATTTCACGATTTTGCGACACTTCCTTGTTTCGTGAATCCGTGGAAATCATGTACGTGTCCTTCGCGTGTAACTTTCTACTTGCATCCGTACATTGTGATGAATTTCTCGCGTGCACGCGATCCGATTAGAACTGCCTCCAAGCAGCAAACGTATGTTTGGTCTTAGCTGCATTCTAGTCGGACATACCGGACATTAAAATTACCATTGCAACAGAAGTAGAAACAGCCTTATGTACGAGACAGGAGACTGCCTCATGAAGCCGAATTCACCGTAGTTTATGTAAGTTGTGCGACCGGTCAAACTCGCACTGGGTGGTCAAAACCATCATGTGGGGCGATAAGGTGCTGTCACAAAGGTCTCGTGGAAGTGGTTGTCTGATCTGAAGAAAAAAGGCTATGAAATTACGTGCTCGTGGTTTCGGGGCTCGTGGTGTGCAACAAGTGACTAACGCCCGCAAAATCACACGACGCTGTAGATTCATGGGTTCGCTCATTTTTCCTCCAGCGGAATTATGTATTGGGCACATGCAGCCATACACAACACACAGCACACAACGCTATAACATATTCCAGCATTGTTACCACGTTAGTAGTAGTTTGGCATGTTTTAGTAGTCAGTAGGTATTTTAGTCGCGGCTGTGTGCCTCAGCCGGCACCACGGATCACAGCAACTGCAGGCCGGACACCAGCTAGCCCACTCCGGATGCTTTGTCGGCGCCTCGGAGGAGATCGACCTACAGGCCGCAGACGGCGGATGCGCACCGCCACTGTAGTAGGCAGAGCCGATTCATTTTTTTCTTTTTTTTTAACCAAGCGTACGAGACGAGATCTGTAGCTGTCCTTACATTACATTGGACATTTCAGTACTCTAGTCCAAAGTCATCCAACTGGCCAGCCTGCCTTTCAGCTTTGGTTGGCAATACAATGCCAGTTTTTCACCGTTTTTTTTTTGCGTTGCAAAATGACCGTTTTTTTGCGTTACCTAATGGCGTGCTGGATCGGGTCGTACTGAAGCAATGCGACAGCAAAAGCACTAAGTGCTTATTAACCCTATTCCCGGAGGGCTAGACGGTATGGCCGATTCCCGGCAGGGGGGGGGGGGCGGATTCGATCCCCCCCTGAGATCTCGAGAACTACATGTCCGATTTCATCGCAACAAACGGCAATCGATTTGCCGTCACGTGAACTACATTTTTATAAAAAGAAATTTTCAAAATTTTGAAATTTGTGAATAGAGGGGGGCAAAAATGTCAAAATGGGGGGTACTTTTGGACTTCTTATAACTCCGTTGTTTATGGACCGATTTCGATGAAACTGGCATCAATCGAGAGATTATGGATAGGGCTTTTACCATGCGTCCGCAAATCTGAAATTTTGTGAAAATTCATGGGCATTCACAGGGTCTCAAAAATAGGAGTATTAGCTTTCTAACAACTGGATGAACAAAAGAGGCAAACACCCTTTTTTGGCTTCTGATAGTCATGTTATACTAAAGAAGTATAAATCGCATTACAATGTTTGTATAATGTTAGCATAGGCGGTGCCAGGGACATGAAAAAGGGGGAACTGTCATGGTCACACGTTTCTCAGATCAACTTGTGACCTTTGACCTTAAATGACCTGCAGTGACCTTGGGGTCACTTGGAATGATCTCGTGTGCATTCAATATTATCTTTAAACGTTTTCAATCATTTGAATTCACTCTATTTCAAAAATTTCGTTTTATGGCTATTGCGATATGGGTACGCGCACGGACATTTTAGGTCATAGCTCCGTGACCTGACCTGATATCAAGCTGAAACTTGGCACACAAGTAGAAGACATCCTTCTAGGTCATGTACATTCCGGGTTTGGCATTTGAAAAAACGGCCCCGAAATCCTAGCGAAAAAAACAAATTTTGACTTTTGACCTTGACCTGACCTTGTAAAATGACCTCAGGAGAACAAAGCTATATCTGCACATTGCCCAACTATTTAGCTATACATCCATGTAAAGTTTTAAGTTCTATCGTAAAAACTCTGTTTTTGGCAGACAATTTCCTTTTACCCTTAACATGGCCAAAAATGGCATGAGGTGCCTCCCAAAAACGTTGCCTGGCTCCGCCCCTGAGCAAAATAGAATTTTGAAATTTTGTCACGGCACGTAGAAAAAATAGCTAGGAAAAGTCACCAAGTTTCGTGAAGCTGCGTTAAAAAGCCTAGAATTGGCAAGCAAAAAACCCGAGGGGGGGCGGATTCCGCCCCCCCCTGCCGGGAATAGTGTTAAACCCACTATTAGTCATGTTCACATCGTACAATGCTAACGCAACGGAAAACAAAAATAACGCAAACAGGTTAACAGGGATAGCTTATACCTTTTATGTCGCCGGCTATGATGTCTAGTACGGGTAATTAGGAATGATACAGAGGAAAATGGCATTTAGTGAATACATTTCTGCTGAATTTTAATCTGTGGGTGTGAAAAATCTCACCGATCCGAAGCCTGATCACTGGCACTCATCATGCCTTTCTAATATCGATAATCACCTCAGCAAAAAGAGGATTACATGCCCAATACTGTACATATTGGTATCCCCATGACAAGTGGCATTTGTTGCAAAATAATCCCACTCGAAAAATAATGTACGCCATTTCAAAGAATTCATGTCAGCAGCAACGGAACAGCACAGCAAGGTGCAAATCTGATATCCGCAGGAAACATGCGTCAGATTTGCCTTACAAAATTAACTCTCTGGTATTGGTGGAATCAGTTTCAGAATCGTATTTGGCAAAATATGCAAAGTCTGTTTCCAAAATAGGCTCTTGTTATACGCTATTTTGGGAATACAATGATTGAAAGTGTGGGATGGATCGTTGACTAAGCAACACAGAGCCGGTTGCTGGTTCTGGAGTGTTTGCAAGGAAAACACTCTGCAAAGCGGTACGTCAGGTCTCCGGTTCACTGCACACCGCTCACTGGATTCAGAATTCACTCATTCGACGGCGATAACATGTTAATCTCTTACCTTACACGTTCTCCTAAGTTCACCCATGCTTGCGATTGGGTTTCAAAAACAGCAAGTAAAGTGTGCTACGAACATTCGCACCAGCGAGCTACGTTTATATCCATATGCATTGGTACTGACTGCGTAGTTTTGACCATTACCGTCTAGTAAATGCATGCAAACTTAATTGGTACTGGAGCTGTGGGGATAAAGGGTCGCGCCATAAAACCAGAAACTCCAGTCCTGAACACGCCGGGGGCTGAAAAGGCTAGCGACGGCCCTCTAAATCGCACATCGCCGGCCCGAAACAGGCCGGTCCGCCGTGCCGAGCGCTGATTATCCCACCGAATGTGCTCCGAACAATTAGCTGATGACCAGGCCGGCAGTTGCGGCCAAACAGAGCGGTCGACGGCGGCGATTTGGACGCCGATAGGACCGGCCTGCGCGGCCGCCACGTGATGGGATTTGGTCGCCGCCGTCCGCCCGCCGCTCTGCAATGCCCCTCCCCCCCACCTCTTGTCCTCCGGCTCTTTCACAAACGACGTTCGCAGCGCGCGCACGGCACCCGCACGTGTCGTCAGGGCGGAGAGTGTCCGCATAGTGCGGCGGCTGCGCCCTCCGTGACTGGTGTGTCAGTCGCAAGACATCCGCGGAAGACGCGTGTCCATGTATGGTGTGCCAGTCACAGGGCGGAAGGCCGGGTCCAAGTCTGGTGTGTCAGTGATAAAGGCGACGGCCAGACCCATCTCTGGTGCGTTAGTCACCGGGCAGAGGGCGTGGTCCATGTCTAGTGTGTCAGTCACGTGGCGGACGGCCAGGTCCGTATCTGGTGTGTCAGTCACAGGGCGGAGGGCCGGGTCCGTGTCTGGTGTGTCAGTCACAGCGGGGAGGGCCGAGTCGGTTCAGCAGGCTGGGCTGCGGTGGCCGTGCCTGACTCGGTATCGCCACAGCCTCAGCCCGGAGAGGCGTTCAGTGGTACCGTCTCCGCTCAATTGGCGTTTGGCAGGGTGTCGGTATCCTGTTTCTGTTGATTGCGGTATGACCGACATCTTGCACCAGGCTCTTTGATGGCTTGATGGACAGTTATCATCACACCCTCGCGATGACCCTTACGATTTCAAACTGTGATCCGTTTCGCTGAGGACGCTGTATGGACTTGCAATGGCGCAACGTTGGAACGAATCATGAGGAAATGCGTTAAGGTAACCATTTTCCATCTCTTTGGAGATATCACAAATGTGGTCAAATTAAGCAGGAACGGGCATCCCTGAGCCCTAGTGCGTGAAAATAGCTCATTGGCAGCCAGTCCATCGCATTCCAATTCCAGTTGAACTACGATGGGACTGTACTTTTCATGACGTCTCTAAGCGGGCACATGTGACACTGACAAACAGCTGAAATAACGTGGAGCTTCTGGAAAAACGCACGTCGTACACACTCAGTCCGGAAACTCGATAATCTAGCGACACAGTGTATCAACGTTAAACATTTTTTTTTTTCAGAAACAGCTACTTTGGAAAAGCTACCGTGAAATTTGCGGGTAATTTTTTCCGACCAACGCAGAGCTTAGTTTCACAACCCGAGGGATTTCGTTTGCGGTCTGCGCGACCCGCAGAAATCGCCGACGGAACCGACGCCTGTGCAAACGCCGTCAGCTGACTGGGCGGGTCCGCTGCTGATGCGGCAATTTCGGCCTTTCTCTGCGCTGAGATCGGCGCGAGGAAGCGAGACGCGGCGAGAAGTGCTAACACGGCGGAAATATTTGGCTACGGCGCCCGGGCTATGGTGATGGGATCCCGCCGGGCACAAAAGGCGGGCCCGTATAACGTCCGTTCGTCGTGATATCAGTTACGGTCTGCTCAGCGTACGTCTTTGGACAGTGGACTGAATGCACTTACATTGTTCTCTTACTCAAATGGCTGAGGGAAATGTGCAAATGACAGGAAAAAATGAGGAAGTGGCCAGATGGTGAAGATCTATTGAATGCTTTAAGGCAGAAAGCGACAATAAACCTAAAATGCGTGCAAATTTTGCAGTGACAGTCCCAGCTCAGTCACGTGCAGTAACTGGAGTTCATCCAGCTTTTGAAAATTCTAAACTTCCAATGCTGAACGGCACACTTTCGCCTTCAGCCAAGTCGAATGTCGTCGCACGCGTCTTTTGCGAATGCGACGGGAGGCGTGCTGGCGAAACGACACTTCCCTCAGTATATCGAGCTGGAGGTCGCAATCGCGTAGGCCAAACATGTGCGTACCGCCGCTCGTCCTCGTCACACAACGCGGCGGCGAGCGTGGGCGGCCAGCCATTAGCCGCATCAATACCGTCGCTCGCCGGCGCCGGACTCAGGCGGCAACAATACCCTGCCGGCTGTCGCTCACGTACGCCGCCGTACGGCGAGCGGGCGCTTTCAGCCGGCGCTTTGGCGCCCGGCGTCCCAAACAGGCCAGCGCCGCGGCAATGGGCCATGTCGGGAGGCCGTCACGTTCTGTGACGCGGCGCCGCCCGCCACGCCGGCCGCCGCCGACACCGGGCTCCGTCCGCATTCCAGCGAGGACGCAAACAACGAGGGCATGCATCAATAGCGGGCGAGTGACTGACTGCCGGCGGCGGCGGCTGCGCATCAAAGGGGCCTGGCTGGGCCGATAGGGGTGATGGACAGCAGTAATGTGTCACTGGGTGGGACACGTGCGGCGAACCATGCGCTGCCGTCTGGAATGCATCCCCGGAAACTTCGGCAGAGGCGAAGGTTCATAGTTGTATGCAGTGACACGGAGCTAATTTCCTGTTACTTTTTTACGCAGTTTTTGTCAACAAGGAAATAAACGTTTAACGTTTCTCCCAAAACAGCTGAGAGAGAAGTGGCCAGAAGCTGCGCTAGTAAAACGTGTCACTGTTAACCTTTGGTCCCAGAAGGATCAGGTCTCCTGAAAATACATTGTTACCAAGCTGCACTGCCAGAGAACGCTGCACCGCAACTGCCACATCGTGGAAATTTCCTTTGAACAGATTTACATATTTTCTCAGGCAATATTACAACATATAGCACACAACCTTCAAACTCCAACACTGGGCGAGTTTAACAGGATCCTCTAACACTGAGTGTTTCATGAGTTTGCCGGAGCATAATGCCGGTACAGTGTCAGCCATGCCATTTTTGGAAAACTTTAACATGACTACTCCGACGTTACGTGCAAATCGATAAGAAATGGCTTGCAGCTGCCTCTGGCCCTGACAGGTTAAAAACACTTGAGCACGCTCTTGGCGTGCTCGTGACATGTTATGTTTTGCTTTTTTCCTCTTTTGAAGTGTAATAAATGCTCAGCAGCGATGACAAAGTGTCTTTCTTCACGCTTCATGCGAGACACACACACACAAACACACACACACACACACACACACACACACACATATATATATATATATATATATATATCATAATATTTTTGCTTTGATATATATATATATATCACAAATATTCTTGCTCTGACAACACATAAAAAAATATCGGAATTCACCTCCAAATAATGGCATGATGACCAGCTCGATAGAAAACATATTAGTGCGAAATGTATTGTGACTATGCCAGCGCTATTATGTTACTGATTGGACGGCAATGGCGCAGGGATGAGGAACGGAAAGGAAATGCTTCAGAAATACTGATTGATCCAAGTGCAAATTTAGTGACAAATGTTTCCTTAATACATAACTAAGGGGATAATTCTGAAGAACCTCTTCAATATGAATCAGCCTGGTCATCTGGGGGTCCTCCCTGCTGCGACGCAGATGACTGCAGCCATCTCGTCTTTCCCCCTCCCCTCCTCCCCCTGCCGCGTGTAATCCGCGGCCACTCCGCTAATAGCCCAATCTGTAACAATGGGCGGGCGCTGAACGTTTTCCCGTCCGGTCCCCTGGCGGCGCCACAATGCCGTGGGCGCCTGCGGGACCCCATTAGCGCCGGGTCCGCCCCGCTGATCTGGGCAGTTCTCCCGGTGCCGGCTAGGTCGGCCCGGCCCGGTCGACAGGCCCTTCTGAATGGGCCGGGATCGGGCCGGACTCGGCCCGTAATGCGCTCAGCGCGCGACGTTTGTGAGAGGTCGGCGGGGGGCGTGTCGGTCTTGTGGCGGAGGACGCGGAAATGGATGGCTCGGAAGATTGGGACTTCGGCGGAGTTTTCCGACGCGCGGGAGAGCCCGAGCGGGGCCACATTCAGGACAGATGCTTGAAGGAATTTACCTAGTGACAACGTCGCAGGTTAGATATGAGCGGCTGTTATCGGTACTATCGAGATTGCCGTCTTAATCAGCAGTATGCATGTCGCAGAGTCATGTTAGCAGACGCTGACCGATCTCGAAAACTTTTTCTTTTGGAATTAAAAGACAAGTTTGTTCTAGCCGCTCGTGTAGAGTGCCACTGATTTCTTCATAGAAATTTCAGCGTGACAGCGACAAAACCACACTTTCATTTTCCAGCCAATAATAACAGTCGTTTTGCGTTCGAATCCAACGCCCGCTCTTTTCAATTTCGGTTATTCGTTTCGCCTCGTCAGGCGGGCGCTCAATTTTGAGCCGACGCACACCGGCAACACGGGCCTGGGGTCATCAGTCAGTTTCCCTTCCCCTCCCAACACACTTCCCGCCTCAGATGCCGCAAAGGATCCGACACTCAGAGTTTGCTGAAGTATTTCAGCAACCTTTGAAATGATCCTGTAGCCCATGCATGACATTCTTGCGTTATTCAGTACTCAGATGTCAGACACTTAGTTTGTTTAATCTCACCTCTTTGAACATTTCATAGAGAAATCAAAAGACACAGAAATTCTGCAACAGTCAAGCTCGCTTTGGAAACGTTGAGCCCTGGACCACTTTTCGCCTTTCATCCTTATGGTAAAGCGTGAGGGTGGGCTGGAAATAAATGACATCGTTCCACAAAAAGTACATCTGGACAGATTGAGAACAATAGTTACATCCTGGCGCAGCGAATATATGTATATATATACATGTACATATACGCATTTATATATATATGTGTATGTATGCATATATATATAATAAATGTCTTTGATGAACATTCCAGTCCACTCCATTGTGCTTAAATCTCAGTGCAAACAAGGAAGGACAAAAAAACTGAGGTGTGTGAAATGACTGGGAAATCTAAGGTAAGCAGGCTGCATACGATATTTCCGATATCAGCGAAAACTGCGTTAAGGACAGTCATAGAAAAGGATACGGTGCAGAAGACCTAGAATACTTCTCTTCAAGACAACAGTTTGGTCCATTTTGGCCCACCGCATTTCTTTTATTTCCCCAGCCATTAATAGGTGGGTGGAAGAGCATGAGCTGCTAAAGTAAAGTGCCAAGTACAGTAATTAACTACGTAACTAAAAGTACAAAGCAGGGGTGTCAGTTTCTGTTCTTTTGAGGAAACCATGGACCCTCCAATGTGGATCTTGGCCCCTCCGAAGCTGATTTTGCCTCCCCCAGTAGTTGTAACACTTGCCAGTTGCAACACAGGAAATAGACCGTAAGGCAACTATTCAATGAGAATCAGCCTGCCTAATGGCGCCATCCCTCAATGTCCCCTAATTGAGACAGCTGATCGCCAGATAAAGGATATTTTACGAGACAGACGGGATAGCTGCAGATTTGATCCCTTTCCCCTTCCTGCGTGGCAGCGTAATAGATGTGTGGTGTGTCCACGAAATTCCAGTGCAAGTTTGAGATGATTTTCTGTCTTGTGTTACCGGTGTATAACTGTGCTATGAATGCGGGGAAGCAAAACTGGACTTACACAATGCCTCCGGTGTATAATTACGCTTCCTGTTTGACCAGAATAGAGATGATATGTTCGCGCTGTTATGGCAGAGCCATTGCCCTTTTCGCGCCACAATTTGCCGAGTGTTACTGCGTCAGTAGCACAGTAGGGACAGGGCTAGGTAACGGTGTGCTCATGGCTGTTTTAGTGTTCCGCACGTGTCTGGGACCAACTTAAAGAGAGAATCGGGGGGGGGGTCGGCTGCAGAGGGAGTACTTTGGGAGCGAGGCAGAAGCGTCACCGAAGCCTCCTTGGAAGAGCTGCAGCCCTCGCCACCTTTCTCCCTCACCTCAACGGAAACCGTTCAGCCGCCGCCGTCCACGCGGGCCGTGGAAACTAACGTCAAACATCATTTGTTTTTCTCATTCACCACGTGATCAACGCCCCCAGGTCTCAAAGGCCGGCCCCAGGCCGAGAATTCTGGCGTCACTCTTGGAACGAGGACCTCCTATCAAACTTGCAGGTAAATGATTTCCAGCTTTTGGCCAATTCATTCAGAGAGAGTGGCTCGCCGCTGACCGCACTCACTGTGCCCTTCGGAGCCAGTCGACATCGCTGTGCCCTTTTCCATTGGGGGATTTAGCTGCCAGTGCAAGAATCTGCACCCTAGCTGACATGCTAAAATAGACCCTGGAAGGGGGAGAAAGCATCCTCTAAAGCCCCAAGCTCCTATGGTTTTGTTGACCTTTCGTCGAGGTTTAGGAAATGCAAGACTGTTTTATTATCGGCATTAAGAGCGCAACACTTTCGGATTCCAGCGGGGTATGGACCCCACGTCCAAGCGCGTATTTAAGAACTGACTAGGGGGATGACGCCATGTTTGAGGAGGGCGCCGCCAATTTTAGGGGCACCAATACGTATGGTGGGGGGCGACAGCTGGAGTTCTATAAGATGCCATTTATTTTTGTTTTTTCGTATTTCGGCGTGTAAAAGTTATGTGGGAGATGGCCATATGTCGCTCAAGCTGGCAGCCAGCAGAGCGTTTTCTTTCGTTACACTTTGCCGTAGGTGCCATTTTTAGTCCCCAGGGTACGTGACACTGCGATGGCGGGGCAAGATCTCTATCACCGAACTACCGGAATGCGAGACTGAACGCGACGCAAGGGAACGAATCTTTGTATCAGCGTGGCTCGCCACGGTGCTCAAGTGCAGCACACATATGGGAGTTTCAACCTTCCAAGCGTTCGATTTCTTGGGAAATACCACGCACTACAGGTTCCATAATTCTACACATTTTACACTCCATATTTTAAATAGATTCAAGCGGTCCCGGCAACTACTATTCGTTAGTGGTTCAAATACATCACTACACTGGGTCGACAGTGCTACCACAAAAAGACAAGACAAAAACTTTCACTTGTGAAGGATACATCGTGAAAGAAAGTTCCAGTCGTCCTTTGGACATTCCGTACGGTTGCATTTGAAACTTGAATCTTACTGAAGGTAAGGTGTGTGCATTTTTCAAACACCATGGATGCCCTTTCAAGGAACTAAGGGCACCCAACGGCGCCATGGGGCTCTTGGGATAACCTTTCATTTTTTTAACACGTTCTTATAGCCTAAAGGAAGTTTTCAGGCCTCAGATGCCTTTTGAGCCCTCGGGTGCCTCTCCAGAATTTGGGGCACACTTTTGTGTTAGGGTGTTTTGGGACATTTCCTTTGGGATGTCCTGAGGTCTGGGAATGTCGCTTGCGACATTTCCAGATCTCAGGGTGCTCCTCCCGGGCTTTGGGCGTCCCTTCTCTTCTTTAAGGCTTTCCTCTAAACCTCGGGAATATTTTCACACCATAGAGCTGCCCTTGGAGTCCTCAGTGGCGACCCTCAAGAGTTTAATCGCCCTTTTGTTGTTGAGGGCGTGATCTATCCATCTGACACATTTTCAGATCCCAAGCGCGCCGTTGGAATCCTCGGGGGCAAATCGTCAGGGGCCTGGACGTCCTTCTGTTCTTTAGAGAGTTCTTTTTCTCTCGGAACTTGTTTTCGTACGCCAGGTCCGCCCTTTAGACCATCGGGGGCGCCCTTCCGGGTTTTGGTTCGCCCAGACTCTCCAAGGCGTTCTTCTAATCCTCGAAGCATATTTCCAGACCACAGGAACGTCTTTTGAGTCCTCAGGGGCGCCCCTCCATTGTTTGGGTGCCCTTTGATTTTTAGGGCGTCATTCTAGACCTGGGAACATATTTTCAGACCACAGGGGTGCTTTTCAGATCATCGGGGCGCTCCTTCAGGGACTGGGGCTTCCTTTTATCTTTTAGAGCGTCCGTTTAGCTCTCGGGACTTTTTTCAAACCGCACTCTAAAGCCTTCGAGGCGCCCCTCCAGGGTCTGAGGTGCCCTTCTATTCTTTAGGGTGTCCTTCTAGCCCTAGGGACGTATCTTCAAACCTCAGGGGCGCCCTCTGGAGGTCTCGGGACGCCCTTCGAGCCATCGGATGCGCCCGTCTAGTGGTTGGGATGCCCTTTTATTTTTATAGTGTCCTTCTAGATCTCCAGGCTTATTGTCAGATCACAGGGGTGTCCTTTCAGCCCTTGGAAGAGGGAAAGCGTCTCTAGGGTTCGGGCGACCATTTATTCTTCAGGGCATCCTTTTAGCTATCGGGATGCTGGAATACCTCAGGGGCGCCCTTTGAACTCTCGGGGGGGGGGGGCTCTCCCCAGAATTTGGGTAGCACTTGGGGCTTCCTGACCAAAAAGTTGATTTGGAGATGCCTTGTTGATTCCCTTCTCTTCCTCGGGACATTTTTAGGCCTTATGAGTCGCCCTTTGAGACCTGGAGAGCAAAATTTCAAGCTAGTAGGGCGCCTTCGGTGCCCTATTAGCCAGTTTGCGGTATTCTCGACAGGGACAACTTTGGCACCCAAGGGAATGTTATGGCCTGATGGCATCCGCTTTATACACATCCCTGCCCACGCCCATCGGATGCGCCTATGCAGACACTTCCAATGGGTCTGCCCAACATGTTGTCGGGATCCAAGCACCTCTCCCCGCCTGCTGGGAGGTGTTGGCAGAAAGAGTAATAAGTGAAACTTCATAATATACCACATGGTGTTTAATTCTCCCCTTTGCCGACGCAGAAGTACTTGGAATTCCCTATAATTTCTATCGTGGCGTAACCAGGCACGTCATGTGACGAAAATATGGCAGGGCTGCCCTTATTGCACCTTTTGCAGCGTCTTACCAGAAATTAGATAAAAAACAGCGAGCAAAGACTGAACTACTAAAACGCCGGATATTCCGGCCATATCATAGTCGCGTTATGTGCCACGTTTTCCGAAAATGGGGCACACAGCGGGCAGCTCTCCAGTTACGAAAATAATGATCGCAATAGTTAACAGATAGGCAGAAACAGCATAAAGCATCAAATGAACTGAAACGTTAAAAAAATGACGGTTTGTGGCTAGAGAGATGTAGTGGATGATATATATATATATATATATATATAGAGAGAGAGAGAGAGAGAGAGAGAGAGAGAGAGAGAGAGAGAGAGAGAGAGAGAGAGAGAGAGAGAGAGAGAGAGAGAGAGAGAGAGAGAGAGAGAGAGAGAG
This sequence comes from Capitulum mitella, assembly GCA_030062745.1. Taxonomy (NCBI): domain Eukaryota; kingdom Metazoa; phylum Arthropoda; class Thecostraca; order Pollicipedomorpha; family Pollicipedidae; genus Capitulum; species Capitulum mitella. Next base: position 27,562,167 of record CP099843.1, read on the forward strand.
AGAGAGAGAGAGAGAGAGAGAGAAAGAGAAAGAGAGAGAGATGTATACGTAAATATGTATGTATGTATGTATGTATGTATGTTTGTTATTTAGTAAATGAAAAATAAAAATTGCCGTCCGTCAAAATAAAGCGCGTTAAATCCGTTGAGAAAAATCGCATTTGGGGGAAGGCTGGGTTGTTGGTCCCTTGGCTCGCCCTCCCCCTCACCAATCATTTACAGAAGACAACACCACTGGTAAGCACTTACAAGGTGCACAAGAATGGCCAGTTTGTCCAAAAAAATGCTAAATAACAGGAGCACATTGCGTTTCGAAACAAACATTAGGCCTAGGGTGTCGATTTGTATTCGTTTGAAAGGGTCTTAGCCTACCCAATGTTAATTTGGGCCCACCTAATGTTGGTTTGGGCCCACCCAGGCACGTAGCCAGGATTTCCTCAGGGGCTGGGCCAAAAGTCAAATTTTGCCATGTGCCACAGGCATAGGACGAAATCTACAAGAAAGGGCACTAATTTTAGGCAATTTACCTCATATTTAATGCGCAGGAAAACATATAATGTTTGTTTTTGCAACATATATATGATACCTGTTACGTATTCATGCGAAATCGCCATGTATCTAGTGTAGACCGCTTGGCTCAGGGGGAGGGGGGCATGGCCCCCATGGCCCCACTTGGCTACGTCCCTGGGCCCACCCAATGTTGATTTAGACCTCTCCCAATATTTTCTGCCGATTTTAAAGGGAATTGAGCAATAATAACGAAAATACCGGCCGCAGTAGATAACAGATAAGCAGAAACTAGAGAATAAAGTCTAAAGCGATTTATCTTTTGATCTTCTGTCCATATATACACTTACATGCATTGGGACAAACGTAATTTTTCATTTGATAAATAGTAACAAAAATCTTGTAAATTTCCGTGGGTCAAAAGAAAGCGGGCTAAATCCGTTGAGAAAACCACATTTGGGGTAGATTAGGTTGTCGAATCCGCGGCTCGCCCCCCCCCCCATCATTTACAGAAATCGACGACCCTGCATTAGGCATTCCGAGGCCCCCAAGGTTCGAAATATTGCCAATGGCTCCAATTTCAGGGGCCGAAAATATCTGCGCGAATATGTAGACCTCAGACGTCGCGGATCACTTTTATCTGCGAACTGCAAACAAATCTATGAAAGGTCAGCGTCCGGCGACTCCAAACGATAAATGGTTATGACCTTCAGCTGACATTTACAGCGAGCAGAAACGTGCACGTTACTGACTGATGTCGTCTACGAAAAACATTACCGTGACCACCAAAGGATCGGCTGTGATGCCCAAAGGTCAGAGCTCAGGTTTTGCTGCCGACAGCTGCAGCTGTCTCTTGCTTCTGGCAAGAAGGAAGTGTCCTTTCGGTTAATCAAATGCCACGTGCGCCAACAAACACTTTCAGTCGTCGAGTCATACTGAATGCTTTCAGGAGAACGTACGAACAGGATCATTGCTGGCAAAATAGGAAGGTACTTCCTGTGGGTGACACAAACAGAGGAATTTAATCTATTCAAATGGATTGGGGTGTCCGCTTATGCGTTATCTGGGGGAATCCATATATTTGCAGCCGCTCACCCCATGTGGCCCCATGTAGAATTCACAAAAAAAACCTTGGCGGTCCCTCACCGATACTGGGAGGGCCCAAGTATCCAAAGAGAAATAGGAAACTGCATCTACCTACAGCGTTTTAAACCTCGATGTGTTGTCACCCTCAGACGTCTAAACAGTCTTGTATGGCGACCTGGCTATACAGGCTATATCCGACTGCTGAAAGAAAAGGCAAAACGGAACTCACGTTTAAAAAAAAACTTGCGGATTTTCGAGAATAACATTATATTTCGTTGACGTGACGCCACCTGATAGCAATTTACTTTGGAGAGATGCGAAAATATTTTTAGGTTAATTATTACGAATTCCAGGTTCTCGAAGAGGGTTGCTCGTCAGCGTCTTAGGAAACGTCCTGGGGTGGCAACCACCCCTTCATCTGCGAGGGTTAATTAAATTAGAAAAACGAATTAAAATAATAAAAAAGCCCTTACTTAATGGGACAATGAAAATGATCCGCTGATCTACTGCAAGACTGGAAACGTTACCTCCGACGACGCAGATTCACGTATGCGGTTCTATCTTTTTGGAAAGAAACTCGGTTAAACATAACATCGCCTGATCTGGTAGCAAACCTACTGCTGTCTGATCGCTAGCACGGTGTCCCTCAGACGGAGTCAAAGCAATCTGCAGGGAAAATCTCGGAACAGTCGAGAAGTCCACCGTCTTACGACACACCCTCCTCGGCAGCTCTTGTACTCCATGAGGCGGTGCCGTCCTCAGTCCGCCGGCCGGCCGCTGACGGAGCCGCCCGGTCCGCCCTCACTGTCCGTCTGCTCTGGGGCTCGTCAGACCCAGCGGCGTCCTCCGCCTGGGGTGCGGCCGGCCCCGGCGGCGGCGTCCGATCGGCCCGGCCTGGCTCATTAGCTAGACGTCGTCCAGCGGGCCTCATCAGCAGCCCCGCGGCCGCGCCGCCGCCGCCGCGCCTGCCACGTGCCGGCGCGCACACAAAGCTCTGGAATTAGCACGCCAGCTGGTCGCAGCCGAGCCCCAATAGATAACTAATTATCGACTGGCGGGGCGTCGGGTGCGTGTGCCGACAGCTCGGCTGGCCACGCCACGGCGCCGCTGCGCCGGCCGCCCCCGCCCACGCACGGCACTCGCTCGTTCCCTGCTCGGCGCCGGCACGCGTCGGCGATCGGTCCCGGCGCGGGGAGCCGACTCGTACTGCGCGTCGGCTCGGATTTCGGCGAGGGCGCCGTCCGTCGCGGCGGCCAATTTGAGGCATCATTGGCTCTCTGCGTCTGTGAACAATGGCTTTCCGGCCCGCGCGTCCGCCGTGCGGAGTCCTGTTTCCGTCGCCCTCGCGGCGTCGCCGGATTGGAGGAAGAAGGCCTCACGGCGCTACGTCCAATTCGCCGGCCGACATTGCTTTTGTGTCCCCGAAATGGCCGGCTTCGTGCGCTCGGAGGTTACGGCTTCTGGGAAATAGTTTCGGCCCGAAAAATTGATTTAAGGCGTCTGGTCGTAACGTATTGGGAGGGCGTAAAATAAAGCGCATTTGTGGTGTGTCAATTTCGAAGCCTCGCGTCATTGATGGGGGAAATACGACGCCGCGACTGGAAAGCGATTGAAAATTGAAATGATTTTTATTCACCATCGACAGAGATAAGGGAATGGGAAGATTTCGACAGCTGTGTTGGGTATAGTCTGTGCAGCAGTCCTGTGGCCCTGCTTTCAATTTTCTTTGAAAGCCGGATGTTGCCATTTTTTTGCTATTTCCGCTATGGGAAAACCCGATATTAAAGGAAACCTACAGAATAGTTGGTTCTAGGGCGCAAACAGTTTGGTAGTTCGGCCTGTAAGGAATCATGAACATCTTGCAACAGCGAGAGTCATTTGAATATAGCGATCTACCCTGAAGTTTGTGTCTACATATCATCTCGGATTGCACATACTTCACCAAACGAACACACTGATTTGGTGTCTTGCACTTGCTCAAAAGCGTTACTTTCCTTTCATTACCACGAAAATAACTTTGAATATAGGACTGCGCTAAGAATGCTCTTAGCAATGAAAACTGCGCCAACGAACCGTCCTGATACGGGGAGTGGTCCTTTTTAAACCTGGAGCCTGCTTCTGAACTCTGGCGTTCAGGTTCCGCTATCAGTTGCGAGCATCCCTGCCAAATCCCGGAAGATGGCTCGATTTCAGATCGATGACATGGACATTTTACGTCATAACGCCGCTCGAGCCAGAGGTAGTCCGTATGTCTGGGCCACCGTCGTGTCGCGTCGGAGAATCTTTGAATCGTTTGCAGGTCTGAATCGTCTCTTCCGGTCTGAATGGGGCCGTTCACCGCCCACGCATTCCTTTCTGACTTTAAGGTTCCATTTCCCCTAGGTGAAACTCGTGCTGTCAGCCTGAGTACAGCCGTCGTGGCTTCTGAGTTGATTTCAGGATTTAGAAGCCCAGGTATATTTCCCGCATCTTTAAAAGACCCCTCTAAAACGCAATCACGCGCACGGTGTCCGGAATGCTTTCCGTAAACATTCAGGCTCCCAATGCACGGTGCTCATTCTCAGACACAGGGCATGGCGCAGTCATGAGCTCGTCGTCCTCAGAAACGAAGTCTTCTGTCGTTTTCATTTGAACTCGACCGCATAAAACTACCTCACTGTTCATTAACCATTTTCCAAGATGCGACCAGATTTCTTTATCGGGCCATGATGACACAATTATCTCGACGGCGAAACTAATCGTAATGTCTAAAGCTGTTTCCCTTTCCAAACTTTTGAGACCAGGGAATGCATTGATGTCTATTCGGCTATAAAAGCCATCGAAATCTGAGACGAAGAGGTTTCATTCAGCTCTAAAAGGACCCATTTTCATGTGCAGACTTATCGTCTTAGGAGTTCTCCCGTGTTCGGAGCACCGCATGTGCATTCCAGAGGCTTCCTGTCGATTCATATATGTAAATTAGCTATCTGCGGCTCATCTTTAGGCTTCAGAGAACTGGATGCAGCCTGGAGCCCCGTTAATATATCTTACGTTATGGCGATCTTCGATTGCCCTCTCCGAAACCATGAATATTCATCTTGAGGCTAAAGGGCCGTTTTCTGGATACAGTTCAGTCTAAAGCCCGAATTCTGGTCATAGCTGATGAAATGAGACCTCATGGGGCCCTCCGGTTCTCAGGAGATTATCCATTGGCCTTTGCATTTTTTAAACTACTGCTTCTAAGGCACCACTTGTTTGGAGTAAACCTGTGAGATACGGATAGAAAATGGAACCCCGAAGAAAATCGTTTTAGACTGTGCTTCCAAATGAAGAAAAAGGAGAACAGCTTTGCATTTCACTTAACAGCTATATGGACTCTGAGCGGTCTTCTGCAGTCCGTCATTGAAGTCTCATGGGGAGCTATAGCTTACAAGGTGCATGTTTTTTCCCGTCCAAAGGATGTCGCTATTTGAGAGTGAGGAAACCTGGGCTCATTGATTAAAACCATGCCCGGAAGTTTCAACAGACATCGACCCACGTTCCGCTGATCAATCGTTCGCGGTCACCATTGTCTCGCAGCCATCTCAGTAGGCTATGGAATTAGCGAGGCCCTCCGTGAATTTATGTCCACCCTGTTTTATTGCTGCGTCGGGTTTCGAACAAGGACATAAGTCTGCATTAGTTCTGTGCAGGTGTAATGAGCAGACTGCGTTCATCACTTACACTGGACACATGCACGGCGAACGAAAGATCAGCTCGTGCTAGATGAGCGGTAGACTGGGTGTGTTACCAGTATTTATTGCCGCATCATTCTTCGCAAGCCTATAAACACTGGACGTAATTTGACATCCGGCTGTGCGTTATTGCACGGGCCCAATTGGCGCGGGATGAGTTGGTCCTTCGACGGACGGGTCTCCGTAAGCACTGGATTTACTGCGCTGTCTCGCCGTAAATCCAGTGCTCTGGAAGAAGGAAAACCGGTGTCTTTCCGCATTGTAACTTTACACACAGCGAAGTGATGGACGGGGCTCGCGCGTCATCCTTTCGTTGATTCGTTTTTCCTAGCGCGCATTGCTCTGTAGCTGATGAAGTAGCGAGTCAGTTGCTTATTAGAGAAGACATGTTCAGAGATAACATCTGTCTAGCGACTTTATCATCTCATATCCGTTCAGGATGTTTCAGGGCGAGACAATCGGATCACGAGACCAGTGATGCATTGTAGAAATTCGTGCGGCCGTATATCAGTTACCAATGAAACAACTTCAATCCGCTTATGATTGGGCCCACATACGACGCGTTCAGAAATATGAACATTCAGTGCTGAAGGCGTCAGTAGTGGGCATTAGTGTCAGATGCTGCGTGCAGCGCATGGCAACAACAACTTGGGGTTTCCTTCCACAGACTTAATTGGCGGTAAGTTACGCTAACCAATTTCGCCTGATGTATTGAAGTGCTGCCCATCCTGCTGATTAAAGAAGATGGCGACTGCGTGTGTGGGTTTCAGTCACCATGCCATTTCCCCTTCAAGGCATAATCATGAGGGGAATGGTTAGAACGACTGACTAACAACAAAACCAGTCGTGGAGGTTCAGTACGCCTTTCGGTGCCGTCGCACGGCGCCATTTTGGTGTCCGTGATCTGGCAGCTCACGCACGAGGTCTGACGCCGTCCACCCCGCATGAATCAAAGACAGAGGCCGCTCGGCAAAGAAGCCCCCGTAAGCTGAACTCACCGCCCGATGACGCTAGGATCACGGCTGAAAGGGTCGAGACGTCGCGAAGAGTGACGAAATGCCACCATTAGCGCCGCCCGTGCGCCCGTGAGACGCCGGGCTCGTCCAGGACCAACCGCGCGGCTTTGAAGCTTCCGGGCCTTTGAGCGCGCTGCAAAGGCGGCCGTCGGCTTGCGAGAAACTTTGCGCCGGGCGCTCATTTCATAGGCGAGCGCGTAATTCTGCCGACTTAAAATTGCGACTCGGAGTGTTGAATGATGATCTAACGCAGCCATTGAGCGCCAAAGGTCAGTCGCCAGCGCGGCCGGCCCGTGAGCATGAATCGTCGCTGATCCCAGCGACCGGGAGGCGGGGGGGGGGGAGCAGTTTGCCTGCAGCAGCGAGCAGCTCGATCTGCATTTCTGGGTAGTTCCGCACGTCGTTGCTTTCTGGAGGTCGTGGCTCTCCGGCCGTCCTCTGGGAGAGGACGGGCTCAGCGCTGAAAAGTCGCCGCTCGAAGTTTCAGCGAACACTGCTGGACACAAGAGTTCCGCTGAGAGGAGACAGTATGCAAAATATATGATACCCTGCGTGTTTCGGGCTCAGTGACGCCGATCAGCCTGCAGCTTACCGGCGACTGCGAGAGGAGGTGCTGAGTGGAGCGGCTTTGGAGGAGACGGCGCTGTGCTGAGCTGCTGTGGAGGGGGCTGCGCTGTGCTGAGCTGCTGTGGAGGGGAGCTGTGCTGTGCTGAGCTGCTGTGGAGGGGGCGGTGCTGTGCTGAGCTGCTGTGGAGGGGGAGGTGCTGTACTGAGCTGCTGTGGGGGCGGCGCTGTGCTGAGCTGCTGTGGAGGGGGCTGTGCTGTGCTGAGCTGCTGTGGAGGGGGCGGCGCTGTGCTGAGCTGCTGTGGAGGGGGAGGTGCTGTACTGAGCTGCTGTGGGGGAGGTGCTGTGCTGAGCTGCTGTGGAGGGGGCGGCGCTGTGCTGAGCTGCTGTGGAGGGGCGGCGCTGTGTCGGCCGGCGCCGGCTCCGTCCGTTCGCCGGCCGGCCGCCGGACCGCTGATGGGACCGGTCACGACAAGCTCCCATTGGTCGCTCCGGCCGGGCCGCAGCCGTGACGCGGCCACCTCACGACGTCCGCAACCCCGGCACGGGCCAGGCAGCCGCACTCACGGTGAGCTCTCAGAAGCAGGCGGCGCCGTCAAGCAGAGCGACCGCCAGTCAAACTGTCGCCGATCCAGCGCCGCCATTAAAAGTTTGTTGTGCAACGGGAACTTTCCTGGAGCATTAGCTTCCAGCGGGCGTGAATTGTGAAGTCCCTTAAGACTTCCGAGTTATCGGCCGATTGATAAAGCTGGCTAATGCCACTTCATGGCATTTCGGTCTCATTTTGACGTCGGGCAGATCAAATTAGTGGCAATTACCGAAAACTATCAAAGGAATTATGTGAAATGTGTGAACGATCTCACCACAATCATTTGTGAGTCAGCTCGGGTTACCAGCCGCGGTGCGACGGAGGTGGGGGAGGTGGGGGGGGGGGGCGAGGGGCGAGAATATTTGGCAATGGTCTTCTCGAATCGTTATCAGAAACTTCGTTTGTTCATAACGGGTTACATAAACGTCAATCAAAACTACATCCCGTCCGCTGCGATATATGGTGGGGCTAGGTGGTCTCCCTCCACAGGCTGATTTGGGCTGGACATTGGTACCCCTATTACATTTTTGTTTCACTACATTCTTAGGTGTCATGCCCACCTCCCAAAAAGAAGGAAACACATTTATCACTGCCTTCACCCTCACGCAAACCCCATGGTGGCACTGGTGTAGATTCTGGACACAGTAGGTTACAGTTCAACAACATACTAATCATAATATGGGAACGGACTTACCTTATTTGCAGCCATTTAAAATATGATTTCGGCATTGGCCTGAAATGTTCAATTTTCCTGAAAGACTCATTTCCGGTAAATTACATTCTTTGATCTGATCATTTCTTATAAGAGAAACATGTGACAGGTGGTCATTTGGGGTTTCCTGAATCATGCATGCTGTCGGATTCCAAACGCGTTTGTGCTATTGCTTATGCCGTGAGACCCATGCCTTCGGTATATGAGAGGTAAAACAACTAAAAAGAACTAAAAGGATTAAACCTACAAGACACAGCTCTTTAGACAGCTGATTAAATGAGCCATTTGGTTGGTTTCATTGGTATTCATCTGATGAGGCTAAGGTAAGTTTTACCACCAATAACAACTCATAGGTACTGTCGTTTGGATCTGTTACGATACTAGTATGCTCAGTACAAGCTTTGGCCGAAGCTGCCACCCCGAACGCACACTAAAAAAGCGAAGCAAATGCCCAATTTTCTAGGGATGGAAACAAAACTGGGTAGCACAGGCCTTGGTGAGCAGTAGTCCCACGGTTGGGAAGTTCCAAGAAATAATGGGGGGGGGCACATAAGATTTCAGACTGACTCTTTCCGGTCACTGTCCCAGGCTTAATGTTAAAATCCCTGAATAGTGAAGGGGTCAGAACCCCCACCGGGACCACCAGCCATGAGTACTCCTCCCGTTCACATGTCCACCATGACTTCGAAACGGCAAATTTAGGTGGCCATATTTTTTATGCTTTGTTCTGGACGATGTAGGTAAGTTTCAGTAATAAAACGGCTGATCAACTCCTTTACGTCATGATATAATAACAGTTTAGCAGCCTTGACAATATTTCGCAAATACAGAAAGACGTTCCATCAGATCCATTCAGTGACTTGCGCTGCGCCAAAGCAGCATGATGGCTCGGAGACAGCGCCTGAGCAAACTTGCGCGTCACGCCGGCGCCTGTCAGCTGATAAAAGACCAGCCGTCTCGCGAAACGCCCTCACGCCGCGGGGCGAAGCGCAAACCGTTTAGCGCCGGCACGACGATCGTTATCAGTCCGTGACGCTTGCCCGCGCGTGACGCGGCCGGCGCGTGAAGGGGCGCGTGACGTTCGGCCGAGCGGGCCATCGGCGGGCGCGTGACGACTGCCACGCGTCACCGGTGGCCGCTGCTGGCCGAGAGTGGGTCAGACTTCAGGGCGCAGTCTCCTGACGTGGGGAGATGAGCGGCACGTGCGCACCACGTGCACGGGCGTCGTGACGCGACTGCCGGCGAAACGCGGGTGGCTGAAAGACCCGTCCCGCAAAAATGTTGCCCATCCTCACTGACACACATATTTTCTCATAACGTTCGAGAGATACACCAATAGGCACATCTGACGTGTTTAAACGCGCACTTGTGACCTGTGGGGATAAGGTTTGTTAGATTTTAAACTCGACCATATTTACATATTTACTGCCACGCAAACAGCGAAGCCATTGGAAGTGCGAGTTTTACCTCTACGACTGATGCAATGCTGAATGGTAAACAATTACATGCGGAAGTTAATGCAAAGTCCAAAATAACGATTTAAGAAGCGATGAAAGAGAATGAGAGCGGAAGCAGCATTTGCATTTAAATTTATTTTCAGTGTCTGTGTGTTTTTATTGGGTTTGTATTCTAACCACCGATCTCGAACGGCGAAATAGTCGTTTTTAACGTTTTGCGTTAAACGGCAAAAAATAAGGTCCAGAGCCAGGCGATAATACGAAGGGACTGGAGAAAGCGGTTGCAACTAGCGTGGAAATAAAGTTACACGCGGCACGTATCTCACACAAAAGGCATAGCCGAAAAGAGCTATCCTTCAGACTAGGGGTTGGCCAGTGGTCCATCTCGCCCGGAATTCACATGGGTGAGAAAACGTTTGAACATGCAACAGTGATAATTTAGGATGTGATGTGATATATGATAGCAAAGGACAAACGCTGATGTACATACACGAGTATTTATGGGGTGCGAATATTGGACAAGATCAATCGTGCGCTGTTTACAGTCCCTGGCGCGATAACAGGCGTATAAGTCTGCGAAATTATGTGTATCAGAAGAGCCTCGGGACAGGATCCTAAGGCAAGATACCAGTGAAAACCGCTGCTGGACAGGACAGGATTCTGGATATACGCGGACCGCCGGGACAGCAGGCTTCGGTCTGTCGCCCGCGCTCCAGGCTCCGCACGTGGGCCGATCCCACTGTCTGGCACCATTATCGGACACGTCCAGCTGATGATGCGAGCCGAATCCATTTGGCAGTCGCGTGAAGAGCGTTTCACTCACGCGCGATGACGCATTCAAAGGCTGTGACGCGAGTGGAGCGGCAGCTCATTAAGTAGATTAAGGGGGTGACATGATTCCATGGGCTTCTATTAGGAATTTTGATTTTCTGGTTTAGGCGTGCGACGAAATTTAGCGTCACGCTTAAACCAAGTAAAGTAAGAAGAGCTGGATTCTTTCTGTTGCAGCTACCAGAGCTGTGAACTGTTGTTGTTGCACAACTCCCCCTTGATTAGAAATACATACGAATTTCCTAGACCTCGATATTCCGTTCCGATCGCGACGTAGAAGACTTCTAGAAAGCTTTCCCCACCGACGAGACGTCGTAAAGTGGCGTTAAGTAGTAATGACGTCACATGTTTTGACGACCAAGGTTTGTGGTCGTAAACAGCGATATCATTTGTAATCGTGTGACCTGAATTCTCTTCCTTTTAGCTGCTAGGAAAACACGGAAATTCTCCGTTGCTAAGTGGATTGGCCCGACCCTTCTTGCTGAATGTGCCAGTGTCCATAACCCGCTTGGTGAGCCTTGATCCTCATCTCCTGGCGAGGCAGATGTGAGCCACTTCAAGCCGCAGATCAGCTGGCACCTCGTCTAGTCAGAAGACCGGACGGAAAAAACCAACGGCTATATTATCTGATTTTTTGTTTATGTGTACACCGTACAATATTTACGCAATATTATTATTTATTATATATATATATATATATATATATATATATGTATATATATGTGTGTGTGTGTCTATTAAAAACAAAATATTATTTACTATGTAGGAACGCGGAATTTTCGGTTCCATGTATATACCCGCTGAACTGCGATTCCACGCTATGGAGGGATTAACGGTCAGTAGTTAAACGGAGATAGGCTCTATGAATGAAAGGACAGGGCAAGAGACTGACGAACAGTGTAACGGGGCAGCGACTTGTTCTGTCCCAAAGACCGGAGGAGATATAAACTTCTTCTGGTTTGATAACTTTCAGAATGCATGCAAAAAAACATTACTTAAAATTTAGGGTTTCTATCACAGTTCAACGCCTCAAGAGTTTTAGCACATCTAACCTAAGGTTCTCAGATAGCTGGGGGGTGGGGGGAGGGTGTAGAAGCTGGCCAAATACCAGAGTAATGTATCCGTCCCTTAGCACATTTTCGGAGAAGACAAGCTGATGAGGTGCATTAATGGGGAAACTGTGACAGTGCTTTTGGCCATCCCTATCCCCATCCCACCATCCCCTTCCTGATTGGTCCTCTGCCACAGTTCGTCCTGTCACAGTTCGTCCCTGCCACAGTTCGTCCTGCCACAGTTCGTCCCTGTCACAGTCCGTTCCTGCCCCAGCCCGTCCCCACCACAGTCTGTCCGTCACAGACCGTCCCCGTCTCATTCCGTCCCTGTCGCAGCCCGTCCCTGCTGGCCGTCGAGGCCGGACTGCAGCAGGGACAGGGACCGGGACGGCGCAGCGGCGGTGTGGGTCCGACTCCATCGATCAGTCAGAGACAGATCACTTATTCGCGCGACCGAGGCAGCGCGCATCAATCATACACCGCCCAGCGCGCAGCGCCCATCACCGGCTGCCCTGCAGGCAGCCTCCATCACGGGGTACCCTGCAGACAATCACCATCGCGAGGTGCCCTGCAGACAATCTCCTCATGAGGTGCTCAGCAGACAATTTCCATCGCAAGGTGCCGTGCAGACAATCTCCATCACGGAGTGTCCTGCAGACATTCTCCATTATGGGGCGTTCACCAGATCTGCCAACGGATCTTTTCACAGGCTATCCTTCAGACAGCTCACAGTTCATGGTGCGCGTCATGCAGACGGCGTCCACCGACCACCAGAAAATACTACAAACATGGTCAATCCAGTGGCTTGCCTCCCCGCGGCCGGCTGCTCATCTGAGACTGCCGGTCCGTCTGAGTGTGGCATCCTGCTGACACCGCCCTCAGCACCCCGTATTCCGGGTACACCCAGCCGGTCTCAGTCCCGGGTATATCCAGTAGCTGGCTGTAGTCCTCGTGACGTAACGGCATGCATAACGGAATGCAAGGCGTTAAGTCTAATGACAGTGTCTGTTCTGAGGAATTCGGTAAGCAGTACGCACTCGCAACCAAATCACTGATGGTTAACAGGTGATGTCACAAATGAAACACGGCTTCTTTGTGTGCTGCACAACACTGACAGTTTCGAAACACTGCGGGGTTTGTGCAGTTCGTGTGTGGAATTTCGTGCGGAATGGTGAAACGATTTCTCGGAAAGTGGAGATGTGTGCACACGACCAAACACCAGATTTCCGACGATATCTCAGCAATAGTCGTGGCATGCTAGTTCAGGAGCACATGACCAAACGTGGGACTTCCGACAATATTTCAGCAATAGCCGAGGCGTGCGTTAGTTCAGAAGCGCATGACCTAACGCCGGATTTCCGCCAGTATTTCAGCAATAGCCGAAGCATGCGTCAGCTCAGTGCGTCATTCATCTGAGTTAACACATGCTCATCGGTGACTAGGGTTATTGTGTAGTGTTAAGGAGTTTGCGAAGTATAAGGCTAGCACTGCAAGAATAATGTGCACTGGCAAAACGTGTTTAAGGCACTGCGCTATTTGTAAAATGTACTCCATTATGATCACTAACGTTTAGAAAGTTCATCCGTCTCCACCTTTATACCGTTCGTAACAAATGTACCCGGTAGTTTCTTCATAACTAAGAGGTCTGACTACGCCTGGGGATGAACACAGCAGGCTACAAAATTAGTTCATGACGAATGGAAAACCATTTAACACTAACATTGGAAACGTAGTCGAGAACTCCATATGTGCATCAGCAAAATGGCCAGCCTATGGAACGACTGTTTCACCGAACTGGATTCACTTTCTTGGCCATGCCTACAAGTCATGTCGCTTTTATCAACACTAAGCCGCACTGCCCCGGAGCCGGGATGCTCCTCGTGACGTGATGATGATGACGACTGTCGGCGGCAGAGTAAATCACCTGCCCTCAAACGGCCGTCAAAACTGCTCCCGCCGTCCCGCGGCGGCTGCCTCGATTCCACCCCGCTCTTCGTCTGAGCCTCTCCCCCTCCCCAGCTCCGTCCGCCGTGCCGCAGTTTCAGCCGGTCTTCAGCGGCGCCCGACTCCCCTCGCCCCGCTCTGTCCGCCCTGATGTCACGAACAAAGCCAATCAGGCTCGGCGGCGCTCCTCGCCGCCGGTCGATGGCGCTCGTGAGCGCCGACTGACGCCCGCCATACGCCTTTTGTCTCCCCACATCCCGCCTGGCGGCCGGCGGAGAACTTTACCGTCTCTCCCTCTCCTGCCCCGACTGAGGCTGCGGTCCGCGCATCATCTCCCCTCCTCCTGGCTGTCACGCGACGGAAAATTCTACCTCCTCGCCCCCCTCTCCGACGACTGAGGGCTGTGGTGGGCTTTATCTCTCCATCCTCGATCACCCGGCAGAGAAATTTACCGTTTGCAACCCCCTCCGGGAGACTGGCACCTGTGGCGAACTTTTTCATTTCGCCACATTCGGTAATCCGGACCGGGAACTTCGCTGTCTGCATCGTTGCCCCTCCCCTCTCCCCCCCCACCGGCAGCGGCGCCAAAGCTTGTTATCACCGGCCCGATTCGAGAGAGCCACGGTCTGCCGCGCTGCCGCCGCCGGCCCGGATACAAAGGCTCGAACAACGACCACGGACTGCGGACTGCAGGGTCTGACGGACTGTGAAGCAGCCGGCGTCCACGCCGCACGGTCACCGGAGCGGTGCAGGCATTCACCTCCCGGGCTGGAGCGCCATGTGTCCGCCGACAGTCCCGTCTGGCTCAGTGTAGTGCAACATTCGCATGAGATGACCGGCTGAGGGTTATTGCAGTGAATTCCCAAACCAGAGACGTTGTCTGCTACGCAGGATAAGTATAGTGCAGAGGCGGTGATCCATGATGCCGAGTAAACTCTAGTCGACGATGAGTAGATAGTTTCGGTGATGATTAGTGTTGTAACGATCGTGCGGGTGGTACAGTCAGACTCAGTGACAGTTGCATGAATGAAAATAGCACAGAGCAACGGAAATGGGTATTGCAGTCCAGCGTAGCATTTCCAGTTCCAATCTATTATTGACAAAAATATGGCTGTCGCGAAGAGCTCATTCCTAGTTTCCTTAACGTAGACCAGCACATTTGATCAAATTTCGTTTTCCTGTATCACTGACAAGTCTCCAGTTCACGGAGCGTCCTGAGCACAGTGCCCATCACAGATTACCACACAGGTCGTCTCCTATCAGAACATCACCCACTATGCCCTGCCTGCAAAGATAGTGCTCAAAGCAGCATCCATTGCAACGTCCAGTTCCAGCCAGCGTCTCCAGTGCAATAAACTGATCACCCGATCACCGAATGTTTTTATGCAGTCCACGCTATTTTTCTTTCGTAATTGACAGCTGGAGGCAGTTCGCGTCTTTGCCCTCCATGTTTTTGTTGAATTCGTCATGTTCCTCTGCCGTATTTCGAGGAATCACAGTACTCCTAATGTAATTTTTCAGATGACATGGAGCGGGCAACCCCAAGCCATCAGCTAGTCGGAGACGTTTCCGCTGCATAGACCACGGAAAACTGTAGTTTGAATGACGGTCATTATGCCCAGTGCTCCCAAATTTTGCAGTCCCATCCCGGTTTTTAAACATCAGCGTCTTTTGATTGTTTTACGATTCCCTCGAGTCAAAATGCACAGATGCCTTCAAAAACTGTTATCACCGCGTAAACATTAAACGTTCATGTGTCCTGCATACGGAAGTTGTAAAAGGCGTTTGAGAGGAGAATCTAAATTAGCATTAATATCTTCGGGAATACATACGTACCGCTGGTTCCTAATGATAAAGGTCAGACACCAGATTTTCTTTTTGCCTCATTATGCCATTCTTTTGAGCGTACTCAACAACCATTGGCGAAATAATACACTGAAGCGTGACAAGTTGTCAGTTTTCAAGGTAGTTTCACTCGGGACGTTTTTTGAAGGCAATGTAAAAAACAGAACAAACCACGTTTTACTACGCCCTAGACAATGGCAACCTGAACATCATCACATAAGAACAATTTGTTTTCTTCGCAATATTGGACTGGTGTTTTTTTCAGGCTTGAGTGCTGCGAAGACGTCGGTCTCCAGGGCGCTTTCCTCCAACACCTTCCATTTGTTGCGGCCTGTTTTTACAGAAGCATAACTCTTAATTTTCGTTTTCCTCTTCCATTTCCGCGTAACGTGGAAATGTCTTCCGAGTCCATGTATCTTGCTGATAGCTCGGGACCCACAATTTGCCACTGCGGGTAAAAAACGAATTGCATTTGGCAGCACTCTGCCCGCCCAATGTTGGTGACACACATTTCGTTCCTCGTCTGGCGACAGAATAGGGTTGCCGCGAGGTGAATATCTTTCTGATTGATCTATTTGTCAAGACGTTGGCTCTGAGCGGAGAGCCTACTGATGTTATCAGCCGCCACTGCGACGGCATTCCTGAGCCCACCAGAACGGCGTCGGTAGACGGCGTCCCATATGGTTGTCTGTTGGGTAGACGGCGTCCCATGTGGTGTCTGATGGGTAGACGGCGTTCCATATGGCTGTCTGATGGGCAGGCTGGGTCCCATATCGCCGTCTAGTGGGTAGACAACGTTTCATATTGCTGTCTGATGGGCACGCAGCGCCCCATATCGCTTACACACAAAGGAAAAATTCAGGTGGAAGGGCGAGAACACATATTTATATCGCATCAACCGAGAAGCAAACTGAGGACAGAGTCTTGCGAAAGCTGGAAACGAGTTAAGTCTGAATATCGTGGTTGACATGTTCCAGGGCGTGAGAAGTCACCTACGTCGTGTAGCGCGGAGAGGGTCACAACCCAGAATAAAAGGTATGTTTTACGCTGTGGCGCCCTTTTAAACTGCACTGTCATATCAACCCGCCATTGACCGATGTGAGGCGTTAAACGCCCCGCCTGGCGTATTTTTCAAACATCTCCGAAACGAATGACCGCAGAGCATTGAGATTTTTGGTACCTTTCTTTACATCCATTGAACACATGTCGACAAAATTTGGCGATCAAGGTCATCCAGGGTCATGCTAATATGACGTCATAAAGGCAATCATGTTTTGCAATTTGACGCGTAGTTTTACTTTGTTTCATAGTTCGGATAAAATTCTACCGCGTAGCGATGGCAGCTTGTCTTGGTTGTCATAGAAACACAAGAGGTCGATGTGCGTCGCCCGTGACCCCATACTAGGCCATCTTAGGCCAGATATTTATATATGTAAAATATTTATGTAGACCTTGAAAAATTTGGGGACATATACATGGGGAAAAGAAAAGGAAGAAGGCATTTCGATGACGTCTAATACAAAAAAGGATTTTTCCCGGCTCGGGGGTGATAAGATTCGAAATTCAATGGCCTTTCACCTTTTCAACTTCTTGCAACATTGTTGCAACATTCGTTTTCATACGCTATCTTTGAGGAAAATAGGTTGAGAAGACCTGGGTGTCCTACTAGACGCAAAGCTCACCTTAGCTCACCGCGTCCATTCAATCATAGCCAAGGGGAATTGCATACTCGGTCTTATCACACGCAGCGTGCAGTTATCTAGACGCCACAGTAGAGTCCGTTTTGATCACAAGGGTATGTTATACATTTTTTACGCCCATGGTCGTTCGACGCTTGAGTACGACTATGTTGTATGGGCTACGGCTGCTGCCACCCTTCTGAAACGACTGAAATGCACACAGCGCAAGTTCCTCATATGGACGGCTTTTAATCCGTGTAAACCTTTTGCCAACATGGGCTATGTCCTCCTTCTGGCCCATATGAAAAAGCGCAGTATGAGACCTCGCTTTGTACAATATGACCTCATGTTTTTGTACAATGCTCACCATGCGAGACTCGACAGTCCTGAGCTGCTGCCAGCGTTCGGCTGGACTGTGCCGCGGCGTCCATCGCGTACCCTTGCTCTGCGGAGCACCCCTTTTGCTCGGGTGAATACCGTCCGGCGCAGCCTGTTTACTCACTCTTTACCGTGTGAGTGCGCAGCCTGTACCCACTCTGAGCAATACTTACCTGAAGTCTTTCAGGAATGTCGTTTTTAAAACCTGGACGCGCTTTTACGAATCAGATGTTCACGGCTTCTTGAAGTCGGTGGAGCCATATCTGTAAACTTATCACTATGCCATGTTCTAATGATTATTTAATGCCACTGTGACACAATCGTATTCTGACTGCTAACCTTTGACTGCATCAGTAATTGGGCGACTGTGCCTGTTAGTGTTTATGGTGATACACAATGCAGTCTGACCTTTGATAGTCAAGTGTGCATAATGACTTGAGGCCACTAACGGGATGGCGTTACTCCCAGCGTCAAAACACAAAATGTTGCAATACTGCATGTGCAAGGCGATCGGAGCCATTTCATGATTTTACGTTTGTTCATAGGTCTTTTAAAGTGTCTTTTTGAGAATTTTCGAGCCAAATGGGCCTGAAAACATGTATGCCATGGTCTTTTAGCATGGACGTCACATTTGCCATAGCCTGTGGCCTTGGTCTTGAATAAACGTGGGCCAGGTGGCACTCAAAACAACAAAGCAAGCTTCTTGAGATAAATTACCACTCAAACGTCAGTCTCGATCTGTCTCCGTTGTGATGAGGCGACTCTGGAGAAAAAAACTCACTTTTAGGCGTGTGGCTTGACCCGTGACGTCATCAGTAGCCCCAAAGTAAAAAAAGTATATGTAGCAGGACCACATGGTCCGGCGCTATCTGTTGCCGTTTAAATCGTCCAAGTCAGTCCTTTGGTTCTGGAGATAGATAGGTGGGGCGTTAAACGCCCCACGCAGTTAATGCAAGATGGAAAAACACCCCAGTCAATGCGGGATTTAAGATGTTGCATCGGACCATGCTTTTTAGTCTTGCTGTATTGTCGGTTTGCTTACTTACAAACAATGTTTTAAAGAGTATGTAAAAGCGTCCAATTGCGTAGCAGAGAAGTTCGTGATGTTAATGGCCTAATAATACGTAACATGAAACGCTGAAGATAACATCATCATAACACTCATTGCCTAAAAATTCAAAAGACTACAACATCTTAAAAATCCTAGATCTTCGTCTGTCCTCTGCGTCAGATATCCACAATGGGCTTAGGATATCACACAAGGACGCTGGTTGCATCAAGGTATGAAATGATATGATTTGATACTGAAATTTATTGTCCAAGAGAAAAAATTCGTATGATGAGGCGAGTGATATCCTTAGCACAGCTTCCAAGTATTCGCGTGCGGTTATGGTAATACAGTTGGGTCCTTTCATTTCCTTTGTTTCAGCACAATCTTGGCTGAAACGACGCCTCCGCGCCAGACGAAACCATACTTCAGGGAAAACGTCAGACGGCAGGCGCTTATCTCCTTCCATTGACGGCCGCGCCCTGAGCGGTGCCGATCTGCCAAATCGTCACAGCTGCAGACACTCCCCGGCAGCCCGAGCCGAAGGGACGTCATCCGGGAGGTCCGCAGATGGAGCTGCTGCCCGGCCCCCGCCCGCAACGCCGTCGTTAGGTCGCGGAGTTACCAGAGCCGCGCGTCAGGCCGCTCGGGCCCAACACAGGCCGAGTCGGCGCGATTTGAGCGTGCAGCGGCGCCGGCTGTACGGCTCCCCCGCCGTCCCGCCGTCGACCGGCCGGCGCCGCCCGACCGTCGGCACCAGTCCCAGCGGGTGACGGATCCGACGGCGCCTAACTCCGTTATCCCCTTCCGACCGGCTGCCGGCGCGCGGCCCGATTGGGGGAACGCCGCCGCGTCGACGGCCGGCGCACGTGCGCCGAATAAAAATCAGCGCCGGCGGCCTGAGGCGAGCTCGCCGCGCTGTAAAAAGACGGCGGATTCCCGCGGCGAATATCCTCCCTGTTATTCGCCTCGGCCAGGCGGCTGCCGGGCCCGGGGCTGGGCTGCGCGAGAGTGGAGCGTCCGTGAACTTCAGAACAATCTGCATCTTAAGCAGACCTCGGCACCGGGAGAAAAGAAGGAGAGAGCAACATTGTGGCACCGTCGGGGATGACTTTCTCTAAAGTGTGGTAGTCGATGTGTACAAAAGTGACTGCAGTGCTCTTCAAACGAAGCCGTTGCATTTGTCATCCGCTTTGACTTCCTGAACTTCATGAATGAATAACTTCATGAAATGTAGGCTTCTTACGCCGCCTGATATGAAAGGTTTCAGTTCAGAAGTAGTTCCCGCTAAAGGTTGGCTTCTCGCACTCTGACTTTCTCTTTGCAATACAAATACATGCTGAGACTAGCGCCCATGCGCATGGTAAAAAAAATTGCGCAGAGAAAAGGGGAAGATATTCGAGAAAAAACTTCCGCCGATCCCGATCAATTTCCCTTCATTTTCGTTCCTTCAACGCTACTTGCTTTAAGTCTGAATTGATCTAGAAATGATTTTTCGCTCAGTATCCCGGCCTTGACAGCTACAGAAAGGTCAGCATCTAGCCCACGACACATGATAGTGACTATTGGGTCAGCTGACGATGATATCGAGAAGTGCAGATGGCGCCACGTGAAATCATTCGGGGTGACAAGGTGGCGACACCATGCTTCTCGTAAGATGTCGCTGTCTGCCCTCAAAGGTCTATTTATTTATTTACGTCATGGGATCATCCACTAAAACATGATCGAGGCCACAGGGGCTATTCTTGATCCAGAGTCATCCCACGTGAAGGGTGCAAGAGGTAAGACACACACACAGTACACTCGTCCCACAAGTCAAGTTACCCAACTTTGTAAAAAAATGTTAACAGATACGCTGCACGTACATTTGTAAGATGTCGCAATAAGGTGCTGCTTCAGCTTGAGTTTGAACACCTGAAAAGACATGTCAGCGATGTCTGGTGGCAATGTGCTGAACAAAGATGCGGCGCGGTATACGCATTGCCTCTTTCCGGCAATCGAACCACGGATGCGAGTTAGGCTGAGCAGGCGGTCCTGCCTGGTACGTCTCGCGTGATCGCTGTTCAGACAGGACGACGCCGCAAGGTGTTCTGATTCGCCTTTAAACCGGATCTTATGAAGTAATGTCAGTATCTGGTGCTCAAACATGCTATGGGAATTAGCCAGCCCAGGTTTTTCCGCACGGCCAAAATGTGCGCATGTTTTCTTTTCCCGGATACTCTTTACCGGATACAGCGAAATTGATACAGCGTGCAGCGAAATTGATCATTCCCTACACGGAAGCCATGTTTTTGGCCGAACCGTTCCCATAAACTGTGAAGCAATACCGGGCGCGAGAGAAAGCGAGGGCAGAGGCAATCACAGGGAGGGTACCGGAAGCGAGGCAGGTGGGAGATGCCGGTAGGAATTCCGAAACATTTCTGTGAAAGTTAGAGATATGAGAGTCCCGAGACAGCAAGCGATCAGAAGAGACTCCAAGTTTTGAACTTGAGTGCTAGGATTGACACAAGTATTCCGGAACTTTACAGAAAATAAAGGGAGGTTTCAGATATTTTGACGAGTTCCCAGCGCGATAACCTCGAATTTCGATTCGTTGACCTTAAGACCATTTGAGTCAAAATACTCGTGTGACTAAGCCAACGCGGTCTCAAGGTCAAAAACAAGAGAAAGAAAACTCAGATTTTGAGCCAGTGACTAGAACCTGAGTGTCGTCGGCGTATTGTACCACAAAAGCATCGGCGGCATGCAAGCTGAGTTCATTAGCAAAAACAGTAAAGAGCAGGGGTCCCAGGGACGGACCCTGGAAGACACCCTGGTTAATGGGTCGCGGAGCCGAAATCTGCCTGCTATTGGACGTGTCTGTAAAGTTCACACTCTGAGTATGACTCATGAGATAATTTTTGAATCATTCCGTGCTAATGCAGTGAAGTTGCAATTTCGTGGGTAATTTGGAGTGGTCAGTCATATCAAAGCATTTACTGAGGCCAACCAGACAAAGAAGAAAAATTTTGCCCTGGTCCATAGCTGATAAAATTTTGTCCGACATGCCGAGGAGAGCGGTTTCGGTAAAATGGAGGCACCGAAAACCGTGCTGGGTACGAACAAGGAGGTGGTTAAGGGAAAGACAATGGGAGAGTTGGTTCTGAACATCTCTCTCAACTATCTTGGCAATGACAGGAAGGATAAAGATAGAGCGAAAATTGGAGGGGTTTCCAGGGTCACCGGATTTGAAGATGGGATGTACAATGGCATGTTTCCATGAGGCTGGTACGTCATTTTTTGTTGGGCACGCATTGACGATGTGCAGTAGGACATGTCCAATTGAGCTAAAAGATATCTTAAGAAACTCTAAAACAGAGTCCGTCAGTACTGTACGCCGCTGAGTTCCTCATGCTGAAAATAGTGCGTTGCAGGTGGTCGAAGGAAATCGGTTGCACCCGGAAGACGCATGCACCGACACGGGCAGCCGGACTGGGACGGTGGAAGCAGCACCACGTCCGGCAATCTCGGCTGCCACTCGTGGTCCCACATTGACAAAAAAGTTATTGAGGGCGTCAGGACCGATCGATGGCAATGCGTTTTGGCTAGGTCGTTTGCCACCTATGATGTGGCGCATGTTGCGCCACACAAAGCCTGGTCCTTGAGAGTTGATTCTGTCGGCGATGTTCCGTTTCGTGTCGTTCGTTGTTGCAGAGCTGACAGCACTATTTGCTTCGCGATACAGGTCTGAGCCGTGGCGATGCGTCCGCAGATCTGCGGCTCTGTGGGCGATGAGACGAGGTGTTGCCTCCGAGATAGGTGGCGCTGTCGGACTGCGCAGTTTGATGTCCCTGAAGAGGGCGTGGCGATCTAGGATGTCAGCGAATGTAATCCATTTGCCAGTGACGCTAGCGACATTGAGCATTGCATTTCAGTCACACTACAGAAGGTCATGGTGGTATGCGACGGTGTCGATGCAGCGTAACAGTCTGGCACGTACAATGGTGGGTTTCTGTCGCAGTCCAGGAACATCGCAGGTCATTCTAATAAATTTGTGCGGACTAAAGTGACAGAGTTTGGTACCCGTGCGTTTGACAAAATCGCCATTAAAAACAAACACATACAGCGGCGAGCAAGCCGAGTATGTTGGCTCAGCAACAATTTGATTCAGAGTACCGGTCCAGAAAATCAGTCAGTTTCCGACAGGAGGCGTGAGAGCCATAATCTGCCAACAAATTACAGTTTAAATCACCAGCGATAACGGTCATGCAACGAAGATGATTTACGAGAACATACTCATATTGCGCTTATACATCTGCAAAATCTACTTCGAATGCAGCGGCAATGTTTCTCGACATACTGTACACAGCACAGACAATCAGAGCCTTTCGGGACCACCTGAGGCAGTGCCATAACGTCTTAAGTTTAGATGCTGGATTTTTAGAACGAGGAATGCCAATTTTCTTTACGTCTCTCCCATCACGGCAAAGCAAACCCTCTTTGTAACTTTTGGTAGCAAATTTACGGCCACAAACTTAAAGACAAATCCTGGACATACTAACAACCTGTTTGGTACCCAAGGTTTCAACCAAGCCTCGCATAAAACCATGTCATAGCCGTACCGGCGCAGTCCAGGGTCCGTGTAAAACCAACGCTGACGTGAATGTTTTCCAGCGCCGGGTCAGAAAATCAGTCTGCTGCGTGACACGTCACGAAGTGCACGGAACATAGACCGCCGCCCTGGTTCACCATCCTCAAGGGGCTGCCTCGGAATGCCGCTAGTTCAAATGGATGGCCTGAACCGGCACCATGCCGCTGGGGCGCAGCCAGAATCTCCTTACGGGGGGAGGAGAGCTCAGTGTGACCGGAAAATATACAAACACCGCCTGCTGGGAAGACGATATGCAATGGTTTTCGCAAAAATGGGGGCCTAAGGGGACCTCCCCTTTTTGGCTGCGCCAGTGCCATGCCACAAATTCCTCGCGTTTTGGGGGAATGATTTATTTGGCTTGTCAGGCGTAGGATCAGTCAAGTCTGTCTCCCAGTGAAAAGTGTCAAGAAACCTAACTTGTAGATTGGAATTACGCTTCTGTTTTACGCACTGGGTCTCCCCCTGTCTCAGGAGCAGTACCAGGATTTTAGGCAAAATGATGTGCTGAATGCTCAGCAGCCCGGACACTCCTGCAGTGATGTTGGTCTCTTCCAAGGGGGTTCGGGCCGCTCCTTGGATGCACCCTTGCTTGATCTCCACAGTAAACTGCAGACGAAGTAGATTCTGAGATACGCATGAATGGATACACACATCAACAGCGAAAGAACAGCATAGCCTACTTCTAAAAAATATCTGACTTCAGCATGGCTTTAGAACCTGTGTTTATACCTTCAGCATACCACCTTCCACTATGTTTTTGGTATTCCAAGCAATGATCATAAACCTGACACGTTCAAGTTTTAGAACCGTTCATTGAGACGTAGGGAGTGTAAGGTTTCTAAGCCATCTTGATGTCATGAAAGATCGATTGACATGTACCAGTGCCGAGGGTGGCATAAAAGAATATCATTGGAGAAATGGACACAATTGTATTATGTCCTTGGTAAAAATTCCCGAACAACCGTTCATTCTCCAACGGAAGTATGGACCTAGTTTTGTAACACAGATACGTGCTCTTTTCAGTTGTAAGTTGAAATAGAATGGAAACGGAATAAATGATTCCATTAACCCGTGCAGGGGTTTCGCGCTAACGCGCACTGGAAGGGGGGACCAAAAGGACCCCGTCCGATCTCGGAAATGGAAAGAGCTAGAGGCATGAAATTTTCTGGACAGGGTAGGGCTATAACGATTTACAATGTCTGCATTTTCATGACCCTAGGTCAATATCTTTAAGATCAAACTTTGGATCAAATATGTTGTTACCTGGCCCAGATTTGTTCTGCAACATGTCAATGTGTATGAAATATGCATTCAAAGACCCTAATAAAAACACTTGTGCGTACATGGATACGCATACATATATACCAGAGTCATATCGGGTCAAACTAATCAAAGGTCAAGGGCAACTTTTTGTGACCTGGTCCAAATTTGCTTTGTAATATGTCGATTTGTATGAAATATGCATTCAAAGACCCTACTAAAACACGTTTGGCACATTGATACATGTATATGTATATATACATATACATACATACATGAATATAAACTCTGGAAGTGACCAAATGTACCGATGTTGGCTACCTTCATTGAAAATACGCCAAAAGATACATATTGCGCCCTCATTTACTCTCAAACTGTCCCGTGTTGCCGAAATCTGATCTGCAAAAGATGAAAAAAATGACGCCATAGGTCAATGATCTGACATGACCTCGGCCCAAAATCCTCAGTCAAGACGCCATATGAATGGAAGTTGTCGTATGCCGCGTTTTAACGGCCAAACAAACATCCTTTTCCCGTTTCGTTGGAAAACTTGCACGGAATGGCCTGAATGGACCGAGTGTTCAAAGTTGACCTTTCCCACCCAATTTGACCTTGAACATACCGACCTAGGGTCATGAAAATTGCAGACAGTGTAAATCGTTATAGCCCCATTCTGTCTACAACATTTCATGTCTCTAGCTCTTTCCGCTGCCGAGATCGGATGGGGAGCACCTTTAGACCCCCTTCCAGTGCGCGTCAGTGCAAAACCACATTCCACTGCGTTGGTTAAACGAAGATATTACGAAAGCCGCTTCCCGTGTTTTGGAAGGCTGATTTCACTCCTCTTGTAAACTTGTGTTAATTGTTGCAGCGTAAAACCGATATTTCTTCCATCCCCTGTCAAGCAAGATGCATGTTTTCTTAGCGGGCCTGCACACATATTTTACTTGGGTTCCCCCTTTACCCTTTCTCTTCTGGTCTTCACATCTTCCGATGGTATGCCGCAGTAAATAGCATGTGGTTACGGACTCTTTCTCTGAGTAGTCTATTCGAATCGCCGGAGGTATGAACGAAAGCATGAAGAAGTAAGAAGTCAGTGCGTGACTCAGCCTCTCTACGATGGATGAACTAAATCTAAGAACTATGATCTAAGTACACACGAAAGCAAAAAAAAGCTCGCCAATGTCAACCGAGTAAAATCCCGGCCCATAGTCGGGGTTTAATCAAATGATTCCCCTTACCGCTCTAACGCACAAAGAACCGGAAGGTTTTGCTGCTTCGGAACGAGACCTTCATCCGAAGTGGCGTCACTGGGATCAATGCACCAAGGCCGCCAAACTCGGAATCCGCGTCAAAAAAAAAAAAACTATGCGAGCCTCAGATTACCAAGGATCCACACCATCGCTCTGCCGCCCGACGACTGGTCACCTTCCACTAATCTCTCCACAGCCACAGATACCTCCTGACGTCCATGCCGTTATCCATATATATACACAATATCGTTACCCAAAATAAACAATTCGTGTATTTGTAACAGTTTTGTAAATATATCACCAACACCGCTACAGCAAGCTTAAAAACCCAAAGCATTGAGGCAAAAATGCACTAGCATTTGCAAGCATGTTATGTTTTCGTGTGCCACTCCAGAATGAGATCCAAACATATGATTGAATGTGCCGCAACTTGGTATGACCATCAAAAGCTTACGAAGTCAATAAACCAAGAAGGAAAACACAAAAACAAGACCTCAGTTCTAGAAAAATGACGAGCCACGAATCAACAATGTCGGACGGCAACGGACGGCAATATTGCAAAATTAGAGCTGTATCAGCGAAGAAAGCGTATTCAGACATCACGCTATCACGACTTCCTCGGGGGAAGAGAACTAACACGAACAAACGTACGTGGTGAGTCGATTGTGCTCTTATGGTCCCAGCAGTTACCAGAAATAATTTCAGCTTCATCAGCCTGACCTACAACTGGCGGCTCCGTTAAGGCGGCATGCGAAGATTACCACTTGAGGCAGGCGAGATGATGCCCATCAACAAATTTTCACACCGTGCACGTCGAAAAACCTTATAAACACATCCATCGCATTGCACACCGAAATGTATACAAACATCCCATGCCAACCGATTAACAGCTCCCCGCAACGGTAAATTGCGCCGCTCGGTCCCGCGCACAGGACTCGCGTCATCCCTCCCCTGGCCAGCCCGGCCCCTCCCGTCCGCGCGGGTACCGGCATCCTCGCCGGCCCCTGTCCGGCGCCGCCGGCCCCTGCCCAGCGCCGCCGACCCGTCCAGCGCCGCCGGCCCGTCCAGCGCCATCGCCCGCTACTGGCCGGGCTTGCCGAACGCGTCGATCTTGCAGAGCTGGCAGCTGAGCTCAAACATCCGGCGCTGCTGCTCCTCGTCCTCGGTGTAGCCGGCCGAGCGGTAGACGGCCGCGTTCTCGAAGTGGGCGCCGCTGACGTCCTCGGCCTCCGGCGAGAGGCAGGCGTACAGCACCGTCTCGGCGCCGTCCTTGGGGCTCTGCGGCACCAGACAGGGGTCCGTCTCAGGATAGAGACGATCACACAGGAGTAAAGTACAGCGTCGGCAGTCCTCACGGCTATGAAGCACCAGACAGGGGTCGCTCTGGCCTTCCAACGCTCCAACGCGGCCGAAACATGTCACCTAGCAATTGCGCATCTGACGAAAATAAATTCAGCCTTCCGCTTGCTCACTTTCTGACTGCGCAGCGATGAACCAACATCCACCGGACGTTACTCAGAACCAGGTGCACGGCGGGGCGCCAAAATCACGATACCACCTCGCCACAGCGTCCGCGGCCACCTCCGTGAATCAGCGGCAGTTCCTGGCCGGGGCGCTGACGCCGGACGTTGCCGCCGGACGCTGCCGCCGGTGCCCCCGGACGCCCACGGGGCGCTCAGCCGTCGCCGCCGCCGCCTCCAGCGATACGGCCGCCCCGTGACGGGCCGTCCGCGCCCCGTGCTCTCCGCTGCTGGCGGGACCGCCGGCCGGCAGCGGTCCGACCCGGCCTGGCAGAGGCTCGGACGGGCCGGCAGACCGGTCCAGCGGGAGCTCGGCGCCCGGACTGGACTGGGACCGGGCCTAGGACGCCCTCCGAGGCCTCCGTCAGAGCCCAGGCTGCACTCCGAGCGCCTGCCGGCCGAGCTCGGAGAGCTGAACATGTGCCGACACGGCTGGCGGAGAGGCTGGCGATGCCGACGCACCGACCAGCGGGCGGTGCCGCTCCGGCAGCGATTGCTAACTGATCCCCGGGCAGAAGTCCGCTGGCCTCGGGCCGTCACGCCGGCGCGCTGCCCAGCCGCTGCCCCGCCGGCTCCCATGTTGCAACGTCTCTGTCGTAACGAACCGGCCAGCCCACTAAAAATCCAAACTAGGGGGCCCGGGTGAGCTCTGCCGGGAGGTCGACCACCGGCGGGGAGCGGCGGCACCGGGTCACTGGATAAAGCACGGCGGCGACACAGCGAACCCAGCGACGTGGCCGACAGTCCGGGGCGCCGTGTGAAAATAAACAAAGCGGGCAACAGCGAGTGGAATGGCAACAACTGCTTCACTGGAAGCGATTCGGCTGTCAAATTCGTCAGAACTGGGTCTGCGTCCCGGCAGGAGCGAATCGAGCCTCGGGGATGGGTGAGCGCGCAGCCGGAGATTTCGCCCCCCGGCAGGCACGGGAATGAGCCGCTGCAGCTGTTCTGCCCGTCCTGCGCCAGCTCTGCCGTCATGCGAAGTGTCAAGCTGACGATGGCTCATTTAATTAATACGTATTTGTCGGCTGCTTGTGGTGAACTGTTTACCGCTGTCAGATCAGCACGTGACAACCACGATCCAGCGCCTTTCTCTTCCCCGCCGCCATGTTGCCGTAGCCGCAGCCAGATGGATAAGAAGCTGCGCAACAGAGTATCGCGTGTGGCAAGAACGGGTTCGCACGGGTTTCGGCCCGAAACTAAAACGTTAGTCGTCACGGAACGGAGTTGTCCTGAAGACGCTCTCCTTTGCCAGCTACCCCGTCGTCCGGCAGCCGTCAAAAGGCTGGAGTCTGATCCAGTACCCACAACGCGTTTTCAAAGCCCTCAACAATAGCGAAGGCCAGGACGAGAAATGGTCAGGTTCCTTATTTCCTTCCACATTATGCGGATGATGCTAGTTTTTCACAGCTAATAACATAACAGCAGAATCCTAAGAAACAAGGGTGTTGAACTCATGTACGCCTTGAGAAATCTGACGGTACAACGTCCATAACACTAGTTACGAACATTCAGTACCAAGCCTACTTAAAAAATGGATTCTCGTCGTCGCCAATAACTGGCACAGATCGATCACTGTGCATTGGACAGTGTAACGTATAGCCATAACGAATTTGTACGCACAAGAGGTAAACCCACGCAAAAACTGACAAAAAAGCGGGTGGGGAGGAACATGGTCGAGACGTGCAGCCGATTGGCGTACCTTCCAGATCTTCTTCAGCACAGGCGCCGCCAACTTGTAGATGGTGGTGTAGTCATACAGGTCGGTGTATATGACGCCAGGGTGAAGCGACGTACAGGTGACACTCTCTCCCGCCTCGCGGGCCCTCTTGGCCAGGTACTTGGTGCACAGCACCTGGGCGCCCTTCGACTGGAAGTAGGCCCCCTTCGACGAGTAGATCTTACTGCAGAGAAAAGCGCGAGATCAGATATCGCTGTTGCGCATTTCCACGGGATCGATATGATCATACGATCACGGATTGACGCCTTCGTGTCGAACATGTCCAGCGAGGTCGCAATAAGGTGGGATATTGCTGGCTGTAAGGAGGAAAGGAGTAAAAGGACGCTCCACGCAGGCAGATCGTGCCTACAAACGAGTGGATGCAATACAAGAACGGTCACATCCTTAACACAGGCCCACGCTTTCCTAAGCGAGACGCGTAGAAATGTTCGTCCTAAGCAAGGTTTGTTACAGAAGCCCTAATTCCGTTTCCCATCTTCCAAAACACGAAGTGATTTTGACCCGTGCACCGAGCCACGCGGCACTGAGTAACCTTCTTTTGTCGCGCCCATCCGCGACAAGCGCGGCCAGACCGGCCGACCCTTTCCGTCTCGAACAGTCCAGCTCGTCCCGGGAAGCCAACCCAAGGCGTAGACATCACCACCTTTTCTGTCCGGTTTTGATACCACACGACCACCGCAGCGGTGACAATTACAGCAACACTGTCCATGACCTGAACCCCACTTGTGCCTCGCGTGAACGCCCCATTTTGTAGGATGTTGTGACGCACGACAAATCACCCTTTAAGTATTCCTTAACATTCGGTAAATGTGTCATGCTCACAGAACCAGACCTCAGGAGCCCAGAGACGAAGAGACCCGACCACCCAACACGACCCTGAGACCGTCCACGCCAACCTCATCATGATGTCGTCGAAGTTGACGCTGCCGCAGTTGTGCGCGGCCGAGGAGACGTTCACAATGCGGGCCTTGTGCTCGGTGGTGCCGGTCTCCACCATCCGCGGGTAGAGCAGGTGCTGCAGCATGAAGTGGCCCAGGTGGTTGACGGCCAGCTGCATTTCGAAGCCGTCCTCGGTCAGCTCGTGCTTCGGGTAGAACATGATGCCGGCTGGAGCGGGGCCGTCAGATTAGCGCCGCGGGAAGACGCATCCTATCGCTGTCACCGCGAAGGCACAACCTCCCAAGACACACCCTGGCTACAGATACCCTGACTGGAGCTGCACACCCGCCACTGGTGCTTGAAATTACCAGATTCATTTAGGCCGTAACCGTATTTCCGTACCCGTAATGCTAGGACGTATTCCTGTATGGAAAGGGGCCTTATTCAGCTCCCCCTCAAGATCCGGAGAACTACCTATCCGATTTGATCGCAACGAACCGGCAATCGACTCCCCATGACGTGAACGGCATTTTTATAAAAAAAATATATATATTTCAAAGGCTCTGAAAGCAGTAGATACAGGGGCACAAAGGAAAAGAGCGGGCATTTTTTTTTTAGTTGTTTTATCTCAAATGCTCAGGAAATCATTTTGATGCAACTCTCATGAATCGAGTGCTGATCGATGGTTCTTTCCCTTGGGCACACTCATTTATAATTTTGAGAAAATTCAAAGGCGGTCACAGGGCTTGGCAAACGGGAGTTTTTTAATGGTTTGACATAAAAGTTAAAAATATTTCCAATTTTTACTATAATTTCGCATTTAGGAAGCACAAATCGTACTCTACATTGCTTGTGTAATGTCGTTATAAGCAGCGCTTGGGGCATGAAAAAGGGAGAAATGTCATGGTCCCATGTTCATCGAGACAACTTACGACTTTTTCCCTCCAATTACTTCAGTCACATGGAATGACTTTGGGTCCATTCCAAAGCGTTTGAAAACGATTCCAATCACTTGAATTGACTAAATTTCTAAAAAAATTGTAATAGGGACCGTCGTGATATTGGGTACGCGCGCGGACAATTTACGTCATAGCTCCGTGACCCGCCTGATACTATTTTGAGTAATTTAAGCTCTGGATTTCTCATGTTAAAGACTAACATGAAAATATTCAAATGAAAACAATTTCTAGCTCCTGACCTTGACCAGGCCTTGTCGAGTGACCTCAGGCCATATCAAGTGCTAAGTTCTTTCTAAAAAAACTCTACTTTTGGTATTCATTTTTCCTTTACCTTCAGCAGTGCCAAAATTGGCCTAGATGTCTCCAAAAAACATGGCCTGGCTCTGCCCCCCATGGAAACAAAAGGACGAAAATCTGTCATGAAATGTAGATATTTGAATAATGACCAAGTTTGGAAAAAGTGGAAAACAAAAGGAGCTAATCAAATGCGGTTAAAACGTGTTTTCATCTGAGGCAGCCAAGTTGTATTTGCCCCGTTTGTTAGTACACCAATTCCAACTTACAACTTCAGCGGTTTCTCCGGTTTCCTGCGGCACAATCAGTCCCTAAATATTTACCTTTTTAGCTTGAAAACGGCACAGAGCACCACCATCGAATTTCAGAAAGCTGAGTGCCGCTTAATTTTGCACAACATCGATCTCTGGCCTGACTGAGGTTAGGTCCGTACGGGGTACGGCCATTTTCAAAGGGATGTTCAGGAACTTGGCATCCTTTCGAACAAACTAACTACAACAGGTCGTGGCGAACACCCAACAGGACTGGGAGCAGTACCTGAATCTCTCATGACCTCTAGTGGCTTTCAAAAATCCGTCACGGGTCAGTCACATCACACAATCTTTTTGGTTACATTAAACTCGATCTCAGTATCAACAGCCACATCTCAAATACGATGAGGTCATAAAAACATTATACATCTCCTATTTTGCCTTGCGAGTGACGCTCATGTCTTCAGATCAGTTCACATCAGGTCACAATAAAATATCTCGTTCCATTTTCAATCTCCTCATGCAGAACACTAACGCCGACTTTGAGAGGTTTATGGAAACCCCTTGATCTTCAATGAAAAATAAATCGGCGACCCATCACATAGTACTTATCCGAATACCATCACTGTTGTCACTTATCTCGTTCTTAACTCGCAGACCACGAAATTAATACAGCTTTACATGGCGGGAGCGATGCAAGGCTGAACCGCAAACCCAACAAAAAACCTCTTTACAACCACGTGAGATCCAAGAAGACACCATTTCTTCAATAGGATCGACGTACACCTTAAAACTTAAGTCCTCAGGTCACCATGCCTGCCCTGCGTATAATCATCCCACCGTGAGACCACCGCCGGCCTGCGCCCCCCCCCCCCGTCGTGGTCGCCGCCAGCCCCGCCTCCGGCCGGCGCCGCCCTCACCGTTACACAGCAGCACGTGCAGCGGCAGACCCGAGTCCAGGAAGCGCTGACTGAAGTCCCGCACCGACTGCTGCTTGGCCAAGTCCAGCGGCCACACGTCCACCTTGCCCTTGCCGCCGGTCTCGGCCGGCAGCGGCTTCAGCACCTTCTCCGCCTTCTCCACGTTGCTGGAGCCTTCCGATAAGCACTTCGAGTTACGATGTTTACGGTTCGATATTTTATGCATTTGTGGAACCCTGCCCAATGGGCATATTTTTTTTACATATTTCTATATTTTAGTGAAACCAAATCCGCGTTCGCTTCAAAGGTCACACATGGAGATAACCTCGCTAATTTATCTGAATGCAATGTGAATAAACGTAGCGACTATCAGGGCTGCTAACCACAGAAAACACAGTGCCAATGTCACTGCGTTTTCTCATGTTACGTACTCAGTCTTGGCCATTCTTTCCAGGCTGGGAATCGCATAAATCAACAATCCCATCAAAGCAAAAATAAAAAAAGATACTTTAGTTTTTCCTTCTAGCTGCCGACACTGGTGACTGCTGAAGCGGGCGGGCGCTGGCCGGCCGGCTGGCTCACCTATGACCAGATGCATGCCGAGCCCGAGCATGACGCGCACCGCCTCCAGACCGATGCCGCGCGAGCCGCCCGTGACGACCGCCACGCGGCCCTCCTGCTCCGGCAGCTCTGCTCCGGCGCAGGACGACGGCGTCACACACGGGCGACGGTGAACACAGGGTGCGCAGCGCAGCGCCGGCGCCCCAGGCGTCGCGACGACCGCGGCCGGAACGCTAGGGCGATTCGTGCCACCAACGAGCCGACCGCACGGGCCGGAACAGACGCAGCACATGGGTGGCTGAACAAACTGTTCAAGCTAACTGCGTGTGTGTGACACCGGTCATCAGACGCATGCGCCGGCGCTGTAGTGGATAACGTCGCTGGCGGAGTAGGTAACAAGAGAACGTCGAGAACACGTGTGTCCAGTGTGTGCCGTCAGCTGCTGTCGACGCCTGACCAATGCGTCTAACACGGCGTCCAAGCATACCATGATCCGTATCTGCATGTTGTTTGTGTCTCCCAAAAATATGAACCCGACAGCAAACGGCAAAAAGAGAGCTTTGCACCACAGCCTTAACCAACTGCGCTGTTTTACCTGTACCGGAGCTGATATGCACCGAGCACCGCATATTCCACGATTCCGAGCGGTTCAGGCGACCGTTTATGTGTGTGTGTATATATATATATATATATATATGCATGTATATAGTAACATGATGACCGTACTCGGCCAGCATCAGCACAGCAGCATCTGAAACCCCGCCCGATGTTCGTACGACGCCCCAATGCAGACTGGCGAGCAGGGTGCCGGTCTGTCCCACATGTGTCCCGACCTGATAAGCAAGACGCGGTGTTTCGTGTGACGCCACAAAAGGCCTTAAGCTAGCATGCGGGCACGTCACATCACCGGTAAATGACACAAAGATGTCGGAAGATACCATGCAGATTGTAAACGAGGACGCGGCGAGGCAAGGCGAGGACGCGGAAGATACCATTACCACCACACGAGCATCCGGCTCTGCTCGCTAAAGCAAGCAGTTTAAGAAACTCGTGCAGATGTCGGTGTTAGGATCATGCATAAGCCCACAAACATTCCTAGTAGTCACGTTCAGCCATCCATCTTTAAACGCACTGACGAGCGAAGCACACAGGTGCGATTTAGGCGACAAGTAGTGACAATCGCAAGGGCGCACGGCAACTCGCACGGACGAGGCAGAGACCATGAATACTTTGGCCGTTTTCGTCAGCTGACCGACAGGGTTTCTGACCGGTCGCGGTCAGCTCCTGCCGTTTGTTTCAGCCTCAGATGCAAGTGTGCCTCCGTGCGTCCCCGGCCATTGTCGCACGAGCATTGTTACGGGTCAACGGCCGATAACGGGGCCTAACGCCGAGAGGTCACGCCAAACTGGCCAAAGCTCAGGACGGCGGGCGGGCGACCTGACCGTCTGCGATTAACGGCGGAATCCCGCCTCAGAGCAGCAAGGGCACTGCGACCATTTCTCCTAGAAAGGTTTCGAACAGCTTGCCAGGCGCTACCGCGCCGACCAGCAAAGCACAAAAAACTCCAGAGCCCGCTTCGGAAATCACAAAGGCCCCTCGCAGCAAACAGCCCAGCGGCGTTAGTCCTCCGCGGTGGCCCCCGTCCCCCCCCCGGCACCGCTCACCTGACGACACGCGTCGGAAGTACATCCACTCCCTCACCATAGCCTGAGCACCAACGAGGACCACCCCAACCTCGTTCCACAACCACATGCCCAGCCAGCCGAGCATCTGGAACCGGCGGGACGGCGGTCAGTCGCGCTGGCACGCGCGGGCCACTCACCGCCGGCCGGCTTCACCGAGAACAAGAGCTCGCGGTACATACAGGGCACGCCCTGCAGCAGGAAGGCCACATTGTCGCGCGCCAGCACGGCGGCCGACTTCAGCATCGCCATCCTGGAGACAGACGAGGGCGGCCCGCCGGTCAGACTTCGCGCCCGGCTGCCGTCCGCCCGGCGTCCGGCCGGCCCTTCGGCGCACAGCGGCGCCGCCTGCAGACGGCGGCGGACGGTTCTCCGTGTCGGCCGAGAGGGCCGAGCACCGGCCGAGGGGCGTCTCAGGCGGGGTGACAGCGTGCCGACCGCCGCCGGCGGGCCCGAGGACGCCCGCTGCGGCTGCCAGGCCACGGTCAGACCCCGGCCGGCCGCAGCGGGCCCGGGCAGGACTGCCGGACCCTACCAACAGGACGGAGTGGCCAGGGGAGGTCGGGCCACGGCAGGACTCGTAGCCGTATGGGACGGGTCGCGGTCTGATCCGGGTGGGAAATTAGGCTCGGCTCAAAAGAACAAATGACTGCGGCGACCAGTCACTCGGGGCAGGTCGTTACCGCCACTGTTCGACTTGGATTAAGTTTGCCGTGGAGTACCGGTTCATTACGTGTCATAGATGAAAGGTGCAATAGTACGTTTTTTCTCTTAAAATAAAAGGAAACCAAATATACATATATATATTTGGTTTCCTTATATATATATATTGAAAAAGATTCTATATATATATATATATATATATATATATATTGAAAGATTCTACAAAGAGCCCAGCGATTGTATATATTATATATATACAATATATATATATATATAATACACATATATATATATATATATATATATATATATATATATTGAAAAAGATTCTACAAACAGCCGCAACTCAGCCGGGTAAACAGTAGCACTACTTCTCCTGCGATATCCTCTCACACGATTGTAGTTCTAAATTTTCACCAACGCTACCGGGTAGATTCACGTAGAATCGTAGTTAGTTGGATCACGTACCACCGATCCCTGAAAATTCCAATGCGTTCAGGCATACCACACTGAACATCGTAAACACAGGATAGCTGAAAATCCATTATGCATGTATTCTGGCGAATTTTAACCATCGTTCGTCCGCTGCAAGATTTCCCAGATTTGGAAGTTTCTTCGTTGAGTTCGCTAAGCTGGCAACGACTGGCCAAATAGCAAAATCCTGTCGATGCCCTTCCTGAAACAAGATGGAATGTCGTCGCTCTCCTGTATCCAACTGAACCACGGCGAAGCAGACAGAAGCCTGCGCGGTTCGTAGATCACGGTTCGCTGGCGTGCTCGACGGTCGTTTCGGCTCGCAGACGGGTCAGAGCGGTCGGCTGCGGCGGCTGAGCCGGAGATCCGCGACGTTTCACCAGTCGGCTGACTGGTGCAGTGAGACTAGGGACGTCTACGGAATGTTACTGAGACCTCTGATCACTGGGCTCGCGTCAATAACCGGCTCAGGGTCATGCCCTGCCGCGCCCCCTCTCCGACGCGGGGGGGGGCGTTAAGCCACTAAGCCGTTAAGCCATTCAGCCACTAAGCGCGGTGAAAATCATCTCGCAGCACGTCAGCTGCACCCCCGCTGGCCACGCACACCACTACTGGCACGTGCAACCGGTCCACCTCTTCCACCACCAGCTCGAGCAGGCAGTAGACAGAGCGGCCACGTAGCTCGGCGGCCGGCGCCGCGAACTCCACGCGCAGCGTCGCCTCGCCCGCGCGGCGGCAGCCGGCCGC
Source organism: Capitulum mitella (assembly GCA_030062745.1). Lineage (NCBI taxonomy): Eukaryota > Metazoa > Arthropoda > Thecostraca > Pollicipedomorpha > Pollicipedidae > Capitulum > Capitulum mitella. Next base: position 27,598,422 of record CP099843.1, read on the forward strand.
GGTCGGGCCGCACGCGCAGCCCGATCACGGGCGGCGGCGGCGTGACGCGGAACGCCAGCTCGCCGCCGGCGGCGCTCAGCAGCTGCAGCTCGGCGGCGGCCGTCTGGCCGGGCCGCACCATGCCGAGGTCGAGGCGGCGCGGCCGGTGGCCGACGTCGACGGGCCGCGCCGGGCCGCCGGGCGCCGCCGCCAGGCGGACCGGCTCGGAGCGCAGCCGGCGGCGGCCGGCCGGCGGTCGGTCCTCGCCGGCCGTCTGGCGCAGGGCCTGCCAGGAACTGGCGGCCCTCCGCCGTCACGAAGTAGGGCGGGAAGCGGCGCCGCCGCAGCGCGTCCCGGTAGATCAGGATCTTGTCCAGCTCGCGGATGGCGCCGCCGCACATGGACAGGGCGCGGCTCTCGTGGCGCGGCCGCGGCGCCGCGCTGGCCGGCGGCGACGCCGCGGCCGGCGCGCTGACAAGCTCTAACAGCCGATCCGGCCGGTACACGTGCTGGAGCCGCGCGGCCGGCGCCGGCTGCTCGGCCGGCAGCAGCTCGGCCGACGCGTCGGCGCGGTACCGCAGCCGCGCCTCGTGCACGGCCCGCAGCAGGGCGGCGCGCCGCTCCGCCTCCAGCGGCGGCGCCACCAGCAGCTCGCGCGTCAGCACCAGGCCGGCCGGCAGCCGGGCGGCCAGCGGCAGCGGCGGTGCGTCGGCCGCCGGCCCGTCGCCGCGGCCCCAGACGTGGCTGCCGGCCTCCGGCGGCGGCTCGTCCGGGCTCAACAGGCGCAGGTCCCGGCAGCGCAGGTTCGGCGGCACGATTGTCGGCTCCGAGTACGCCATGCGCCACCGGTTGGCCAGCGCATCGCCCGCCGGCCGGAACGACCTGACCACGGTCAGCTCGGCGTCGCTCATGTGCGGCTCGCGTACCACGATGCCGCCTGGTGTCCGCTCCACGCAGTCGAGGTACTCGTCCACCTCGCTAAATGGCAGCAGCTCCAAGCCGTCGCCCTCCCTGTAGAGGACGAAGAGGCACGCCGGCTCGGGCATGACAGTCTCCTCGTCGAGCTGGCGCCGCAGCTCCAGTGGCAGCGGGTCGGGCAGCTGGTCCGCCTCGTTCGAGTCGACCGGCACCAGCTGGCCGTCTCTCGTCACGCGCCACACGCTGCCGTCCGAGTCGACCGTCTCGCAGAGCGTGTCGAGCGGCGGCGGCGGAGGCGGCTCCTCGCACGGCTCGGGCTGGCCGGCGTCGGGCGCCGGCGGCTCAGTGGCGGTCTCTGACGGCTCAGTGGCGGTCCCCGACGGCGCGTTGGCGGACCCTGACGGCTCGGCGGCGGTCCCCGACGGCGCGGCGGCGGACCCCGACGGCGCTGCGGCGTCCGACGCGGCGGCCGGCTCGGTCGGCGCGTCAGACTCCGGCGCGGCGGCGGCCTCCGGAGGTGCGTCCCCGCCGGCCGAGGCGGCCTCTCCGACCGACACCGCCGCCGCCGGCGCGGCGGCGGCGCCCTCGGCCGCGGCGGGCTCCGCGGCCTCGGCCGGGACGGCGGGGTCGGCGAACGACACGGCGGGCGGCTGCTCGGCCGGCGCCGGCGGCGGCGGCGGCTCCGGCTCTGGAGGGCCCAGCCGCACGGTGTGAACCACCGGGCGCCGGTCGTCGGCCGCCGCCGGCGTGCTGAAGCAGAGCAGCTGCTCGTCGATCTGCAGCCGCGAGCCGTCCGGCTGGCTCAGGTAGAACAGCCCGCTGCCGGCCGCCTCCAGCAGCAGACCCTGCGGCAGCCGGACCTCGCAGCGGCCGCGGCACCGGTCCATCAGCACGCGCGCGTACTGCGGGTGCTCGGCCAGCACGGCGCGCTGGTCGGCGGCCGCGTCGTCGACGGTGACGCGCGCGCCCAGCAGCCAGCTGACGCGCGGCCGTGCGATCCAGCCGGCCTCGTTCACCAGGTAGTCAGAACAGCCGGGCGGGCGCGGCTCGCCCCGCTCGGCCGGCTCCTCCGGCACCGTCTGCGTCACGCGCGTGCCGTCCGGGAACTGCAGCGCCGACTGGCCGCCGGGCCGGATCACGGCGCGCACGCCGTCCTCGCGCTGCACGTACAGCTCGCGCGTCACCGGGTCCGTGGCCATCTTGCTGAGCAGCGGGCGCGGCTCGGCGGGCGGGTCGGCTGCGTGGCTGAGCCGGCGGCCGGCGGCGGTCACCTCGCTGAGCGGAGTCAGACCGGCCTCCGAGCAGGCGAACGTGGTGATGCCGCCGTCCACGCCGATCATCAGCACCTGGTCGTCCGGCTGGTCGTCGCCGTTCATCAGCAGCAGCGTGCCGTCGCTCAGGTGCACGCGGAGCCGGCGCCGCTCGCACGCCGTGTCCACGTAGTACTGGACGACGCGCACGCGCGGCTCCGGCCCCGGCCAGAACGGCTCCGGCTGCAGCTCGACCACCAGGCCGCTGGGGCACGACAGGCGCAGCGTCTGCACGCGCCGCGCCGCCTCGGCCGGCTCGGCCGGCGGCGGCGACGGGGGCGGCTCCTCGGTCGGCGGCGGCGGAGGCGGCGGCGGCTCCTCCTCAGCCGCGGTGGCCCGTTTCTTGCCGCCGCGCTTCGCCTCCTTCTTTCTGGCCTCCTTCTTCTTGGACTTGTCGCCGGGCGGCGAGCGGTGGCGCAGCGACCGGCGCGACTGAGGCGCCGCGTCCTCGGCGGCCGGCGCCGGCGGCGCAGGTGGCGGCGCCGGCTGGCTGGCCGGCCGGCGCAGCTCGGGCCGAGGGTGCAGCAGCACGCCGCCGCTCAGCCGCGCCACCAGCTCGTGCGTCCGCTCGCCCGGGTGCAGCGTCAGCCGCGTCTCGCCGTGCCGCACGCTCACCGCCAGCGCCGACGGCCCGTGCACGTACTCGGAGCGGCGCACGGTCACGTGCGAGCCGTTGCTGAAGTACTGGCGCTGGCGGTGCCCGGTCACGTGCAGCAGCCGGCCCAGCTCCAGGTCGTAGCCTCGAAACACCTTCTCCGGCGGCACCGGGCTGGGCGGCCGCTCGCGCAACCGGCCGGCGTCCGGCGTCTTCGGCCGGATCTCGAACTGCACCACGCTGATGGGCGCGGCCGGCGGCGGCGGCGAGCCGTCCCTGTCCGCTGCGCCCGACTTGGTGCTGCCCGAGCGCTGCTTCGACACGCGGCGCGACTCCTTCCTTTTCTTCGGCTTCTTCTCGGGCGGCGGCTTCGGCTTGGCCGGCGCGTCGTCGCCGCCCTCCGGCTCCTCCTTCGCCTGCTGCTCCTGCAGCATCTTCTCGTGCTTGATCGAGCCGGGCACCAGGAACACGGCGTCCGGCAGCTGGACGCCCCGCTCGCCGTCCGGCGGCGCCGGGCCAGACTCCGCCGACTGCTCCGGCGCCGGCTGGTCCGGCGCCGGCCGCCCGGGGGCCTCCAGGGCGGCCGCCTCCTCCACCAGCTCCGCGTGCTGCCGCTGCAGCCAGGCGCTCACTTCCGGCCAGTGCTGCACGTGCTCCAAGAAGTCGCGGAACCCGACGGCCGTGTGCGCGCGCAGCTGCCAAGCGTCGCGCAGACGGCCGCGCCGCACGCGCGGGTGACCGTACACCAGATAAAGGCCGTCGTCGCCGCCGAAGTGGTACTCGGCCAGCAGCTGGCGGCCGGCGCGCGCCGCCTCCAGCGCCTGGGCCATGGTCAGCCGGTCGAGCCGCTCGCAGACGCGGTACGCGGCGAAGCGGGCCGGCGGCCGGAGCAGCTCGTCGCCCGAGTCCAGAGCGGCGGCCCCGTCCGCCAGCACGGCGTCGCCGCACTCGGGCACCAGCCACTGCGCGTCGGGCCGCACCGACTGAGCCGGCAGAAACGGGTGCGGGTACGGCCGCGGCCCGGCACCGTCGCCCGGCGTCAGCGCCGCGTACATCGACTCGAACACGAGCTGGCGCAGCAGCAGGTCGGCCGCCTCGGCCGAGCCGGGCCCGCCGGGCGCCGCCTGCAGCTGCTGGCGCGCCGCATGGTAGCGCCAGAGACTAGCGTCCGGCGGCGGCGCGCGGTCCAGCAGCGCCTGCAGCTCGCCGCTCTGCGTCAGCACGTGCTCGGCGCTCAGCACCACGTCCCGGTCCTGCCAGTCGCAGAAGTCGGCGTTGACGGCGTCGCCCTCATAGACGAGCACAGGGCCGCGGTCGGCGTCCATCTGCTGCGGCGGGAACTCGGCCTTGAGAACGGCCCGCTCCTCCCGCCCGTCCTCCTCCTGCCCGGCGCCGTCCTCCCGCGGCTCGCCGCCGGCGGCCGCGTCCTCGACCGGCTCCTCCGGCGGCGGCCAGCCGCCACCCGGCGCCGCCCATACGCACACCTGCTCCACCAGCGCGTTCACGATAAACGGCACGGTGACGGTCTCGGCCGGCAGCTGCGCCAGCAGACGCCGGTACTCGACCGGCTCCTGCAGGCACGGCTCCGGCACCGGCTCCGGCTCCGGCTCCAGCTCTGGCGCCGGCTCCGCCTCCGGCTCCGGCGGCTCCTGCGGCGGCTCCTCGTCGGCGGGTGGCGGCTCCGGCGGCCGCGGCGCGTCCGGCACCGCCACCGCCGCCACGCTCTGCACGTACTTGTCAAACAGCGCGCGCAGCTTCAGGTGCCGGTACAGCTCGCGCGCCGCCGCGTCGAACACCTGGTCGGCGGCGTGCGCCGCGTCCGTGGCAAACTGCACGCGACACCGGTCGACGACCACCTCGGCCAGCGCCGCGTCCTTTAACCGGCCGACCGCCGGCTCCGGCGCCAGACAGCCGGGCAGTTCGGCCCAGAACTGGGCCGCCCGGTCGACCGTGACGCTGCGGCCGCTGCGCGCCGTCGAGCGGCGCGCGCTACCCAGCTGGCACGGCTCACCGGCCAGCCGCAGCACGGCCTCCAGGTGGAGGCCGCAGGCGGCCAGCTCCAGCGGCAGCCGTGGCTCGCTGAAGCCCACCAGCAGCAGGAACAGGTCGGGCCCGTCCGGCGGCTCGTCGTCCTTGTACGCCGGCTCCAGCGGCTCGCCGCGCTTGCGCAGCGCCGTCTGCTTCGCCTCGCAGAACGCCTCGAACTCCTTGTCCTCTTTCTGCTTCTCCTTGTCCTTGGCCGCCTCGTCGGGGGCCTTCTCCTGCTTGGCGGCGTTCTTCTTCTTGCCAGGAGCCTCCTTCTTCTTGGCCTTCTCCGACCTGGCCGCGTCCGGCGTGTCCGGCATCGGCAGTGTGTCGTCGGCGCCGAGCGCTTCGCGCCGGTTGGCAAGCACCTGCGACACGGCGAACTTCACCACCATCGCCGTCATGGCGGCGTCCAGCTGGCCGGCCACGTGCAGCCGTTCAGAGGCCGCCTGCAGCATGGCCTGGTCCGCCGACACGCCCGACGGCGCCCGGCCCGGCGTCTCGAGCTTGGATCCCTTCTTGCCGCCCTTGGCCGCCTTGGGGTTGGACGAGGCCTTCTTGGCATCCGGAAGCAGCTTGAGCACCTCCTCGCGCTCGAGCAGGGCGAACTTGCGCCGCACCCCGGAGCGGACACCCGTGAGCAGCATCGACAGCAGGTCGGCGTCACCGTCCGTCGCCTCCAGCACCAGGTACACCAGACTAGTGAGACCCTCCAGTTCCACAGGCTGGCCCCGGTACTCAGCCTCCCACCATGGAGGAGCATCCGGCTCTGCTGGTGGTGGTGGTGGCTCCTCCTCGACAGCTGGGGTTGCAGCTTTCTTGCTTTCCTTTTTCACCATGGTGCTAAAGGACTTGCAGACTAGGTACCACTAACATTTGTGATGTAAATCTTGTATAGAAATCTGGATATTTTGTTGCAGCAGCCTTGTCAGCCTTCTTACCTCTGATAAATTATTTGTACAACTAGCATTAGTACCTGAATTAATCTACAGGGATTGCTTTAGGCAGAGGAACTCTTGCATGTGAAGAGGATGAAATGTTCTGACAGGAAGGATGACTCATTTGGATCTGGAAGTCAAGCATCCATGTTACAAAAGCATCTGGGACCCAGAAAGCCACCATAAAGCTTTGGTATTTCACAAAATTTTTATCCCTTTGAATCCACACAATGAGTGTCCATGGTGGACAAAGGAAAGGAAGCAATGAGGGCAAATGTCTTCCTATTATTCCATGGCAAGAACATAATTCCAGTTTTCTCCATTTCTACAGTTACCATTGTGGACATATTTCGAAAAACACACCATTAGCAACTTAATAAATGCAGCTCTCATGTACTTTAGGCACAATGAGTGACAAATGTTATGCATTCTACAACTACCATGTTTTGCCTCTTTCAAACTAGCCTGCTGTATATGCCACCAGCAAACACCATGAAATGTCAAGACAGTAAAAAGTCCTGGTTTTGGCATCCCCAGTGCTTTCATTCTGAGATGCAAGTGAAGATGCCACATTAAAAGCTGTGTGGTCACACATAAGACACAAATATAAAAACTGACCATAAAATGGCAACAGGAATGCATCTAAAATGTGTCACCACATCTCTTATGATCTTCAAGGTAACAAAACTGCACGTGATTCTGTTCAACATTAATCCAAGTACACCATTTAATATAACATCTTACCACTTCATCATATCTGCCAACCACTTTTACAAGCAATGACACCCAAGACTTACCTTATGTGTTGAGTAGAAAACTACAAGTCACTAATGCCAGTTCCTGTAGAACTTCCTCGTCTTCCGGGTCTTCCTGCTTTGAAGCAACTGGATGACGAAGTAGGTCACCGGCAAGAATGTTGTCTTGCAACCACTTTCTTACCAGAAGTCTGACCTAGGAATGCCTGCCAAAATGATAAAATGGACCCTGTTGCTTAATGAAGTTGCGTGACAGTAATGTTTCCGAAACCGCAATCTTACTGAGTGAATCCCAGTACCATCAACGCCCGCCTGACCACGACCTCAACCCCACTCGTTACCTGGGACGTTTTTGAGATGACCCATACAAAAAGTTTGGAGAAAGTTTTGCTGTCGAGTAAGGTGCCAAACAAAGGAAATATGGTGCAAGTCCATTGCCGTGCAATTATTTTCTCCCTTCAGGGCAAACGCATCTCAGACATTCTCCAACATTCAAATGTACTATTAGATAAAAAATCCTCAAAAAAGTAAAATAAATATCATCGTCGTTACAGAGGCTCTGAGAAATATATATGCGTTGTCTCATACCTGGAACAAAGTATTTGTTTGACAAATCTTGATACGTGACTGACGCGTTTGAGACTAAAATGACAATGAAACTCTGCTAGCGCTGCGTAATCCGCGTTTGCCGGAGCTCTGGCGGCGGTTTGTCGGATACACGGGGTTTTGTGTGGTAAGCTTCAAAATATCGGTAACGCGCAAAACAAATGCATTCTGACTGTCCTGTTGCACTAGTAACGGATGCACCTAATGCATCTGAATTGCGGAAGCTGACTTGCTTGCAGACTCACGGCTGTTGCCGGATCCCTTAGTTTTTGCTTTTCGCGGCTTAGTGTGATGTTCATGATAAAAAATGAATCATCTTTAGTTTTAGCCACAGTAGTTTTTTATCGCGAAAAAAAAATTCTTAAAATTGACAGTACTTCTTCAGTCATCATAAACAGAGAATGTTCTCAAATGCTGCAAGCCCCCCCCCCACATATGAAGTTTCATCATCAAAGTATAGTCTGCTTCTAAAGTAAACCAGGCCTTTGTGGTCACTGAGCAATGTTTTGTTAAAATTGATGGAGCCTCATTCATGTTGTGAATTTTTGTAAACTTTTTTTTGGCCAAAGAATCCTCACAAGTTACAGAAAATGAGGCAAAGGCTGGTGCTTGTAGTTCCTTGTTAGTACAATGTTGGGACATGGAATGCAAAAAATTGGAGTATCATGACACCACAGTAAAATGTATTTCACATTGGGCCATCACTGCTTACTGAATGTTACATGATATAACCTGACATAAGCCTGTTTTAGTCTGTAAGCTTAGCTTACATTGCTACGCAACATAGCTTAATTGTTGCTCATGTAATTAATGTGGTTTGAAAGACCTTGCTTAATGCCAGTCATTCATTTGCTAGTTCTATGTTTAAGACCAAATTGCAGCTTGTCATACCACAAGAACTTGTATGCCATCCATATATTTCTAGTCTTTTGTTTGTTATTAGTTTTGAAATGTGTATGTTGTAAAGCCATTGCATGTGCTATTTGGTATGTAACCATTTCCTTTGAATCTCTGCATCTGCATGGTTCTTGGATAAGAATTGCAGGGAAAATTTGGGCTCTTATTTTCATGGAGCCTTTGTAAGATCTTGAGATATGAAAGCAACAGTGTCTGATGTAAAAGCTGTGTACCTGTAAAGTGTTATAATGAAATGTACTGCATTGTTGTGTTCGATTTTTCCCTGTGCATCTAGTACACTGTGTTCTAGTCACTTTTTTGCATTGTATTACATTGCATTTGTGAAAAAGATATAAAAATTTGTATCTTGTGTGCAACGAAGTGGATGCATTTTTGAAAAGTGAATAAATTTTTATTTTCAGATTCCAGGACCCAGTAAACCAGACTAACATAAGCATCATGGAAGACCTTGAGGAAGTCTTCACAGAACTGACACGTAAGCAGTGGGTTGTGTTTCAGACTAATCTGCAAGGAAAAAATAAGTGTAAAATATTTATATGGATGGTCTGCACATTGCTTCATTTTGCATGACTGATGAGCTGAAAATTTGTTTTGTAGCAAGGCCCTACTGTTTACAGTAATAAAGTTGCCAGGATACAATGGTGCTGGGGCAAAAAGTGAGGCAGTTAATTTCTCACCTTTGTAGCTTCAAGTGCTGCATGATTTGTGTTGTGTGTTGATATTCCACAACCTGTAATGAGCTAAAGGTTACAGTGTGTGTTAAATGGAACAGGGGGGCCAATTTGTAATCTTTTGAGAGGGCTCTAGCACACCCAGTGTTGATTTGGGCCCACCCAATGTTGGTTTGGGCCCCCAATATTATCTGCCAGTTTTAAGTGAAAATGAGAAATAATGATGAAAAGAACAGCTGCAATAGATAAAAGATAGGCAGAAAGTAAAGAACTGCCATATATGTTATATATATATATATATATATATATATATATATATATATATATATATATGTATATATATGTATATATGTATCATGTATATGGAGATAATTGCAATTTTTGTATAAATAGTAACAAAAATTTATAAATTCCCATTGGTCAAAATAGGGTAGGCTAAGTCTGTTGAGAAACCCACATGGGAAGAGGCTGGATTATCAGGCCCTTGGCTTGGCTCTTCAATTGTTTACAGACACCAGTGCCTCGGAAATGGCATTAGCCATTATTATTGAAACAATAGGATGATACCTGCATCATAGTGTTTGTAGTAATTATTGCAGTCTGATACACTAACTGGTTTTAGTAATGATATTGTCATACATTCTGAGGCCATTCTCAGATGTGCTTGGCTAGTAAAACATGGCTAGTGTGCTTGAGTCGTAAACATGATCGGATGCTGGTGCCCCTGTCAATTCAGACCAAGCTGTGACACCCAGCTGGTGACGCCATGCCCTGGCGTCGCTGTGGCATTGACACTGACGGGAGCGGCGTCCCTGGCCGCAGGGCTGGAGTCGGGCCGACCGGGCGACATCCCGCGCGTGCTGGAGGAGTACCTGAGGCACGTGGCGCGCACCGGCGACTCGGTCTTCCCCTGGCCCAAGGTGCGGCCGCTTCTGAAGCGCAAGCTCGACCTCATCACGGACGAGTTCTGCCAGCACAGTCCGCCCGAGAAGATCCCGGCCATGCCCAACGTGGACCCGTTCAAGTTCGACCAGCTGCGCAGCGAGATACACTTCCGGATCGACTCGCTCAACGGGTGAGCGCCGACGGGACGGTGACGGTCGCCGGGCGCGATCACGCTTTGTGGAACGCGAGGGAGAGTCTCAGGAGTTGACAGTTTTCGGTTAATGGGCGGTTGGTAGTTAGCTATGGAGGGGAGCATTTTCTTGTTGAAACTACCGGGGGAGAGAGTATGTCAGATGGAAACATTGCGTCGAGCGCTTCCATCCGTGTGCACGTGTAACCATTTGTGGTTTGGTGTAGTGTATGTCACATAGTGCATCTTCCTGTTAAATATTGCAACTAGTGTGCACATCACCTTGTAGGTTTACAAGTAACAGCTAGGCCAGAATGCGGCCCTTGAAACTTTCTGTGCTCCCTGAGCAGATCCGGGGGGCTGCATGAGTGTTTGCGTTGGTCAGAGCTCCGCCCCTCGCTCGGCTGACCTGAGGTCACGTGACGGACGGTCACGCCGGTTCCGCCGCCTGACGGGCGCGTCCCGCCGGCAGCACGCCGTTCACCATCCAGCGGCTCTGCGAACTGATGACGGAGCCGCAGCGCTTCTACAAGCGCACCGACAAGTTCATGCGCGGCGTCGAGAAGAACGTGCTGGTCGTCACCACCATCGAGGCCACCAGGTGGGCGGCCGTCTTGTTCTTCCCGACGTATGGGTTCGAGATCGCAAATTGTAACGCTTCATCGCAGACACGACTGATTTTCGTATCTCATTTCCAGTTGGTTAGGAATAGTATGCTTATTGTCAACACCTCTTTTTGGTACTGTTTATTCGCCTGATTTTGACTATAATGAACGCGTGACTTCAGGGAATATCTAGTCGGTGAACGGGAGTTGTGTGAACCAACAGTTGGTCACACGCTCACGAGCTACGCTTTTTGGCCCTCATAGTATTCCTTGTGTTTGAATACGCGTTTGGAAAGTCGGGAGTTTGTGTCATTGCGTGTAGATGAAATCTGGCCTGTTTTGGACGCATTGTTCCGTGAAAAGGTCCCTGTTTTTTTACGCTACTGAAGAATAGATTAGAGCGTTTTTTGGCGTTCAGTTCTGCTCGTTTCCTCCTACATTTATTGTTAAGCTGATATTCTCCACCTGGCCATCCCGTGTGCCGGCGCGCCGTCTGATGGCGACCCTCTGTATGCTGCCAGACGGCGGCCGGGCCCGGAGGCGGTGAACGGGGCGGCCGGCCCGGAGGTGGCCGGACTGTCGCGCGCCGCCGCCGCCTCCACTTCCGGCGGCGGCCGGCCGCCGGAGCCGCCGGCCGAGCCGGAGCGGCCGGCCGCCGGCCCTGCCGCCGCCGCCGCGCCGCCGGCCGCCGCCGGCGAGTCGGCCGAGCGGCCCGAACCGGCCGCCGACCACACGGCCATGGAGACCGCCCGGGAGGAGGAGGCGGCCGAGACGCAGTCCTCGTCAGGGTCCGGCACAGATTCGGACGCGGCGCAGAATTCCGGTGGGTGGTCGGCCTGGGTCTCTCGAGGGCATCGGATCATGTCGTCTCCCCGCTTAACTGCTTGTCTGATTTTGGCTTATCTGCGTATCTGGTTTCCATTTGTCCATCGCCCCAAGATGTAGACGACATTCTTCCCACACATGCACATCCGTGCATTCGTTGTCTTCAAGGCTCCGCGAAATTTCGTCAGTGCGCCTGAGTGTTTGCAGTTTGTCACGTTTTGCCCGGTCTTGCGGTCCCGTTTAACCCGGCGTGTCCGCCTGTCCGCTGGCAGACTCGGCCGGTGACGAGACGCCGATGGAGGTCGGCCCGGCCCCGGCCGCCGACGCCGAGCCGACGGCCGGCCCAGCGCCAGCTGACTCCGCCGCCGGCGCCCCGCCCGCCGCCGTGACGTCACAGGAGGGGGCTGAGCTGCCCGAGGCCAGCCCAGCGGCGCCCGTCAACCTGACGGTGACGCCGGCGGCCGCGGCGGCGGCGGCGGCGGCGGCGGCGGCCGAGACGACGCCTCCGGCGGCGGCCGATCAAACGGTGGCGGTAGAGCAGACGGCGGCACCAGAGCAGACGGCGCCGGCAGAGCAGACGGCGCCGGCAGAGCGACCGGGGCCGGCCGCCGCGGCAGACGGCGCCCCGCCCGAACCGATGGCTGGAGGAGGCGGCGCCGGAACCGCAGCCGCAGCCGCAGCCGCAGCCGCAGCCGCAGCCGCAGGCGCAGCCACAGCCGCAACCGCAGCCGCAGCTGCAGCCGCTGCCGGAGCCGCAGCCGCAGCCCAAGTCGCAGCCGCAGCCGCAACCGCAGTCGCAGCCGCAGTCGCAGCCGGAGCCGGAACGGGAGCCGGAAGCGCCAGTGCCAGTGCCAGTGCCAGTGCCAGCAGAGGTGGACGCCGATATCGGGCCGGCGCAGGTGGGTGCTCCTTCCAGTTGTGCACGGGGAGGAATGGGGAAAACGTTTACGAAAAAAGGGAAAGCGCTCATTTGTTTCGTGAGGCATTAGGTCCGACGAACGCGACGCTAGCAGTGTTTCCACGATACCGGGTGTGCTAGGCTTACTCAAACTGAAGCTGGACTGGTCTCAGTAAACTGCACGATCGGAACGCAGGCTCGCAAACTTAACAGGTCTTGTGTTGGTTGCCTAATTGGAACCCCTACAAACAGTTACGTCGGGCGAGGCACTGTCATTTTGGAGTTTCAGTAGTCGTAATGGCACGGCCTGCGTGACTGTCGGGGCTCTTCGCCGATATCCCACGCTAGGAGGTGTCTGACCTTCGCCTGGGAGCAGGGCATCTTGTCCCCTCCCCTGAACAGTTCGCGACAGCTCGTGCCGTCACCGATCCATGTCCCTCTGCCGCAGCGGGACGAGCCGGAGGCGGCGCCGATGGACTCGGCGCCAGCGGAGGCCGCCGTGGCCGCGGCCGACCTCAGCGACGACCTCGAGCCCTCCAACATGAGCCTAGACGACAGCCTCTGCGGCGGCGACGCCGACGCCGCGCCGACATCGCCGCAGCCCGAGGCGGGCGCCGACGGCGCGGCGTCGGCGTGAGGCGGGCGCCGACGCCGCGCGCCGCGTCAGCTGTTCATTGATCACGTCATCTCGCCGTCGGCCTCGCGCCGTTAGCCAATGCTTAGGTGGGGGGGGGGGAGGCGGCCGGCCGGCGGCGCGGTCTGCACCGTCGCAGTTGCGGCCTCCGCGCCCCGCGCGGCGCGTCTGCCTCGGGCGGACTCCGTGAGCCCGTCGCTGTCCAGTCGCCCCGCGGCGCTGGGTCGCCGAGCGGGGCGCGATGGGCCGCCGATCGTGACTACACCTCACCGCGTCGTCCCCGCCGCGCGTCTCACAGCGCGTTCGCGCGGTCGCCGCGCGTGACCGCGGGCCCCGGGCGCCGTCCTGTTAGGGAGTTTCCCAGTGGTCACAGTTCCTCAGCCTGTCGCGGTTACCGGGCGTCCTGTCTCACTCGCCGGCTCCCCAGCCGTCACCCCGGCTGGGCGGTCGTGCCGCGTTGTAGTGTCTCGTGCCGCGGCCGTCCGCCCGTGGCGTCAGGGCGGTTGCACCAGGGCAGAGCGGCCCTGGCAGGCGCCACGGACACTGGCGCGGTGACGCCGACACCGGGCAGAGCTGGGCGCCGAAGCCGGCGGCTTTCCGCAGCTTCTCGGCTCAGGGGGGTCGGCGCGCGCCGCCGCCCCGCACCTCTGACCGATCTTCTACATCACGCGCGGCCGAAATCACAGTACAAAGAGCCTCCGGGCCGGCGGCCTGTGCCCAGCGCGGCGCTGCTCGCCGACGGCGCCGGAGCGCCGGGTCGCCAGCCGCCGCGCGGCGCCGCGGCCCGACGTGGCCGGGCTGGGCCACAGGCAGCCCGAGCGAGCCCGGGCCGGGCCTGCCTCTGAGGCCGCAATGTCCGGCCATCCGGACGCGCCGCCAGACAAAGGCTTTTTGTTAGTGGCCTCAGAATTCCGCGCATGGAGAAACTGGCGCCATGTCGAACAACAATCGGGCGGGAGGTGTGAGTGGTCCGTGAGTCGATGTACGATTCATTGTTTCAGCGGGGAAAACTAAACTGATTTCGAACCACACGGACGATGTTAAAAGCAGGACACGCTAGATTAGCGTTCTTTCGTAAAAGGAAAACGCCTTTACGGTTGCGTTGGATCATGATGTGTGGCTGCTACTACTGATTGTCTTAAAATCGGGAGAAACTGTGCTTGATTTGTCGTGGTTCTGCGTTCACTTTGTTTCTCTTGAGTTTTAGTTTTACAGTTGTCCGCCAGAAATTGGTCCAGTGGTCGTCGCGGATTTTTTTGTACGTGAATTGTCCATGTCCGTAATAAAGATTTTATACATGACCAATGTTTTCCTTTAACCATAGGCGGTTCAAAGTCAGCACTGTTCACTTCATGGCTTTTTTCGTTTGGATGGCAAAGGAAGTGTTGTCATGTTGGCCGGCACATAATGCTTAGAATAATTTCGGTCCCTGATGCAGTTACATTGCAAGTCGCTGGCTCTTTATCGCATTGGTCGTTGGTGTGCCGTTTTTGCATGCTCATGAAATGTGATGAGGTCGAAAACGGGGTCATGTAACATTTCGAGACGCCGGGCCGGGCACCGGTGGTCGACAGGTCGTTCACACTGTGTACACACGTGTCGGAGATTGTGTGATGGCCCTCCGTCAGTGGTCGACAGGTTGGCCCGGTACACATAACTCCAAAGGTCGAGCGATGGAATCATGAAGCCCCTAATCCCCCTCCCTATGCCGTGACACTTGTATTACACTATTACACTTGTGATGTTAGCGGAGCATCGTCACCATCGACATGTTCTGTGGGCATCACCTCACCGTCAAACCGCCCGTGGGTAATGAACGAGCCATCTGGCGATGTGTCTGGGCGTCAATGGCCGAAAACACCGACAAAACTGCAGCGCAGTAGAGCAGCATTGTAACAATCTGTATGGTACATACATCTCGGTAGTGCATGGCGTGCCTCATTCCACAACCTATAGCTATACTTTAATTTTATCGGTGCCTTGTGTTATCGGTAGCAGGGGCACGGTCACGATTTTATTAGGGGTGGGGAGGCTGAGCTCGGTGTGAACTGGAATCACATGAAAATCGCCTGCTGGGAAGACGATGTGCAATGGTTTCCACAAAAAAATGCGGGCCTAAGAGGGAAGGGGACCGGACCCCCGGCATATCCTTGGCTGCGCCTCTGGTCGGTAGTGCGATTTTCACAAAAAAAAAATAGCAGGTGTGTCATCGTAAGAAAACCCAAAAATGACACCAAAGACTTCAGAACGTCAACAGCACTTAGAAAACAGCTATGTTTCAATGTATCAAGCTCGAATTGGTATCAATCAATGTATCAAGTACGCGCACTGGTAACTCCAGCCGCAAGTCAGCCTGGGTCGTCGTCTCTGACGTCACCTTCTTCTGCAGTGAGTAGGGACTCGCGGGTTTCCGCTCATGCACGGAAACCCACTTCCTCCCTGCAGGAGAGGAGGCGGCCATAGAGCTGGCTATCTGGCTCGCGCTGCGCCTCCGCCGGTCAGCTGCAGACCCGCGGTGAGATCTGGACCGCGCGCCCGGTCCCGACAGCCGAGCCGTGCCCGCCGGCAGCACTGCCCGTCTCACGAGCGTCTCATGACCAGCCCGGTCAGATGGGCTCTCTGGACGACGGCGTGGGTCGTGGCGGAGCTGCTCGTCGTTGTTCAGTGCGGTGAGCCGTCTTCTCTCTGCGGGCTGAAGTGCTGCGAGGTCTGGCCCGACTGCTCAAAGGCGTCCGTTATCAGCTGCAACTGTCCCGAACTTAAGGAGGTGGGTATCCTTTTCTGATAATTCTTCTGATAATTCTGATAATTCCAATAATCCTTCCTGATAATTTATTCCAGCCTCATCCGTGTTAAGTACCTACATATGTCTGGAGCTGTGATACAAAGGTGCGGTTCCAGGTATCGGGGCTTGTGCTTTAAGCCTTCTCTTGGTCAGGGGCTTAATCCGCCCCTTCCCCTCCCCTCTCGGGTTTTTTGCTTCCCGATGCCCATTGCGGTTTTCCACTCAGCTTCATGAAACCTGGCCACTTTTCTACATATTTTTCCACGTACTGTGCTCCCAAAATTTCACAATGAACCGGCAGGGGGCCCTCCACAGGGGCCAGCAGGCGCCCCGAAGGCCGGCAGGGAGCCCTACAGACCGGCAGATAGTCCCTACAGGCCGGTAGGGGCCCAGAAGGCCGGCAGGAGGCCCCCTACAGGCCGGCAGGAGGTTCCTGCAGGCCGGCAGGGGGGCCCGCACAGGCTGGCAGGGACACTACAGACCGGCAGGGGGTCCCCTACAGGCCATTAGGGGTTCCTCTTTGGGCTTGGATCCCTTAAAGTTTTGCCGTGTTGGGGGCCCTCTTGCGACCCAAGGGACCCTTGGAGAGTTTCAGGGGTTCCTATCTATCTCAGGGGCCATCTTGCCATCTCAAGGCCCCATTAGCCCTACCAGAGGTCCTCTGACTGCAGCAGAAATCTTCAGCTTTTCACACAGGTCCGTGAGACCCATTCAGGTCCCCCATGCCGTCCTAGGGACTCAGTCCTCATCTTGGCCGTCTCAGTGGCCCTGTGACCTTTCTGGCAGTCTCAGGGGCAATCTGCCTTGTTCGAGCCCTGTTGTGATCTCAGGAGGCATTTGGGAGTTTTAGGGGCCCTTCTACGCATCTCAGGGGTCATCTAACTATCCCAGAGGCCTTCTGACTGCTTCAAAAACCCGTCACGTTTTCACTGAGAACCTTCACACACACGTTTTCCTGTGAACCTCATACGGGCACCCTTCGGGGTCTCTTTTGAGTCTGAGAGGGGCTCCTCTGGTGCCGGGCTGAAAGGGGCCCCTTCGTGGAGCCCCTTCTCAGGCCTCGGGAGGGGGGACGGCCGTACCCCCTTGGATCCGCGCCTGCCACTCCCCGCATCTCCCCACATCACCCATTGTTCAAATATCCGCACAATGCACGTCACCAAACGCTGCCCCAATGCCACCCGGACCGCAGAGAGGCGCCATCTGTGTTTTCGTCTAACGTACGTTCTGAGGAGAGAGCAGGGGCACGGGAACTCCCCTTCAGTTGGGCGAGGGGAGGGGGGGGACGAGAAGGATTTCGGTCAGTTCTTTCCAGCCAACGCCCATAGGGTTAATGTCAGATTTCAAAAAAGTTGGAGGGCTGAAGCCCCCTGACCCCATGGCTTCTGCGCCTATGGAAGTGACCGTCAGGTTTCACGACAAAACAAGGTTAAATATGAAAAACAACAATGTGAGGCTTCAGTTGACGTTTCCCCTCCTAAACTCCATAGGTTATGCGTTGTTAGTTTGCAATCCCTAGCAAAAAAAAAAAAAAAATATGTTCACATTCGCGTAGACTATTAACTGTTTATTTTCTTTCCGTCCGCCTGGCTGCTTGTGAAGTCACAATTGACGCAAAAACACAAATACCGCCTCAGGAAACTTGGTATCTCATTAACTTTGGGCATCTCGTTTCAGATCCGCCTCCAAGGAAAACATATTCCAAAGTCCGTTCAGTTTATCGTTATAGCGAACCTGTCAAACGTTTTCATCAGTAAGGGCTTAACATCTGAGTTGACCAATCTGCGAAATGCATCCTTCCTGGAGCATAGATAAAGTAAGCAATAGAAACCAAAGCTCTAGTGCTACGTGCGGGGCGTACTGCGTTCGCACTGAAACTGTATTTTGTGAAAGAACTAGTAATGGAAACCGCCTCATTCTCCGGGTACTGGGGACCAAACAACACGATCGTGTTCGTCCAGATCGATCGTTTCACCATCTCTCCGAGGCCGTTCGATTTCATTTCCACCGCTGGCAAGCCAAGCGTGAACATGGCATATATCTGGAGGCTGTTGTTCGAGAGAGAGCCGTTTCCTGCCAATGCCAGTCCCCACACCGACGGCGGCACCTGCGCGTCGGACGCCACCGACGGTCAACTGCGGGCCCTGCGCGTCGCTGTCGGCGCGCTGGCGGCGCTGGTCGCGACGGCGGCGGCCGCGGCAATAGTGGCGCTCGTCCTCTGGCGGCGGCGATCTCGCCGCACGGCGCCGGGCGTCTTCGGCAGGCCTGGCGGGCCGGCTGACGATGACGTCACTTCCGGCGGCGGCCATCAGCTGACTCCGCCCGGCGGCGAGAAACCCTGTCCGCCGACAGAAGATATGGTCGATAACGTGCTGTACGAGTCGGTCACTCGCGTCACGTCAACACAGATGACTGACTGACGCCCGACGAGACACGTCCTCAAGGACGCTCGAGCCTAAGAGGCTCTGCGTCCTAACCCCCAACAAACACACAAACAAACAATCGCCACGTCGCCACGGTGACGAGCAGGCGGCATTGTGGAATTTTCGCGGCGGAGACGGGAAGACATGTGGATGGATGTAGAAGACATTGACGGCTGTGTGACTAAATTGTAATGTTGGCAAACATTGCTTTCGTTGGCAAGGATTGGCCTGTTTCAGATTTGTTTTCGGTCAGAAGCGTTTGGAATTAATTGCATTGCGTCACTATATTCGATGGGTATACGGCGCATATCACTATGCACAGTAATTACTTGAACGGTAGATAGCAGCGATAGGGAAAAGAAGCTAGAGTGCATGATTTAAAACGGAGAATTAGGGTATCCATGTGTAGCAACGAAGTGTCCGTGTACACCAAGCTGTGCATTTCGAAAATGCGCTGTCTATTAATAATACAACCGATTGGTTGTGTCTGACTTTTTGTTTTTGTTCATCATCTGTACGCATGCAAGTTTTTATGAACAGGGTTTTAAAAATACACTGGTTGTTAACCCTCACAGAATGTGTTTGGCTGGACATTACACAGAAGACAATCAAACTGCAGCAGGAACGGAAGGAACATCAGTATTACTGGCTTTGTGAAAATACTAGCTCTTTGGAATGCCTGAAAAAGATTGCTTTAAATGTTTGCTTATCCTACACACTTGCTGGATTCTTAGACCTGCAACAAAGGGCGGACAGACTTGTCCTTTGTAGCAAGAGGCTTTTCGTTTCGTCTCTGCCCGTGCCCTCATGACAATGCCCTGTTCAGCCGGGGTTCGCACTGCAAACCATCTCCTGTAACTACGTCCGGCCATGTTGTGTGATAGTGTGGCAGACCTCGTCCGGGGACACCTCATAAGCCGGGGTACCTAACGCACAGAAGTCTCGGAATTGTGCATTTCGTACCTTGACGTCATGGATACCAGTCGACTGGTATAAGCCGGCATATGTACATGTACATTGAACGATGTGTGGAATATGGAATTCGCCGAAAATAGAAAAGGTTAAGATCTTACTAAAATGAAATGCTACGATCGGATGTGAAGAGAAGCTTTGCATAGTTTGGCTGACAATAGATCGCGAATCATATACACGTATCAAAGGAGAAGACAAATGAGTGAAAATAAAGCGTGATCAAAGCAGCTACATCTACCGATGGGAAAGTTAGCCAGTCGAACATAGCGCCGTCTGGTGCTCGAAACGCTAACTAGTCGGCTCGCCAACACTGTAATTAAACAAAGGGTTTGAACAACATACCGGCACCACATGTCCATGCCTCTGGCGCACAATGAGACCCGACTTCATCAGACGTGGTTTTGGGCAGTGTTTTCATCATCACCATTATATGTCTGTCGTGAGAGACAAACAATGGCCGAAACTGTACCGTGCTAATGAGGCATGGTTATCATAGACACTCCAGGCACACTTTCATGCATGAAGTCAGGTCCAGATTCAACACTAGAGAAGCGGAGTCGTCCCAAATTTCGCGTCGTTTCATCATTTTTGATAACACAGACGTAGGCTGGAGCCGCAAATCCAACCCTACAACGGACAGTCTCCAGCACGGCACGGACTTCGGAACGGAACAGCGAGACGCCGCCGGCACCTGGCCATATGCAGTCGGTCATATTCCGGAAAATGCTGGGTCAAGTCGCATGCACCGCTAGTGGCCCTCTAGGTCACAGGTATGAGATTCGCTGGGCTAGTCGCACGACGGACATGCCGATAAATGGATGTCCAGCAGCTGTTACACGAGCGAGGGCTATGGCACGGATCAAACGCTGGGGTTTGAAGATAAAGAGTTTTCGTTTTGAGGGCGCCTCTTTTGGTACATATGCCTCGCTGTTGGAAATCCAATGTGAGCATTCACACCAAAAATATCCAGGGGGGGAAATGCCTTCCAGGGGGACTGTAGCTCTTCTGACACCAGCACCGAATTATTCCCCCACCCAAAAAAAAATATCCGGAAGCTTTGTAAAACGCAATTGATTGAAATAAATGTTCTCTAGTCATCCGCCGATATAATGCAATGGGGGCTTACGCAGCCCACGCCCAATTAGCGGGCGGCACCGATCACGCCCGACTGCGGGGGGGGGGGCGTTGACCGAACCCCTCTAACTCACGAACGAACGATTGCACGATAAAGTAAGCACACCGTTGGAAAGCTCCCGACAAGAAGAGATCGAAATTGAGGCGATTTTTAGTTTCGGACAATATGTAAGCCATTTAAGCCCTATATATGCTTTCTCACAGCCGACTGCATGAAACCAAGAGGCGGCCTGGATCCCAAGGGCTGTGATTGATAAAGTCTAGGTAAAGGCACCAATGAACAAGCAAATCTCCGCAGATGCCGATATACGCCTCATTTCTCTGATCTGTTTAATATATACGCCGAAATGTTGAATTAAAAACACGGCGATTTTCGCGCCGACTACCGGCGGGCGCCGTAGTCAAACGCAACATGAAATTAAACGGGAACTGTAGTTTTAACGTTCCTTTATTTTCGTGAAACAGGCCTCCCGCCAGCCCACTTGACTGGTAAACCACTCAGCCCTCCCGCTGATATTTTGCATCCCCTACGCACATGGGACGTAGCCAAGGAGGGCCATCGGAGCCGCGTCTCCCCCCGCCCCCACCTCCGAGCCAAGGGGTCTGCACTAGATATAGAGCAATGTCGCAGGAATGCGGAAGAGTGATCACATGAATATTGCAAAAGCAAACATTACGTGTATTCCTGTGGGTTAAATATGAGGTCGATTACAGAAAACTGCTGCTTTTGTCTTTTTAAATCTCGTGATATGCCAGAAACATATGACCAGATTTGACATTTGACTCCCCCTCAAGAAAATCCTGGCTACGTACCTGCCTGTGCAACTTTGACTGCATGGTTTGGACTAAATTAGGTCGATCGTGGCAGCAAACTCGACAGCTGTGCTTCCCACTTGGGCACATTGAATTGGCTTGCATTTTGTGCCACTGGAAAGGTCTGTCAGTTATCCACCAAATACTTCATCACCGTCTTTTAGGCAAGAAACTGGTTAATACCTGTCTCGTGCTGCGCCTCCGCCGGCCGGCAGTACACTGGCAGCGAGGTCTGGACCCCGGGCACCGCCCCGGCAGTCGAGCCGTGCCCGCCGGCAGCGCCGCCGGCAGCCGGAGAGCTCAGGCGGTCGGCGGTCGGCGGGCACGGCGGCCGATCTCAGGAGCGCATCATGACCGGGGCTGGCATGACCGGAGCGGCCAGATGGGCCCTCTGGACGACGGCGTGGGCCGTGGCGGAGCTGGTCGTGGTTGTTCAGTGCCGTGAGCCGTCTCCTCTCTGCGGGCTGAAGTGCTGCAAGTTCAGGCACGACTGCACAAAGCCGCTGGACATCCTCTGCGAGTGTCCCAAGCTAAAAAAGGTCGGTGTCGTTTTCGTGGTGATTTCGTCAAGAGCCGTCCCAGTTGAGCAGTTGCATTTGTCTAGAGCTGTGGTACAAAGATGCGGGTGCTAGGCATCGGGGTATGTGTCCTAACCCTATTCGTGGCAGGGGGGAAGGGTAGCTGAATCGATTCCCTCGGAATTTTTGCTTGCCATTTCCAGGGGTTTTTGGACGCAGCTTTACGGAAACCTGTTCCCGTTTCTTACTTTTTTTTCTACGTACTGTGTCTAAAAAATTCACATTTTTATTTTGTTCAGGGACGGAGCCAGACCACGTTTTTTGGGATACATCGCAGGCCACTTTTGGCCCTGTTGGGGATAAAAAATGGCTGTCAAAAATAGGTCTTTTAAGACAGATCTTTAAACTTTATGTACATGTATAGATAAATAAGTGGGCAACCGCAAACAAAATAATTGTTTATATTAGTTCAATTTATAGCTTAAGGCCAAAGTCAAAAACCAAAATCTGGTATGATGGTAATCATTTGGGACCAGTTTTCCAAACGCAAAACCCAGAATATTTACAACTTCGAAGAGTGTCCTCTATTTGTGCGCGACGTTCCAGGTCGACATCAAGTCTATCACGCCAGCAATAAAATCAAATTTTAGGAAGAGTTGAATTCGAATGATTGGAAACGTTTACTCAGACAATGTGGAATGCACTCAAGGTTATTCGATATGACCCTGATGTCATTGGCAGTCATTTAAGGTCAAAGGTCGTACATTGATCTGATGAACGTGTCACCATGATGGGCCCCCTTTTTCATGTCCCTGACGCCGCTTATGCTAACATTGTTTCTTTTACTAGCTCGTTTCATACCAGAGCATGGTATTCCTCGCGAACCGGGCGGCGTTACTAGCTTACTACCTGCTTGCCCAGGTTCGCCAGGCCCATCACTATCATCGGTGGCGAGAATATTTGGAAAAAAAAGAATAGCGGGGATTGGTGTGACCCGAGGTGATTCCTGAAGTAGTATGGAAACCATGGTTTTTAAACGTTGTTGGGCCAAACGGGCATGGAAGGGCATTCCTGTCTGTCCATTAACGTGAAGGAAACTAAAAAAATGAAGAAACGTAAAAAAATTATACATTTTAATACGATCTGTACTTGTTCAGCATAACATGACTAGTGAAAGCTAAAAAAGTGCTCATAACTTGTTTGTTTACTGTTTTTTTTTAGAAAACTTCCATCCCGTTTTGAAAACCATGTGAACGCCCATGAATTTTCTCAAAATTCCAAAGATACGGGCCGATGGAAAAGGTTCCATCTATATGCCCTCGATTCATGTCAGTTGCGCCAAAATAGGTCGATAAGCAGCAAAGTTAAAACAAGTCCAAAAATTTCCCAAATTTTGACTCCCCTTTCAAGAAATTCAAAACTGTCTTTCATGAAAGTGTACTTTAACGTCATGCTGAATTCATTTCCCTTTGTTGCCATGAAATTGGATGTGTAGTTCTCGAGATTCTCGGGGGGGGGGACAAATCCCCATGCCGGGGTCGAATATATCGCTCAGCCCTCCGGAAATAGGGCCAGGTAAGAAAAATAGCACTATGGGGTTTCCATTGACCCTTTTGTTGGCCTTCCTGCCCCCCATAGATTATACGCTGTAAGTCTGCAGTCCCTAGCAAAAAATGCAAAATATGTACACATTCGTGGGGATTATTAACTGTTTATTCTCTTTTCGTCGGCCTCGCTCCTTGTGAATCACCATTAAGGCAAAAACACAAATACCGCCTCAAGAAACCTGGTATCTCTTTGACTTTGGACATCTCGTTTCAGATTCACCTCCAAGGAAAACGTATTCCGAAGTCCGTTCAATCTATCGTTATATCGAACGTACCAAGCGTTTTCATCAGTAAGGGTTTAACATCTGAACTGACCAATCTGCGAAATGCATCCTTCGTGGGCATAGATAAAGTAACAATAGAAACCAAAGCTCTAGTGCTACGTGCGGGGCGTTCTGCCTTTGGACTGTCTCTGCGTTCCGTGAATGAATTAGTAATGGAAACCGCCTCATTCTCCGGGTACTGGGGACCAAACAACACGATCGTGTTCGCCGAAATCGCTCGTTTCACCATCTCTCCGAGGCCGTTCGACTTTAATTCCACTGCCGGCGAGCCAAGCGTGAGCATTCAGGACCTCTGGAGGCTATTGCTCGAGAGGGAGCCGTTTCCTGCCAATGCCAGTCCCGCACACCGACGGCGGCGCCTGCGCGTCGGACGCCAGCCGACGGTCAACTGCGGAGCCCTGCGCGTCGCTGTCGGCGCGCTGGCGGCGCTGGTCGCGACGGCGGCGGCCGCGGCAGTAGTGGCGCTCGTCCTCTGGCGGCTGCGATCTCGCCGCACGGCACCGGGCGTCTTCAGCAGGCCTGGCGGGTACGGGAGCTGGCCGGCTGGCGATGACGTCACCCCCGACGGCGGCTATCAGCTGACTCCGCCCGGCGGCGCGGAACCCCGTCCGCCACCGGAAGACATGGTCGACGACGTGCTGTACGAGTCGACCACTCGCGCAGCGGCGCCGCGGTGACTTGTTTGTTTACACCATGTGTGCAATTTGAAATTTCTCTGTGTTTTGCAAATAGTGCGGACTGGTCGTATCCGACTTATTGCATTTGTTTATTACACCCTGCAATGCACTGCACGATGTTTGCTGCGAACAGAGTTTCAAAAATACACAGGTTGTTGACCCTCACAGAATGTGTTTGATTGAAAATTACAGAGAAGAAAATCCAGCTGCGGAAGGAACGGGATGAGCATTACTTTCGCCGGCCTTGTGAAAATCTTTGTTTGTTGTGAGGCATGCGAAAATTACCTAAAAAGATGTCTTCTGACCCTACTTGCATTTCGGGCTTCCTCACCTTAGACAAAGGGCGGATAAATATATCCTGTTATTCACAAAAAACGGAACGCGAGCAAAATGCCCGCACCATGTGGTCATGCCTTTGGCCAGGCACGTAGCCAGGATTCTCCTGGGGGGGTCAAATGTCAAATTTTGTCATATGCCACAGGTATATGACAAAATTTTCAAAGAAAAGGTAACAATTTTAGACAGTTTATCTCATACTTAATGTACAGCAAAACATATAATGTTTGTTTTTGCAACATATATATGATCACTATCACGTATTTATGCGAAATCGCCATGTATTTAGTGAAGATCGCTTGGCTCGGGGAGGGGGCATGGCCCCCATGGCCGCCCCCTTGGCTACGTCCCTACCTTTGGCATACCCTGAAACCCAATTATAATTCGATAAACCTAATCCAAAAAAAGTGGGAGACGCCACCAGCTGTTGTTTGGAAATTTTTTCATCCTCACATTTACGCGTCTATGGTGAGAACTAAACGATGATCAAAACCTGGCAGCGTTAATGAAGTGTGGCGACCACAGAGCTTAAATTCAAGTTTTTATTCGTGAGGTTAGGCCCAAATTCAACATCGGAGAAGCGAAATCGTCCAAATTACCCGCCGTTTCATCATGTTTGACAACACAGACGTTGACTGGGGCCACAAATCCAACCCAGAGCGTGCAGTCTCCATCACAGCACGGACTTCGGAACGGAACAGCGAGACGCCGCCGGCACTACTCTGGCCATATGCAGTCGATCATATTCCGGAAAATGTTGGGTCAAGTCGCATGCACCGCTAGTGACCCTCTAGTTCACAGGCATGAGATTCGCTGGGCTAGTCGCACGACGGACATGCAGATAAATGGATGTCCAGCAGCTGTTACACGAGCGAGGGCTATGACACGGATCAAACGCTGGGGTTTAAAAGATAGCGAGTTTCCGTTTTGAGGGCCCCTCTTTTGGTATATATGTCACGCTGTATAAAGCAATGAGGCAAAAAGCGGTGTCTTGCTCCTACGTAAGCAACTCGTCTATATCCGATTTTTTTTTGTTTTCAGATAAAAAATGACCTCTCAGATCACGGTTATGACCTGATAGCAGCAATGTCAAAGTATGCCAAAGTTTTCGTAGCGAGATAGTTTCCATACTTTTGAAAACAAATCGATTCCGTAAGCATCAGCGTGTTGGCCGTTGTCTTAGGAATTGGAAAATGCATGGGTTTTTGGATCTAGGTCAATGCGTGACCTCCCAGGTCACGGAAATGTCATCACAACTGAAATTTGCAACAGGAAGCACAATAGCTCCATTACACTTTTGGCGGATCACAGGTCAACACGCTACGACACATGTGCCAAACTTGGTACACCGCTTCCCCTCGGGCTGGGAGGGAGTCGCCTATTTTGTATTTTGGATCGTGGCCACCTCGGTTCCCAAGGTCGCCGCTAGGGGCACTCATGTCGTTTTACGGAAATGGCTCCTTTTCGAAAATCACACGAGCTAGAGCCACCAACTGTGGTGAGCTGGAAGGCTGGCACACCGTCTACCATGGCATATCGTTGCAGTAGCCGCGATATTTCCTCAGTCATCGACAGGGGTGTAATCAAATTTCGCATTCTCGATTTTTTTTTTACCCAGCGTTACCATAACCTATAAATTGGCTTTACGTTACGTCAGACGATGTTCGTCAAAATAATGTTGACGTGGTGGATCGCAATAAAGCATTTCCGCAAATGTAGTCATCACCTATCCGGTACACAAAACTACATTGGCGTTTGACGTCAATGTTTGATCTGCACGTTTGACTTAGCTTTATCCCCGATGACCTGACCCTTCCCATGCACTAAAATCAGGTCACTGAAACCAGGAACGTAGCCAAGGAAGGGCCATGGGGGCCATGGCCTCTCCTGAGCCAAGTGTTCTACGCTATATATATGGCGATTTCGCACGAATACGGAATAATGATCATGTGTATGTTGCGAAAGCAAACATAATATAGTTTTCTGTGCGTTAAATATCAGGTAAATTACATAAAATCGCTACTTTTTCCTACAAATTTTGTCATTTGCCAGTGGCATATCACAAAGTTTGACATTCGCCCCCCAACCCAAGGAAAATCCTGGCTACGTGCCTGGTTGAAACCAACATTTATAAAAGAAGCATGCAACGCAACATTGCAATGCACAATTTCCAACAAGTGCATTGTATTGTTTGATTTGGTTGAAAACGCGACTGACGTGGCGTTGGCAGAAGGGCCACAGGTCACAACCTAATGCGTGGTAGATTCTGGGAATTTAAGTCAAAATGCATAAATATTGAAAGACCAGCGACAGAAAAAGATCAGTGCTCTATCTCCCGCCACTAAAAAACTATTTAAGGAAACCCGCAGGGAGCCTTAAAACAGCCCACCGCCAAGTGAGGGTTAATATTGGTTTTAGGGTAAAAGTTCGCATTGCAGAAGTTCGTCCAGGACAAAAATTCCTCGTGCAAAAGTTCTTCGTGAAAAGGTTCGTCTAGGGCAAAAGTTCGTCGAGGATAAAAGTTCGTCCTGCAGAAGTTTGTCTAGGACAAAAGTTCGTCTGGTGCAAAGGTTCGTCTGTGACAAAAGTTCGTTTAAAGCAAAAGCTTGTATGGGGCGAAAGGTTGTCTAGGAAAAAAGTCCGTCATTTCGAATCACCGCCATCATCGCAGAAGTCTGTCTAGAACAAGAGTTTGTCAAGGGCAAAAGTTCGTCTAAGACAAGTTTGCCTCGCTAATGGAAAAGGGTCGTGCTGCCAAAGAGTCGTATAGGAAATGTTCGTAAGAAAAAGTTCGTAAAGGAAAAACTGCGTAGGGAAAAATGTTCGAAACCAAAGGTAAACTTCAAACTTCAGGTAGTAAACTTTAGGTTCGTATCGGAAAAGGAGCGGCCCTTAAATAGTAACCTAACCTAACCTAACCTAATCTCTTTGTTGGACCGAACCAAGTCCGATCGCATTCTTTATCGGCCTGCAGCCTCTAGTGTCCTATACCGCTCCTTCGGCGCAAACCCGGAACGACTCCTTTCCGATATGAACCTTCGTTTACGAACGCTTGGCTTCGAACATTTTTCCTTGCGAACCTTTTCCTTGCCGAAACTTTTTTCCAAAGACCTTTTCCATACGAGCCTTTTGCAGTTCAAACTTTTTGCGTCACGAACCTTTTCCGATGAGAGCGTTTTACCCTACGAACCTTTTACCACACGAATCTCGTGCAAACAAACCTTTGGCTTCAAACCTTTTCCCATACCTTCCCAAACCTTCGCCCCATACGAATCCTTGGCTTACGAACCTTGGTCCGATTGCCCACTCGCCTGTGACTCAGGCAGGTCAGCACGGTGCACAGTGGCTAAAGCTGGATGTGCACGAGTTTAAATCGGATCACTTCTGGATCCGGCCACGGATAATCAGAGCCTCATTCACTATTACTGATATCCGGCCATGGGTGTACAGAGCCTCATGATTCCATTAGCTGTCGTCTGACGGCTGACAATTTTCCTTGACTAGACACGTATTGCTCTAAAGGACTTTCGTGCGAGAACCATATGACACGGACATTCTTTTTTTCTAGACAAACTTTTGCCCTAGAAGAACTTTTGGCCCAGACGAACTTTTGTCATAAACGAATTGCTGCCAGACGAACTTTTGTCTTGGAAGGACTCTTGTCCTAGAAGAACTTTTGTTGGACAAACTTTTGTCCTAAAAGAACTTTTGTCCTATACGAGCTTAAGCGAGACGAACTCTTGTCCTAGACAAACTGTTTTCCCGGATGGACTTTGTCCATACGAGCTTTTGCGAGACGAGCTTTTGCCTGGAACGAACTTTCGTCCGGCGAACTTTTGTCCTTACGAGCTACTGCCCGACGAATTATTGTCCTACGAACTTAAGTCCGAACAACTTCTGCCCGAAAACCGTGAATATGCCTTTTTCCAGGCGTAGAAACGGGAGGGGAAGGGTGGGGGGTGACCAGTGGCCATGAACCCCTGTCTGGTCATGACAGGCCAGCTCCACGACCAGAGAAAACAACGCTGAATGATACCGAACCAAACCAGACAGACGCTTGGCGGCGAAACTTCGTGATGTTGACCAGGCCAGTGACCTCGTCTGAGGCGGCGGCAGAGTCCATGCGCTCGGACTGGTTGCAACCATGGCTGCCCTGGAAAGCGTCTCCACACATCTGCCAAAAGCTTGTTTGTGTTTACCCGCTTGGTGGTCTCTTTCTGCACCGAAAGCCATGACGTCTCCCACTGGTTTCCAGCGTTGCTAGGTTAAAATGGCAAAATGTAAAAATGGCGAATGCCTTTTGGCGATTGCTAGATGGCGAACGCTGAATGGCGGCATTTAAAAATGGCGACATGCCAAAATGGCGAACTGCTAAATGGTGAATGGCCAAATGGCGACATGTGAAAAAAGCGACGTACCAAAATGGCGAACGACTAGATGGCGAATGGGCAAACGGAGACGTGAAAAAAGGCAACATACCAAAATGGCGACAGCCTTAATGTCGAATGGCTAAATGGCGAAGTGTAAAAAGGGAGACATGCCACAATGGCAAACAGTTAAATGAATGGCAACCTGTAGACATGTAAAAACGCCAAACGAATAAATGGCGAAACGGTCCTTAAATAGACCAAATGGATACGACCGCCTCGTGCCTGGTCTTTAGTCCGTTGACAGCTGGCCTCTTGATGATAGTTAATCTCCGGGACCCGAACCCGGTGCCACGGGATCCAAGCGTTTGATCTTATCCCCAGACTATGGGGTAGTCACGAGTTGTCTGATGCTGCTTCCGACATCCCGTTTTTTCTATCTCAGGAGGATCTGGCAATGTGGCCAGAAACAAAACCGGAGGGCAATCTGTAGCCCTTGTTATTATCAACTCCCCCCCCCGAAAAAAATAGTGGATGTTGACCTATGTCACGTGACACATACGTAGCGAGGCATGGAAAATCCTCAAAAATGTCCGTCCGTCCGTCCTCCTCCCCCTCTCTCTCTCTCTCGCTCTCTCTCCTGTTTTTGCACGTCACGTCCGGGGAACCAAGGGACTGGAGCTGGATGAGATGGCTGGCTAATTTGCCGGGCCCCGGTGTGATTGGAAAGCATGCTCTCCCCAGGTCGGTCTCCTGCCCACCTGGTGAAGAAACCCCACTACGTGTGCCTTATGTTAGCTAGACATGTCACATGGATTTGTAATATGTTTGGATGTTTCGCTGGTGATGTTCATGGGAAATCAACGAAATGGTGCATGATTTTGGAGGCCTGCACTTTTTTCTGGAGAAGAAGTAGAAAACGTTTGTATGAAGAGCAGAAAACTTAAAGAGGAAACTAACAGCAATTAACTTTGCTATCACATTTAATTATATTTGCATTAACAAAAATGTGCTTTCAAAGCATACGTTAGTAATATATATATATATATATATATATATATATATATATATATATATATATATATAAGCAGAAAACTTAAGGCGGAAACTAACAACAATTAACTTCGCTATCACATTTAATTATATTTGCATTAACAAAAATGTGCTTTCAAAGCATACGTTAGTAATAGATATATATATGGTATGTGTTTGTGTTTGCCATTTAGCCATTCGCCATGTTGGCACGTCGCCTTTTTAAAATATCGCCCTTTTGCTGCTCGCCATTTGGCCAGTCGCAATTTTAACGTCTCGCCATTTTGACATGTCCTGATTTTGCTGTTCGCCATTTGGCCTGTTGCCATTTCTACGTGCTGCCATTTTGCAGTTCGCCATTTGGCCAGCCGCCATTTTTACACGTCGCCATTTAGCATTCGCTATCTGACATTCGCCAAGAAAGACATTCACCATTCTTACGTTTCGCCATTTTGTCCGTACACTGTTTCCAGCGGTTTGTTGAACACTGGTTTTGGGTAAGCACGAAATACCGTCGAGACCGCGAGGCACTGTTCGATCTCGCTTCCGGTGCTTCTTATTACTATCATCTGCAATTCATATCGGCTCAAGAATAAAAAAATGTAAGAGGTTCTTTTCATTGGTGCAGTTTCCTACTCCTTTGTGAATACTTTGACCCCCTCCTCAGTGTTGGATCGGCACCCCCAAAAACTATAACTTTATTAACATGGGACGCCATTGACTGAACATCCCAACGATTTGGAGTCGCGAATATAACGCAGGTGCGGCCACCCGAAATCCATCTCGACACGCGCACTGGAAGGGGGTCTTTTTGTGCCCCCCCCCCACCTTTTTTCTTGAATATCTCGAGAACGGATCGGAGCTGTTTGCTGCTACTTTGTGACATTTATGGCAATTGAATAACTCCTCGAATGACGCAGAAAAATCGGAAATTGGACAGAATTTTTTGAAGTTTCAAGGCATTTGAAGTCAGGCAAACATAACGAAAACGACAGCTGTCGCTGATAAATGGGAACTTTCTGAAATAACCATCCTTCTTCATAAGATTACCCTTTGAACACAATCACGCGACGTCATTCGGGCGTAAGTCATGGATGTACCAAGACCAAATCCAGGGCCAATAAGGGTCAAGGTCATCAAAGGTCAAGGCCAACCAGCTTGTGACCTGATCCAGATTTGCTTTGCAACATGTCGATTTGTATGAAACATGCATTCAAAGACCCTAACAAAAACAACTGTGCGCACACTGATACACTTACATATACCAGTGGCAGTAAAGGCCAAGGTCATCAAAGGCCAGAGGCAAATATCTTGTGAACTGGCCCAGATTTGCTTTGCATCATGCTGATTTGTATGAAACATGCATTCAAAGATTGCAATAAAAACACGTTTGTCACATTGATACATGTATATACGTATAAACATATACAAACATACATGAATATAAACGCTGAAAGTGACCAAACGTACCATTATTAGCTACCTCCACTGAAAATACTCCAAAAGATGCGTGCAGCGCCCTCACTTACACTCAAGCTACCTCGTGTTGCTCGAAATCTGATCTACAAAAGATGAAAAAATGACGCCAGAGGTCAATGCTTTGACGAGACCTCAACCCCAAATCCTCAGACAAGACGCCAAATAAATGGAAATTGTCATATTCCACGTTTAAACGGCCAAACAAACACCTTTTTCCCGTTTCGTTTGTAAAGTCGTACCGAGTGGCATGTACGGGCCGTGAAAGTGTCCAAAGTCATGACCTAGGGTCATGAAAATTGCAAACACATTAAATTGTTATAGCCCCACTCTGTGCATGAAATTCCGTGTCTCTAGCTCTTTCTGTTTTTGAGGTCGTAGGGGGCACTTTTGTGCCCCCCTTGCAGTGAGCGTTAGCGCGAAACCCCCTTCCACTGAGCGGGTTAAAAGATTGAATTCCTGGTCCTTTTGGTCATTAATGGCCAGGGATGGACCCCGGGGATGGACGAGGGGCGGCCGCCTCGTCTTTGGCATTTTGGCGTTCTTTCTCGCCAAATGAAAAGTCCTTAGCTGCCGAAGGTGGCGATGGAATATGGGTGCCCATTATTTAAAACGAGGCCCTATGACACCAAGAAGACACCTTTGGGATGGGTTTGAATGCCTCGCTTTTTAAAAAAGGTGTCCTTGTGGCACCACAGAGGCACCTCTGCCATGGAGTATGGTCCCGCTGTCGTTCAAAAGGTGGCCCTTGACATCAAACAGGCGCCCATGTGACGGAGTATGGATTATCTGTCGTCCAAAACTCGCTACTGTGGTACGAAGAAGGCGTTCCTGTGATGGACTATGGACGTCCCGTCATCCAAAAGGTGTCTCTTATAAAACAAAGGCACACCGGTGAAGGATCATGACACCTTTAAATTAATGCCCTGGTGACATCGCAGAGGCACCATGACGTTTCAGAAATAGGTTCCCTTTTGTTAGGATGACTCCTTTGTCACATCGAGGCTCTGGGCCAGACCTTACGTTCAAACTGGTGCTTGATTCGATTTTTGAGAAAGGCGCCCTATCGTCAAAGAACGCACATGTGACATCGCACGTTCTTGTGATAGGACGTAGGCGTCGTTTTGTTAAAAAAAACGCCCTTGCAACATCGAAGAGGCAGCCATTATAGACTGCGCTAGGGCTCTCCGTTTACTTCGTCAAGCAATGTCTCTCTGCACTTCTTAGTTTGCGCCATACCAACTTTGAATCACTCTGATTCATGGATCTAAACGCAAGTTACGAGAAATAAAAACAACACGCATTCCGCAGTACATTCCTGCCCGTGGCGGGTACCACGTGCAGTGTGCAACTTAAACCACGCCTCAATGCCGTTGCAACTTCTCTTTCGAAGATAGGCCAAATTCAGCTCCAGGTCTGATGCTAATGGTAAACGGCAAAAAACGTTACAAAAGTCCATTTGAGTCTTAAATCTGTGGTAATGACACGTGCTGTCCGCCTGGGGTGTAAATTTGTATTCCTTTGGAGAGGCAATGGTTCTCTCCATTACGGATCTTGATCCCTCTCTGACGGTTTTAGCAAGGGAAATAGGCAATCATAACGAAAAGAACGACTGCAGTACGTGAGACATGGACAGGAAGTATAGAACAGAACATAAAATTATATAAAAGACTTAGAAACGAAATAGTGACAGATTTTTTGCTCAAATGACACACTATTCAGAGGCGTCGTTTTCAATAGGCCTGGTAGTGCTAACGGCCTACCAATACTGATTTGAGCTTTACCAATGCTCTTCTATATCTTACCAATGTTTTTGTGAGGAAACAAATCTTGAACTCCAATTGTGTGTAAACAGGCAGTTAGAATAAAAGACAGAACAAAGAATCATGAATTTGGTACAACAAAGTGATAGTACAAACATATACATATATATACATATATGTATACTATAAACATACATATATAGATATATATGCATCTATATATACCAGGATATACTCAACTCTTTCCGATAGACGATAACAAAAAAAAAACGAAAATTGCCGTCGGTCAAAATGGAGTGAGTCAAATCCGTTGAGAAGCCCTACATTTGGGGTAGGTTAGTTTGTCGAGCCCTCGGCTCGCCTTCCCCTCCCCTAATTATTTAAACAAAACGACATCCCTTCTGTCCGCTGTTCCACGTGCATGGTGTCGTGCAATTTGACGTTCAGTTTTCTTCGAGACGATGTAGAGTGCAAACAATGTTAATAAAAAGCACACGAAGCGAGATCTAACAGTGTTTCCGGGTCTCGACGATATTTTGTGCTTACCTGAAGCACGCGTCCTACAAACCGCTGGAAGCCACCCAGTGGGAAACACCGTCGCTTTCGACGCAGGACGAAACCGCCATGCGGACAAGCACAAACAAGCTCTTGGCAGCAGGGTGGATACGCTTTCCGGACGACAATGGCTGCAACGGCACGAGCGCATGAAGTCTCTCTGACCCTGGGTTGCCGATGCAGCTTGCTGGAACGGAGACCGCTTTGGAAAAAACTGGGCATTTTTTTACGAAGGGCATCCCAGGTATTGGGTCGTGCATACCATTTCACTAACTGACTATGAATTCAGTCAGAGACTGCAGCCAGTGAGTGATTCTGTAAGCGAACAGTCCAGGTTAGGACGTTAGGGTGGGTGGATATAATCCACCCTTACGAATGGGTGGATTATAACCGAGCCGCAGTGAAGTATGAACATTTTTGGGTGGATGAAGGGCACAAAAGAACGGGCTACATGTTAACATGATTTTCATTTCAAAAAGTTGACGATGTCTTTCCGATATTAATGTGTAATCGATAAGAGGTTCGAAAAAAAGCGCATGATCCCATTCCAGACGGTGTGGCGCCCAAACCGTGGGACTTAGACATTGCACTGTCGGTACAACCAAAAAACGGTACACGGAGCTTTGCCGTCACGTTTTTCCGAGTCGCTGCGATTTCTGGGTCGTCAGCACCACACCTCATTCTCGAAAACGCTCAAAAGCTTTCACATTGATACCGCTTGTGCATGGCACGTGCTGCGCGTCCTGTTGTGCACCACACAACTGCCAGTTCAGTTCTCGTTTCATGGTGACGCATTTAAAGTCGATCCTGGTTGCCGAGAAAACTCGCCGGAACCGAGGAGATGTTTGGCGCTCTTGGTGATTTTCATTCAACGTGTTATTGCTTCGGGCTAAAAATCCCCATTTTAGCTTAACCCTATTCCCGGCAGGGGGGGGCGGAATCCGCCCCCCCTTCGGGTTTTTTGCTTGCCAATTCCAGGCTTTTTAACGCAGCTTCACGAAACTTGGTGACTTTTCCTAGCTATTCCTTCTACGCGCCGTGACAAAATTTCGAAATTCTATTTTGCTCAGGAGCGGAGCCAGGCAACGTTTTTGGGAGGCACCTCAGGTCATTTTTGGCCATGTTGAGGGTAAAAGGAAAATGTCTGCCAAAAACAGAGTTTTTAAGATAGGACTTAAAACTTTATATGAATGTATAGCTAAATAGTTGGGCAATGTGCATATGTAATTTTGTTTATCTGAGGTCACTTTACAAAGTCAGGTCAAGGTAAAAAAAAAAATTTTTGTTTTTTCGCAATAATTTCGGTGCCGTTTTTTCAAATGCCAAATCCGAAATATATATGACGTAGGAAGATGCCCTCTACTTGTGTACCAAGTTTCAGCTTGATATCAGGTCGGGTCACGGAGCTATGACCTAAAATGTCACTGCGCGTACCCTATATCGCAAAAGCCAAAAAATGAATTTTTTGGAATAGAGTGAGTTTAATCGATTAAAAACGTCTACAGATAATCTTGAATGCACACGACATCATTCCAGGTGACCCCAAGGTCACTGGATGTCATTTAAGGTCAAAGGTCACAAGTTGATCTGAAGAACGTGTGACCATGACAGTTCCCCCTTTTTTATGTCCCTGGCACCGCCTATGCTAACATTATACAAACATTGTAATGCGATTTGTACTTCTTTAGCATAACATGACTAGCAGAAGCTAAAAAAGTGTTTTGGCCTGTTTTGTTCATTCCGTTATTAGAAAACTAATCCCCCTATTTTTAAAACCCTGTGAAAGCCCATGAATTTTCTCAAAATTTCAAATTTGCATACCCATGGTAAAAGCCCTATCCATAATCTCTCGATTGATGCCAGTTTCATCGAAATCGGTCCATAAACAAGGGAGTTATAAGAAGTCAAAAAGTACCCCCCATTTTGACATTTTTGCCCCCCTATATCCACAAATTTCAAAATTTTGAAAATTTCTTTCCATAAAAATGTAGTTCACGTGACGGCAAATCGATTGCCGTTTGTTGCGATAAAATCGGACGAGTAGTTCTCGAGATCTCAGGGGGGGGCCGAATCCGCCCCCCCCCCCTGCCGGGAATCGGCCATACCGTCTAGCCCTCCGGGAATAGGGTTAATTTTAGTCCGCAGCACAACGAAAACTAGCCGATTCACTGGTGGAGCGCGAGGTGTTTCTAACGATACGCGCCGCTTGCCGATCCGTCAACGCGCTTGGACCCTGGACCGAAGCACATCTTTCCGGACGGGCAGACAGGCGGAGAAACAGATACTTTTTAATTAAAGTCTCTCGTACATCGCGAGTGCCGTGCGCCCGGAAACGTGCTTTTCATCACGCCATTGCCTTGCCAGTTCTTGTTCCAGATTAACGGTTTCGAGCCGATCTGACTCGTGGTTGCCGAGAAAACTCGCCGGAACCGAGCCGAAGTTTTGCGCGATTCGTGACTCACTGTCTACGTGTCATTCCTACGAACTTAAAATCCCCTTTGGAAAACTTCCCGCGGAACAGGCAGGCAGGAAGATACAAGTTCAAGTTCTTCTACATCACGCTTATCCGTCCTTGATGCTCTTGATGTCCGTCCCCGACGGTTTCCCTCAGTCGCCTGCAATAATCGCTGTCGCCCTCTCGCCAAGCGTCCCTCACTAACGCGCCGGCCCCCAGTGCGTGATACAAGAGCACGACTTCTGGAATAATCTGAAATTTGGATGGCTCCTGTCCAGTGGCGCAACTTGGATTTTCCACAGGGCGGAGGGCTAGGCCTCCGGCCAGGGGGCCTCCGACTTCAGGGCGCTTCCTCGTTCCTCAGATTGTATTGCGCATTGTGTTTGCTTCGCAACCAGAACAATGAGTGTAACTTTATGAATATGCATACAGACACACACACACACACACACACACACGCACACACAAACACACACACACATATATATATATATATATATATATATATATATATATATATATATATATATATATGTAGGGGAGAGTGGGGTAAGGCGCCCACTTCGGTAAAGCGCCCACCACCATCTAGCGGCGAAACTAAACGACGTACCCCCATTTTAGAATTCTTGATACGCAGAAGCCTTTCGGAAAGGCGGCGGGGTGGATTTTGGGCACCTGGTGAGTTCGAGTTAGTTACGGCGAAGCAATGTTTGTTTTCGTACGTCACGATGTAAAAAATACAGACATTAAGATTACGTTTGTGTGTATCTGGCCGTTAGCTTACGCATAGCAACATATGGTGGCAAAAAGCCTTGTGTAAGCGCATGTGTATGGTATGATCTATTTGCGTCGTTATTGTCTCGTCATCCTGATACGTTTGAAATAATTGCAAATGGCGCCTGTAGATAAAGCGCCCACCCCCAGGGTTGGGGTACAGCGCCCAGTGGGCGTTTTAACCGCACTTAGATGGGCGCTTTACCCTACATTCGTGCAAATAAAAAAAACATCCTTGCATCTATGCATTCTGGAAGTCAAGAGTTAGAATCGGTGCTTGGTTGGCAGTGGAGCGAAAGGACGTATGACAAAACTGACCGAGGGGTAGAAGGTCAGTATACTGTTTCCCCCTCCCCCCGCTTCAAAGTATGGTCTTGTTTTTTAATTAGTAAAATAATCATTGACGTGACGCAGACCGATGAGAGCTATCACCTTCATCCTAGTGCAAGATGATACTGCCTCTCCCCTCGCATATAATGATACGCATAAGGGCTGCGCTGATTTGTAATGATGCACCAACTTTCAGTAATGTCAGGTGTGTACTGTTGCAGATATCATGCCTTGAAAATACATAACGAAGACTACGTGGGCTATAAGTTATAAGGCAAGCTGAAAGTCTACAAGCTGCGTTGACTGCTCTAGGAAATGGCGAAAAGCTGAAAAGCGTGTCGACACGATACAGTATCCCCGCAGGACGCTCCGCCGCCATAGAGACAAGGTTGTCCGATCTGCAGGACGTCCGAAGCTCATCACATCAATGAATCAGATTTGTCATGTCATCAAATGTCATCAAAGACCAGACATCAATGAAGCATTTAAGGAGAAGCTTAAAAATTACATTTTGGAAATGGAGAAGACATTCTTTGGCCTAACGACTACCGATGTCCGGCGCCTTGCCCACGAGTTCGTCCAGATGGAAGGCATCACTAGCCGATTTAACATGGAGCAGAAGATGGCCGGGCGAGACTGGCTACGTTGTTTCCTTCAATGCCATCCTGATCTCTTTATCCGGAAGCCTGAGGCGACCAGTTTGGCTCGAACTGTAGGATTCAACCGCCCACAAGTGAAACGCTTCTTTGACAACTACGGAGAACAGCTCGACGCGTGCAAGGCGAACCCGATGCGAATATGGAACGCTGATGAGACAGGACTAACGACGGTACAGCAACCAGACTCTGTGTTGGCTACCAAGGGACAACGCCGAGTGGACAAGGTAACTAGCGCAGAGAAAGGTAGGACGGTGACAGTCATGTGCGCCGTCAATGCGTGCGGACAGTACGTCCCACCAATGCTGATTTATCAGCGCAAGAGGATGGTAGAAACACTTTCAAAAGGTGCTCCGCCTGGTTCACTAGCCATAGTAACATCCTCCGGCTGGATGGACTGCGATTCATTCTTGATGTGGCTCAAGCTCTTCGCAAGCGTCGTGAAACCCGAAACCCAGTGAAGAGGCAAAACGCATCCTCATTATAGATGGACACCAGAGCCACAAGTCACTAGCCGCTGTCGACTATGCCCGAGAGTACGGAATCGTAATGATTACTCTTTCGCCTCACTGCACCCATCGCATGCAGCCAGTGGACGCAAGTATCTACAAGGCACTGAAAAGTGCCTACAACACTGCTGCAGACTGTTGGATGCACTGCCATCCTGGCAAACGCATTACGGACTACCAGGTCGCGGAAATCTTCTGCGCTGCCTACAGCAAAGCTGCCACCATCGAGAAAGCTATCAACGGTTTCCGGTGTAAGGGTCTGTGGCCCCTGGACACTAGCATCTTCACCGAAGAAGACTTCGCTCCGTCAATGCTAACTGAAGAGGAAGATCCCCACTGTCCGGATGGTCCTGCGGGTGTCTGTGAGCAGCAGAGCAGGACGTCCTCTGCCGTCCAGACAGAGCAGGACGCTTCCAACAGCACCAATTTTATCGTCTTAGGACAGCAAGCGGAGGCAACAGCGCATTCCGTGCAAGACTCAGCGACTACGAGCAGTGCTTAGAAGAGGACCTGTGAGCAGGCCCCGGGGTTCTGTGCGTCAATGGCTATGCCTAGCACCTCAGCTTCAGGCTTAGCTGACATTTTTTCGCCAGTCAAAGCAGCGGTCAGAACCAGAACGAGGAAGGCGGAGAAGGCCGAACTCCTCATTTCTGCACCATACAAGAGGCGTCTCGAGGAGAAGAAAAAAGTGCCAGCAGTGAAGAAGAAAGCCAAGAAAAGCACAGTGCGCAACGATAAGAGTGGCGATATCACTTGCTTCGTCTGTGGCATGCTCTTTAGGCGCTCTTGTGAGCGCTATATCCAATGCATGGAGTGCAGCTCCTGGGCTTGCGAACCGTGCACAGATGCAGACGAAAAGCAGAAGTCGTATGTCAGTGACATCTGCCGAAAAACCTGCAAAAGCAGCCGTAACTACCGGTGGAAGTCATTCGTGGAAACAGCAGGATCGATTTTGTTCTAAAACTTAACATTTTTTCGTTCTTTATGGCAGTCCTTCTTCGGTGATATACGATTGTAGACTGGCGGGTGGCAGTGGGAAGCCACGATTTTGTTTGGTAGATACGATGGTTCATTTCTGAGGAACGCGATATTGAGTTCTTGTCCTCACACGTTGTAGCGAGCGAAGAGCCTTTGGGCATTCCGTTTCTGCACGGGGGGGGGGGGTTCAGGTCTTGTTTCTACGTGCACATATGTATTCTAGCAAGTTTACTTTGCAAGAAATGCCTGCTGATAGACCTTTTGTGAAGGAATACACACTGTTACGTTTGAATCACTTAAAGGCATGCAATTTTGCCAAAACAGACCAAGTTTGTCTCTCGTGGTGCCAACGAGACTTCGATAACAGTAAATTTTGGCAATCAAAATAAAACCATAGCTAAATTCTCCCGCTTTCAACATTGAAGAGGTCGAAGTTAGGTGAGCTTTCCGTTTTGAGATGGCTAGAGTTACTGATGTGCTACTGTTTACGCATCGGGTCCAGAACTCCTTGGTTTTGCTGGCAAACGTGTGCTTGGAATAACAACACATATCGTGAATGCTTATTCACCCTTTCGAAGGAATAATATCGGAGTAAGGTACAGAATCTCGCGGTTATGGCGGAGCTATGGTTGGGGGCGTTTTGCCCCACACCAGCGGGCGCTTTACCCCATATAGGGGGTAAAGCGTCATTTTAAACCGCTTTGGGAAAAACGATTTTAATCTATTTTAGAATCATTCCTTCAAAACAGGTGTTTTACAACAGCTAGCCAATTTATCAGAGCTTCTTACCATACCCTTCATTTCTTTGCAGCATTGCAACCACAGATGATATTGCCGTTTTTCCTTAACCCTATTTCCGGCAGGGGGGGGGGGGGGCGGAATCCGCCTCCCTCGGGTTTTTTGCTTGCCGATTCCAGACTTTTTAACGCAGCTTCACGAAACTTGGTGAATTTTCCTAGCTATTCCTTCTACGCGCCGTGACAAAATTTCGAAATTCTGTTTTGCTCAGGGGCGGAGCCAGGCAACGTTTTTGTGAGGCACCTCATGCCATTTTTGGCCATGATGAGGGTAAAAGGAAAATGTCTGCCAAAAACAGAGTTTTTAAGATAGAACTTAAAACTTTATATGAATGTATAGCTAAATAATTGGGCAATGTGCATATTAATTTTGTTTATCTGAAGTCACTTTACAAGGTCAGGTCAAAGTCAAAAGTCAAAATTTGTTTTTTCGCAATAATTTCGGCGCCGTTTTTTCAAATGCCAAACCCGGAACAAATATGACGCAGAAGGGTGCCCTCTACTTTTGTACCAAGTTTCAGCTCGATATCAGGTCGGGTCACGGAGCTATGACTTAAAATGTCAGTGCGCGTACCCTATATCGCAAAAGCCAAAAAATGAATTTTTTGGAATAGAGTGAATTCAATCGATTAAAAACGTTTACAGACAATCTTGAATGCACATGACATCATTCCAGGTGACCCCAAGGTCACTGGATGTCATTTAAGGTCAAAGGTCACAAGTTGATCTGAAGAACGTGTGACCATGACAGTTCCCCCTTTTTTATGTCCCTGGCACCGCCTATGCTAACATTATACAAACATTGTAATGCGGTTTGTACTTCTTTAGCATAACATGACTAGCAGAAGCTAAAAAAGTGTTTTGGCCTCTTTTTTTCATTCCGTTATTAGAAAACTAATCCCCCTATTTTTGAAACCCTGTGAACGCCCATAAATTTTCTCAAAATTTCAAATTTGCATACCCATGGTAAAAGCCCTATCCATAATCTCTCGATTCATGCCAGTTTCATCGAAATCGGTCGATAAACAACGGAGTTATAAGAAGTCAAAAAGTATCCCCCATTTTGACATTTTTGTGTCCCTGTATCCACAAATTTCAAAATTTCTAAAATTTCTTTGGATAAAAATGTAGTTCACGTGACGGCAAATCGATTGCCGTTTGTTGCGACGAAATCGGACAAGTAGTTCTCGAGATCTCGGGGGGGCCGAATCCGCCCCCATAGGGTTAAGGTGTGCGCTTTACCCCACTCTCCCCTATATAGGGGAATGCATGTGCATCCGGAACTGCAAAAGGTGCATCCCAACCCATCAATGCATCCCCAGCTTTTTGACATCACCATGGTTAAGTCAATGCTCATTTCCACAACGGTTGCAATCCTGTCTCAACATATCTACAAAGTTAAGAAGGGTAAGTGTATGATATTTTATGGCCTGTTTGATGTGTAATATTGAAATACACTATTATTATTTTTCCAGACCATGTTAACATTTTTAAAAGCAGTATGCATCTTGGGCTACATTTCCTTTTGAAATTCACACAAAACATTATTGGCTTCACCATAGTGTCGCCCATGGCGTTCCATGAGTACCTACCCTCCATGCCTCCCCATATCCATGGCAAGGATACATGATGCATCAGGATGCTCAAACCATTTTTAATTTCCAGAAATATGAAACGCCATCTAAACAGTCTGAAAAACCAACTAAGGCTAGTGCTTCTGTAAAAGACATTATTATGTTGTCACATATTGGGATACGTTTTGTTTTAAGCAGTCTGTAGCAATGACCTGAGACGATGAGTACATAATATTTCATACATGAAAGATGTCCTGTAACAGCACAAGCTTTGATCACACATTCAGGCTGAGACTCAATTATCAGTGTATGACAAAACGGAAGTAAGTTTAATAACTCAAGCATTACACTGTTGGTGCTAGGGCAAGCGGATTTTACAACAATGCCAGCAGAATTGTTCAGCTTAGGTTGAAAAATTGCAATCACAAAGTTTTGCACAAAGTGAAAATGTGTCGAAACAATGCCTGAAATTCTCTAAATTATTGGGTACTTCCTCGTGGCCTGAGTCTGGCCTGGTTCAG
This sequence comes from Capitulum mitella, assembly GCA_030062745.1. Classification (NCBI taxonomy): domain Eukaryota; kingdom Metazoa; phylum Arthropoda; class Thecostraca; order Pollicipedomorpha; family Pollicipedidae; genus Capitulum; species Capitulum mitella. The sequence goes on from CP099843.1 coordinate 27,640,510, forward strand.
GAAAACCATGCTTGCTCCAGTGTCCTCAGGTAGGCAGCAAAACCCGAATGCTAAAGAAATCACTCACGTTGCTATGCTTTGTCGTGCACTTTTACGGTGCTTTCGCATAACATTCACGAAGCCAAGACCCTATATAATTTAGGGTGGTTCCAAAAGAAACTTGCACATGGCCAGGGCATAAGCGCTTGGTCTCTGGTCTGTATATTAAGAAAATCACCGCTGGGAATTTTTAGTCGTACGTCTTTAGCATGCGAGTTCGCAATGTTGAAACGCAAAGCCGCCGACGACCGGCGTTGCAGTCTCGGTTGGCCGCGTGGCGTTGGTCGCCGCAGCTAACACCGGGCGTGGAGAATGACTATGTATCGGGGAATGATACTTCGAATGCTCCATAAAATCAACTGATACGGGTATGAAACACCCTGGGACGCAAATTTTACCTGTACAATTTTGCGATTGATCCTTCAAACGGATTAGCAGTTGCAGCAACATGAATAATCGAGATTCCACCAATACGTCAATGCTCAATGGTAGCGATGGCGTAAAATGCAAATAAATAGTCGTGTATCGTTTTGCATCAAGGTCAAGAGTGTCATCTTCCCTGTCCGGTGTTTTGGATGTCAGCAGCATTCAAGCGTGAGTCAGTACCAACTAAGAAGAGAGTAAAATTAACGGTAATGGCTATTCCGATAACAGTGCATGCCATAATTATCCTGAAATATTAGATGCGAACTTCAGCAATCGGGGTTGATCACCATGAGTGCTAGGGACGCCATCCATGATTACGAAGCTAGCTGAGTATGTCGTCTGAAGTTATCTAATGTTACAACACCGCAAACGCTCTTCGTTTTCCCATTTTTCGCCAATGACGCAGCACCCACCGAAATCTGGACTTTTGTGGCGCTGTACTGCTAATCCGTTCGGAGTATTAGTCTGAAAATTGCATAGGTGAGTTCTACGGCCAAGAATTCGTCGGAACGGTACGAATTGATATCATCAAGCGTTCAAATGTGCTATACTCCGATACATGGTCGTTCTCGCTCACCTCTTGGCCGCTGCCTGGTGTTAGCTGCGGTGACCGGCGCCGCACAGGCTATGGAAACTGCAACGCCGGGAGTTGGCGTTTTTGCGCCTGAAGTTTACGAGTGCGCATGCTCAGAATTATTTTGCTTAATCTTTTCACTAGTCAATGCTGGAAATGGAAAAACGTCCCCACGCTAGCATGGGTGGGCCATAACATCTATTTTTAACCTCCCTACTATATACATATTTATGTGTGTATATATATATATATATATATATATATATATATATATATATATATATATGTGTGTGTGTGTGTGTGTATGTGTGTGTGTGTGTGAACTTATATATATATGATTATTTATACATTATAATTAATATAACCATAATATAATAATATAGCTATAGCTAATATAACTGTACTAATAATAAATGAATATAACTTATATATATATATATATTATAATCCCTTATGTATATACACTTAAATACACACTTCTTCTGATATATATATATATATATATATATATATATATATATATATATATATATATATCTTATATTTATATTATTTTTACATATATGCGACGGAAGAACGCAGCGGCAGAAAAGTGCGTCCACGGAAGTGAGAAATTAACCCTTTTCGCTTTCAATGTGCTGTCTGACAGCGATTTTAGTTTGTTAAAGAAAGTCACACAGTGTTAAGATGTTATCGGATTTGGTGGCTTTTAAAGAAGGTTCATGCCATTTGCAAACTCACGGAGGCCTCGATCGCAGCTCAGACGGTCCCCTTGTAGGTCAGCGAAGGTTCTGAACCACACCATATACGTTAAGGAAGGTAAAGGTGAAAAAAACACATCCCACACAAATAAGAAATTAAATCAAAACTCTTCGCTCTTTATTACATTCGTGGACAATAGTTTCTCTATAAAACTCTGTTAAGTGCCATCAGATATGACGGCTTCTAAAACTGAGAAGAAGCTTTTCTCAGCTCAGCTCGGGTCGTTTTTAGGTCAGCGGCGATCTTCCTTGACAAGTCAGCAAAGGCTCCATTTGTTGCCGAGAGGACACAACGACTTGTTAAGGGGCCTGTGCTGTTTATAGGCCAGCAGAAGCCCCTTTAGGAGGGTAGGGATCCTGTACTGCCAGTTAAAGACCATTTGATACGACGCCTTGAACCACTTTGCAGACCGGGAGCTGCTAGGATTCCTTCAGAAGCGTGCAAGGGTCCTTTTAGGGGCTAGTGTTCGGGAAACTTTACATGATTGCCTCTACAAGTCCTCAGGGGCCTGTCTACAGGCAGCAGAGGGGAGGCTACCCCTTCCACAGGGCAAAGGGACATCCCGTAGAGCCAAGCTGCAGGTTGTCCCTTGAGGGACTTTTTCACATCACACTTCAGAGACAGACGCTTTGTTGAAGGGCGCAGTGCCCTTGCTTCGCTAGTATGGCCTAACCTCCAACCATTATGGGCAAGTCCAACGGTGGTATGCTCGTCATATACCGTCGCTGTGTGTCTATTTTTTTTGTTGATCTCTCGGCTGCGTTGTGGGCCGCCGGCTCGGGCTTTACACGTTGAACGTCACACCGGAGTGCGCTGACATGGCGAGTTAGCGTTAGCTACACCGTTTTTACTTGCATTGGTCGTACTGTTTTAAGCCTTTCTCTGTGATGATGTTAGACAATAGAGCGGCATGAAACCAACGGGAGGCCATCTTAAGGCCCGTACGCGGGCCCTTCGCAGGACTGCTGGGGTCCCTGCACGCCGGAAAGGACACTGCAGGTCAGGAGTCTTCAAATGCCATTAGGACTTCTTAGTCATTAAGGCAACCTTAGCTTCTTTAGCTGCGCGTAGTGCACAGGGGCTCCTTTCAACCCAGAACCGGGGCCCCCTCATTTGGGCCGAAGGGGGCCTTTTCCGTGCTCAGGGGCTTCAGCCTCCTAAGCCCCCTCATCTCCCCTTCTTGCCTATGTTTCCGGCTCCAAACGACCCAGTTCAAAACTCTCCCACGTATTACCAACGTTCAATATTGTTGGGGCTCGGCGTTTCAAGCTGTGGAAACGTAGTGACGTCATTTAAAAACGTAGCGATACGTTCCTGCACCTGTACTTCCAACGCAGCCTTCCTTGAAAGTGTGCATTTGTTTTGGCGTCGTTTCGAGCGGGCAAGACGCGGGACTGTTACTTCGTGTTGAGCGCAGTTATGGAGAGGGAACCGGCTGGCCCGTGGTACTAGAATATTTTTCTGGAGCTTAGAGTCATACAGCACGTGAAAGAAAAGTGCATTTTCCTTGCAGGTACAGTTGGTTTCACGTTGTGAAAAGAACTGGTGGTCAGTGGCCAAAATTTTGGTAGTTTTTCATGTTTGTGCAATTATTTTTATTTTTTTTAGCACGTGTATTTCGTTCATTTGTGGAGTGTATCTCATTGCAATATATAATAGCCTAAGCACCCGACAAATGGCCTGCACACAGTTAGCATACCTGAAGTGTGGCAAGTCATCTGTCTTGCTGTCGTGTTATCTTAGTCACCTTTTTGACAGCAATGCCAAAGGCTTACCTTTCCCTTCCCAGTCCTGTAGCTATAATGTATGTATATTGGTTTGTTTGTATGTTGGTTTGCTTGGTTGTGGCATTTTAGCATTGATGTTGACAGGAATTTTAGTGGCCATGGATTATGGTCCTTAAGTATAGTCTCAGCTTGCCATTGCTAGTTATACCTAGCATATTCTAGTAGCTAACAGCATGAACATTTGGGTGACTCCTCTTCTGACTAGTAAAACATAAGACTTTACATAAGTGACACATTGTTTTTTCACCATTTCATAGGCCACTTTTGCTATACATATAATACAGAAAAGCTCATAAACTTTCCTACAAAAGTGAGAAATGGTGACACTACCCATATGGTTGCTAAAGGAAATGGAGTTACATTTTGCTGTAGGCAGATGTGACCAGCATTGGTGGCACCATCTTGTTGATGCTGTCTTTACTCCAAGGATGCTGTATGTACTGCATAATGTTTGATGACATCATCAGAAAATGATACTCGAGGCTGTACACTGATAAGCAGATGTTCATGGGGTTTAATGATGTGCCAAAGGTGCAGCTACATATTGGAGGTGTGTTATAGGATACTAGAGGCCATAGGCCAATAAAGGGTGTAATTGGACTTGGCTCTGTCCAACAGAGGTAAGGCAGTGTGTTCAAATAGGTTAGTTAGGTTGGGTAAGGTTAGATTAGGTTAGGCTAGGTTATGTTGGGCATTGGAGTTAGGTTAGGCTGGGTTATGTTGGGTGTTAGAGTTAGGTTAGGCTGGGTTATGTTGGGTTATGTTAGAGTTAGGATAGGTTAGGTTAATGCTTGCTAAATCATGCTTAAATCTTGCTTGTTAAATCTTGCTTATTATTCATTGAGTTAGGTTATACAGATGACATTAGGCCTAAATATCTTCACCTTGGAAATTGTCCTTTTTTAATTTGTTACCACAGAATTACAGCAGAAGTTAGATGGACGAGTGGCACAGTGGTGAGTTACAGAGTGACAATATTATTTGGTGATTTTTTTCATTTTCTTCATTTTGTAATGGTATACAATAATGGAATGCCTTACAACTGTCTTTTGTATGATTTTTTTTATCATTTATGCTGTTTTTCACTGGAAAATAAGCACTTGGTGGAAGTGTAATATATGTCCTTTACTTTTCTTATGCATTGCACTGTGGCCATTTAGCATCCACGGGCAGGCTACAGAATGAAGTCCTATGAAGATGTTGATTGTTGTTGCTATTTCCATTGTTGGAAATGCATGTGATTTGCTCTTTCAGCCAGAGTAACTGAGGCCAGCAAGAAATGTGGTGCAGAATACAGTCAATGAAAGTCAGGCTTGTCCTTGATTTTTTTTGTACAGGGGTTGATTGATCTGTCCATTACATGTATTTAATTGACAGCTTTAGGATCTAGGGAAGTATTTAAGACAGCTCATTGTTAAGGTTTTACTAAATGTGACATTGACTGGCATATTCCACCATCTTCCATTGCTGGGAAGGTAAATGTAGCCCTGTTTGTCAGTAGAACTAGTGAATCAGTTAAGCCAAATGGGAATCCAACAGCTTGGCTTGGAAAGATGCTGTGGCTGCAGTTGGAAATAAATTTGCTGTTTTAGCTCATCAGTCAGAATTTTTTGGCATGGATGTATTGCAGGGAGTTATTTTATGTCTTATGATTAACCAGGTTTGGATTATGGAACCACTGATAGCTTGGGGTCATTCCATATGGAATTACACTCAAGTTGCCCTGACCCCTTTTGATTATGATGAAATTTGGTAGACATATAGTACCTACAGAGCAATGGAGCAAAGAACAGTGCATAGTCTTGGTTAACTTGTGAGGCCAAAATTGCAGGCCATGAAAGGCCAACATTTTTTACAGACATTTTAGTATAAAATACCTGTAATTGGTGATAGATCATCACAGGAAAATGTGATTAACATGATTCAATGCAGAGATATTTCAGTTTTTGTGAATGGGATTTTTTCTGTTAATATCACAATGGCCTTTGACCTCACCAGATCAAATTTAGCATGTTTGGGTATGGTCATGTTTTACTCTCCTGATCTTTGCAAAATTGCAGCACAATAAATGTCCTCTTATGTGCAGTAAGTGTGGAAAAACGTTTCTGACCAGATTTCACCTTTATCAGATATTTCCACTTGTATAAATGGCACCTGAGAAATATGCCTGGAGATTATTTAATGAATGGTGGTTGATTTTGCCTCTTTTGTTTGTCTGATTACACTGCAGTTTGGTGTTTGCAATGCTCGGCTTGTGTGCTTCACATCAGATTAGCCTTAAATCTTTTGATTTGAAAGGTCAAAGGTCATGACACCTCATCACCAACTAATCCCCTGCCATCCAGATTTGATCTGTATTTTTCTCCACTTTTTAATGGAAGTGGGTCTACCTGATGTTCTTGAATTCTAAAGCCAGCAGACATAATCTTAGTCATGCAGTGGTACCATTTGAAGATCATCTGATGTAATTGATTTTGATTGACCTGGGACGAGTTGTGATGACCATTGATTAAAGATTTTTAGGGCACTGTTTCCTATTTTCACATTTAGTTTTTCTCACCAGATTATCCTCATGTTGAAAATTTCTTTCATGTTCTGTGGAGGTCAGTGGCTTTGTAACATTCATTCCTTGAATTGGTAGGTTGGAAAACATGTATCGTGTATTCGTGCACATCGCCAGTTGCAACAACAGCACTTGCTCAAGAAAGAGGTATCACAGCATGTTATTCCTGGGAATAAATGTGAACTTTTGAATCATTGCCGTAAAAAACTTAAATCCATGGCCTGTTTGACTTTCAGATGGTCCCAATACATGACTAAGATTGTCTCTAGTGGCTTTAGGGTCCACGGATATTGAACGGACTCACTTTCATTAAAAAGCAGAATAAATACATGTGCCAAATCTGAATGTCATGGTTGACTGGTGACAATATGTCATGACCTTTGACCCTTGACATTTTAGGTGAAACAATTTCAGGTTAAGCTGACGCCCAGTGCACAAGCAGGACATTGTGCACACCAAACTGTTGCATTTTCAGACAAATATGAGGCACGAAATTAACAAACATTGTTTCAGGGCATATTCTTCAAGCACTGCTTGGCATTGCATGAGTTGAGATATAGCAAGAAGTTGGAATCTTCCCAGAAATGTTCTTCGCCACGCTTATTGCAATTACTAGGGCACCTACTGTCCTACGTTTTTGCGAGGATCAGGGAGGCAAAACATGCTTTGATTTGAATTCTTGATTTGACATAGTTAGGTCAGAGGTCGTCGCGAAGTAAACGGAAAAGATCTCCCATGTGTGAAAGTTGGAACATTTGTGCATCGAATCGCGCTAATCGCACTTTTCTGTGACGTTTCCTCACAGAACTTTGGGCATTTGAATCATGCACTGTCTTCAGAAACCGGTGACCTTTCATGACCTGTGACTTTGACGTCACAGGTTATCCGGGGCTAAAAATTGGCGGATGTCGTTCCTTCCATAGGTACTATGACCCTATCAAAACTGTGACCAGAATTGAAAAGGGTTGGGCCAAAAAGTCTCCAGTTTTGTGCGATTTGACGTGATGTGACCCATTGCTGACTGTTAATGTCATTCTATTGTATCTGCCATTGACGTATCAACACCAGAATTTTCTCCATTGAAATGAGGTGTTTGTTTATCTGTGTTTTTTTTTGTTACCCCACTACCTGGGCTGGTTCTCTGTGTACAGCAGCTCCTCCGGCTCTCCCCTTGGCCCACGGAGTACCCCAGGGGTCCATCGCCGGGCCAATCCTCTTCATCTTCATCAGCCACCTGCCCTCCTTTCTCTCCCACGGCCGCCTCCTGTCATGACCATATAGACCATGTCCCACCTACTGTCGTTGGCATGTCCAGTCTCAAGGTGCGGGTCGACGAGTCCATTTTCAATCGTCAAAGTTGGTTCCAGGCCAGCAGTTTAAAAATGAACACTGACAAGACGTACTTCACCGTTATTGGCACCAAGCCCTCCCTGAAAAAGGCAAGGCTTTCACATCAAATTATCAGGCTCAAGCATATTTCTCCATGTCAAACCGTAAGGATACTCGGAGTTCTCGACCAGCACCTGACATACGAACTCCACCTATCCATGGTGGTTCGGCGACATAGCGCCATCGTATCATCCCTCTACAAGATCCTCCATCACTTCACACCCGACGTCCTAAAGCTCCTTGTCCAAGCCCACGTCTTCCCACATATCCTATACTGCCTGATTGTCTGGAGAAGAGACACCAAGTGTCATCTGCACCAGGTTTAAAAAATGAAAATGAGCTTTGCAGCCAGGCTTGTGACAAAGTTGCGACGTTCTGAACATGTCAGCTGCTCTGGAATCATTGGACTGGCGGAGGGTGGAGGAGATGGCCTGCTAGCTATTGGCACAACCTGTTTTCTTTCTCTTCTGTTGCTTTCAGTTTTTTGTCTCTTATGCCATTCGGTGTGGAGGTTCCTATGGTGCTCCTTTGTCTGATTGGTTTTATTTCATTGTTATTTTATGGTTATCACATGGTGACCGTCTTCTTTCCCTGATCAATGTGCATTGCATGAAGAATGCCTCATTTTTCAGTCAAACTCAAACTTAACCCGTCCTCGACTGGGGGGAGGGCAGTTGACTGCCCCCCTGAGGTTTTTTTGGGATTGCGGGAGAAAGAACAAACACAGAGTCACGAGACTTTATGTACCTTTTACGTCATCACTTTTACATGTTGTTTCAAAATTTTGACCTCAGGTCAGGTCAGGTGCCTGACATAGGTCAGGTCAAGCAGACCTGTGTCAAACGGTTTAACGCCCTGTAACTTTTTCGCAAAACAAGATATCTCAATTATACTATCAGGGATTAGTGAACTTGATAGATGCAACAAATCTGCTGTCTCATATTTTTCGGGATTTTCCGGGTCATTGACCTAAGGTCAAGCCCATTTTTAATACATGTCGTTTTTTCGGAAATTGACGGAATATTTCATAACATTTTTAGTGTGGAGTCAAGCAGAAATCTAGTTACCGTCATTGGGCAAAGTATCATTGGCTTCCAGTCATTGACCTGAGGTCAGGCCACGAATAACGGTAGTGAGCCAAAATGTACCACTGTCAAAATCAGCGATGAATTTCTCAGAATGGGTAGAAAATGGCAGAAGTGACTTGCACAGACGTGATTAATACTAGGAACCTCAAAAAGTTTCAAAAGTAGCGTATTTTGGAAACAAACAGGCTCTCGCGAATAAAGCTCCGCCAATTGTGCAGATTGGTAACTAATGGTTTTTTCCAAAATTTGAGCATGAGAAACCATCGCAAGAACCACTAAGATCAATAAAATGTACATAGATCGTCTTTTTCGCGAAAATAAAGGAACGCTAGAATTAGTTCCCGTCAATTTGTTACCGCATACGGTAGCGGCGCACGCCTACAGCTGCCGCGAGAAATGCCGTGTCTTTAACTCAACGTTTCGGCGTATATATTAAACAAATCTAGGAAATTTGACGTCTATCGGCATCCGCGGACCTTTACTTGTGCGCTGGTGCTTTTACCTATGCGTTTTTAGTCAGAGCCCTTGAGATTCAGGCCATTTCTCGGTCTCATGCAGTCAGCTATAAGAAAACATATATAGCGCGTAAATTGCTGACATATTATCTAAAACTAAAAAATGAGACCAGTTTCGAGCTCTACTCGTCACGAGCTTTCCAGCGGTATGTTTATTTTATCGTGCGATCAACCGTTCGTGAGTTAGAGGGGGGCGGCCAACTGCCCCCCCCCCCATCGCCCATGTGCGAAACGGACCGACGGTCGTGCGCGGGTTAATTCCATGTGACCTGTTCTGAACTGAAGTGAGTAGTGCAGTGCTGCGCACTAGCACACCGTTCTCTGCTGGATAATTCACGTGTCTGTATGCTTGGACCACCTGCAGACAGCGCTTATGTTTCCTCCTTGCGATTCCGGCGCTAACCACGCCCTGCTGTGCTGCCTCCAGCCATGCCGACCAACAAGGAGGAGTCGGAGGGCGAGATGGAGCGGGAGGAGAGCAGCGGCAGCGACTCGGCGTCGTCGCACGGCTCCGACACGGACACCTCCGACCTGGACCTGGACCAGTGCCTGGTGCGCAAGAACGAGTGCCTGGACCACCTGTACGAGCTGGAGCAGCAGTTCGCCGCCATGAAGGAGCAGCTGTTCTCGGAGAAGCTGGCGCTGCTGGACGACCGGCTGGCGGCGGTGCGCGACGGCACGGCGTCCGAGTTCCTGACGCCGCTGCGTCAGCTGGAGGAGGCGCACCGCACGCGCCAGGAGGTGACCCTGCTGCTCAAACGCTACCGGCTGGCCAACGCCCAGCACCGCTACGACTCGGAGATGCTGGCCGCCGAGCAGAACTGGCGCAGCAGCAAGGGCATGCTGTACGACCAGGTGCGCCAGGAGCTGGAGGAGCGCGCGCGTCGCCTGGAGGAGGACCGCCGCCACGTGGACATCGCCTCCGACCTGTGGGTGGAGGAGCGGGCGCGCCGCCGCGGCCGCCGCGCCAGCCAGGCCGAGGACGGCAGCCGCAAGAAACGGCCCGTCACCGTCACCGGCCCCTACATCGTGTACATGCTTTCCGACAGCGACGTGCTCGAGGACTGGGCGGCCATCAAGAAGGCGCTCTCCGTCACCAAGCGCAAGTCGGAGGTGAAGATCTTGCGCGACGTGAACGCCCTCTGGGGCTGCTGAAGGTCGGCGCCGCCCGGCGCTCGGGCCGCGTCTGAGAAGGGCCGGCGGACCAGTTTAGCCGCAGGGCGGCGGCCGGGTCGCCGGAGAGGAAGTTGGCGCCTGCCCGTGTCGAGGTCGCGTGAGACGTGCTTGGCGCGCCGTGAGCCGAGCCGGTCGGGACACCGGACAGGCGGCCGGCGGCTCTCGGCCCACTGTGTCGGACGTGCGCGCCGCTGTGACGTCACGGTTTCGGCGTGTGCGCCGCTGTGACGTCATCAGACTGCGGCGTTCTGAGGACCGTAACCCGCGGTGATCGATTGTGCTAGATTTTTAGTTGGTTTTTCGTGTCCGGAGGAAGTTCTCGCCATTGCTTGTGTTGCTGTATGCTCATGTGTTGATATACAAGTGACGGTCATCAAAATCGTTTCTGTGTGCTGCAGTGGACAACATGCGCCGTGTGATTGGAATGTTTCGTCCATGAACCAGTCAATAACAACATCTTATCGGTAAATCAAAAGTTACCGAAAAAGCTGTTCCATTCGCAAGGACGTACCGCATGGTATACCAAGAATTCATAACTTCCCTGTTGCACAGTAAACCATGCTTTGGGAAAATCATGTGCTAAGTGACAACTGATGAGCAACAAGACACCGGCTCGTCTCCTAGCAGGCTAAGCGTTTACCAGTGTACCAGGAGACCTCGGTTCTGACGGGGCTGTTGATACACCAACCACGTCGCTATAAGGTGCTGAGTGTTGGCAGAAGAGCATGACAGCCTATCACCGACGGCCTGAATAACAGAAACCGTGGCACGAGTTATGGGACTGTGGCCTCAACGTTGTATAAATTTTGTGTTGCAGGTCAATGGGTGGAGCTTTTGTACTTGGAGACCCTACTGGAGATGCTGGGAGGGGATTTTACGTAAGATTACGTCGAAAGCCTCGTACTACCAAAGTATTGTAAAATCCAGTATTGTAAATGTTCAGTGCATCTTGGAGGATCCTAACATCTGAAAGCTATACCGCTGATACGGCCCATGTGGCTAGAAATGGTGAACATGACGTGCGTTCCAGCACTTCAAACTATATCTGGATTTTGAGGCTTATCGTTTCTCAATCCCAGTTAACAGAACACATGTCGTGGCAACAAGAGAAAAAAAATATGAAAATCCACCTTTGATCTAGATAAAACAATGCAGTTTTTTTAAATGACTTCATGTATTCGTGAGTACGGAGGGGGGGGGGGAAGGGCATCGAGGCCACAGTCCCAGTTCGTTGGAAAAGGGGACCAACATGGTTTTTGACCCACCCCGTTTTCGGACAAAAAGGTTTCATTTTTCTCTCGGAAGACAAAAAATACATGATAATTGATAAAAATGGTGAAACGAGATGCCCGAAATCCAGGAAAATTAACATTTTGGTGTATGTTGGGTTACACGGATGGATATTCGCTCCTACCCCCTTAGCATATGGACTGGATCCACCCTTGTCCGAACGGCTCAACCGGCATTGGTCTTAAGCAGCCGCGAAACGCGGACTTGTCTCTGACAGCAAATAACTACCTCTACGTGTTTTTATTTTGCCCTCCTGATGTGGTAGCTAATACTGTGGCCTAATACGGCGCATGAGATCCGAATGGTATGCGGTTGGTTTATGCAATGGACAACTAATGACTTGTGTCACGTCTTTGGAAACTGTGGGGCGCTAGGCGCGGGAACGTAGTACGCTGCTGAGGACATCCGTCCGTAAAACAGGGTCAGGACAGAGGTGAGGACCAAGCAGTATACACTGACTGTGACACTATTGGACGGGGAGCGTAACTTCGTAGTCTGTTGTAACGATTGAGACCATTCCACTTCATACCTTTGCATTGTTTCAGGTAACCTGTCAAAATGGATGATGAAGCGGAAACATACAAGCTATGGAAATGCAGAAAAACTGTCATGCAGGTAAACTGGTGTATGTTTCATGCAAGACCACATATGCCCCTAATTTTACACTTAAAGGTTAATTAGTTATAACGTCTTGTGTGTCAGATACAGGTCTAATGTTAAAAACACATGAATAAGCTGTTTGTTTTTTGGTGCACCTCATCAGATTATTTGAGTATTGATGTGTGTTTTTGTGTGATACCTAATTCATGAATCATACAGTTACTTCCTATTTATGTCATTTGGACTGAAATCTAATGCGGTTTTTGATGAGTTGTTGGCTGAGTCATGATCACTGGCAAGCCATTTGGTGCACAATTTTTTATATCAGGTTCAAGCTACATTAATCTTACTTTGCACACTCCTGGGAGTCCAAATTGTCTGTCACTTATCCAGGGGCAGATTCTTGAGAACCCCCCTATGATTTTGAGATTTTGGAAAGCTAGGTAAATGAGAATAACACCAGTAGAAACCCTATTAAATTTTATGAAGAAGAATGCTTATTTATTGACTATTAGTTACTATTAGGGGTCAAGAGGTCAAATAAGGTCATGCTGTGATGTCTAAAATCTGTGGGCAGGTGAAAGAAATATGGCAGTACTTTAAACTGATCTTGGGTCCTGAACAGTGTGGAAAGGGCCAAAAATGTTTTTTGATGATTGAAAAACAATTTTCTGCTCTTCAGTTCATGTCAGGTCAGCAGCCATTGGAATATGACACTGATTTATGTCAAAACTGGCATTCAAGTAAAGGTACTTCAGGCATACATTTTGGAAATGGAATTTTGCTCAGATGTGGCAAGTTTTATCATAAAAAGACTGATAAGAGGTCTTTTAAAGTCATATTAGATCAACAAAGGGCATACCTAACAGCACTCATATTCTGAAACTGGGTAAAGGTATTAATGTCAAACAAATGTCATTTGTTTTTACAATATATACAGTTGTATACAGTCACAACATTGCTGTAATCATGCTAATGTGTTTGTTGAATGATTTGTAAGTCAAGAACAGGTTAGGTCAGGACAGGTTAAAGGATAATAATAGGCAAAAGTGTCTGTTTCATACCTGAAATCACAGTGCCACAAAACAAAGCAAACTGTTGAAACATGTCTGAGATCATAAGGCAGCCTGACATCACTAGAACAAATGCTTGTTTGGTCAATACAGTCATTCAGGGTCATCCTACATCAAATGAATTATTGTTTGTACCTCAAGAAAAACAAGATTTCACATGTGGAACCAATTCTTTGTGTTGTTGTAAAACATTTAAGAAATTCTTTGGCATTCCAAGTGACAAGTGACCTTTAAAATGATATTAGGTCATGCCAGATTGCATATGGTTATGTCACTCCCAAACCTTCATGGCCATTAACTGAAATGTGCATGTATTATGCCCCACCAGAAGTGAATGGCAAATGCATTCCTGACCATTTTGCAATATGTTTGATTTTATTACTAGTTGATCTGACCTCAGGTCACTGATCCCTCCCAGATGGTGTGATGCATCATCCATTGAGTGTAGCAGATTATTTGTATCCTTTTTCTTATCCAGAAAAGTCTTCTGTAAGAGACGGATTCTGGCAGAAAGACCAAAAACATTATTTTGGTATGGTTTACCTGAAATTCAGATCAGGTAGTTTTCTGAGAAGTCAAGAATGTACATTTTGTAGAGAATAAGTTGAGGATTTGTGTAGTGTTTTCTGTTTGTCAGTATGTAGTTTTGATGTTCATCAGCATGCTCTTGAACTTTTTACATGCCTTTGTTAAAGGTCAAGTTGGTCAGTAACCTGGTATGATTTAACTTTGAAATTTTGTCACAAAATGTAAAAATGCACTAGCAGCTACTAAAGATTCCATTCTTTTAGTCCCTTCTTTTTAACCTGTGTGTCCAGAAAACCTGATAGTGGGTCTCAAGAACCCCCCAGATGATCAAAGATCAAAGTCATGGTGCATCTCTGCCTCAGCTGTGCCATGCATTGACCACAGTTTGCAGTGTGCCATAGTGTTGCAATATTTCATGTGTAACTGTATTGCAGCTCTGCCATGATCGTGGCTACCTGGTCACACAAGATGAGTTGGACCAGACACTGGACCAGTTCAAAGAACAGTTTGGAGATAAACCTAGGTATGTACTGATTGTTTCCAAATTTAATTGCAGGATGTTTCATGGGTGGTGGTCTTGGTCAGCTCTAATTTGCAGTATTATAGTAGTGAGCATGCAGCAAAAAATAGTAGTTTAAATATTGGTTTCATGCGTGCTAAAATTAAGTGTTGCATCCCAGACCAATGAAACTAATAACATTGCAGGTTTCCATTGTTATATTATTGTTTATTATTGGTGTCACATACTTGCACAAGACAGAAACTCATTTTCTCATGAGAGGGAACTTCAAGAATTTGCAGTGTTACTCTGGGCTCCTAGATGCATGGTAACTGGGACAAATTATCACTGGTCCAGTTTATTACAAAATGCACTTTGAATTTAGCAAAGAACATTTAATAAGTATGTCTGATAAGCTAAACTCCAGTGTTTTTTTTTGTGATTTGTTGAGAGCACACACAGATTATGTACAGAGAGTCCATTTTAGATGACTGCCTAGTGTTTCATCTCCAAAGATAGTCATTTCAGACAGCCATGCTGGTATGTTTCAGTGAGAGAAGACCAGCACGCAGTGATCTCATCATCTTAGTGGCTCACACGGATGATCCGACAGGTGAGTCCATCTGGTCTGGTTATTGCGTTGGGTGTGTTCATGTCACGATTCCAATGGAGGGGCATCTTGTTATGGTGGCAAAAGATGGGTGTTTGTGGTGTCCATTGCTGTGCCTCAAATGCGGTCTGCACATTTTGGCCGATGAATTTTGCAGCAGTCCTTATCCTTTGTCTTATATTTGACTGTTTCATTGAGCAGGCGGCTCGCGTGTTTATCTGTACGTTGTATCGGCGCACTGTCTGGGCTTTCTTGCCTGCGACATCACATTCCTGGTTGTGCCTCTGAAACGCTTGTTACAGTCTTCTTCCTGTCTCAGGTCTGGTATTGTCTTTCGGTATTGGGAAACGGGTCTGGGAAGAGCGTGGGAAAAATCCGAAAAATCATCAGCTCTGCTGTCAGGGCCATATTTGATCGTTCCAAATTCCAGCATGTGCCGGATCTGAGACAGAGACCTGGCTGGATTTCATCTGATGAACTGTACTAACACAATATACTCCACCTGTTAATCCCATTATATATATATATATATATATATATATATATATATATATATATACATACATACATACAAACATAGATACATACATACATACATACATACATAGGAGATAGGAAGATAGATAGATATATCGTTTTACGTTACGTTCTGCCCATCTCCTATCTATTGCAGTTATTTTTGTCGACTTTATTGCTCATTTTTCTTTAAAACCAGGAGAAAATATTGACGGGAGGGCCAACCAACATTGGAGGGGCCCAAATCAACATTGGAGAGGGGCAGGGCCCTCTCAGAGAATACAAACCGACACCTGCGTTAGATAATGCAGGAGTGACAAAGCAAACGATCAAATACGGTTCCCCGGGGTAATGATTTGCATATGTGGGTCATTGTTTGAGATTTAAATAGTTTTTTGTGGTTGCTGTAAGAACTGAAAAGCAGAGTATATGGCGGACCAAATTTTGTATCAGCAAGCTCTTTATTGGTTAGGCCATGCGACAGTAGGATATGGTTCCTGGTCTCCTTGAGTGAAGTCAATGTTTGCAGTTGTTATGGTATGAAGGTGAGATAATAAAAAGTATGTCTATATGTCACAAACATGTCACATTTCAGTATCACACAAAAAAGTACGTCGCATTTGTCTTTGGCATATTGAAATGTGTCATCGTACTCCATGCCAGTTGTGTGTTGACTGGACAGTGAAAAACTAACTCAGTCAACATGTGTTGACTGGACAGTGAAAAACTAACTCAGTCAACAAAATCCTCCAGAGTGTATTGGCGAAATAGCGTTTGGAGAACGTAAAGGTGGTCGTAATGTTATGTCAGAAGCAAATGGCAGGTCGGGTTTTCGGCTGCCCACTCGTTAATGCCGTCCAAAACAAATGGCGAAGCATGTTGACGACTCCTCACTCATCACCCTGTCAAGGAACGTTATGTGCCTTGCTAACCTATTGTTCTCAGTATCATCAACACGTTTAGCAGACAGCTGACTTCACTGTCACCTGTTTGTGCTAGGCCATTTCGGAAGATGCTTCCAAAATGCCTGTCTTATTTCAGCGTAATTGATTGTATAATTTATAGTTTGTGTACTGCAGGTACCGCCGTGTGATATGTACCTCTCACAACGTCTTTTTCATGTCTTGCATGTTGTAACTGCAAGATTTGTTGGTGACATCAAAGCGATGGCTGCAATTAACCCGCCCGTTTCATTGCACTGTGCAGTACACTTTATTCTGCTATAATACGTCACAGGTTCATGCGTCCAGTCAGCAGTTGATTGCCGCCCTCCTTCCGTTCCCAGACCAGATGTTCGTGTTTTTCCCGGACGACGCCAAGATCGGCATCAAGACGATCAAGACGTACTGCCAGCGGATGCAGCAGGAGAACATCTCGCGCGCCATTATCGTCGTTCAGGCGGGCATGACGCCGTCTGCCAAACAGGTGGGCGGGAGGGGATCGGCGCGGCCACCATATCACCAGCGGCGGCGCTCTGGCGCCGGCCGGGAGTCGCGTTGACCGGAGCCTTGCTTGTGCTACGTTACTGTCAGTCGGAGCCTCACTGACAGGGCTGCTGTTTGCCGACCGGAGCCTTACTGACTGTGGGCTGCATCGCCGCCGGCCGGAGTATTACCGACTGGCGTCACCTCGCTGTCCGGTGGCGCCGTGTGACACCGTGACGCCGATGAGCTCAGCGTGACGCGTGACGTTCCTCGCGCAGTCGCTGGTGGACATGGCGCCCAAGTACATCCTGGAGCAGTTCATGGAGTCGGAGCTGCTGATCAACCTGACGGAACACGAGCTGGTGCCGGAGCACGTGGTGCTCACCTCGGAGGAGAAGCAGGAGCTGCTCGGCCGGTACCGGCTCAAGGAGAACCAGCTGCCGCGCATCCAGAGCGGCGACCCGGTGGCGCGCTACTTCGGCCTGCGCCGCGGCCAGGTGAGCTGCCCGCGCGCCGCCTGGCCGGACGCCGTCAGCGACGGGTGGCCGCTGGACCTGTGCGACGGGGTGTGGTGCAGGGGATCCGCGCGCGGGGGCGGCCGACATTCTACCTGGGTGATAGGCAGGCGAGTCCGTTTATGATGCGTTTTGGTCAGCGAGTTCACGCGTTGTTTCAACCAGCTGAAATATTTCTTGTAGCGAAGCAATGGAGATGCCGGACGCATCAACTGTTTCCAGTTATCTGGTTTGCTGGTATGTATTGATGTCCAAGTTTACCTTGTCACCGTGCCGGCACGCGCGTGAGGTGGACGCGCGATGCCGGACCGGCTGGTTGTTCCTCTGCGCTGGCCTGACTCGGCCGCTCGGTTTCAGGTGTGCAAGATTATTCGGCGCTCGGAGACGGCCGGCCGGTACGTGTCGTACCGGCTGGTCTGCTGACACAGCTCGCGCCCCGCCACCGCCCGCAGAGGCCCGGCCCGGCCGGCGCCGCCCCGGCGGTGCTGCCACCTGGTGTGTCGGACCAGAGACAGGCCCGGCCGGCGGTGCTGCCGCCTGTAATGGTGGGACGGCCGGCCGCCGCCGTCGCCTGCCGCCGACCGCGCCAGTGTTTCATTTCATCAGCTCTGTCCGCCCGTGATCGAATACATTGCACGTCGTGATACCGGGTCTGAAGACTAGGTGCGCTGAGGAGAAGGCGCGATTTTTTTGACGCTTGAGATGCGCTGAGGCGCGTGCTGGCGATGCTTGACTTGTTCTGCAATGCCGGGTAAAAAAGAAAAACTGAAAACAGGCAACCGTAAGGAGATTCTCCCTGTCTGTCCTGGTGTCCACCGGGGAACACTGCGCAGATACGGTGCGATGAAATTGTTCTGCAGTCCGCGGCTGGCGGCAGACTGACCTGAACCGTGTCCTGCCATGCCGGCCACGCCCAGACGCGGGAGGGATCCGTTGGCGTGGCGACGTGAAAGGAAACGTTCATATCTTTGTCCGTCGACTTTGGCAGGCGTCATAGCGCACATCTTCCGGTGCGAGTCTTTAGTTTTGCTCCGAAAAGGCGAAATGATTTCGGCAGGTGTCTCGTCAGTCCAGCGAGGTCAAGCAGCAATAAATGCGAAGTAATTTGGCCATCATTAAGGAATGCAAGAAATGAGAGAAGGGTACTGGCAAGCAAAGCCATTTTAACGTTTGCAGCTTATTTATTTCGCGTTTGTCTCGTCCTAGTCGCTTTCCTCGCCATCGAGGCTTTACGACACGTACGGAATTTCCCCGCTCCTCCCTGACATCTGAATGCCATCTGATCCCTAAGAATTGGCTGAATAAACTAAACAAATTACGGCCCTGGGCCAATTGCGTTGTGAAAGCGACGTTCCTACGCAGGTGTCTCGTGACAAAAAGGCCGCTCCCGCTGAACAGCTCCAGAGCAGCCTGCAGTCTGTTGGATCCTGGAGCCGCGGCAGACTGCGCTCATTTCAGGACCAGACTCTTGCGACGGGGTGGTTAGATGACACGGAACCCGGCGACGTTCACTGAGGCTCTTCGGTTCTCGGGGTCGGTCACACTGTGCAGCTCTGAATAAACAGAGGGTAAGTCCCGGTGCATGTAACGGTACGGAAATGTGACATCGAGTTTGGCACAGCACTATATGGGTGCCTGGTGCATACTGTTTTCATGGAAGTGACGCAGGCCGAATAACATCACTGCATCACTGGTGTTGGAGTAAACAAAGTTAGTCGCCCCGAGTGACATGAGCACAACAGGATACATTACGTGAATGGGTATTTAACTACATCAGGCTTCTACATATCAAACTGCATTGAGAACAAGTGCAGATCTTATTTCTGGGGAAATGTAAAGATCTTTGATCTAAGAGTTTATAATTTTTCTTCATTTTACACAGCAATGCATGGGAGACCTAAGACAAGGAACCTGAAACGAAATCGAACCATCGAGAAAGCTCTGCAGATCGGGACTTGACGTCGCTGACGCTAACTATGGCCACATTATGACAAATCAAACGATGTCCTTCGTGACCGCGGACTCCTTCAATGACATTAAATTACCCGTTAGATGTCTCAAAACGTCACGCTTTGGACATCACGGGTTTTCGTTCGTCATGTCTGTCTGTCATGTCTTGTCTTGCTATACATATATGTTCGTGTCTGACACTGACAGTGTGTGTATAAATCCTCGGTCAGGTGCAAACTACTTGTGCAGCGCCGACAAGTCGCACCAAACAGATAAATCCTCATCAAGCACCGCAGAATCGATTTTACCGCGGGCTGAAGCTGCGGAGGACGCCCGGCTCAGTCTTGATCGACAACTGGTTTTTGGAATCATCGTCATTGATTTACACCAGTCTGCGGTCATGTTCGACGCGCCTGCACCCTGCGGTGACAGGATTCACCACCTCGGCTTCCAGGGCGCGTCATTAGGGCCCACGGAGGCCTCGTTATGTCCTAAAACTCAATAGTTGGTCATCTCACTTATCAACAGCTGGGATCACCAGGGCGCTAGGAACGAGCCGTGACGTTTCGGAACACAATGTGCACGTGCACAAACGTGCACGACGTGCACAAACGTGTAACAGGTGTTACTGAATATGTGGGGTGTAAGTCCGAACAATCCTATACCAAGCAAACAGCAAGCCTGTGCTTTTGTGGCGTGTCGGAGTAACTAGTCGAAGAACCTCAAGCAAGTATATTTTCAGTAATTTACGTGATGTTCTTGCTGATCTCGATGCCACAACCAACGAAGCTGAGACGACAATGTGCCCAAACGTGGAGTTTGGAGTTGTCTAAAAAGGTATGTTTGGCCTGGCTGTCGTCGAAGGTCTTATCGCTCAGAGGCAGTCAGACTTCACAGTGTTTGTTCCGGCTGTCGTCGCCGGTCATGTTTGTACAAATACAGACAAACAAACAAATATTTTCAACACGCTGGCGGAGGTGACCTTTCGTGTACGTACTCGTTGAGATTAGTTATGCTTGTACACGCTGACGGAGGAAGTAATGTTTGTCCCCGTCACAAGCGTACCTAGCTCCGTCAACGGGTATAAACCTGACCTCTCTCAGCGGGTGCTTGCATGCATGACCTCCTCCCTCAGCATGCTGTGAATGCTTGTGTCTGTTTGTCTGTTTGTTTGTGTCCTGTAAGCCGCGTTTGTATCTGCTGACGAGGGAGGGGGGCCTGTTTGTCCCGAGTCTGTCGGGGCGGCCCACGGTCGCGCCGCCGGCGTGGGAGGGCGTCAGGCGGCCCGGCGCTCCCACCATTTTTCGACGGCCGAAAATGCCGCGCGTAGCCGGCCATCGATCAGCGCCGCGGCAAAAACGGCGACGGCGGCGCGTCACGTGCCGCCGGCCGGCGCAGCTATTGCAGCCGCGCCGCCGCCGCCGGCTCACAGGCGGCCGCCGCTGCCGGCGGCGCGCGGCCCACGGCAGCGGCGGGCCAGACGCGAACCGGAACCGGTGTATTTATCAGGTATAGCTACGTGATGGCAGTATAGTGGTGAGGTGAACTGTTACTGTGTCCACAGCGACATGGAGGCCAATGCCGACACCCCGCTGCTTCGATTCTCTTTTTCTATGATCGCAGTGTGGCGAAAATGATAACCATTCTCGGAAGACTCATGTTTTCTCACAGAATAACATGGCAACGTGCAAGTGAGGTTTCCGCTGATAAGACATACAACTTAAGCAAACTTAATCTTCCCTATTACGTCATCAATTGGCTGTATTGTTCCTTCTTGAGCCGTCTCAGACACATTGTAAATAAAACATTTTGTTTTCTTAGTCGAGTATTCCAAACCATGTAGCTGATATTCGCAGGTGTTAATGAATGTCTGATCTGAAACATTTCGTGAATCAATCGTCCCCAGTCCGTAATGTATCATCTTTTCCGTCTTTGATGCTAGTCCCGAGGCGCTTCTGCTTGTTTCCGTCGGCTTTTAATGGCGCTTGACCTCATTTTGCATGGCCGATTTTTTTAGTAGCGCTGGTTTTCTTTGCGGCCAATTTTACAACCTTTGCTCGGTGTTGCGGACGTGTTATGTGCGATTTATCCTCCGACACAGCTGCATGCTGGCCTCCGCTGATGGGCGTAGACGTTATCGATGTGTTGACTCACGTATCCGGGTGATATATTGTTAGTTAAGTGCCAACCTTTTCGTCGTACAAGATCATCAACAACCCCACGTACTCATTTACGTCTGAAAGTATCACTCCTATCAGAGAGCATGTCTGCATGCAGATGTCTCTGCAATACATACTATATACAAAACGATCACTATACGTTGCGTGCATCAGCCAACGTAAGACGCACCTCAGCATAAATGCATTTTAATCACGCGAATGAACCACCGGCACCATCACGTGTCAGCGATTGAAGGCTGCGGAGTCGACACCAGAATACACGCATCGCCCGAACAGCAAGCCTCTGGTGAGCCCATCCCAGCGTTCCCCTCCCGCTGACTCGCCCTCTCTCCGCGGCGGCATCACAGACAACGGCGCGACACGCGCGCTCCATATATCACAGCAGAGAGCAACGAGCGCTGCGCCCAGGCGGCCAGGTCGCCGACCTGGCAGGACGGAGCCCGCCGCCCTGACCTGGCCGGACCTCCTCCCCGCCCAGCCCGCCGGCGCCGGCGCGTCCCCGCACGGAGCGACGAAGCTCGGACGGCGCAGAAAGACGCCAGGCGCGAGCCGACCGTCTACGACAGCCGCGCCAGCGTCGCCATGGCGACCAGCGTCGAGAGCGCCGCGTGGAAGCCGCCGGCCGAGCTCGCCTCGCCGGGGCGCGCTGAAACGGACCACGCTCGGCTGAAGTCGGCGCTTTGACCGCGGAATAAATCGTCGCCGCGCTCGGCACAATCAAGTCGCCCGCGACCGGACAATGGCAGGATTATCCTGTTTTACGACACAGCGCGGCGTGCAGTGGGACGTAAGTCAGCGGCGGCGCTCGTCTGGGAACGGCAGCGTCCGCCGGACGGCGCGCAGACGCCGCGCGCGCCCACACGCCCCGGATCGGGGCGGGCGCGGCGCTGCAGCGGCGACACAACGCGGCCGCCGTTCCCCGCCGGGTCGGGGCGGCGGCGCCTGCACCGTCCGGCCCGGCCGGCGACGGACGGGCACCGGCCGCCGCGCCCGCCCCGGAGACGCCTCCCGAGGGAGCGCGGCGCGTACGTCCGGGCTCGAGGCCCCGGCGCTCTGGAGTTTACAGCGGTAACTGATCTATGGTGGGCTTCCAGAGTGCAGGGACAGCTGGCGTGTGGTGGGCTGCCAGGGCCGGATTTGCAAGGGTAACTGACCTGTCATGGGCTTCCAGGTTCGGGTCTGCAGGACTTACTGACCTGTGATGAGCTTCTAGGGCCTGGTCTGCAGTGGCAACTGACCTGTGATGGGCTGCCATGGCCGGGATCGCAGGGGCTAACTGACCTGTGATGGGCTTCCAGGGCCGGGTGGTGGTGCGCGCCGTCGCCGGCGGTCCGGTCGTTCCGACCCTCGTCGAGGCCGGCCGTCGCGGCTGCGAACGCGTCGGCGTCGGCGGCGGCGAAGGCAGTTTGGTGCTCGGCGACGCGGTGGTGGTGTCTATGCTGGTGTAGCAGGAAGCTGACGAAAAATAAATGTGTGGGATTCCGCTGAACCGACCTGTTATACTTAGGTGATGGCAGCTGTACCAGCTACTCGCTTATTGCTACTGATTGGCACATTCCGACAACATCCAGAGACCATGACTACACCTCTTCCTCCAGGTGACTCAGTTCTGATAAGTGAGCCCCAATCATTTAGGTGATATCATGGTAGCGTAGGAATAAATGGGCCAGTGCGATTTCCCGCACATTTTGGTGATAGTAAACGCGCCGTTTTTTTTTTTTACTATTTTTCTCATCTATCTGCATGGCGAGCGTTGTAGTGTGTGTGTATATATGTCAACCACGGGTAGCTTACTGCTGAGCATACCGGCGTATGATTCCTCGCCTATTCTGGTGATAAGTGCGCCAGTGTGTACGCTTCCTCATCTATTTTGTTGATCAATATGACACTGTGTGTGCCCTTCCTCACTTATTCTGGTGATGAGCATGGCATTCTTTGTGCCATTCCTCACCTGTTCTGGTGATGAGCATGCTGGGGTTTGTGTTTCCTCACTTACTCTGGTGATGAACACGTCATTGTTGGTGCATTTCCGCACCTGTTTTAATGATGGCGCATCAGTATGTGCATTTTTTGAACTATTTTGGTGATGAGCTTTGTGTGTACATTTTCTCACCTATTTCGGTGTTGAGCAAGTCATATTTTAGGTACATTTCCTCACCTATTTTGGTGATGAGCATGCCGGTGCGCGTGGGGTCGACGTGTCGCCGGCAGCTTTCGTCGGTGCCGGCCTCGCCGATGAAGACGCGCCCGTCGGCCATCACCCGGCCGGCGAAACACTCGTACGACAGCACGTCCCGCCGCTGGGTGTACGTGTACATGACGTCACCCTCCGACCACGTGCCCAGACACCGGTACTCCCGCTCTGCGGAGACGCGATCGACGGCGGTCAGCGGCGACGGTCGGCGGAGTCTGAGGCGGGTTCACCGCGGCAGTCGCTGCACACGGGGCGGGGACCGGTTGAGTGCGATTGAGATCGCGATGTGCGAGGCTAGGCGATGGGGAAACTGGCGCCGGCCCGCTCGTTTCAGATAAAATCTGTCGGTCACGCCGCGCGGGTCCGCAGACGATGGCATGGTGACCCCGTTTCCATCAGCTGCGTTCAACTGGCCCGTTGCGGCGGCGGCGCCTGGTAAGGATCAGCCCGCGGGTCCGCCGGGCCGTAAGACACCATTTAAATAGCCGCCATAGTTTTCAACAAGCTGCGCTGAGCCCATGCAGGCCAGCTGGGGCTGATGCCATCGGATAGCGGCGGGCGTGAAGGACTCAGTGCCTCTGGGCGTACTCCGCCTCAAAAGCCCATCTCGCGCGCGGCAGCTGCTCCGCGGCCGGAGTCGGACGGCGCGGAAGAGCCCGGCGCTGGACGGCGCGGACGGACGCGGCGCCTCCTCCGTGCCGTCCGCAGGGCGGTCGTGTCCGTGCCCGGCCGGCGGCGTCGCCGCGCCGAGTCGTGCCGTCGCCCGGACGTGACGTGACGCGACGCGACGTGACGGGGTGGCGAGAGGAACGTGATTCGCGCCGGAGCCGGGCCGCACGCTCGGCCGACCCGGCCACTTTTACTCCGGCAACAGCGCGACAGAGCGAGAGAAAAAGAACGGCACGCACCGCCTGCCCCGCCGCCAAGGACGCCAGGCGCCTTCAGAAAAAGTTATCGCCTCTGAGATCGTGGGTCAATCGCCAGGCTCACGTAAACCGATCACCCACAGCCGCCCCTCAAAACGTGAGAGCGGTCGTAGGTCTACCGTCTTAAGCTCCTGTGGGTGTGGAAAAAGTGTCCGGACAGATGACGGATAGCAGCCCAGTGATCTCTGCTCCGAAACAGACTCTGTGCTCAAACTTTCCGATGGTACAGCACATCCTGGAGTCACTGAGAGGAGCCCGGGTCACGTGATGCTATCGACGGTCACGTGACGTCGGACGCAGCATTCGCCGAACTGCCGGTTCGCAGCCCTGTGAACCTTGCCGCCGTCACGAGGTACGGCGGCGGAGGCAGGCGTCCAGTACCGTGACGGCCTGGAGCGTGACGTGACAGCGTGATGGGTCCGGTTTCCCACCGCTGAGACACTTTCCTGCACGGCGCCGGGAAAAAGTCAGAGCCCCGATAAAGCGAGCGGATCGCGGCCGAAGTCCAGCCCCTGAGGTCAGTTCGCCAGGCCTGCGGCGGTGGAGCGTGGAAGCTGCGGTCGGCACCGATCGGCCTAATTTGCTCACACGATCGCCGATAATGGGGAAGGTCGGTCCGGGAAACGCGCGCGTGCTGGACGATGTGAAACCACCCCACTGAACCGGCACGTCTACCCCACATGTCCCCCATTACCGGGTCACGAGCGTGCTCCCGTCTCCATCCGGTGCGGCTGAACCTGGCCGAAACATCGGACACATTCGGCGCAACATGACTGCGCTACTGAGTAAAGGCGGCCGTGACGGGGAAGTCAGCCACTGGGCATTTCTCAGCTCTAGACACGCCTGGGCAGGCAGACGTAGGCTGGCAGTAAAACACCTCCTGTGGTAACCAGTTAGCAATATCAGAACACGACATGAATCCACATGTTCGTGTGTATTTTAAAGGACATTTAAACCGAACTTTTGAAGGTTTGAGGATGAAACAGCGACATATTTGTCAAACAAACCTTTGCGTTTGAATTTACGCATCTTCGCAAGTCACGTGTGAAAATCAAAACGAAAGCATGAAGTACAAACACAAGTGCATGATTCAGTGTGGTCATATAATGGATGCACGCATTTGTATTGGGTTATATTCTTGTAAATAACCTGAATGGTGGGTATCAGCAGGAAGTGCTTTCCTAAATATTCTAACCCTGTGTTCCATTAGAAAATCCTCTCAGAATCGGGCATGCCGCCCGCCTCTAATCCGCTTAACAGAGGCTTCTCACGCGGGCGAACGCCGGCTAATCGCCTTTAACCGGCGGTCATCGGTCCGCGACCACCGATGACCGGCGTCAGAGCGCGTCGGCCGCCGGCACGAGCGCCACGTGTCACGTGCCGGCCGGCCGGGACGCGCCACGTGGCGCGCGGCCGGCCGCCGTACCTTCGTAGACGTCGGAGGCGTTGTAGCGGCTGAGGACGGTGTAGAACATGACGCCGGGATTGGCGCAGTCGGAGTAGAGCCGGGCGCCGAGCTGGCCGTCCGTGTTGGGGATGACGCCCTCGTACTCGCCGGCCACCGGGCAGCCGGACTCCTCGACCGGCTGCTTCCCTGCGGCGATCGCGGCGCGGCGTCAGCTCCGCCGCGTCGGGACGTCGGCACCGCGGCCTGACGGGCGACGGCCCGATGACGGCATTGGGGAGAAATTTGGGCGCGCCGCCATGCACGAAGTCGGGTCGTCTTGGGAAGATTTGAGAACCGGACGGGCTCTGAGCAAGGCAACGTCCGGAGAGCCACAGCCGCACGACGCCGAAAAACCCTCCCGAAAAACGCTCCCGGAGAAAGGACGGCTGAACTACCCCGGACATCGATACGGCAACGAAATTACGGAACCGAAGCCAGCTGTCAGGACCTGGTTAACCCCAACAAAGAGCCGTGATTGGCTAGATTGGCGAGCCATGACTGGTCACGGCGGAGGTGTTAAGCTGACTGCATTGCGCCGGTTTGATTGAATATGTTGGAGAGATGGGATTTATCACCCCGGTGTGGAGAGAGGTGGGGATGGTTAGTGAAAGTCGGAAGATATATCGCTCAGAACAGATTGCGAGGTGCGAAATAGCTGAAGAAAACAAACTAACAAAACCAAAGTATTCTGGCATGCCTTTCGATAACCATGCGACGTCATTGAGCCAGAATGCACGTGAGCTGTTAACATTACTTGGATTCAGGCTTCCCATTAGCTGTTGGATCTTTCTTGTTTCCCACTTGTTTTGTAGTGAGCAATAAAGGTGCATCTGACGAATAAACGCAGATAACCAGACCCTGAAAGGTCATCAAAGGCCTAAAAAGCTGTGAAGAAGAAATAAACTTGCCGCGGTAAAATATCTGCTCCTCGTGAGCTTAAACATTTCTCGGTAAATTAGGTCATTTCCGTTTGTCTTAAGCATGATAAGATCAGGCCGAAAGGGATAATTCTGGACCAATAAATACAGACCTGCCAAGATAACAATCAACAGTTCGGGTACCTAGCAGGGTTGAAGCATTTATTCCAGTCTTGGTTACACAGTCTGACTTTGGAGTCACCAGTGCCATTAGAAGAAGGACAGTTTAGCTGCTCTTCAGGCGAACGCGTAAGGCAAAATGGAACTGAGGCACAGGAAAAGAAATCGTTCAGTAAATGCTGTCGTTAGGAAATATCAGCTGCCTAGCCAGAATGTCTAAGCACACTGTTATGACACTGTCTGTTTAACTCTTGCCTGCGGATAAGTTCATTTAACGACTAAGTTAACTAAATTCCATGTCGACCACAAACCACTATCAATGTGACTTTTGTGGCTGGTCTTTGATTATTTAGGGATATTCGTACAATATTTATTTACACGAATCACAGAAATGAAGTACAAACTGAGTCGTATGCTGCTGTTAAATTGTACCAAAATTTACATGGTTTGCTTAATTCATGACAAATTCCCTCTCAGCATGGTGCCAATCTTCCCGTTTATTCAGTTCAACAGAACCTACCAGTTCCTTTCAATCACATATATGTCGACGTTTCCAGCACGTACGCGGGGCACGCCAAATAATGTCTTATGCTCCGTTGCAGTCGCCAGTTTGGGATACCTCTACTCCGTAAAATGCAGTCTCCCGGGTACGCGAGGCATCCCAAAAGACCGGGCAATGTTGAGAGGCCAGGGCAGCCTCATTCATTCACACTGAAGTCACAACAGACTGGAAACACAGCAGCTGCACTGCAAGCAGTAGCTAGTCCATTGTTTGACCTGCCATGTGCATGGCTTTGTTGACTGCATTGCACGGCGTGGTACAACTGGAGAAAAAGGGCAAATTGCAGGACATTGACTTACTTCCTTCGGTAATCCACGCCGTCTCGATAAACTGGTGCGACTCGCACATGACGTCATCTGCAGTCTTGCTCGGGCTTAGACCTAAAAAAAGACGTGATTCATCACGTTCCAGGCTTTTCATTTACGGATTATCTTATCATGCTATCATGATTATCAACTGGACTGTAACCATCAAAACATGCGACATTTAAACTCCAGCTCCTTATAGCTCGTGCTGAAATGAGGTGGAACTACATTTCATGTGTGCAATTTCTGTCACCACATTTCTAGCTATGAGAAAACGAGCTTGGACAAACAGGTAAATGGTACAACGAAAGATCATGTTAATGCACTTATGCTAAAACCAAAAATACCGTCCATTTTCGTCAGGGCTTAGCTGGAAGCAGGTGTGTCGTTTTGTTGAAATGATTGCGGGGCTCCAGGCCTGGACCCGAAAACACAACATCTCCCAAATGTGGGGGTTTCAACGGATTCTGTCTTTTTTACGGGCGGCGGCTTTTTATCGTTTATCAAATAACGAACCTATGTATATCGTTTATCAAATAACGAACCTATATACCTATATATATATATACAATATCACTATATATATAATCACCAACATAATGATTATATGCACATATAATCATTAACAGGAAAATATTGGAGTCGGCATTGGCGCAGGGCACAACGAAGGCCTTGATCGCTTTGAAGCACTCACCTAGCTGGAACTCCATGACGTTGGTGCCTCTTCGTTTCAACCAGATGCAGTTATAAGATTCTTCGCCACTGCAGAGCACAGACGCATGTCAGCGTTTGGAGAAACGAGGTCTCGGGTTTCGTAACTCAGAGGGTACTCTGTCTGACGTAGTGGACCCTGGCTACACGGCGACCCGTGTTCATGCCTGCGATTGCCAGGTCGTATATCGCCGGGTCATCTCGACAGGCAAGCTCAGAGCACTCCTACGCAGGAATGTCGGAATGCAGGTCGTTGCAGGATGGGCTCGGGGCCGGCGCAGGGTGTAATCTGCGTGACACCGGACGTGGCGATATACGGCGCGTGATTGCAGGCTGCGGCAGTCCAGAGCGGGGCAGACAGGCCCACTCAGACGCCCAAACAGCACAACATCGTACGGCCTGAGGCAACCACTTTAAATCTGGGCAATGCTGGACGATTGTTTACCAAGCATGCCTGCATACCTCCTCGATTTACTCGGGGCCCACGGTTACTCACCACTGCGACCGTGAGTAGATGACGTATTTGTCGTCCTGGCCGGCGATGCACCTGGCCGTGTGCGTTTTGAAGTTTTTGGCGTCCTTGTAGACGATGGTGTCGCCGTCGACGTGCGAG
Source organism: Capitulum mitella (assembly GCA_030062745.1). Classification (NCBI taxonomy): domain Eukaryota; kingdom Metazoa; phylum Arthropoda; class Thecostraca; order Pollicipedomorpha; family Pollicipedidae; genus Capitulum; species Capitulum mitella. Next base: position 27,669,809 of record CP099843.1, read on the forward strand.
TGCTGCCAGTGTCCCTGCGCCCAGTCGGGCAGCGTGCAGGTGGCCTGTCGGACGGCCAGCGGCCAGGGCGGCGCCGGCGTGGCGTCCAGCACCAGGCGCTCGTAGCCGCGTGTGGCGCTCGTGAGGTCGCGGTGGCAGGACGAGTCCGAGGAGAGCGCCATGTAGATCCGTCCCGTGCCCTCCTCCTTCCGGTACATCTGACAAAGGCGCGCACACGTCAGCCACCGATGAGGAAAAGGAGCCGAAATATGACGTGAGGCTTTTATCGAGCAGTTCGTAGACCAGTCGCTGATGGTCGTTGCTGTATTTTGTTGATGCGTCGGATGGTCAGGTCACATGGCATGGTGTCTCATTTCGACGTTGTTTGTGGGGCGACGAAATTGCAATCTCAGACAGCGCCAAATGCGGGTTTTCAGCCTGAAGTCCGAAATGGCAACCGTTGAACTACGCCGTCCCCACAGTTTGAAACTGCAAAACGCTCGGCGCTTGGTCCAAACTTCCTGCGACTCACTTTTAATGAAGTATGGTACGACTGGGAGCCGACAATATGGTACGACTACGACTGGAACGGCGTCCATTGATTGAGCGGAAGCGAACGTCGCGTGATCCCCGGGCAGCCGGCGATATCCGGCCAATTTCCGGTCAACGGTCCGCCAGCCGAGCGCGAGCCGTGAGCGCCAGACCCCGGGTCATGAATATTCAGACCGGCGGGAGGCGAAACGCTGTAGCCGGCGCCTGTTTGTCGCCGCATCGCGCCCGCGCGCCGCCGCCAGTCGCAAGGCGTTTGCTCGGCCGCCCGGACCGCGTGGGATCAACCGAGACGGTGGACGACCGTTACCAAAACACGGCGTGCCCCGGCCGGGCGAGCCGACAAAGCTCGCGCCGCCGCGCGTCCGCCGTTCGCAGTTCAGTGGGCGGACGCGCCGGCGCCCGCAATTATCACGGCGCTCGCCGGCCGGCCCGAAACGCCTGCCGGCACGGAAGGCCGGCGTCCTTTGAAAGGAAAACGCTCGCTCCATCATGCGTTGAAAGGTTAATGGCGTCGGCGGCGCCATCTGGCGACTGTGCGCCGCCGCGACGCACCGGCGCCCGACGTGGACGCACCGCGGCGCTTCCTGTTGTTCTTGTTGCCGAGTAATCTGTTTTGGCGGTGTTGTTTCGTTCCAGTTCACTGCTGTCTGCAGCGAACAGTCCTTCCTCGTCTGTTGGATGTTTGCATGTGCTACATTATTTGTTACGCATGCTACAGTTCCATGTGCCACAAGGTGATATGTAGTCGTCGGATGCCTTCTCCTGGCTTTGTTTAGACGTTTATGCAAAATCATTAAAATCGACTCTCATGTTTTCTGAGCCTCGACGAAAAAGCAATTATCATTCCGAAGCGTTGGGCCGATCACCAGCTCTAACTGACTCAGAAAAAGCCGGCCGAGAGAACACCCAGACCGGAGGTGCGCTTCTCGCTCTGCGGGACGCCCGGTTGGCCGTTGCTGCGGTTCGGAGCGTGGCGACGGCGGCGGCGGCGGCGGCGGCGGCGGCGCGCGCGCACCTGCCCGTCCCTGTTCCAATCGCTGACCATGCTCGGCGGCCGGCCGCTAATGTAGCCGGGGAACGCGGCCGAGGGGAACGGACAGACGTCCCCACCGGATGTCGGAAAACTGGGCAGCACACCAGCACCACACCGGCACCACACTGGCACCATACCAGCACGATACCGGCACCCAGCAGCAAATCACAGGGACTACGCAGAATGGCGTTTAGTGACCAATGTACACAGTGGCCACTTGCTCTCCGTTCCTTTCTTGTTGTGCTTCGCATGTCTTACCATTTATTTGAAATTATATGAAGTGTCTTCCGACGAAAACATTACATGAGAAACTATGCTATTACGCTATTGATTTCGCCACCCGGAAATCCACCAAAGAACTCCCCCGCCCTTGAGAAAATCCCGTTAAGCTCCAGCCGGCAACCTGCAAGCACCACAGAGACCCATTTGGACGGAATACAACTGCTTAATACTGGCCATGAGCTCATTAGCAACACACAAAGCGTGTTAATCAACGGAGAAAGACAGGGCGTGGTCATAATCTGTCTTTTCCTCGAAAAACTGTTATCCTTACTCTTGCACCAGATACCGAAAAGACGCACACGTGGTGCACGCTGCAAGCTCAGTCGGCTTTCTCCAGCCACGCTCGCAATGACGCCTTCGGCGGTGAAGTGCCCAGTTCCGCGAGGGATATACAGCTTTGGCTTTTGAACGACTCGCTCGTCGCATCTACCGCCGCAGCCGTCTTAGTCCGCACGGCACACGACCGCCCTCCCGGCAGCTGTCGGGCTGACGTCGGACCCGGTGTCGGACGCCGGCCCGACACGTGTCGACCTCCAACACCAGCGGCGGTCTGCGCCTCGCAGCGAGTCGCCCGGGCTGCGAACTGGCCAGGGGGCGGCGCGGCGCCTGACTCTCGGTACACCGGACCGGCCGGCGCCGCCGCGGCCTGGGACAGCGTTCGAGGAACGGTGCCGTCCGGCCAGGACAGGATCACAGCTGTCTCCTGCGCCGTGTCGGGATCCGCTTTATCAGATCTTTGTCGCTGCAGCCCGCTACAGTCGCGTTACAGGCGAGCCGGCAGGACAGGGCACGTGCTAACATGTGGCGCGGAGGCGTCGGCGGGTGAGAAAAGGTTCTTGGTGTCAACCAGTGTCCAGTTCTATGAAGCAGACAGAAGAACCCTAGTACACGTCATGGCTTTCAAAGGATTTTCTACGCACTGCGTGCTCCATGATGTCTGCGTTATCCCTTGAAATTAAATTAAATGAAACGGCAATCAGTAGTGTTATAAAAACAATGTTAAGTGAAACAGACCTCTGCTTAGTCACATTAGGCCACCTTAGGACTGAAATAAAGTACAAGTGAATACAGTAAACTGGAATTCGAACATTAGTGACGTCATTAGTGCTACGAATCCTGCTAAGTCGTTCCATGCCGCAAAAATTAGAAGGAAGCTAGTGCATTTCATTCATTCATTTTTTTTGCCGAAATGTCGTAAAAATGGCTGAAAGACGCCTCAGTCGTATAAATGAACGAAACGAAACCATGAGGTAATGACTCAGGAATCGAGGACAAACTGGTTGCCTGAGTTAAAAGCCGACGGACAATAAAGTCGAGCGGTCCGGCCTGGAATTCCTGTGCCGTCCGGGGCCATGGGCAGTCCCGCTAGGAGACCGGCGGCCGGCGCGTCAATTCCGCTATCAAAGTGACCGCGCCGCGTCGACACAATCGGACCGTCGACAAAGGGCGGAAACGCGGCCCGGTAACGGTGCGCGCCTCATTTGTCGCCGATGCGCCGCGACCGCCGACCGCCGGCCGCCGGGACGCAGCCCGAGGCCCGGCCCCGGCCGGCACGATCACTATACCGGCAGGCGCCGCGTCCTGTGGCCTCACGACACGACAGTCTCCTCCCCGCTTTGGACTGTCCTCCGGCCTGAGCTCTACGGCCGAGTCGAAGAGAGACGAACAACGGAGGCGCGGCGCACGGCGCAGTCGCGGCCGCAGAGGCCACACGCGTGGAAAAAATCCCAGCCTGCCCCCTCGCCAATGCTCCGAATGACCAATGGCCGGCGCGCTAAGTGGCGGACCGTGTCCGGGGCTGGCAGATCGGCCGATGGCGACGGTAAAAACAGTGGCGGCGCCTCGGCCCGGCACCTATCTGCGCCCTATCGACGGCCCCTCCGGTCGGGCCGGGCGCAGGGCCACCGCGAGACGGCGCGTCCGCCGGCCAACCCTTCCCCGGCCGGGCGCCGGCCGGAAATACCCGGGTAATGAATGGGCTGATAACAGGCTCGGGGAGCGGCGCCCGGCTCCGATTTCTATCTCGACATCGTTTAATTCATCGCCCGCCTCGGCCGGCGCTCATAACACTCCATGTGAGGCAGCAAACGCTGCAAGCGGTCGAAAGACGGAGGATTTGTCAGCTTAGCATGAACAAAAAAGCAAAGAAGTCTAAAAACCACCCATTGTCTGCCTCAGACGACAGACCTGTCTACACAGCGTCACCGGCAAAACCGAGCCGAGCTCCCTGGAGCCACCAGGTCTGACCATGGGACGCAGTAACAGACCAGATCGATTAGGGGGGCACCGATTTCGTGGTCATACGGCGCCCACAGAAGAAGACCAGCGAGGCTGCGGAGTAAGACAGACGCTTTATCAACACACGAAGGGCTGCGACCCTCCGTGACCGGGGAGCCCCGTCTGCGGGACGGCGCGGCCGGCCGAACTGCCGTGTCGGCCCGGATAGCGCCGCTAAACGGCGTGCCAGCAGGGCAGCACGGCTGGCCGGTCGGCGGCGGTCACAGCGCGAGTTGCGGCCACCGGCGGAACGTCACGTGACCATTGTACGGCGGCGTGGGAACAAGGAGACGATTCGGTACGGCCCCCTTCTCTCACATGCCAGTCCCTCCCCTCTCTCTTTCTCTCCCCCTCCCTCTCTATCTATCTATCTATCTATCTCTATCTATCTATCTATCTATCTATCTATCTATCTATCTATCTATCTATATATATATATATATATATATATATATATATATATATATATATATATATATATATATATATATATATCTCTCTCTCTCTCTCTCTCTCTCTCTCTCTATCTATCTTTCTGTCTATCTATCTGTCTATCTATCTATCTATCTATCTCTCTAAACATCTTTCCCTCTTTTTCTTCCTCTCTCCTTGTCTCTCTCTCTCCCTTGTCTATCTATCTATCCCTCCGTCGTCTTCTTCTCTTTTGTTCCCGACATTTGCAATATCGCTCATCTTACCTTCTGCATGTCAAGAAAGACCAGTCAGCAAAAAACTACTGAAGCTTTTCAAAATATCGAAATAACAAATGCGGAGTGCCCAAATAAATCGCCAAGGCCTGATCAGCAAGGGACGTTCTCGTCTGTATGTCTGTATGTATGTCACGCCTGTATGGTACTCACAGCGCACCGGTAGCGGGGCCTCTCCTGATCAGACGCTTCGGCGTCCAGCAGAGCCATGAAGCTGTTGCCGTTGCTGTCCTCCCAGTCGCCGAGACATTGGAACGTCATGTCTGCAAGCAGAGTACAAAACGCTGATTTGATCCCATTCGTAACTCATGAGCTGCTCCCGTAGGCCGTTGTTAAAAACACTGCGGCAGCTCTTCAGGTCAAGATTCTCGGTCATCGCAGAGGGAGCCCACCATCTTGGCGCCACGGCCCACGAAAACACCGCTAATCCCCAGCCGGCACAGTGCGACAGCTCGATCAGACCTGAGATACGGCGTGAAAAGCCGCGCGAGAACACAGTCCCTTACTGAGGCCCTGTCGGAAGGAGCAGTCGTTGAAGCGCAGGTGGAGGCCGAAGCCGTACGGACAGTTGGAGATCTCGGAGCGCGAGCCGGGACACTCAGTCGAGCTCTCAGTGCCGTCGTCGATGTCGTACGAGAAGGAGAAGCGGCCGCTGATCGGACAGTACACCTGGTGCACGTGCGGCTCACTGGCGGCGTTCTTCACTTCTGCGAACGGATTCACATATGTTGGTCCGCTAGTCCTGACAGCCGCCCGCTTTAGTACCGAGCTGACAGGAAACAGTTCCCATTTACCCTCCCTAGAGTTGGCGTCTTGTCTAGAGTTGGCGTCATACGGCACACACCAGTCGCATAGAGTCAATGAAAGACAAAGAGAGAGAGTGAGAGAGGATAATCAAGTTTATCAGGAATCTGTTTTTGTCTTGCCCAACGTTTTTTCTGAAGGTTCAAAAACGTTTTAAAAGTTCTTGTTGTTGGCGGATGGAGTGAACAAGCATCGGCATGATCACCTTGGGACATATTAGGGTTGCTCCAACGTCACGTCTCAGACCGCAGCATTCCGCAGAAACAGAAATTCCGACACAAAGTAAAACGATAACAAGGGCTTAGGATCACGACAAAACACAGTGGGCCCGTTTGTCCACGGGGTTTCCGGTTCGTGCTCCGATAACATCGCCGCCAGTCAGGAGTCTGCCGAGATGCGCGTCCCCCGTTGGATGATGGCATCAGTTCTCACGCGTCTGGGCTATATCTGACCCACACGTCGGACGACTCCGCGCTGACCGCTGGATTAGATCTGCCGAAACCGTCCCGGAGGCCTGGCGTAACGACCGCCGGCCGCTACGCCGATAACTGCAGCCAGAGATACGGCAATATCTCCCATCTCACCTTCTGCACGTCAAAAAAGGCAGCTGAACGCAACTCTCACCGGACAGCTGTTGGTGATACGTGGTATGGAGGATGGTGAAAATAATCATATTATGAAATTGCGGAGCAAGATCGACGCCTCAGTGACGCCAGAATTAGTTATACACAGCGTCATATTTGAGGACCACGAAAAGATATTTCTTTTGTGTTCGTGTTTCTTAAAGTTGACCTGTTTTGACTTTCCGTGGTAACGCGGCTACGGTCACGTGACATCACGGACTTACGATTGTCTGCGGTGTTCTCAGTTAATCCGTGTCGTGACTCAGTTACCCGCTACCGTGACACGCGAGTGCTGCAACCACCACGAAGCCCGAAAGTTTCCAATGGAAGAAAAAGGGGAATCGAAACTCTCTGCTGCCCAGCTGGGCGAGGCCAGCGGCGGCGGCAGCTCGGTCCGGGCGGACGCGTGCTGGCGCGGCCACACCCGTGCCGTGACGTCACGTCGCCGGGTGACCTCCGGTGACCTCTGCCGGGCCGGCGACGTCCCGCCGACTCCCGACGGAATGTCGGAGCCGCTCTCCGCCCGGCCACGGCGTCACGACATCGGCCCATTACCGACACAAGGGACGGTCCGCACTGATCCACTCTGGACTTCAGGAATTTGTCTCAGTGTTTCGAAACGGTGCGATTAGACGGAGCTGTTGCTAACGAAACTTGGCGCTCTCAAAGTTCATGCTGTCAGCTCGCATTCTTGTAATATTAGACTGCGTTCATGGACGCCGCCAATACTGTTGTTCATCATCTCGACAAACTGAGCTTATGCTATCATGGCATTAATTTTGCGTTTCTTTAATATCACTGTAACAATTTAGCGTTTACTTTCATATTACCGTCCGATGCTCCCTCTCCAATACTTCCCCTCTCTTTCTCTCACTTTTGCTTAATGACATTTCCCTCCAGACAGACCCGCAAAGGGCAATGGCACGTCGTCTGCAACCCGAAATGTCACATTGCTTCTATAATGACGTCCAGCCATGGCCCAGCATGAAGGCGCTCCCACAATTAGTCCTGCAACGAACTGCACTTAACTGTCCTGCAAGGCCGTGATTGCAATCGGGACGAGAGGCTATGTGCGGAGTCAGCGGCTCACCACGTATCTATCAAACAGACACGTTGTATCTGATAACAGCAGCTCTCAAGGCTTCAGGTCGGGTAAAAATCGCACCCTCAAAGGTCGCCATTCCGTTCCCTGGGAGTGAGAAATGCAGATGCAGATTTCAGGCCGGCTTAAGAAAAGTCTGAAAGAAGCGTCAGACCGTCGTTTTGCGCCGTGATCCTGTTGCGATAGTCGTGATGCACGACCCGGGCTCTCGGCTGCGCTCGCTGCCGTAACTGGTCCGGTGAAGCTGCACCAGAGAGTAATCACCCGCCTGTACACCTGCCGTGGGCCGCTGCAGGGATTAGTGATCAGGGCAGCTGCCCACTCGCTCACGAACATCCAATGCACCGCGACGCTCACGTTACTCATCGGAGGACCTTTTTGCATTGTTAAATTGTGTTCAGAAGTTCGAATGATGAAACCTGGTGGATTTATGTCTTTTTAAGTTTCTGTTGTCCAGGTGGTGGCAGGTTCAGGCATGCCTGTACTCACTGTACATCATGAGCTCGTGGATGCGGCTGCGGTTCATCCGCTCCGGCGAGCTCATCTCCTCCACGGTCGGGCACAGCTTGAACGTGTCGTTGAGGTTGGTGGCACAGCTGCTCTGGGGGTCCCGCGTGTGCAGCTGGAGCACGTTGACGGAGCGAATGGCCAGGTGGAAACACCGCAGACAGCCGTTACTTCTGCAAAGGGAATATGACACAAATTGGACGCTAAAAATCACGCAACTGAAAAACGACTATAAAATGAGTGAAACGCCAACAATTCCTTTCGGTTTGTGACTTCCTTTGCGCATTTTTTTGCCACACAGCAAGTCTATCGAACGTGTCCGAAAGCCAAATGGAGCAAATCTCGGTAGTTATCGTATCCCAAACGTAAGAATTAGACCACGTGCAGTGACATGATCCTCTGGACTTCACGCGTCTCACACGGGGATTTGGGACTGAGCCGATACGTTTATCAGCAACTGTTTTCGCAATCAGTGGCATACTCCGTCGGAGAGAAAACGCCGATTTGCAATGCCGCACATCTCTGTTGAATGACGCTCTCAGCGCTAAAGGGAGAACAAAAAGAAATGAAACGCCGATTAATCTCCAGGCCCGCCCATGACCTACAATCAGCTGAGCTGGACCAAGTGGCCGGAGCAGGCGAGGCCCTGCAGGTGGTCTGCCGCCCCTTCCATTTCCTGCTACCGCCCAGTCACCTGCCCCCGCCCCCGCGAGCCGATCGGCCCGATTAATTGGCGGCGATCAGCGCTGCTGCGCCGTCTGGCGGCGAGGCCGGCGGCGGGGGGTGAGCCCGCCCACACGCCGACGCGCCGCCACCGTTCCCACGCGGAGGCGGCACGCTACGGCCCGGCAGCGCTTCTAATGGGCGGCGGGGAGGTGGCCGGCCAGCAGGCCGAGCAGGCGACGTCTCCGCCGGACGCCGGGCGACGGCCGGGACGCAGTCGGCCCGCAGCGAGAGCGGAGGAGGGGCTCACGGCCGACCGCTGGAGCCGGCGCGCGGCAGGCTCAGAGCGAGCTTCCCAGTGAGCGAGGACTGGGAGTTCCTCAGTCGCCGGACGGACGGGCGTGACACGCGGCGGCCCGCCCGCGCCACAGGCGGAGAGCACAGGCCTCCCGGCCGGCCGCCGGTCAGCGGCGAGGACACGGCGGCTGGGGGACCTGCTCGCTGCCACGCCGTCTCGTCGATAAGGCAGAATGACTGATTTCGAGGTACTGTGACGACGGGTTTTGACAGTTTTGTCGCGGCGGATCGCGTGACGGCTCGCGGCTTGTTTTGCAGACGTTATCGCGGAGCGGCACGTGGTAGGGCGCCTCGAGATTGGACAGGTGATTACTTTTCCATTGGCTATCGCGTGCAAAGCCCTGCCTTTCACTTTTCGTAATTACCTCGACTTTGTATCGTTTTCTGTCGCTTCTTCCCGTCGGAGGTGTCCGACAGCGGTCAGCGCTTCCGCTCTCGTTTCTCACCCCTTCTTTTCCTCCCGTTCTGGTTGCCTCCCGATGCGTACCAACTCGGAAGTAGTATGCTGCACTAGTATTGTGAGAACCCAGTGTAAAACTCATGGATCCCGAACAAAGCCACCCACCGACCAGCAATTACCGTCCAAATTGCCCGGCGCTCCACGACGCAGACCTTTAAACAAGGGGCCGCCGGCACGCGGACCGCTCCGAAGGGACCGGAAGTCCCCACCGCCGGCAAGACGGTCCCCGGCGCCCACTGCGGCGGCATATGGCCGCACCAGCCGTGTGAGAAATCCCTCAGCGGTTGTTCCATTAGCGATCTGGCGTGGGATCATTAGAGCTCCCCAAATACAGTCGTCTTCGGCCGAAATTGTTCACTGTAGGGCGGCGTCATGACGGCATTAGGTTGTCATACGCACAGCTGGTAATGAAATGACACCCCCGCTATTCACCGTCATTAGAGCTAACTTGTCAATGACTGGGATGCGAAGAACACATTGATTGATGATGGTACTGAGGGCTTACTCACGAGTCTCGAAGTATCAGTTTGTTCCCAATTCTCCGGTGACAGACGCCATATGGCAGAATCTTATTGATCTCTATCAGCACTTCTGAGTACTGGTTTTTCGCCATTTGCACGGCATATGTTCCATGGTACTCGAACGGGAAAAAACAGTCACCCAGACCTGTGGAAAGAAGGATGAAGTCAGATATTGGCCTCGGGGTTGACATTTTTCAGTTTTAGTGCGGTGTATCGAGTTCACGCACTTTCCCAATCAGACGGGACAGGCGAGTCCTAAATCCACTAAACCAGCAACATGGAATGCACACTAGGCAGACGTAAATACGTTGTACATATCTGGAATATAGCACGCTTAATGATATTCAGATCTGATTCACGACAATTTGATTTCGACAACATTTAGCATTCGTGAACACGGTAATCAGTCAGTTTTTGAGATTGCGCCGAATGTGTGCAACAAAATAAAAAGAAAAATTCAAAGCACCAGTATGTCGGAAGAGCAAGGCCATGGCCACACCCAGCATTAAGAAAAACTATAACACGAAATAACTGCAAAGAAAAGATCACTAACGGTTATAACACTGCGCCGTAGTTCTGGAAGAGACAGGGCTGTCTTTTCCTGGCCACGGCTGGATGGGAGGGAAACTGGGGACGAACTCTAGCGGAACAAACGATCGGAGCGTCCTCCTACCTTTGAACGGTCCTTAATCACCCGAGAGTCCGGTGAATAATGGCCACAGTAGTAGGTAATGACAGGCAGAGCCCTCCAGTGGCGCACTGACGGCAGGCACGTGCACCTGTGTGACGTCACCGTCCCCGCTGAGCGGAGGAGAGAGGTCCGGCTGATTCCTAATGCGCATGTCGGAGGGAACGGAGCCGACGATAGCTTCCCGACGGGACTGACTGATTAGAATGTAGAACCGCCAAGGGCGGATTTAGTGGCTCTGTTTTTGTTTTGGGGAGGGGGCAAACCAGAGTTTCCTGGATCTGGATCGTAGGTCAGCAGAGTCGTTGACCAGGCTGGAGGTGGGGGTGGGGTGGAAGACGCTGGCCGTGGGTTCGAAGTGTGTACTTCAGCGGCTGGGTATGAATGGTAAAGCATCGACGGGGAGAGGAGGGGGGGGGAGTGGAAGATGCTGGCCATAGGTTGAACTCGAAGTTCCAGCTACTCCAAGCTCTGGTTGAATAGAAATACCCATGTGTTTGGGGGAGGGGAGGTTGGAAATGACCATTTGGCCCTTGTTTGGAGCCACGGTCGATATGCGCCCTCGGGCCCGACAGTGAGAACCGCCAGCAAGGGCAACAGACGGACGCGACGGGCGGTCCTTTCACGGAGGCGCCGCATTCCATCGCCTTTTCACGGTCAGGAAGCCGCGTTCGTGAAGTGCAGTGTGCCGTGCAGAGTGCCGCCGAGTGCCACCCTCTGCTGACTAACCCTGCTCGCCGACGTCCACAGAGAGGACGAACAGGCGCCACGTGAGGCGGCCGTCACCGAAACCCCCTCAGCACGGACGCAGGCGCAAGTCCAGCGGGCGTCTGTCCCGGACGGCGGCCGCCATATTTAAGATGGCGGCGCTGATCGCCCGGGGCGCAGCCGGAGGGCTTCCGCGCGGTTTTGGCCGGGCGGCGGCGCTTTGTACGGGGCACTGGCCTCGCTGCGGACCGTGCTACGAAGTGTCAGGCGCCAGTGACGCGGCACAATCACCCGGCCACGGCTCTGTCACGGCTCCGGTAAACCAACGGCGTGCAGTGAAAAGGCGCACGGCTCCCTCGGCGTCGTGATCATGTGCTCCCTTGCGCACGTAGACCATGCACACGGGAGACTGCCGAGCGACATTCCGGATGCAGACGGACATGTCCACTTATTCCATTCCCGACAGCACAGGAAGATTTTGTTTGAAGTACACCAAAAGAGACGGCCATACGCCTAGGTCTTTCACAAAGTCCTTTGGCGCATCCAGCGAACAAATAGAATGAAACAGAATCGGCTTGCTGCATCAGCACTGGCAGCGGGCCAGGAAGGATTATTTATGTCATGTGCATTGAGGGTGATCCATCCCACTACAGCGTTTGGAATGTCGGCCCTCCGGAGATCGGCAAAAACGGAGGTGCCGTCTGAAACCGTCGAAAAACGTCACCGCGTGTCGCGGCAGGCCACGTGCCGGAGTGTTGCTGCCCGCCTCCCCATTAGAGACGCGGGATGTTGACTCATGCCCCCGGGTGAGACTGATGTGGCATGGCGAAAGGGGAGCACGAGTCCGACTCCAGACAACAGGCAGACCGGAACCACGCAGCACGCCAGATCACCTCACTGAGTGCGGCACCTCTACACCTGCGGGACAAACGGGACACTGTCGCCCCAGTGATTCAAAGGCCGGACCCAGAGAGGGCTTGCTCCTCATCACTGATCATCACTATGGTCGGTATCTTTACCATTGCATACTTAGCATCCGATATTGCAGGCGCGGCGTACCATCGCCAGACTACAGGGCGGTCGGAGAAGGGTTGTGAAGAAACGATGTTAACGCCATGCTGAGGCTGACGAAGTCATTAGCCCGATTATGAGGGACATTTCTAGTTCAACAACGAAAAGCCACAATGAATTCATACCTATTGCAGCAGGTTTACTACACTTTCGTCACACCTCGGGAGGGTCAGCTGTTATGTATTATTTAGGATATCCATGCATCACAATCACTTCGTTTGATCAAAGGGCGTCTACATGTTTCCGAGACAAGCAGCAGATGCTTATAGACAAAGTTGGTCGTGCATTCCCGTCAAAGTCAATAGCGCATAACATGACAAGCACTAGCCCCTTGCTCAACGTGCACTGTGGGCAGTATAAACATTGGAACACCGTTATCCAAACCCTTTCCAACTCATACTCCGCACGGAAACCTCATCATGAAGAGCTGAGTTAGGGTCCATCGTCTCCCGTTACGGCACAAAACGCACCGACCCAGTTCGCCAAACCACGTGACAAATCGTGCCGGCCGGCCACAATGGCTGGGCGCGGCCCGGGGCTCGGCCGCCGGCGGTTCGCAGGCCGGCGGTGCCGAGCGCCGTCTGGTCGGCGGACGACACACCGGGCCAGCACGGCCTGATCATTGGTCAGAACGGTGATGTCTGGACAGAGGACACACCGGGCCAGCACGGCTGATGGGGCGGTGATGTCTGGACAGTGGACACACCGGGCCACCGGCCTGTCTTGGTGAGTGTGTCTGGACACCCGGGCCGACGCCTGATCAGTGGTCAGAACGGTGATGGCTGGACAGTGGACACACCGGGCCAGCACGGCCTGATCAGTGGTCAGAACTTTGATGTCTGGACAGTGGGCACACCAGGTCCGTGCGACTTGGTTATGGGCGGCAAGACATATAACACAAGTAAAAATTGTCTTGTCTATGTTGAAATAGCCTCACAACATATACCAGCTGGCACGCTTCAAGTCTACCATCGGTTACAACTCGACCAAACTGTATCATAAATAACAAATCATGTGGGCCCATTCAGTGAGAGCAGGAGTCAGCAATGGTGGACGGAGGCCAGAGGCACGACGTCCTCTTTCGTCCTCACTTCCCTGGTTTATACTAGATCCCTAGAATGCAGTACTGATGATCTGGTCGTCACGTCCTGTCAGACAGATGCAAGCGTTCCCATACTGTGTTTATGCCAGTGCATATCAGGAGACTCTGTAAATGTAAACAGATTTGCGATGTTTGGAGCGGATGAGGCCTGCTTTCAAAACAAGTTTCAGTAACCCCCTAGCAATGTGCTATTTATATCGTTGCATCAAAACTGACCTCCACAGAATGCCGAAGCAAATCTACATTTTTGAGCATTGGCATAGTTACCATATCACACATATTTAGACTAAGCCGAATGCCGTGGCTTTGCTTAAAAAACGATTTTGTCTCCATTCACACTTTGTGTGGAAGGAAACACAACAATGTTCAGCGTAGTCCGCAAACCGCCGACCCTGTTCCAGTTACGACGCGTGTCGGCGGTGTACCACGGCGTTTTCGGCCGTAACACGCCGCCTCCCGCTGCGAAGGCGGCCGAAACCCGGCGGGCTCTGTCGCCCGAACAGCGGGCGCTGTTTTTACGCGGCGGCGCCGGCCGGCCCGGCGGCGCGCTGCAGGCCGCGCGTGCCCCGTCCGCCGGCGGCCGATCGCCGCACCAGATGGCCGGCGGGCCGCCGCCCGGTGATCGGCGACTCCGGGGCCGTTTTGTCGGCCGGCCCGGACGGTGGTGGCTCGGCACGCACCGCCGCTGCCCGCTGGTACCTCTTCGGACGGGCACCAGGTTTACCTCGCTTGGCCTATACTGGGGAGGAGATAACAGGAGATGGGCTCGTGGCGGGCGACGATGCGAGCGGCGAACATTTTCTGTGATTCACTGCCAGCTACAAATGACCTTAAGGAACCTGAGACCTTTTACAGCGCGAGGGATTCAGTCCTCTCGTCCACAAAGGGCCAATAAATCTAGCCACGGAAGTGACAACGGGAAGGCACGCCTAAATCACTGCGTCCATTACCGAGCTCTTAAAGACGGCCTAAAAACACTCGCGGAGAGACGTAAGAGCCGTCTATGACTCACTGCCTGTTTCTGTTGTCGTAATAGCTATTGTTCGATATAATCTTTAAAAGACCAGGTGTGGCCGTGGATTTGTCCTTGTTTGCGGCGTATCTTAAAACTCTTATCCCTGCGGCCAGAATGGCATTTTCCGTGAGTTAGCTGGTCGGTTAACAGTGGAAAGCGATTTGAAATGTCTGACGAGCTTCCAGACATTTACTGTTGTTGCCTGCATTAAAGGAAGGGAAAGACTGAAACCATCCAATCAAGTACTAAAACATATTTGGTGCCAACGTGAAGGTACAATAGAACAACATTCCTCTGCGAATCAATGCTGAAACCTTCCCGTAAATGGAACCTTCCTCAATGAAGAGGAAATTTACCACGAGCGGCGAACAGTCCCGGGATTCAGCGGCATGGACCAGTCATCTGGCCCTTTCAATAGGCATGCCATATTTCACGGTGGATTCGGCGCGGGGTGGCGGGGCCCGTCCGGCCCGCGCGCTCTGGACGCTGCACTCTTTGTGGCCGGCCCGGCAGCGGACGGCGCCCGGCGTGACCGATTCCCCCGATCGATGGAGTCGCGCGCTTTCTTCCGCTGAATGATTGCGACGTCCCAAGGCGCCGCATCGGCTCCAAAGTGAGCCGCGATGACCGCGAGGACCGAGCGGGGGGTAACGAGATGAGAAATGGCCCGACCGCGGCCTCAGACGGCAGTCGGAGCGGCCGTCGGCGGGGATTCAGCGGCTGCTATTCAGCCGGAGAGTCTGCGCCCCCCCCCCCCCGCGACCGCAGCAGGAGCGCCACAGTGTCACAGGGCGGTAACCCGAGACACTCGAGCGTCTCTCGCCTCTCCCGACGCCGCCCGAGCGGTCTGACTCGGCGACAGCTGCTCGGCGCGTCGACTTTTTTTGCGGACCACCGGCTCGGGCGACGGCGGCGGCCGCCGGCGGCCCGGCGTCATTTGAAGGCGCCCGTCGCCGAGCCTTTCCGAGAACGACGCTCAGGCACGACAGCGCCGCGCCGTCTGCGGTCCAGGTAATGCCAGCCGGCCAGACTAACGATTCACGACGGCGTCCGGCGCTGAAAGAGTTGGCCGGAGACACTGTCCGGCCCCTAATTCTGGCGTGATCGATCACCGCCAACCGAGGCCCCGCCGGCCGGCCATTTACATGTGAAAGGTCGGCTTAGTTCCGGTGACGGACCACACGCCGGTGTCGGAATGGAAGCAGACCCGCACGTGACACGGGCGTCCGGTGATTGAGACGTGACTTGGGCAACTCAGGTGTTAACTGGTCCGTCCGTGGCGGTATGGAGCATTACCTGGTCACGTCGCACCGAGTGGTGCCGATTAAAGTCCGTACACGGCAGCCATAAACACTTGTGATATGCTGGGTCGCAGCGCGCGTGCAGGCTCTAACCTGCGTGTCGACACCGTATGCACGCTGTACAGCCCAGCACCACGAGACGTGCTGTTTGTCGCATACCGGCCGGATAAGCCGTCCCTCGGATTATCGCGTCCACTAGCCTTCCTGCGATCAGTCAGCTGTTTGGCCGCTGACGGCGCCAGCGTTCGGCGTGTTTTAACAAGGCGCCGCCGCCGTCTGAGGGGCTCGGAAGTCCCCCGCCGCGGCCCGTCACAAAGAAGGCGGCCGCTCCGGGTAGTTCGGAGGAGGGGGGGGGGTTGAAGTTCAACATAACATCAGAAATGTCAGCCGTCTTCTCCCCGTGACAGAGATGGTCGGCTGTGAGAAGGCTATCGCTATCGAACCTTTGTCCTAATGTCTAGCATGTTAAGTTAACGTCTGTCGGGGGTTTTTCCCTTTCACGCAGCATTTTGGTGCGCGGATGTGTGTTCGTGGATTTTGTGCCCTTTTTCCCCGGGCCGATGCTTAGTTGAAATGCTGAAAACGAAAGAAGCAGAACTTGCCAAGGAATCTCAGGTGTCATCTACTGTAAAAATGCCTTTAACATAAGGCATTTGGACTTACAAGGAATAAATACATAAAGTTTTCTTTGTTGAGCTGAAGCTTTGATTACAGATACGCTGAAACGTCAATGGGAGGGAGTGTCGGCGATGCCGTGCTCTGGAAAATGGCGGAGAAAGGTGCCACGTACCTCCTTTTAAACACCAAACCATTTAGCTTCGCGGATCGATCAAGACTCAAAGTCATCATGAGGAATACTGAATACAAAAAAAAACATCGAAACCAGGGTAATCCTGGATTAAGTCAATGCATTGTTTAGGACCGTAACACAAAACCTGGAACTCTACGTACACGGTCGGATCCGTTTTACCTGCAGTCTACAGCAAACAGGCTCAACCCTGACCAAAACAGTTTCATTCATCCCAGCACAGGAGGCAAAGATCTACTCTCATGACGCTGAGAGAAAAATGCAGCGCTATGGGTCGTGCAAACACCGAGACATTTGATAAGCTTTCCGTTTCGAACGCGTCCGCTTTCCTCGGCCATTGGGCCGATGAGATCATAATGCCCTTGCTTCGAGACCCGGACAGGTAAAGCGGCATTGCAAACGTCGATGGCATTGATATCGGACCGGCCAATCATTCTCCCACACATCCTCCACTGACCGGGACTCAGGTAGGCGAGGAGCACGACGGCCGGCAGCCACATGACGACGGTGTGCGAACTTCGGCTTCGCGACAGATTCTGCGGCTCCGTTGGAGATCCTGCGACTTCGTCAGGGCTCCTGAGAGTTTGTCAGGGATCTCGAAAGTTTGTCGAGGATCCGGAGCTCTGTGAGAAATCCTGCCGCTCCGTCAGTGTTCCTGCGGCTCCGCCTCGCAGTCCTGCCGGCTCCGTCCGGTGACGTCAGAAGAGTTTGGCGTCCTCGCGTCTCCAATCTGTCCCGTCCCGCCGGGTCTGCCGCACGAATCCCCGTGCTCCGGCGGGTCTGCGCGGCTCCGATCACAGACACTTCGTCCGCGTCCCCTCCGACTTCTTCGACGAGGCTCCGTCCTCTGTCTCCCCGTCGCAGAGCACGGTTCGTGTCCGCGCTTGTCGGACAGCCAGGCGCGACCCGGACCCTCCGCTGCCCGGGGTCAGACGAGAGGCACAACTCACACGCTCCTCTGCCCGGTCCCCAGGCGGCACTGGTCGGCCTGCTCGCAGCCGGCCCGGCGGTCGGCGCCGGCCGGCCAGCTGCGGCGACCAATCAGCGGCCGGGCCGCGCTCTCCGCGACTCCGGCCGGCCGCGCCGCCGTGTCAGTGTCATTGTCAGTGTGTCATCTCCGCCTGGCGAAGGAGGGGAGGTCCTCAGCGGTAGTGGCCACCGCCCTCCTGCAGGTGAGGGAAGATGGTGGCGAATGGGCCGAGCTGGGACATAATGCGCAGCCAGATAAGATGATCGTCCACGCTGCCCCATTACTGCCGTCTCCGCGTCAATAAAGCCATGCAAATGGCGGCTTTAAAAGACAGAGCATCTCCAGAACGCAGCATCTCCAAACTGAACAAAGGGCTATCCCAAAGCAGAGCCACTCGGCCCAGCCGTGCACACCGGTCGGCTACAGCTCAAACAGGCCGCCGACGGACGGAGCTGGAGAGCTGCTCTGATGACGATGGCGCCTCATGTCTCCGGTGCTCGGACCGTCAGCCCGGAGAACGTCACCAGCTGACGGCGCCTCTGCGGGTCGTCAGCGGGAGCCGAGCCCTGACCTGGCGGGAGGTCGGCCCGGTCGTGCCGGCGGTCCCTTCACTGTCGTGCCTCACGAGCGCGGCCGAATTTCGCGGCCGGCCCGGCCCCACCTCACTCCGGCGCAATGCACGCCGAATGGGGCAATCGCTGGGTGCAGGGCGTTTCGCCCGAACTCGGGGGCGGGCCGCGCTGTGCGGAAGGAATGTGGCTGGCCGGAAACCGGAGCGCGAACGCGGTAAATGAAAGGGCGGAAAAGAGGGCAAATATTCCGCGCCGGCCGCAGCAAGCCGGCGAACAAGATCCGAGTCATAAACACCTGATAATCGCCAGAGATATTTCTCCGCGGCTTTTTACGGTGGGTCTTTTCAGAGGGGAGAGTCAATGACGGCCTCTTTAGACGATGGCGGCGTCGGGTGTTTGAGATGTGGAAGAGGAGAGAAGAGCTGCTGGCTCTTTTACGCCCTGAAGAAAGGTGGCTACGGATCTGAGAGACCAAGCTCCACCTGCCGCTCAATACAGGGATACCATCTCGTGCGGAGAGGTGACCCTGCTGCCCGTCGATATTTTGCCAGACGTATTTGAGATGTTTTTAAACATTCTCGCCAATATATGTGCCTGAGGTGTGTTCACGGGCCATGGTGATGGCTAATCAGTTTGATTTGTGAGTAGCACCTAGAAAAGTAATCTCGATGTATGAAACAAAGGCACGGCTGATTCTCATCCCAAAAGACTAGGGCACAATGGAGACCAGTTATAATTCATGTAGAACCAAGGCTTGCTGCGATGGTCTTGACAACAGCCATATGACTGTTGCTAACACTAAAGCAACAGCGATATGGCTGAAGTGCCCTGGAACGCTGTCTTACCCTGAGCTCGCAAAATGTGTCCTGCATTCACCGCATATTGCATAGATTTTTCAAGTTAGGTTCAGGGTTGCGGGGGTTTCAGCCAAATGGCTATTGCCACGGTGGGTGTCATGCTTTGGACTCCCATGCATTCTACCTGAAGACGAAATGATCATATTTTATAGGCGAAGTCACATATGAACCATCCTGAGACCAGACTCGGCCTCGGAATATCGCCGGCCATTTTCAGGCCGTTCTCTGCCGTTAACAGCGTGACGCCCCTGTTTGTTCGCACCATTCCTGCGCCATAGCTCCAAACCGTCCAGGCGTGTCCACCCACGCGGCATTGTGACTCCCGCTCCCACGCCTTCCGACACTCACATTCACACGTGGTTCTCGAGCTCCAGCGGGACACTTAGAATGCATGACGGCCGGACCCGGAGCCGGCAAAAATACTCGGCTGATTAGACCGTGACGGTCACTACAAGAGAATGAGAGTCCTGAAACAGCCGGCATCATTTGGATGGCATTACGACAGAAATGAGGGTTCGCAGCAATCAGACACCTTAATGGTAGCACGCCTCATTTCCTAAATCCAACGTGCTGCTCATGGAATGTCTGGGGTCACAGGGTCCTCTTCCTAGAGCATTGTTGCGACATTAGTGTCTTTCAGATAAATATGACTTTAACGTTGGCATTTGAAAATGTTGACATATATCTAACAAGATAGCTGGATCAAGGCTATCCTTGCAATGGCATAATAGATATGTAGCGTTACGGCCTTCGGAAAATGAAGAGTACCAGCATGGAACTAGATTGATTTAGCGAATTGATATTTCTAGCGTATTGAGGCCCTTCATATATAAGCCTTTAGTCTGTTAGCGTTGAAATATTCTAGTGAGGTCTGTTCCTCTACGACTCATATCTAATTTTCTTCTACAAACAGATGTTATTGCAGTCTCTTGCTGCCTTTGTAAATCATTGTTAACCAATACTTTCCAGTATATATTGCTCCATGGATAAACTTTTATATCAACAATGGGCCACCCATCATACACTGAATGGTACTAGGCATCGGACACGACCAGCCTTCGCAATGGTAAGGACCCTTGAGGCTCTGTAACGCTTAGATCTACTTTTTAATGAAAAAACTGATGCACTTATTGTCAGCTTATCTCATTACGCTGAAGAAATGTGTCTCATACAGACTTCTATTATCCAGCATTTCTTTGTCTTTTTTACAAGTCGCCGAAACAACCCGACGACTCATTGCGGCCCCACCGTCTCACTTGTTTGGTTCGCCGTGAACTGAACATCAGGCCACACACGCCGCCTAGCTCGACCATTCGCTGTGGCTTTGGCGCCGTTTTATGTGCAGGGAAACAGTTACCTGAATTCAGTGAAATAAGAAATATCGCTTTGTTTATTATGTACCGTGGCATACAAACATCCGAACACAGTTTCATTTCTGATGCAGTTTGAAAAGACTGACACCTTATTTGTTACGTAGAGACAAGCCATTCTGTTTGAACGACAAAGAAACCATGAGCTGGCGCCGTTCTTCGCACCCAGCCTTGCAACAGCGCCCGGTGAGCAGGGCCATAATATACTGCAACAGCGCCCGGTGAGCAGGGCCATAATATACTGCAACAGCGCCCGGTGAGCAGGGCCATAATATACTGCAACAAAGGACTCTTTCGAGCCGCATAGGCAAGGCTGGAGACTCTGAGGCTGGAAGGGTCTGAATCCTGCTGTTTGCCAAAGATTTTAAGCTGAAGCCCTGGGGTGCTGACTAGAAATAAGCAGCTTAAAATCTTATTGAGACACCCAACATAATTTTCGTGAATCGTGAGTCATATCGTTATCGAAAGGAAAGGCAATGCACGACGCACCGGAGACGAAATGTTTACACAATGTCAGTTCGATCGCGTAGTATACGTTGAAAACTTGATGTCCTTAGCACCAACGGTTTTCGTGTAGTTAACGAAAAACGAAAGGGTTTCTAGGAATAATCTGCTGCTGACTGTCATTAACCCCATTCCCGAATGTTTGTTTGTGGGTGTGAGGAGGAACTTCAGGAGTCCCCTTCCGGTTGTTTGCTCATTCATTTCCAGGATTTTTCAAGCAGCCTCACGAAACTTAATTACTTTTCTGATCTATTCTTCCTATGTATCGTGTCAATTTTCGAAATCTTTTTCGCCCAGGGATGGAGCCTGACGAAATTTTTGGGAGCACCTCAGGATTATTGGCACTGTTGAAGATAAAGAAAAACTGGCCGTCAAAACAACCCTTTAAGATATAAGCTTAAACTTTACATAGGATTGGGCGCATATAAC